>BSBK01007366.1:187500-862500 GCA_027943335.1 Chamaecyparis obtusa
TCACCACTTCCCATATATATTGGAATAAAAAACCCACCCTTAGGAAAAAATTGATTAGCACAACCAAAAAGGATGAAGGGGTGCTAATCCACGATCTAGAAAAAGGGGTAAATTTGGGGTATTCCTTGTACTAACATAAATATATGTATATGAAATGTAAAGTATGAAAAACACTTATGAAATGACAAAGGAAATGATAACCAACAATATATGGTATCAGATATAATGTACCAAAGTAAGTGCTAAAAGAAAATGAGAATGGTGTACTCACCTTAAGGGCTAGGAGAGGACAAGTGAGCTTCAAATCTAGAAAAAACTATCGAATAACTATTAGATCTAGAACCATGAGACCTATAAAAATTGAATGTGAAATTATAGAGCCCCAAGAAAATACATACTTGGGACCCAATTTGACCTAGTCCTAGAAGCACAAAAACTATTGAATTCAGTGAAGGATCAATCACTCATTCTGAAACTCCAAAAATATGAATCTATAACTTCATCATTTGTTCCTGTACACAACAAAAATGGAATTTTTTATGGAAATGGGCTTTCCTTATTCAAGCCCCTGTATATCAATTAACCTTGAAACTAAATAAGGAAAGTATGTATAACAAGACAAATGTAAGTATTCACCTTTTTTGTAAAACCCTCATGGATGGATGTTAGGATCTAATAAACCCATGAAGATGTATGAATGCTTTCTTGAGATGTGTTGTAGAATCAAGGATGTCCTCACAAATGCAATCGATCGACACTTGAGGAATTCAAATACATTGGTGGGGGTTGGCCAATCAACTATAGCCTAAATCTTGGAAGAATCCATTGAAATACCCCCACCTGAGATTACATACCCCAAATATTGAACTTCATAATGAAATAAGTCACACTTCATTATATTAGCATACAACGGATTGTCATGAAGACACTACAAAACCAGTCGTAGATGCTCCTTATGTTCTTCCATGTTTTTAGAGTATATCAATATGTCATCCAAGAAGACAAGAAAAAAATGCAAGGTAAGAATGAAATACTCCATTCATTAAGCAGATGAAAACAGATGGAGCATTTGTCAAACCAAAAGGAACAATTGTGAACTCATAATGTCCATAGTGAGTGTGGAATGTTGTCTTGTGAATATCGATATCCTAAATGCACAACTGGTGGTATTCTGACTTGAGATCAATCTTGGAGAATGCCTTATCTCCTTTTATCTGATCAAAGAGATCATCGATCCTTGGCAAAGGGTATCTTTTCTTGATCATTACCTTATTCAATTGTATGTAGTCGATGAACAAGTGTAAAGATCCATATTTCTTCTTAATGAAGAGTACAGGTGCTCCCCATGGAGAAACACTTGGATAAATGATTCCCTTCACCAAAAGATCCTCTAACTAAAGATTAAGCTTGCTCAACTCTGAGTTTCATCTGATAAGGAGATCTATATATAGGTTGTTCTCCTAGAACAAGATCAATGTGAAAATATATGTCACACTTAGGTGGCATACTCAGAATCTCACTAGGAAAGACATTAATTAATTCTTGAAGTGTAGGATGATCAAGAGTCTTTTCCTTTGTTTCCACTTCATCCAAATCATTCATAGTTATAGAAAACACTTGACATCCCTTTTGCATGTTTCTTTTGAGTTGCATAATGAAAATCATATGAAGAGATAAAGGGTGTTCCACTATCTCACAATCCTTGCCAACATCATCTTTGCATTTGATTATCTTTTGTCTACAATCAATGCTGACTCTATGAGAACTCAATGAATCCATTCCAAGGAAAATTCCATATGATCCCAAAGGAATCACATGAAGGTCTATTGTGGTGGTGAATTTACCTAGGTATAACTCACACTTATGGACTAGAGAATCGGTTGATATCCTTTCCCTAGAGGCTAACTCTACTTGCCAGCCAATGTCTTTCTTTCCACTAGCACGCATCTCTCTACTATAAAAGGAGATATAAAAGAATATTTATCTCTTGAATCAAATCAAATAGAAAGAGAAATACCTCTAGTAGCACCAGAAGTCTCTACTACAGTACCCTAATGCTCTGCTTGACAATGGTCCACTGCTGCAAATACCTTGTGAGATTTTTCGGCATCCCCTACAGTAGGCTCAGAAGATGTAGATCTCTATCCTGAAAAATGTGATGCATACTGAGGGAAATTCACTGCAATGTGACCATGCTGCCCACATGAGAAGAAACCATTTCCTCTATCATGACCTCTCCCAATAGAGGGTGCACTAGACTGCTAATAGCTACCTCTGCTTGCAACTGAATGTGTGCTCTATGCAAGCTGACTATTCTGATTGCACCTATTTTTCAAAAAACTATGAAAGTTCTTAGAGTGATAACCACCATTCTATGCTAGAGGATTTGTGTCCTTCTATTACTAACTACAAAAATAGGGAGGGGGCTTCTTGAAGTTTCTTGCACCTTGGTTCTGATTTCCTTTATAGCTTGAAGATGTAGGAACTCTTGTCTGAACACCTATCTATCCACCATGTCCTAAGGCCAAATTTTCTTCAACTAAAGTAGCCTTAATAACTGCTTCCTTGAGGGTCTTGGGTTCAAAACCTTAACCCCTATGATAATGTGGCCATTGAGTTTTCTGATGAAATGTTGTAACATGAGTGGTGACTGATCATTGAATCTTGCATAGGGTCTGAGATCAAAGAAACATCGCTCGTACTCCTGAATAGTCATGGACATATGTCATATATTATGAAACTCATTTGCACACTTCTATTGCCACTAATCAGATAGAAAACGTTCATGAAATTTTTCAAGGAAAAGCTCCCAAGTGACAATCTCCATAGCAAGTCCAAGTTTTTGCTCCTTGATTTTCCACCATGAAGTTGTAAAATTCTTGAAACTCGTAACAACACATCTTGCCTTGATATTAGTGTCAAAATTTTTCATGGTGAAATAATGATCCAAGTCTCTGCCTCAAAACTAGTGCAAGGACCATTAAAAGAAGATGGTCATGATCTCAGAAGGTCTATCATCTGATTGACCTTTATGGCTCCCTGAATGAGGGTAGTGTCCCTCCTTTTTCAAAATCCTATATCTTTATCTCTCCTCATTATTAGAATGGTGTGATACTTATTGATTTCCCTTGTTCTGCACAGGTGGGTACTCTTAAATAGTCTAGAGAATCTGCATGGCATTAAGTTCTCATGAATCACCATGGTGTTCTCTCCCATCCTCTTCCTTGCTCTCCTCAACTCTTTGACTAACAAGAGGAATAGGAAGTCTTCTTCTTCCACATCCCCTACTATGGCCTCCACTTTGGGCCCTAGCCATGTATCTAGTCTTGGTGACCATATTTCCAACAACATACAACAAGAAGGAAAAAATAAATAAAACACGATAAGATTACAAAAGCAATGGTCTAAAATACAAGAGTATGTATAAGTTTTGTTTTCAAGTTTTGACCACTAGACAAATAATGGGCATACAATATTCCCAGAGCTCCTAGTGTTTGAAACCTGGCTCTAATACCAAGTGTAATTCCCTGCCAGGGAACCCAAGAGATATTAACCTAAAACATGATACTAAGTTTGCATAATATTTTTTTCTTAAATGTTTACAAAAGAGAATGAATACATAAGCAGAAGTAAAACATAAAGTCCATAAGTACATACACATAAATATAATCTCCATAGTAGATTACACATCTCAAGGGTTCCTTGACATAGAAACTATGAAATACAATTGCATCCATAAGTTACATATTACATCTGAATGATAAAATACTCATAATCATCAATATCCACTACACATGTCATAGGGTATGTAATCACAATAAAACACTAAATACAAATAGAGAAGTACAAGAGTAAGAATAGAACTCCAAGAAGATAGGAAATGAAGTAACTGCAACTAGGATCATCCAGCACTAAAATAAGGACCGCAGAGTCTCAAATGGTAAAAGAACCACTAGCTCCTGACCTTGTGGAAACCTATGGTTCCACTCCCACTGTGTTGAGGAGATAACATCAAATCCCACTCGGATAACAATACCAATCAATCAAGTAGACTAAGAAATAATTTTAGAAGCTCCTATCTAAAAGGTACAAACTCATAAGTCAAAGGTACACATAATAACCTAGAGGCAACCAACACATGTAGAAAACCTAGAATGAAATCAAGGAAGTGTCATCACATACCTCAACACCTTGGAATGATGGCACTGGACTTCGACTTCCAAGTGTGATCATATGTGGAACCTGAAGTCCTCTCATGAAGACAAGGATAATTGATCATGCCAGACTCACCATCACTACTACATGGACAAACATCTTCTCCCACTCCCATCCTTGGCCTATACTAGCACTCAAGGCATGGGTGAGGAACCATTATCTTATTAATTCATTTTAACCCCATTTAGTTTAATATTATCACTTGATTACGTAACCTACTAAGGATACCTAGGTAGCCACTTCCAGGCTCCGACGCCTCCAAAGTAAGCCACTTCCCCTTTAACACCTAGATAACCTACCCTAGGTTTGTAATCTCAAATCATGACTCTAAGTCAACATTGTCTTATAATATCCAAAACTGGTTCCAAGGAAGTAACAGGAATACACAATGCAAATTCCATCATAAAATTAACTCCATAAGGTTGGGTCACGTTTTGATCAAATACTAATCAAGTATGCAAGGCAAACAAATACAAACAATAATCTCTAATCCCACCTTTGGTAACAATCCTATTAGGCTGACATACTAATCCCCTCTAATCCCAAATGCACAAGGCAAAGAAATAGACAAATAATAGAATTTAATACAATAAACTAAATTGTAAAATTCCATCACGAAATTAATTTACTTAATAATTATTAATAGACTATAATTACATTTAAATCAATTAAATTCTAATCCCAACGAATCAATTTATTTCATTAACAGAAAAATTGAGTTTAGGAATTAAAATTACTAACACAATATAGTTTTATAGTCTAATTAAATTGTCTGGTTCAAACACGTCTTTAGAATAACATACCATAAACAATTCATTAGCCCAATTAAACATCTAAGCCAATTAGATTACAATTATAAATTTATGCCAAATAACTAAGCACAAGTATTAAATGAGTATAATAAAATATATTTATATTTTTTCTTTTTTTTCAATATACTGTACTATTTAATTTTTTTATTAGTATTATTTTATTATTATAAATATATATTCCTTTTTTAAAAATTTTAATTTAAAAATTAAAATAATAAATCATAGTTATTGGGGGGACCCACGACCCCTCCCAAAGTTGTCAGCGTGACAGCCCCAAATGACTGTGGGCACGACAATTGCCAAATGACTATCGGCACAACATCCCCAAGGGACTACCAGCACGATAGTTCCCAAAGGATTGTTAGCATGACAACCCCAAAGGACTATTGACACAGTATCCCCAAGGGACTGTCGTGACAACCTTTGGGTTGTCGTGAGGCAGGGGGTAGGTGGGGTTGGCTTGCCTCCCCTTAATTTTTTTTATAAAAAAATTAAATAACAGGGCCAATAAATTATTGTACCTAAAAAATACATAGTTGTACCTTTTTAAAAAAAATAAAATAAAAATAAATTGAAAACATGACTTGGGTAATTATATCTTTTTACAGAGGCTAGTTTGACTGAATAAACAATATGTAAAAACATAGATAAATTTGGAAAACCTCCAAAGCACAATTAAACTCAGTATTTTTACTAAGTTCTTTTATAGGGTTTAAGTGAATCTTTCCTTCCAACCCTATACTAGATCTAAGTTTTTTTTCTCCAAATATATTTATTATAAAATTGAACCTAGGGTTTTGAGATAAAATATTCTCTCACATAATTCCAACTTGATCATAAATCTAAATTCTACCAATTCCATAAATTCAAAACCCTAATTGAAATCAAGCAAAATCTAAAACAAGGATTGCATGCATACCAAATTTCCTACAATCAATACCAGAATTTCAATATGAAGAGAAATCTCAAAAACAATCCAAAATATCCAGATCTAATAGGCACAAAGAAAACACTCCTTCCAGAAATACAAAAAATACATTAACAAGGGTTACTAAACCCTACCTCAAACACCAAATAGATAAATTCGATGATGACCAAAAATGAAGACAAATCCAAGCTTTCAGAACTCCAAACCTATGTGTTGAGAATAATGGCCAAACTTTTACAACATAGGAAATTGAATTCCACATGCAAAGTTTGGAACTCAACTCCACTCACAGCCTTATTTCCATCAATTCCTTAATTCCTCTAATTACAGTTTTGAACTCAAGTCTATTTTTCTAATATGTTCCTGTTAAACCACTTAACTCAAAATTGACTAATTCTTTTTATTTTATTTATTTAAATTTGATTGTGCAGCTTAATTGCATTCAAAATAAATTAAATAATAACATTTAGTCTATTGTTATTTTCTACATGTTATTTAATTTTTCATTTAATAAATACATTTTATTCGAAAAGTTAAATTTACAAATAATTATATCTAAAGTGAATGTATTTAATTAATTCTCATTAATTAAATATCTTCATTTTCACAATAAGCCTTTTAATTAAAATCATTAAATTTAATAAATGTATTTAATTAATTTTTATTAATTAAATACTCTCACATTTAAATAGCTAAAAATAGAAAAAATTAATTTATTTAAATTACACAATTAATCTAAATAAATTATCTAATTGTAGAAATCATAACCATAAACTAGAAATCAACTAAACTTAAAGAACCATAACGATGCTCAAGGAAGAGACTATAAATTCATGTCACCTGGACGAGTTTGAAAAGGATAAAATATCATAATCTTGTCCACTATTTCAAGACAATAGAATGGATTGGGTTGGGATTTGGATTTGAATATTATCTCCCCTCTTTTACTATTGAGACTTGTGATAGGGCACACTCATCTTGACAATTCAGGGAAGTTGATGCCTAATACCTACAAACCTGCATAAAAGACCATCATGTACATACATATATATAAAACAAGTAATGGTGGGGATTGGGACATCGTGTGGATCTTGGAAGGAGATAACTATGACTCTGTCCCTCAACCATATCAAACATGTCAAACAAGAAAGTAAATGCATACATGATAACCATACACATGCAAGTATGGGGTAAGTATAATCATAATCATAAGGATCATTTAAAAAATGTGAATCATCATCATTAAAATAACTAACATCATCTAACTACATCAATATAACATCCATAATTCTCCAATTATCAAAATCACCATGTAGTGTGATACATGCAAAACCACATAATAACTGAAATATCAACGCACACATAAAAGTGGCCTAAAAGAGTTTGGCAATATAAAATTGAAAAGAAAAATATGGGTGGGCACTACAAAGACCCTACTAAGGGTATAAGAAATGATGAAAATGTAATGGTAACTAAGGCCAAGAATACTGAAGAAATGAACATTGATGATTTAGCAAAGGTAAATCTAATGGATGAAGATCTTGTTAATGAGAAAATAATGAATTTTTGTGAGATTGAAGAAGTTATCTCAGAGGTCACAAAGGATGTTCTAATTGATTCCCCCATCGAACCAGAAAAGGAGACTGCACCAAAGGATACCAAGGTCACTACAAAGACTGAGTCTTCCAAAGGTCAAAATCAAGAACTGGTGATCCCTATCGAGACTACAGAATAAGATAAATAGATGTCCAAGGAGAAAGGAAAAGATAATGAAGAAAATAAAGAGGAAACTCATGAAGAAAAGGAGGAAAAAAAATAAGAAGAGGGGAAGGAAGAAGAGAAAAAGGAAGAAAGAGAAGAGAAAACAGAGGACACTACTACTACAACAACTTCTGATGTGAACTTATCTACTGGTGAGAGTGCACAAGTCACAAAGAAGAAATACAAGAAGAGGAAGCATGAAAAGGAGGTAATTGACATAAACCAACTTATTATTATACCAAAGGTTGATATCTCCACCATGAAACCCAAAGAACTATCCGAGTTTGGATAATTACTAAAAAAGGAAAGTTGCACAAGCTAAATTGCTTAGTAAGAAGCAAAAAACATATGTCTTAGAAAATGTCAAAGAAATATTTGGTTAAGAACCTTAAGAAAACATTTGGTGTCATAGATGAAGACATTGAGAAATCAGTTGAAGAAGAAATCGAGGATTAGACACTAGTCAGTGAGAACATAGATGAAGAGGCCATTGAGTCCGAAGAACATGAACAAGAAGAGCCACCTAAGGTTGGTAAAGGTTAAGGTAAAGGTAAATAGGTTAGGACTAGGACTAGGTCAAAAACTACTAGTTCACCACCCTTGAAGAAAGGTATTGCAAAGATAACTAGGTCCATACCGACTCATACATATCAGAAGAGAAAAAAAAAGGCCACCACCGAGCTCCCAGAACCAAAGCGAAGAAGGAAACTTATAAGAGAAAAGGATGACAAAGATTCAAAGGATGAGGACATAGAACAATTCTAAGTTGTGGTGAATACAGGACCTCAGACCATTGATGAGGTAGCAGAAAGAATAAGAACTATTGGAAATCTGAGTTCACTCAAAATTAAAAGGTATCCTCATCTGAGCACCAAGGAGAAGGATGAGATTGAAGAAGAAGTAATAAGTATGATGATCGCCTTCAAAATAGTTCCAGTTGAATTTTCTAGTAGGATACCCAAAGAACTATATGATAAAGTTTCTGCTAGATGGACATATGCTCTTACAACTGAGAAAATAATGAGAGAGAGGTCACTAATTATGGTAAAATGTGACTATTATGTTGATCAAATAGATGTAGCATTAAAATAATATGCAAACAAATTCTTTATGAAGGCTAGAGAATTCAAGATCCTACATGGAAAATTGCAAGAGGTAGATGATGAGAGTAGGAACATTTGGACTAAACTGCTTAGTCCAATCGAGCAAGTCAATACCTAGGATCATCAACCTAGCATACAAACATAAGAGCTTATTAATGTGGATGATAATACTATTCACATCTCAGATACTGAGTAGCCCAAGGAAGAAACCAATGAAGAATAATCCATAATTGTTGCTAACACTTTGATGGAAGGAATTCCAGAGATGCTGACTACTCTAGGGGATGAAGAAATACTAATAGAAGACATAACAAAAGGTGACCCTGATGATGAGGCTAAAGAAGATGAAATGGTCACTAAAGCTATCAAGAACCTTGGTGAAGAAGAAGAAATTAAGGTAGCCCGAGCAATGGTACCAAGTAATCTGAGTATACTGGTACAAGCTATTGAGATAGCTACTAAAGCAGAAAATGATAACACTCCACCCAAGAAGGTAATAGATACAAATGAAGACAAGAGTGAGGAAATAGGTAAAGAGACCTCTGAAACAACATAAAATGTACAAGCATAAACTAAGTTCACGGTAGACACTTCTACCACCAATTCAAGGTCACAAGCCCCTACACCACGTATTATAGAATTAATTACCAGGCAAAATAAGGAAGAAATTAAATCCACCGAGATGCCAAAGATAGATCCTGAGCACAAGGCTCAACTTTCTATTGCATCATCTCCAACATCTAGTGTGCAAGAGAAGAAGAAAAAGAGAAAGCGAGGAAGTAAGGGTCTGGTTACACTTGAGGAAATAATTAAAATTCCAGCATCCAACTCGAGGACACCTGATCTAGAAGCTCTCAGGAAATATGGAGAGCTATGCACCTGAAAGAGAGCACAAGAAAAGCTAAGACAAGAAAATAAAAACACAAAGGTGTGAGAGGATTTCAAGAAGATCCTAATGCAAGTTGCTCTTGATGTAACTGTTGATGAATCTGCCCCTATTATTGATCAACTTGCACTTCTCATCGAAACAATAAATGACCCCACTATAGATGTCGAGCAGATGAGTGAAGAGAGAGCCAAACAAAAGATTTAGTATAGGTTGATTGAAAAGATTAGCCAAGTAGTGGTAGTAAACAAGGTAAAGCTTTCAGAAGTTATAACTGAATTAGAAAGCATCATTGATAAAGTTCTTACAATTCTAAAACAATTATGCACTTTAGATCACTACTAAGGTTAGTGAAAAGATAAGAAAGCTAGATGAAGATCTAAAAGATAGTGCTACTCATCTTACAACCGAGCAACATGAATTTCAATTGCATTATTCCAAAGTTAAACACATACATCGGTTAAGAATTGAGCTGAGAAAGGAAGAGGATTGAATCAGAGAAGAGGTAACCGAGCTACAAGCTGAGTTACTACTACATCTTGCAGTGATGCAAAAGCATGTGACACGGGCAAAGAAATTAGTTTCCACCCTTGAGATTTTTGTCACCGAGAACATTTTTGATATGCATTCTCAAGTGAGCTTAGAGCAGTTGGCTCTAGAAAATCTAAAGGAAGAATGGGAGAAGCTTATGGATAATCTTAAGAAATCCCATCCTAAGATTTTTGACAAATTGTAAGTATAATTCCTTGTCACTATTTTCAAAAAATAGGGAAACATATGTATATCTACCAAGAGCATGTTCATAGGGGGAGTCACTAAGTATACACATTTTTGGTTTTGTGAAATTTTTTAGAGTTCAAACTTTTATAGTCAACATACATATAATTTTTTGATACTAATGCCAAAGGGGGAGAATGTTACTCCTAAATGGATTAAGTGTTTTCATTAGTATTCATTTGTACAGTCGGTAAACACAAGAAGATAGTTTAATCGGTTATCAATACATAGTAATCACCGAACAGAGAGATCATTGAGTATAACAGTTACCGAGTACACAGGATTACCGAGCGCCAGTGAACATTGAGACCAAGAGACATCATTTACCGAGTAATCTAGAGTTCACATTAAAGTTTGGAATGACACATAGTTCAAGGTGAACAACTTTTTTCTGAGTAAGAAAATGGTTTACCAAGGTCAAGGTGAATATTTATTATGGATGTAATCATTTAATGAATGATGATTCCTATGTAATAGTGATCTAGGTTAATCTTATGGACTATTAATCTTAGGTTTTCTAAGATAATGTAAAATCCTAATTAGGTCAAGGTCAGTTTGATATAAAATTTGTAAAGATGTCATTTTGACAAGTATCAAAAAGGAAGTAGCCATACTCAAGGCCATCTAAAGTTCAAACAAGGTTTTGACAGAATGATTGCTATAGAAGTATTCAGTTTATCAAAACAATTATAAGGCTACCAAGAAGTTCAAAAAGATATACTCATCACATCAAGGTGATATCTTCATTGTATTTAAAGGATCTAATATCAACAATTTGAGTTGTATTTAAAGAATCTGATATCTCTTAACAGAGTGCACACATGAATTGTGTTGCAAAAATCCTTTAACTGGGTAGATCTAGCTGATATTTTTATTACTCCTAATAGGGTAAGATCATCAGAAGTGATCAAATCTTTGTAAGCCTTAACCGACAACTTTATTTTTGCAGAAGTGAAGCTTTGTGGTTTCCATCCCCATCATAGTTTTTACCTTCTAACAAGGGTTTATGTGATGCCAAAATACATGTGTCATGTGTATTGAAGTTTCATGAATGTTTTATTGATTTACTTTCATGCATTTACATTTCAGTTATATTATTTAATGTATGTTGAATGTAATCTACATAGTCAGTTATTGAAGTTGATGTTCACAAGGATTAGTTTGAAAAGTTTTAAAGGGTGTCGATTCACCCCTCCCCTCTCAGTACACATGTTTCCATAATTCCAACAATTGGTATCAAAGCTAGTTCTCTTTTTTAAGTAAGTTTAATCACTGAAGAGAAAAGATCTAAGGATGGAAAGGTATAAGCTTGACAAGACTATTGAGAATCACAAAATACAAATGTAGATCTACATTGAACAATTCAAGGAAGCCAAAGAAACACTAGGAAATTTATTAGTCAAGAGGAAGGATATGGCACTTTAGTATAAAGAGACTGTTAATATTATTTAGAACAACAGAGAGGGGGGGTGAATCATTTGTTGTCAGGTCCAAATGTACCAATTGAAATTTTAAGCACTTCAATAGTCTTAGATCTAATCACCAACACAACTCAGTCTCTAAAGTATATATACCAGAAATATATAACATGTAGTCCACTGTCCAAAAGTAATTAACTTACAGAATATAGAAACATTCACACAAGTATAACACTAGGATTTATATTGGACACCCAACTTGGGAAAAGCCACTTTGTAACATGTTACTGATATTTTCACTCTTCTAAAGTGAGCTCTATGAAAAGCCAACCTTGTTAAAGGTTTAAAAACACACTGCTAGGTGTGACCCTGTTAAAGGATTTAAATGCTTTGTCAAAAGTGACCTGGTTAAAGGATTTAAGTACATTCCATTAGAATGCCACCTTGATTAAAGGATTTAAACAATGATTGTTATGTCAACCTTGATTAAAGGATTTAGACTGATATAATGATTAGAAAGTAGCAGTAGTTTCTGATCTGAAAAACATACAACTCACTTTGCAAATAACAGATCCAATTTACACATATATGTTGATTTACTGAGTGAGTTCCATTTCCATCTCCATCACTGATCTTCTCATAATTTACTTCAAGCAATCACAACTCTAATCAACTTCTTCACAACTTCACCTTTAGCCTTATGCTTAGACTTGTCAGTCAATAACATCAAGAACTTCAGCACACTTTGTAACCTCACAATTAGGTTTTCCTTTATACCTCTTCAATTAGGTAGATCCATCTTTTTTTGCTTAATATCCTTCATAGATCTTAGGTTTAGGTCAAATTCATCGAATCCTTCCAACATTTAAGTTCTTCATCCTTCCTTCTAGATACATCTTCAAACTTCTTATTGAATCCATAATAAATGATTTAACATGCATTAAATTCTCCATACAATCAATTAATAAAGTCAACATGATTTACATAACCCAAGAATTCAACTATGTCGGTTGGAAATCTGAATTCTTTCTCCAAATGTAAATTACTGACAGTTAGTCAATACTATGTTCATCTCCTCGGTCATCACTACATAACTTGGTCATCTCTACAAACTGTCTTCCTTAGCTAACACTGTCTTGCTCGGTAATTTCCTGTCGCTCAACATAAACTAATATTCAATCAACACTAAATTTACTCGGCATATACTGGTGCTCAGTTGACACTAACATCACTCGACTTAAACTAGATTTCTTCACTTTTTCTTGGTGAAGCCTACTTCTTTAGTCTTTCTTCTTACTTAGATAAACAATACATTATCTTATCAATGTGCCAAATAATCAAGTACCCATTGAAGTATCAAATAACTCAACCTTTCCTTAGGTTCTCTTGTTATCTCCCTTTCCCTAATCCTTTTCATTAATCAATAGATATAGTACTTTCTTAGATGGTAACTATCTTACTAGTTAAGGTTTGACATCAATGACAATACAACAATTGTTTCAATTGCAGTTTCCAACAATCTCCCTCTTTGGCATTGATGGAAACACCACATGAATAACACATGATTTACCAACCAATCCAAAAACTTTGTTAGTGCATCAGAAAGATTTATAATATCCTCGGCTGAACATTATGACTCACAACAACTTAGCCTTGCTTGACCATTCACACAATTACTCCCTCTAAATCTTTTGTGTATCTCTCTCCCTCTGATTCTCTAAATCTTTGAATCTTGGAACATATACCTCAGTGTTATTTATATATGTGTTTTCATCCTAATCTCTCCCTCTTTGACAATAATGCCAAAGCAGTATCTAGCACTTACATCTTTCATATGTAGATGTCATCTTGTCAGTTCAGTATCAGTATTTCTCCCTCTGTCATCTTGGTTATGACTGATTATCAACTTTGTTTTACTTTTCACAACTCTAGGTAGCTCCTAAAGTGTGACCTTTTCTACATCAATTTGTCAGATATTTTTTGTAGCACATTTGATGCAGTGCTCCTAGTTGACTAGGCAACCTCATTTAGGGGAAGCACCCCTAATTTACCTCTAAGATATTCATGAGCATCCTTAGGTAAATATTTTGTGAATATATCTTCTAGTTGTTCCTTTATATTCACATATTCCATTCTCACTTCTTTATCTTGTACCAATTCCCTCAAGTAATGATACTTGATAGCAATATGTTTAGTCTTTGTGTGCATCACTGGATTCTTTGATATGTTGATAGCACTTGTGTTATCATAGAAAATAACAACCAGCTTAGTGATTTCCTCTTTCATTCCTTTGAACAATTGCTTGATCCATACCAGATTTGAATAGTTCACTACAGCTGCTACATACTCAGCTTCTATTGTAGATTGGGAAATGTAATTTTGTTTCTTGCTTTTCTAGGAGACTAATCTCTTTCCTATAAGCAATGCTCCACCACTTTTATTTTTCCTGTCATCAAAATTTCCTACCCAATCTACATCAGTGTAGACTCTCTAGTTCAAATTTCTCATTCTTCTTGTAGTACAATCCATAATCTTTTGTCCCTTTCAAATATCTCAATATTCTCTTCACAGCCATCATATTATTTTCCTTAGGATTGGCAGAGAATCTTGTCACAATCCCAACTACTAGGGCTATATATGGCATGTTGTGGACAACATATTGTAGCTTTCCAATCATGGATCTATAAAGGTTTTGATTCACTTCAATAGTATCATCAGTTTTAGATAGTTTCTATCCAGTAGCCATAGGAGTACTTATTGGTCTAGAATCCTCCATACCAAAAGTTTTCAATATCTCTTTAAAATATTTAGATTATGTGATAAAGATACCTTTCTCCATCTGATAGACTTGCAAACCAACAAAGAATTTTATCTCACCAAACATAGATATCTCAAACTTAGTTTGCATCTCATTTGAAAATTTCTGACATAGGGCATCTTGTCCTCCAAATATGATATCATCCACAAAAATTTCAGCTAACAAAATCCCTTTACCTTCTTTAGCTTTTGTGTATAGATTGCTATTGTCATTTTTCCTTGTAAGTCCAATCTTTATCAAATAATTGTGCAGCCTCTCATACCATGCTTTGGATGCTTGTTTCAATCCATATAGCACCTTGTTCATTTTGCAAACCATATTTTTCTTGTTTGGATAAACAAATAATTTGGGTTGTTCAATGCATACTTCTTCTTCTAATATACTGTTCAGTAATGTAGATTTGACATCCATTTGATATACTTTGAAGTCTATGTATGCAACATATGCAAGTAGAGTTCTCACTCCTAATCTTGCTGCAGGGGAAAATTTTTCCCCATGGTCTACTCCTTCTTCTTGTGCATAACCCTTGCATAGCAATATTGCCTTGTTCCTTTTGAATTTTCCATGTTCATTGAGCTTGTTTCTGAATATCCATTTTATTCCAATAAAATTCTTGTTTTCTAGTCTTAGCACTAGAGTCCAGGTATCATTCTTTTCTATTTGATCTATTTCTTCATTCATAGCTTGAATCCAGTCTTTATTCTCTAAAGCATATTTTACTATCTTAGGCTCAAACTCACATAATAAACATGTAGGTTCTTTCAACTTACTTCTGGTCAAGACTCCATATTCCTTATCTCCAATGATTTTCTCAGGCTTATGATGTCTCTTGACATATTGTGCCAATGTAGGTTCAGATTTCTTTTCGCCTTGATCTTCAGGTTCAACATGAAAATTTTTAGTTTCTGCTTCTGATTTCTTGGCAACATCCTCATGATGCTTGAGATTGCTTACCCGTGACTCTGCATCTGGTGTAAGTGTGTTACTTGCCTCTCCTTCTTCCATGTAGACAAAAGATCTATAATATTTAGGTTCTTGTTTACCTTCTTGTTCGTTCTTCTCTGCATATTCATCAACTCTCATATTTTCACTTTCCACAACTTTGTTAGTGTTATAATTCAAACACTTATAAGATTTTCTCTTAGTAGAATAACCTAGGAATATGCCTTCATCACTTTTTGTATCAAACTTTCTATTTCTATTATCTTTCAGTATATAGAATTTAATCCCAAAGATTCTAAAGTATTTCACATTAGGTTGATATCCATGCCATAATTCATAAGGTGTAGCATTTGTACCTTTCTTGATTTGTACTCAGTTTAAGGTATAAACAGTTGTACTCATAGCTTCTCTCCAGTATTTTTGTGCAACATTCTTCTCAATCATTAGTGTTCTTGCACAATCCATAACTAACATGTTTCTTCTCTCAGCTATACCATTATGTGGAGGTGTTTTAGGTGCAGACATATGTCTCTTGATTCCTCTATCATTGCAGAATAGATTGAACTCATTTGATATAAACTCTCCACCTTGGTCAGATCTCAGAAATTTTAGGCTTTTACTTGTTTCTTTTTCAACTTTTGCCAAGTACCACTTAAACAACTGAAATGCATCAGATTTTTCTTTCAAAAACATTATAGTCATCATCATAGTGTAGTCATCAACAAACAGAATAAAGTGTTTAGCACCACAATAACTTTGTACACCCATAGGTCCACAAAGGTTAGTATGAACCAAATCCAAAATGTTTTCAGAAGTAAATGTCTTGCTCTTGAAACTAGACTTTGTCATTTTACCCAACTGACATTGTTTACACATCACATTATCAAGTTTCTTCAATCTCGACAAACCTCTAACTTTCTTCTTTTTACTAATATTTACCATATTGTCAAAGTTTACATGACATAGCCTCTTATGCCATAACCATACATCATCAAATTGTGCAAACAAACATGTCTCTTCGGATAGATCTAGATAGAATAAGTTACCTCTAGTCTTTTCTCCACTTTCAATTAGTTCACCAGTAGCATCAAATATTTTAGCCTTTATGTGATGAAACTCCACTCGATAACTAGTGTTGTTAAGTTGTGCAACACTCAACAAATTATAGTTAAGACCTTCAACCCAATAGGTATTTTCACATGTGATCTTATCAGTTAGCTTAATTGATCCTTTACCCCTCACAGGACATGGAGCATCATTACCAAACTTAACACTTCTACCTTTGTAATGATCTAGGGTTTCAAATTTACTTTTATCACCAGTCGTGATGTGAGCAACCACTATCAATAATTCATTTATCACTTTTACTCACATAAGAAATAAGTGCAGTTTTCTCATCAGAATCAGAATCATCTTTCATAGCAACATAAACTACTTCAATATCAAAAACATCACTGTCACTATTAGTTTCCTCTTCAACAATATAATAGGAGTTCTTACCTTTGTCCTTGTAGTCTATGTACCTTCAGTGATCTTTGTTATCTCTATTATCCTTGTACTTTCTTTCTCTTTCCTCATCCTTGTCATTCCTATCAGGACATCTTGTAGCAATATGGCCAACTTTGTTACATGAAAAATAGATTATAGGAAGTTTACCTTTATATTTTCCTTTTCCTCTTTTTAATCTTCTAGCCATGACTACCTCAAGATCATCTAGTTCCCCATCAGAAGATTCACTATCACTTTCACTATCACTCACTTTTCACACATTTTTCTTTTTCTCTCTTAGATTTATGCAAAACCATTTGTGACTTGAATGCAGATTCAACATTAGGAATAGTGTGGTTATCATAGTTAGATAGCTCAAAAGTAGTAAGCTTACCAACAAGACTTTCCAGAGTTAGAACATTACCAGGGTTACATCTTGATTATTGAATTGTAGAAATTCTGATAGCATAGATAGGAATCAAAGTTCTCAATAACTTACCAATAATAGTCTCATCATCAATGATTCCATTAGCTCCTCTAATAGAATTCACTATCTCCTTAATTCTACCATAGTACTAAGAAATATTTTCACCTTCTTGCATTTTCATTTCATCAAACTTACTTCTCAAGCTTTCAACTTTTTCTCTCAATACATTTGCATTGCCACCATAGATGGTTGCAAGAGTATCCCACATTTACTTTACAGTAGTGCAATCTTTGATATCTTCAAATTTAGGGTAGCTTAAGGCAAATGCAATCTCCAACATTTTTTGATTGTGTTCATGTTTTTCTTTCATCTCCTCGAAAATCAAAGGTGCATCAGGTATAACATAATCATGTTCAACATAGTACTTCACTGAATCTCCAATACCAACTAGATGCAGTTTCATCAAACTTTTCCATGTAGGGAAGTTCTCCTTGTTCAACTTTGGTACCTCCTTTTTATACATCTTGATCATTAGCTTCAAGTACCTTTAAAATTTTTCTCTATAAGCACCAATAGCTCCGATACCAATTGTTCATATTATTTAGAACAATAGAGAGGGGGGATGAATCAGTTGTTCTTAGGTCTAGATGTACCAATTAAACTTTTAAACACTTCAAAAATCTCAGATCTAATCACCAACACAACTCAATCAACTCAATCTCTAAAGTATATATATGAGAAACATATAACATGCAGTCCACTATCCAAAAGTAATTAACTTGCATAATATAGAAACATTCACACAAGTATAACACTAGGATTTATAGTGGAAACTCAACTTGGGAAAAACCACTTTGTAACATGTTACTGATATTTTCACTCTTTTGAAGTGAGCTCTGTGAAAAGACAACCTTTTTAAAGGTTTACAAACACACTACTAGGTGTGATCCTGTTAAAGGATTTAAACACTCTATCAAAAGTGACCTAGTTAAAGGATTTAAGTACATTCCATTAGAATGCCACCTTGATTAAAGGATTTAAAAAATGATTGTTAGGTCAACATTGATTAAAGGATTTAGACAGATACAATGATTAGAAAGTAGCAGTAGTTTTTGATTTGAAAAATATACAACTTACTTTGTAAATAACAGATCCAATTTGCACATATATGTTGATTTACCGACTGAGTTCTATTTCCATCTCCATCACCGATCTTCTCAAAATTTTCTTCAAGCAATCACAACTCTAATCAACTCCTTCACAACTTCACCTTCAGCCTTCTTCTTAGACTTGTCAGTCAATAACATCAACAACTTCAACACACTTTGTAACCTCATAATAAGGTTTTCCTTTATACCTCTTCAATTAAGTAGATCCATCTTTTTTCGCTTAATCTCCTTCGTATATCTTAGGTTTAGGTTAGATTCATTGAATCCTTTTAGATACATCTTCAAACTTCTCATTGAATCCATAGTAAAATGATTTACCATGCATTAAATTCTCCATACAATCAATTGATAAAGTCAACATGATTTACATAACCCAAGAATTTAACTATGTCAGCTGGGAATCTAAATTCTTTCTCCAAATGTAAATTACTGACACTCGGTCAATACTGTGTTCATCTCCTTGGTCATCACTGTGTAACTTGGTCATCTCTACAAACTATCTTCGTTGGCTAACACTGTCTTGCTTGGTAATTTCTTGTTGCTCAGCATAAACTGATGTTCTGTCAACACTAAATTTACTCGGCATATACTAGTGCTCGGTCGACACTAACATCACTCGGCTTAAACTAGATTTCATCACTTTTTCTTGGTTAAGCCTACTTCTTCAGGCTTTCTTCTTACTTAGATAAATAATACATTATCTTATCAATGTGCAAAGTAATCAAGTACCCATTGAAGTATCAAATAATTCAACCTTTCCTTAGGTTCTCTTGTTATCTCCCTTTCCCTAATCCTTTTCATCAATCAATAGATATAGTACTTTCTTAGATAGCAACTATATTACTAGTTAAGGTTTGACATCAATGACAATACAACAATTGTTTCAATTAAAGTTTCCAACAGAGAATGATTATCGTGAAGAAGAAATAAATGATCCATTTGGAGGATCTGGATCTACATCTGGTAGCATATTTGATGCATCTAAAGGAACCATATCAGATCTATCTGAAAATAATCAACATCTTACTAAACAAGTGAAAGCACTACAAATCAGTTAGGAGACACAAATGGTTAGAATGATTGATGTCATGAACAATGCAAGGCAGACAAAACAAGAAAGAAATCTAGCTATTGATGTGTATCGTCTTAAAATGGAAGCACTTCCATGTTAAGAGCATTTAGCCCTCTGAGTAAGTGGTTTGGGGTCATGTCGAATGCCTTGAATTGATCTTTTCTTTGATCTGACTCCCCGCTTTCCACTTCTTTTCTGCACTTGATTCCTTCATTCTAGGTGAAATTAGGGTTAGGATCATGAGGATTCTCCTTAATTTCCCTCTTCTATGGATCTATTTTCTAGGTATCACTTACAAATAGGTCTTCCTAGACTTTTTCATGTTCGTCATAGGATTTTTTTCCTCTCCCTGATACTCTACCCTATTTTGGCATCATTTCTAGGTCTCTGGGCACCCTCGGGACCTCCCATTTCTCACTCTGACTGAGACCCTAAAATCTGTGCCCTTAAGGTCAAAATTGACCTAAAGGGGTCAAAGTCAACCTCAACCCTGACCTAGTCAAGATCGAGCTTTTCTTTGACCCTAGGTTCAAATTTCAAGGTCCTGGGATCTCCAGTTGTCGGGTTTCGAAAATAATTATTTTCCTACTTCTCGGTCCGGTGTTTTGGTCTCTAAAATGGTAAACTCTTAAATTATATTCAATTCAGGTCCATTCCTATAGGTTTGAGGCCTAATTGGAATTTAATTCCCCAAGGTGGCCCCTCTAGAGGATTGTGCCCTAGATCACTATAAAAGGAAGCCTTCCTCTCTCATTTTCTCCATCTCATCTTCAAGAAATTTCATGATCAAGATCTCAAGGTTTTCTCAAGGTGATCAAGCAAGCATTACATTCAAGAAAGAATCCATTCAAGCATTCAAGTCCTCTTATCCATCCAAGTTCTCCATTGAAGATCAAGGATTCAAGCATTCAAGCCATTGAAGGGATTTGGTTCAAGCACTCAAGATTCATCATTCAAACCCTAGATCTAGCCATCATGATGGTGTGATCTTCCTTCAAGATCCTTTGTTCATCTTCAAGATCCATTCATCCTTTCCTCAAATTGGATTCCAAGCATACAATCATGGAGGTTTGATTTACATTTATTGATGTTATGTTCAAGCTTTCATATTAACATACTTGATTACATTTCAAATATAATTTGCTTATCTATTGAATATCATAGCTTCGTTGTTAGATCTACTTCTACTACTTGCTAGCATTCTCCATTTCAATTTCAATATTAAGGTTAATTCCATACTGGGGTTTGACCAAGGCAAACCCCTCAAACAAACAACAAAAACCCTCTTTTTCTTGCAGGTATATGTGCGGAATTTTGAATCTGAGAGTAGATTTGGATACCCTTTTCAGTGAACTTCCGGGATCTGCGAACAAAGTCAGAATCAACCTTCAAAAAAAAAATGTAGTATTTGACCTTTTATGAGGGTCAAACTAGACCTCCCTCAAAATTGGAAAATATTTTTCGATTTTGTAGATCTCACAGTTTCGGTAGAAGTATGTGAAAATCAATATATTTTTAGACTATTTGACAGGGTTTTCAGCAAGTTCTTTTTCAAAGGTAAGTACCTTTATCTCTTCATTTCAACATTAGTCATTTATATTTACTTTCCATATCAATACAATTCAAATGTAAGTGTAAAATATTAGTTTTGGGGTCTCTTTTATGTGCAAACCATTGTTCTAGGACCCCATACACTATTTTATCCTTTACATTTTGGTGAACCCGACTAGCTTACTCTTTTTCTTTTTGGTGTTAGATTTCCCTTTGTCTTATTGTGTGTGTTCACCTTCACTATTCATTTTGGTGAACCCGACATACTTACTCTCCTTTGTTTTGTGGATTTAGATGCCCTATTGTTTTAGATTTTTGGTTAATCTTTTCTTGCATTAAGATTAGGTTTATTTATGCCCTTGCATTTATATTTAAAAAATACCAAAAAAATTGCAAAATTCCTTTAAAAATACAAAAACATTTACAGTTTCATGCTTTTAGTATTCAACATGTATGATTATTGTTTTGAGTACTTTGATGAGGCTTTTGTTGTTCAAGATGATAGATACCTTAATGAGGTAAATGGAAGTGAGGATGAAAATTGTTTGAATGAGATCTCCATTGATCCTATTCCTATTTCACCCTCCTCCACAACCTCTTCAATTGACCTTTACAAAGATGAGTTAGGGATTGATGTTAATTCTTCTCCTAATATATGTCTTTTCTATAAGCCTACTTTAGAGTATAATTTACCTTCTTTCCCCTTTAGGGATCAAGCTTTAATGACTTATGACACTCCTACAATACGCTTAATAGATAGGGATGATAATCCTCCTATGTGGGATGAACCTTTGGATTTGGATGTTGATTACTCTCTTCCTCATGAAACCATTATGGATAATCCTCCTATTTGGGATGAACCTTTAAAATTGGATGTTGATTACTCTCTTTCTCATGAAACCATTATGGATAATCCTCCTATTTGGGATGAACCTTTGGATTTGGATATTGATTACTCTCTTCCTCATGAAGCCATTGTGGATATTTCTACTTTTTGGGATAAAACCTTGGATAAATACATTGATTTATCCCCTCCTTGCGAAGAATTTTTGATACAAAAGGATGACATATTCTCTAAAATACACTTCCCTTATGCGAAAGAAGATGACATTATAGATCCTTCACCTCCATTTAGGATTTCTTCTTATGTTGAGGCATTAGCGGAGAAAGATATGAATTCCCTTAATGCTCTTCCTCTTAGTGGTGATCTTATGGGAAATCACGATCCTACCTTACAACCTTCTTACCATAATATTACTTATATATATTCAAATCCTTTTCCAACTGTGGTTCCAAGAGTTCCTTTGGTTGTGTCTTCCATTCTTATCACTTCCTACACTTTTACTAGTGTTCCTAATCTTCTGAATCCTAATCCTATCTTTCTTAATCCGATTCCTAATTCTCCATCTACTATTCCTAGTTGTTTCCATGCTTATGTTGAGGTTCAAACTATGGTTCATGATGTAGATGTGCAAAGATTCTTCAAATTACATTCTCCTTATTATATGATCCATAAAGATAAAAGAAAAGAAATTTCTCCTTTGAGATTTATTCATAATTTTACCCCTCACTCTGATATAAGATAGATCTTTTCCCCTCTAGACTAGGGGGCAAGAGGTATATTTCTTCCTATCTTCTATAATCCATTATGATCCTACTTTGATCTTAATTGGTTATTCTTTCATGGTTTGTATTATGATAGCTTTTCATCCATTGCTCTCTTCTATTATTCAAGATATCTTTTCTAGGACATGTGTTTTGCAAAGGTATCCTTTGCCTTTCATCCTTGGGGGGAAAGGTTCTTCCTTCTCTCTCTTTGTCTAGGGAACTACTTTCCTTAGCTTAGTCATCTTTGTTTATATTGAAATATTATTTCATCATATTGATAGTGTATGCACCCAAAAATGGTCGCCTAGACTTTGGGCCCCATTTATTTGATTTATCAATCCTGAATCATTTTTATCAATAATCAATATTTTCAACAATATCAATTTCTTGATCAAGTCTTAATTTCAATCATATATTGGATTTTTATTCTATGGGCTAACCATTTATCCTAAGTCTTTATTTAATTAAAAGGAATATTTCCTCCCCTTTTAATTAAATAAAAAGCCCCACTTTTCTCTTATCCTAAGTTGCACAAATAAAACATTATTCCTATTTTATAAAAAGGAGAAAAGCACTTTTTGTCCCATATGGACATAAAGTCAACTCTTATTTTCTCATTGGAGGATACTTGTGCACATGGATTGCTCCTCTTTCAAGCTCCACCGCTGATTAAGACTTTTTGCCTCTTAATCTCCATGGTCCATTTCTCCTCATTTCCTATAAAAGGAGAGCTCTCTCCTTCATTTGCATATCCATATTTTTATGCTATTGTTATGCTGCAGGTTTTGGAGCTCTCTTTGAAGACACTCAAGCTTTGAAGCCTTGACATTTTTAGTTGCATTTCATAATAGTTTTTCTTTCATAGTTACATTCATGGCATCATAGATTAGGTTTCCTTTCATGCAATAGACTAGATCTCACATAGCTTAATTAGGGGCTTGGAATCTATTGTACTTCTTTTCATAGCTTGGTTTACATTCCATTTGATAGATTAGTTTTGCACATTCATACTAGTTGCATTTGCATTTCATTTCCATTTAGATTCTTGGAGATATTGGCATTGTTGCCCTTGTCTTCACTTGAATCTCTCATTGTATGGTTGACTAGCAAGGTCACCTTCTTGTAGCTCTAGCTGAGAGCAAAACTCATAGTCCCTTGCAACTCCATGCATAGAGAGCTATGAGCCGCTTTGTGAGGCCTCACTCTTGAGTAACCTTGCATGTAATGGTTTATAGAAGTGCATATTTTAGTGTGTACATTTCTGGCACCCACCGTGGGGCCGAGTAGATAGCTTTGTCCTTTCATTTGATGCATTTTTCATCATTTTCGGATTAATTTTCAGAAAAATCTGTCTCTGGTTTTCTGTCTCAGATTATCGCGCGACACTTCTTAGAAATATCGCGCGATATACTTCCTGTCTTGGCACGATAGTTCACTCGGAAAGAGTATCGCACGCATATATTGACTTCTGTCGCCTGATATCAGGCGAAGTATCGCCTGTGATCGTGCGAAGTATCGCTCGACTAAGAAGTATCGCCCGACTGTAGGAAACTGTATCACGCGATACTGTTGAGGACTGAGAAATATCGCCTGGTTTGGCAGAGACTTGCGCTTTCAGTTTTTCTATCCGAATTTGATTATTTTAGCTTGTTGTTTTGTTTTGCTTTGTTTAGATAGGTCTAACCTGCGTCTTTTAGCTTGAATCCATCAGATTATTGCACATTTACATTTGGATTTGGATTTTGCTAACATGGTGGGTCTAACAAGTTGTGTTTGTAGGTGCTCTCCTTTGCTTGAAAATTGCTAAAAACACATGTCAAAGAGGGCTACTAACAATTTTTGCAGGGCTGCCCAAGCATAAAAACAAAAAAAAAAAATTCATTTCTTGCTTGTTGTTATTTTCCTTTCATTTGTGGCATTCACTAATTGTATTAGGAATCTTAATACCTTGTGAAAGGGATCTTGAGGTGGTAGGAGAAGTATGCTCTTCACCTTTAGGTGAATCAGAAAATCTTGACCCATCTTAAGGTTTTGGAAGCAAGGGAGTAATTGAATCTCTTTGCTTGGTGTGTTTGGGAGAGATTCTTGAGATAGGGGAGTATGCTCTTCACCCTTGTGGTGAATCAAAAACCTTGAACCTCAAGATTTGATCCATTTTTGTTTAGTTTAGGAATCCTTTAGCGGGCTTGCTCTTGAGCAATCAAGAGGAACGACTCAAGTGGGGACAACCTTGTCATCATTTTCCTTGGTGGCAAGTGATTCCAACTCACTATAATCTCAAGGCTATCAAGGACACCAAAAACCTTGATAGACATAACACTTGTCTTCGTTTGATGTGAGTAGCTCATGGGATTGCGATCATGAGGAAAACATTGAACAAGAATGCTTAAGGTACTCTTGAGGCCGCGAGGTCCTAGTCCTTTATGAGGAGCAAGAGGGGTGTTGTGAATGGAAATCCTTATTAAGAACCATTAGATAGAAGCCACCCTCTTTTAGCCGCTTATCTTCTTAGCGCAAGGATTGATCCAAGTGGTTTACCCGGATCACCTTAAGATACTCACCATATGTGTCCCTTTGGTTGTGTCATTTGACATTTCCATGACAAAGCCAACATCTCTTGTGAGTAACCACTTGGTGTGAGGCGAGGGGGCATCAAGTTGTGGGCTAAGTTGGTAAGTATTGAGCCTTGACTTTCTAGGATAGATTTGCTTGAAGTGTTTTCGATTGTGTGATACCAGTGCAAACATTCTTACATACAAACAATCAGTAGTATTCATAGGGTGTTGTTTCAATTTTGATATCACAAGTGTTTGTCTTGGCAAGGTTGCTTTTGCCCTTGTTTCAAGTGTTTGAGACCATGTTTTGATCCCTTGCTGTTTGCAAACCTACCGAAATTCTGCTGATACCGTAACTGAAATCAAAAACATCAACCCTCAGACTGAAAATTTTGACCAAACAGACCCAAAAATGCAAATTTCACACAATTCTGGTCAAGGGTTAAATAATTCTGCAACAGTATCGCACCCTGTAAGGTGAAGTATCACGCGATACTTCGCGCACGCTAGAAATATCGCCCCCTGTGAAGAGAAATATCGCGATAGTTCGCCCCTGACGGACTATCGCCCGACCTGCCTGGAGTATATCGCCCGAAAGTGTTGAGAAGTATCACCTGTCTTGGGGTGAAGTATCACACGGGTATAGCTTTATCGCCCCAGTAGCCTGGAGTATATCGCCTGGTTCATTTTTGTCGTGCTTAAATTTTGGTCAGTTTCAGTTGCTGTCAATTAGGCTAGGTCTTAGAGCAGGCTTCTCACCCTGACGTTTGAGATCTGTCTTGACTCCAAATTTCTGGTTCTTAGTTCTCCGGGATAGCATCATTTGATTTACAAAGTCACTTTGGAATAATTGTCAAGTTAGAAAGCCATTCTTGGTGCCAAGGTTCATCTTTAAAATTGTTAGCTATATTCTGGAAAAATTTTAGTTCTCTTATTGTCCAAATCGCTTTCATTTTCAATTATCTTTTGGCCTAGTCCAACCTCCTGATTCAAAAGTGCAAGGGTAGTCACCCTTTGATTTGAAGCACCTCTTTGACAGTGTTGGTAAAGCCCTCTGTTTTTCTTTTTCATTTCTCTTTGGACAATAGAGGACTTTGATTATCCTAGTTTGGTGTTGACACTTTGAAAGGTCACCTTATCATTGAGAATATCTCTCTTTCATGTCAGTTACGACAAGGTACCAAGTTAATCAAGGGAAGTGACCCCCTGTTGCCTTTAGCCAGTTACCACCTATCAAGACCCGTCAACAACCTAAGGGAAAAGGACCCCTTTTTGACCAATCTCCTAAGAGTGAATCCGAGGTTTGTTTCAATCCGGGAGCTAACCCTAGTGAAGTGAGAAACTCTTTCATACCACTTTCATCAAGTATGGACATGAGTTACACTTTCACCCGACAACAAAGAGAAGCCATGAATCAAACTCTCGAGGATATCTTTCAACGACACAGAAGAGAGTATGGTGGTTCTTCTCATGCCAGTCCACCTGGGTCACCTCCTAACAACGCGAGGTATTTTGATGATCATCAACGAGCTGAAAGATAGCATAAGTCAGCTCACTCAGATTCAGGGTCACAACACAAAGACCAGAACAACGAATCTAGTGATCACCATATCAACGCAGCTAATGCGATAAGGCATTCAAGACAAACCTCCCCACTTAAAGACACTTCTCGATATGCAAATACAAGGTTGAGAAGCATTGAGAGAGAGAAGCAAGCCTACTTAGATGAACAGGCTGCTAAAAAGGAAAAATTTTGACAACTAGAGGAAGAGGAACGTGCATTGTTGGATATACAGAAAAGAGTCACCCAAGAAGAAGAAGATAGACTCTATGCACAACAACTCCAAAGTCGATTTAACAGGAGGGGAGCCAATAGTGGGATCAACTCGCCCCCATCTACCCCTTCCCCTAGCCCTCGAAGAAGATCAAAGACACCCTCACGATCCCCAAGTCCTAGAGGAAGAAGGACTTCAAGATATGACCATCATAGGAGACAGTCATCTCATAGACATTCAAAGCAACCCTCCCAACGAGCACATCATGGCTCACAACATGGAGGCAGTTATGCTAAATTTGATCATATGGACTTCATGACTATGCAACAAGAACCATCCTTTCAAGCCTATGTGGAGCAATACGTGGAACAAAACAAAGACCAATTCTTGGAAAGTCTTATCAACAAAGACACTAAAGTTCCATATAATTTTGATGTTCACCAAAAAATCAAGAAACAAAATCCTTCAACTGATGAGGTGATCTTACAAATACAAAAGGATATAGACAGAATGAAGGCTCCCAAGAGCACATTTCATTTGGACTCCATATGTCCTAACCCCATTGACAAAAGTGTGGTGATGGTAGAATTTCCTAAGAAAGTTGAATTCCCAACATACGACAAATATGATGGGACTGGTGACCCTCACGACCATGTTCGACAATTCTACATAATGAGCTTTTCCTTTCACCATGAAGACTCCTACTTGCTGAGATTATTCCCAAGGAGTTTAAAAGGTCAAGCCATGGAGTGGTTCACCAACCTTTCCCCTCCAGTAAAGACATTTAAAGAACTTGTCCAAAGATTTGTTCAGCATTTCGCTTACAACTTATCCAGGTTGGTCACAATGCTTGATTTGTGTAAACTTAAACAAAATCAAGGGGAATCTTTTGTCACCTTTTTACAACGATGGAGGTGATTGTGTTCAAAATACCCAAGGACAATCCCTGAAGAAGAGAGAATTGATATCATTGTGAACAATCTAATACCAGAACTCAAATATGAAGTCAAGAAAATCCCATTTAATTCCTTTGATACTATGGTAGAGGTGGCATGTCGCATTGAGGATGTCCTAAAAGAACAAGGAATTTTGGCTAAAACAACAAATAACAACAATAGCCAAAATAACAATGCTAATGGTAACAAGGACAAAAAGAACTCTTATTGGAACAAAAACAAGCAAGTGGTCAACGACGGAGTTGTTGATTCATCTCAGGTCAAAAATGAAGGAGTTCTTAACCTCTCTCATGTAGTTCAAGCTATGAAGTTGCAAACATCGTCAACGCAGCAAGACAAACCTGAGTATCAAAAGAGATCTAAAACGGAGAAAAGATAATTTACTAAATTGGGAGAATCCTATGCAGATGTTTTTAAGACATTAGTTGCTCATAATTTGGCACACCCACAGGATCCTACAAAACATCGAATACCCGATCCTTTACCTCATTGGTGGGATGCTAAGGCTTTTTGCGTTTTCCATAATGGGATTGGACACGACATAGAAAATTGTTTTAAACTCAAGCATCTTGTCCAAGACCTTATTGAGAAAGGACAATTACAAGTGGATGGGTTAACTACTAATGCAGACCATAAAGCCTTTAAAGAGCCCTTGCCTAAATATGAAAAAGGAGAGAATTCTAGCAATAAGAATGGCAATGCGGCTATTAACTATACATACACACATGCTGATAATGTGATTAACATGCTTGAAGTGGCTGACGATAATATCAACATGGTGAGAAAGAAAGATCCTTATGGACATAATGTGGACTCAATTCCTATGACTAATGAAAGACCCGCTGTGGTGATAAGAGGTCCTCACTCACAAGGAATGCCCCAGTCCCTCAATGCTGTCACTAGGGGTCAGGCCCAAGCACCCATTATCATCAAAGGTCCTAGCACTAGCAAGTCTAAATAGCCCGTGTCCAAAGGTGCTCCTCCCAAATCTGTTGTTGGTCCTGATTCCAATTATAATCTTATTGACCAGCTACAACGTACACCCACTCAGATATCCATTTTTGAGCTTTTAGAATTATCTCCTAAGCACAAGCGCGTCCTCGAGGATGCTTTGCGAGCAGCCAATGTCCCTAATAACTTAGATATCGACCAATTCCAAAACATGGTCAACCATTTGGCTAGCCCTCATTTCCTCACCTTCTCAGAAGAAGATGACAAATCCATTAGTCACCCACATAATTTGGCCTTACACATCGAGGTCATGATTCATAAAACCCGTGTTAGGCATGTACTGATAGATGGGGGTGCGGGGCTCAATATTTGTACCCTGAGTTTGCTGCTAGCTCTAGGGTATTCCGAGAACGTCATTGACACAAAGAAAAGAATCACAATCAAAGCATATGATGAAGCAGAAAGAAGTTCTAAGGGATTGGCTGTTTTGCCTATTCGTATTGGTCCCGTAGAAAAAGACATATTATTCCAAATTGTTGATGTTGGACCTCTAGCCTACAAAATTTTGCTAGGTAGGCCATGGATTCATGAAATGCAGGCAATCCCATCGACATATCACCAGTGTGTTAAGTTTCCCCATAACGGTGTAGAAATTTGCATCCCTGGAGACAGTGCTCTATCAGTTAATAACATTTCTGCGGGATCACATGTACCTTTGAATAGAGAAGCTGACAGTCCTAGTAGTTCACTTGAACAATGCAAGCAGAAATTCAAGACCATGGACCTTGGGATGGGAGATTATAAGATTGATTCTTTTACAAAAATGCCAATCTCTCCTAGGTCTTATGGGAGACCCTCCCCAAATGTGAAGCCTTCGTCATCAGCAATGACATTATTTGGGAAATTTGTTGAGTCTTCGGTTCCCATTCAAGAAGAGAAAGAGGAAGTTGCTGTAAGGGACTAGATATATCGCGAGGAGAAATACAAACATAATGAGAATTTTTCTCCTTCACCTGAAACTTATGGGAAAGGGTATACACTGGTTAAAAATATGGGATATCTGGGATTTGGTCCCCTTAGTCATAGGCTGGATGCTAAAGCTGAGCCTCTTGATCATACTCTTTTTGGATGAAAAAATAATTCCACGGTCGGCTTAGGTTTTGAGAATAAGAAGAAGAAAGGTATCCCTGTCCCAGCTGCGACAGACAGTGACAGTGATGCAGATTATACACTTGATCTTTCCAACCAACAAGATGTGTCTGATGATTGGGTGCCCTCAACGAATCTCCTTTGGGGAGATTCCACAGATTTGATGCTTAATAGTCCTACTATCCCAGCTGCGACGGATAGTGATTGTGTGACTTCTAGATCGACAAAGGAAAGTGTTACTGTCCTAGCTGCGACGGATAGTACCAATACTAGCACTAGAGAGGGGGAAACCCTTCCTAACCTTGAGGCTTCTACATCACGAGGCCTAAATGATGATTCAGAGATAGACTCCCATGAATATGAATGGGATTCACTTTCAGACACAACAATTGATTTAGACGTGGATATTATCCATGCCTATAGTACCCAACCCGATGCGACTAACGATCCTAGTGTTAGACTAGAGGATTGCCCTCCTCAAATCACCTTAGTAGACGATGCCTCGTTTGATAGGATGAGTCCTAATTTGGGTATCTTAGGAGAAGACTTGATGAACTCCGATTATATGGTCACCAGAGATGACACCTTTCGCATTAACAACATCAAACCTACCATTGACTTACCCCTTGTTCACTTTGACCTGATTGACTGGTCTCAGCGCCACCAAGAGCCCACATTCCTCACATTTCACAACGATTACGAAATTGCTTGCTATCTGAATGCTCTCGAACCCGTGGCTTCTTCCACCAGTGAACCAACAACCAGCATGACAGAGCCTGATATTAAGTACCTCAGTCTCAAAACAAAAGAGAAAAAGAAAAATAGGTCTGATGGCGAAAACCACTTTGTGGCGGTGTCAAAACCAAAAATAGTAAAAACAAATGACGCATCCAAAGGTGAAAACCTCTTCGAGGCACCTAAGGATGGGGTACTTAATAACTTGCCGAGTTATTTCCAGGATAGATCATCAATATTGATCGAACCAACAAAGCCGGTCAATTTAAGCACAGAAGAAAATCCTCAGATAGTCCATCTTGCTCAGTCTTTATCAGAGGAAGAGACCAAGGCATATGCACAGTTTTTACAGAAAAAGAAAATTAATTTTGCATGGACCTACTCAGACATGCCAGGGCTTGACACAAATCTCATAATGCATCACTTATCTATAGCTCCAGGAGTCAAGCCAGTAAAACAGAGATTAAGAAAAATGCATCCACATATAGCTCTACTTGTCAAAGGAGAATTAGAAAAGCTTTTGAGAGCTGGATTTATTAGAGCCATCGATTATGCAGAATGGATCTCAAACATAGTACCGGTCTCCAAACATGATGGGTCCATTTGTGTCTGCACAGATTTTAGAGATCTAAACAAAGCCTGCCCAAAGGATGATTTTCCACTTCCAAACATTGACATGATAGTGGACATGACGGCGGGCTATGACATATATTCCCTAATGGATGGTTTCTCAGGGTATAATCAAATCAAAATAGCTCCTGAAGACCAAGAGAAAATAGCATTCACATGTGCATGGGGAACCTACTGTTGGAACGTCATGCCATTCGGGTTAAAGAATGCAGGAGCAACCTACCAAAGAGCTATGACAACTATCTTTCATGATATGATGCACAAAAATATGGAAGATTATGTGGATGATACCTTGGCAAAATCAAGAAAAAGGGACACACACCTCAATGATCTGGAAGTAATTCTAGATCGTATGGAACAATTTCAACTCAGATTGAATCCAAAGAAGTGCGCATTTGGCGTCACCTCAGGCAAACTTTTAGGATTCATAATATCAGCAAAAGGTATCGAGGTTGATCCCGAAAAGGTCCAAGCAATCCTAGATATGCCACCTCCTTGAAATATCAGCCAAATGAGAAGTCTTCAGGGACGTCTTCAATCAATTAGGAGGTTTATCTCTCAGCTTGCAGATAGAGCGCAACCCTTCAACAAGACATTGCATAAGGGTGCTTCTTGTGTTTGGAACGAGGATTGTCAAAAGAGCCTAGATCAGATCAAACAATACTTGGCTAATCCTCCGATCTTAATGCCTCCTATTCCAGGGAAACCATTGATCCTATATATTTCAGCTACAGACACTTCCCTGGGGGCATTATTGGCTCAAATAGATGATACTGGGAAAGAACGGGCCATCTACTATATCAGCCGTACTCTAGTCTCTTATGAGATCAATTACAATAATATTGAGAAGTCTTGTCTCGCGGTGGTGTTTGCTTCTCAAAATTTGCGCCACTACATGCTTGCTCATACCATACATTTGGTTGCCAAAATTGATCCCCTTAAATACTTCCTTGGTAAGGCTGCCCTGATGGGTAGACTTGCTAAATGGATGATGGTCCTCACTGAATTTGACATAGAGTACGTTGAAAGGAAGGCAATAAAAGGGCAAGCTATTGCTGACCAATTAGCTAATTTTCCAATCTAGGATAGTATGCCAGTCCAAGTGGAATTCCTAGATGAACACATCTTATATACCACTACTCGCACTTGGACAATGTTCTTTGATGGCTCCCGCATGCAAAATGGATCAGGTGCTGGAGTGTTATTTGTTTCTCCACATGGGTACAACATTCTGAAGTCTTATAAACTATTATTCCCATGTACCAATAATATTGCAGAATATGAAGCCTTAACTAATGGCTTGCGAATGGCTATAGAATAGAATATCACAGAATTACATGTCTTTGGGGATTCTCAGTTAATCATCAACCAAGTCAATGAAGAGTATCAAACCAAGGATGAAAAATTGATACCCTATAAAAAGATGGTTGATTCTTTGAGACGCTATTTCACCTTTGTGACGTTCCAACAAATCCCTAGGACAGAGAACAAAGCTGCAGATGCCATGGCTACATTAGCTTCACTTCTTCAGTTGGAGACACATGAATCCAGATTTGAATTCCTGGTGGAAGAGCTACACCATCCCATCTTTGACTCATCTGAAAGCCATGTCATTTGTGCCATTATCACACATGAGTCTTCCCGATATGGTGCTATCTATTCATATCTTCATGATGGCATCATCCCTGACACATTCACCTGCTCCGAACACCGAAACCTCATCCGTAACGCCTCACGCCACACCCTCATCTCTGGTGACTTATATAGGAGGGGTTTAGATGGGACACTCCTTAGGTGCTTGGAAAAGGAGGAATCCAACCAAGCGTTAGCTGACATCCACGAGGGCATTTGTGGTGGACATTCTAATGGTCTTGCCATGGCCCGAAGGTTGCTTAGGGTGGGATATTATTGGCCCACAATGCAGATGGACGCAGTCACCTTTGCTAAGTCATGTGAAAAATGTCAGAAACACAGCAACCTGATTCATGCTCTGGGTAGGGAGCTGATTCCTTCTATTTCTCATTGGCCATTTCAGCGCTGGGCCTTTGATCTGGTTGGGCAGATTCATCCCAACTCATCAGGTGGACATAAGTTCATTATTACTGCCACTGACTACTTCATAAAATGGGTAGAGGCTGTACCACTTTCTGTTGCTTCAGGAAGGACCATTTCTTTGTTCATCTTGAATCATATCATTTGCCGATTTGGAGTGCCTTCTGAGATCATTACTGACAATGGAGGTCAATTTAAGAATAAGGACCTAAAGCACCTATGCAAAAAGTTTAAAATCAAGCAACATTGGTCCTCTATCTACTTTCCATAGGGAAACGGACAGGCAGAAGCTTCTAACAAAACCATTCTTAAGATTCTTCATAGAACAGTACACAAGAATGGTAGGGATTGGCACTTACAAATCAATCCAGCACTATGGGCTTACCGAACAAGCATTTGCACACCTACAGGAGCCACTCCTTTCTCTCTCACCTATGGCGCTGAAGCAATATTTCCTCTGGAAGTTGAGATACCATCACTTAGAGTCTCTCTTAAAGGATTGATTACAGATGAGAATTATCGCGCCATGAGGTTACAGGAACTAGAACTTCTAGATGAGAAGCGCAAGGCTTCCTTTGATCATATGAGAGTGTATCAGAAGCGTATGTCCAAGGCATTCAACAAGAAGGTTTGCCCTAGAGAATTTCAAATAGGTGATCTTATTTTACGAGAGAACCCTAAGAACCAACAAAACAGAGAGCAAAAGGGCAAGTTTGAACCTAACTGGCTGGGACCATATGTCATCACAGCTGCTTTTGGTACTGGTGCGTATTTACTGACAGATCCTAATGGAGAACAGCTCCCTGATCCCATCAACATTGTGCACCTTAAAAAGTTCTATCCTTGATGCCCGTTCTGTCTGGGGGCATCCTTTGTACATATCTTATTGATCCTGAAAAAATACCAAAAAAAAAAAATCATATATGATGTTGAAAAAATCCTAAAAAGCATATAAAGTCCTGAAAAAAAATACAAAAAAATCAAAATATTCAAAAAAAAATCAAAAAAATAGAAAAAAGTGCCTTGGTGAAAACCTAGAAATAGGCGCCTTGGTAGCAAAAATCCAAAAAAATGAAAAAATGAAAAAAGATTCCAAGTGGTGAAAACCTGGAAACAGGCGCTACTTGAGGCCTTTGCACCCCTATTTGTTAACATGCATCCTCGACACTTAGCCACTTTCCATCATGCCTTCACCTTATTTGGCCTAGTCTAGAATTGGTCTTTGTCTTTGTCTAGGGGGCATAACTATTCACATAGGTCTTTTTGGTGCGTTTGTCTCTTGGGGCATTTCACAACAAGTGTTTTTCAACACCACCCCAAATAGTGTTTTTCAACACTACCCTTGCGTCGAGTGTTTCTTAACACTTATTAGATGTCTTGCCTATAGTCTAAGTATGATGCGATATTTCTCATTAGCAGATGTGATACTCAGAGTCTGACTCTATGACCAACACACACGCACTTAAACAATCAACTCGATGACGATATGATGACTTTATTTTTCTTTGTGTGCTGTCTATGAGGATTTCTTTGATGAGTGATCTCTCCCTGAGAAGTTTTCGATGATGCATAGCTAGAAGACTGAGGGAATGAGAACATGTTTTCTTTCTTTATCTGCTTGTGGGTATATTTTGTTGATCCTAACTGTCATGAGCATTTATGCTGGTCCTACTTGACACTATGGATTGACAAGGTATTATCCTTGACTGTTTTGTGAGTGCATGCTTCTAGTTATCTTGACTTTCATGTGTCTTGATACAAGCATAATCTCGCCATATCAAATTTAGGTAATCTCACTACACTAGTCATCTTGACCTCCATGTCTTTGATGCCTAGGTGGGATTTCCACATTTCTATCTGATAAAGATCATATTCATATCCACATAGTTATGCTAGTGTGCATTGTATGATCTTATGATGCTACCAATAACGCTCGATGATGATAATTAGATGTCTATAGGCATTGTGACCTTGCAAGTCAACCACTTTCATAGTAGCTTGCATTTTTAGGTTCATCATAGTTTAGTTTTTGCATCTTGCATATGGAGAGAGCTCTCATTTTTATCATCTACGGACTAGTTGGTCAACTGTGCTCATTTTCTGATTCTTCTTGATCATATCTTTCATTTCTGGTCTTTCATATCACATCCTTTTTATCCATTTTCGGACTCGAAATCGAAATTCAAGTCGCGTTTCAAAAATTTTTTCCTTCTTCTGAGCAGTTGACTGACCTTTTGAGGCATAATTTGATTTTCGGTGGAATTTCTTCCTTCCATGTCTCTCAAATTTTCTAGTCTTTCATTCATGCTATTTCTAGTCTTCTATTTCTATTCTTCTACTTCCTCACTGGGGCATGTTTCATTGCCTAATGGTTAATCTATTGACCTTTACCTTCGATTATGAATTCATTCTGATTTGATCAAATCCTTATCGATTCCCTATCTCTCCTCTACTTGATTTCGATTTCGATTCCGAGGGGGCAGTATTTATGGGATTCTCATCCCTGATTTCCTTGATTCTCTTGATTCAGACATCTTTTGTGAGCTTTTGCTCAAAATTTGAGATTCTTATCTCCCATTTTTAGACATTGATTATTGCCTAGCAGCGACGGTGATAGTTTTGTCTAAAGCTTGATTTGCACCTAGCAGTGACGATGTTGGTCTAAGCTTTTGTTTGTCCAGATGTGATCCCGAATCAACCTCATATCTAAGTTGTTTTGTGATCCCAAATCGATCTCACATTTTGACTTTATTCTTTGACTAGATGTGTTCGCAAATCGATCACACATTAGTCAAAGAGGGGCAAATGTATGCACCCAAAAATGGTCGCCTAGACTTTGGGCCCCATTTATTTGATTTATCAATCCTGAATCATTTTTATCAATAATCAATATTTTCAACAATATCAATTTCTTGATCAAGTCTTAATTTCGATCATATATTGGATTTTTATCCTATGGGCTAACCATTTATCCTAAGTCTTTATTTAATTAAAAGGAATATTTCCTCCCCTTTTAATTAAATAAAAAGCCCCACTTTTCTCTTATCCTAAGTTGCACAAATAAAACATTATTCCTATTTTATAAAAAGGAGAAAAGCACTTTTTGTCCCATATGGACATAAAGTCAACTCTTATTTTCTCATTGGAGGATACTTGTGCACATGGATTGCTCCTCTTTCAAGCTCCACCACTGATTAAGACTTTTTGCCTCTTAATCTCCATGGTCCATTTCTCCTCATTTCCTATAAAAGGAGAGCTCTCTCCTTCATTTACATATCCATATTTTTATGCTATTGTTATGCTGCAGGTTTTGGAGCTCTCTTTGAAGACACTCAAGCTTTGAAGCCTTGACATTTTTAGTTGCATTTCATAATAGTTTTGCTTTCATAGTTACATTCATGGCATCATAGATTAGGTTTCCTTTCATGCAATAGACTAGATCTCACATAGCTTAATTAGGGGCTTGGAATCTATTGTACTTCTTTTCATAGCTTGGTTTACATTCCATTTGATAGATTAGTTTTGCACATTCATACTAGTTGCATTTGCATTTCATTTCCATTTAGATTCTTGGAGATATTGGCATTGTTGCCCTTGTCTTCACTTGAATCTCTCATTGTATGGTTGACTAGCAAGGTCACCTTCTTGTAGCTCTAGCTGAGAGCAAAACTCATAGTCCCTTGCAACTCCATGCATAGAGAGCTATGAGCCGCTTTGTGAGGCCTCACTCTTGAGTAACCTTGCATGTAATGGTTCATAGAAGTACATATTTTAGTGTGTACAGATAGATGTTTTGACTATGGATAACCTTTTTATATGAGAAGTTGTTGTCCTAGGTTGTCACTTCTTCTCTATGTTTCAAATTATATTCTTTATAAACTCTCACCCTTGCTATGGTATTAGAGTTGTTTCCCTTGTTCCAAATATTCCTCTTCCTCCTATTTGCAGGGGGCTTGATGATTGAATCTTTGTTCTCACTTTTGAAAGATGATATTTTATCTAAAGCACTCCTCTTTGGTGGGGATCTTGTTGATAAGATCTCTTTCATTGAGGATCCTTTTCCAGGAGTGACATATCCTTTTCATGATTATCTATACTCTTCGATGTAGGGGTCATGAATATCCCTCGCTAAGAATATGGTATACATTGTTGCTAAATAGGATATCCCCTTGCATTGTGAAGTAGGTATCCTCTTCCATCTTTGTTCCTACACTTGGGGGGCAAGGATGCCATTTCCTTCTATCTTTCCAGGATTCACTTCTTTCCTTGGGTAAGTAGTATCTATCTATTATGTGACATTCAATCATACATGAAAATTTTGGTTTGCATTAAGGATCTATGTCCTTGATCATAACCTATTTTAATGTTTGACATTGGGTTCCCATGGTTGATATATCTCTCACCTTGGAAACTAAACAGTGTGCTATCCCTCATAAGGGTTACTTTCTTTTCACTTCTTGCATGATATCTCTTTACATTCATCCCTTCCATGGCCTCATAGGAGCTGTGACCTTATTGGCTTGGATTGGGTGTTGTTTGTGGATATTTTCTTGATGCTGAAGAAGGCTTTATCCTTGTTATTTTCTTTCCTTAACATGTCAAAATAGTATGTTTTTGCCATATTAAGGAGGGGGGCATATACAGGGCCTCCCTTGTACTATATTTTTTTATTTTTACATGCTAAATCTTGGAAGGTAACGCACATAAGTTGCTAAATCCTGAAAAGACACGCATTTATATGCTAAATCTTCTGATGGTAACACACATAAGTGTTGGAAAAATGGTCAGCACTCCCCTCAGGATTTGTGACATGGTTTAATAGCCTCATGTGTCTTCTATAAGTCTAGTGATTGTATCGGGCATTAATAGGTCAATCTATTGGTGCAATGGCAACTGCTACTTGTAACAAGTGGTATCAGAGCTTGGTCACAAGTTCAAATCCTTAAACCCTCAGGTAACGCTGAGGGGGAGATTGTTGGAAAAATGGTCAGTGCTCCCCTCAAGATTCATGACATGGTTTAATAGCCTCCTGTGTCTTCTATAATTCTAGTGGTTGTATCGGGCATTAACAGGTCAATCTTTTGGTGCAACGACAACTGCTACTTGTAACAATAAGTTGCTAAATCCCGAGGAGACACATTTTTCAAATTTTTCAATATGCTAAATCTTGGAAGGTAACGCACATAAGTTGCTAAATCCTGAAGGGACACACATTTCCAATTTCAAAAATGCTAAATCTTGGAAGGTAATGCACATAAGTTGCTAAATCTTGAAAAGACACGCACTTATATGCTAAATCTTCTGAAGGTAACACACATAAGTTGCTAAATCCTGAGGAGACACACATTTCATATTCATAGTGATACAAGAAGGTGGATCTATGGGTATTCCAAAAGCTGTCAGAAGACACATTACAATTGCAAGCACATTTTATGGGTGAAGTTGTTGGGCTTTCCCTCTAGGGTGATTCATGGTAAGGTGGGCATCTTACTAGGCGAGGTAATCACTCTTTTCCCTCTCTTTTCACTTTCATACTAGTAGGATGGGATCATGAAGCTATGTTATTTATAGTGTTTCTCTTGTCTTTCTTATGTAATCATTTATGCTTTTATGATAGCTTTCCAAATATGATATTAGTATGAGAAATATTTCTTAGCAAGGTTTCTTATGCTAATTGATTTGGGTTGTTTAGTACTAACACTTGTTCTTTTGACATCCTCATGCATGTATGTCATGTTAGAATCCTTAGTCTAGGGGCTTGCATCCTTAGATAAGTGTTATTTTATCTCTTTGTGAATCCACTTGTATCTCCTCTTTCTTCTCCTTTACCAAGAGTTTGCATCGAGTCCATACTCTTGGTAAAGTGGGGGCTTAATGTATCATCTTAAAATGGAAGCACTTCCATGTTAATATTTTTTAGCCCTCCGAGTAAGTGGTTTGGGGTCATGTCAAATACCTTGAATTGATCTTTTCTTTGATCTGACTTTCTCCCCGCTTTCCACTTCTTTTATGCACTTGATTTCTTCATTCTAGGTGAAATTAGGGTTAGGATCTCGAGGATTCTCCTTAATTTCCCTCTTCTATGGCTCTATTTTCTAGGTAGGACTTACAAATAGATCCTCCTAGACTTCATCATGTTCATCATAGGATTTTTTGCCTCTCCCTGGCACTCTACCTTGTTCTGGCATCATTTCTAGGTCTCCAGGCACCCCCGTGACCTCCTATTTCTCACTCTGATTGAGACCCTAAAATATGTGCCCTTAAGGTCAAAATCGACCTAAAGGGGTCAAAGTTTACCTAAAGGGGTCAAAGTCAACCTCAACCCTGACCTAGTCAGGATTGAGCTTGTCTTTGACCCTGAGTTCAAATTTCAAGGTCCCGGGATCTCCGATTGTCAGGTTTTGGAAATAATTATTTTCCCACTTCTGGGTCCGCTATTTTGGTCTCCAAAATGGTAAAATCTTAAATTATATTTAATTTAGGTCCATTCCTATAGGTTTGAGGCCTAATTGGAATTTAATTTCCCAAGGTGGCCCCTCTAGAGGATTGTGCCCTAGATCACTATAAAAGGAAGCCTTCCTCTCTCATCTCCATCTAATCTTCAAGCAATGTCATGATCAAGCTCTCAAGATTTTCTCAAGGTGATCAAGAAAGCATTCCATTCAAGCATTCAAGTCCTCTTATCCATCCAAGTTCTCCATTGAAGATCAAGGATTCAAGCATTCAAGCCATTGAAGAGATTTGGTTCAAGCACTCAAGATTCATCATTCAAACCCTAGATCTAGCCATCATGATGGTGTGATCTTCCTTCAAGATCCTTTGTTCATCTTCAAGATCTATTCATCCTTCCCTCAAATTTGATTCCAAGCATACAATCATGGAGGTTTGATTTACATTTATTGATGTTATGTTCAAGCTTTCATATTAACATACTTGATTACATTTCAAATACAATTTGCATATATATTGAATATCATAGCTTTGTTGTTAGATCTACTTCTACTACTTGCTAGCATTCTCCATTTCAATTTCAATATTAAGGTTAATTTCAAATAGGGGTTTGACCAAGGCAAACCCCTCAAACAAACAACAAAAAATCTCTTTTTTTTTGCAGGTACAGGTGCGGAATTTTGGATCTGAGAGAAGATTTGGATACCCTTTTCAACGAACTTCCGAGATCTGTGAACAAAGTCAGAATCGACCTTCAAACAAAAAATGTAGTGTAGCTTTTTTAGTCAAACTCATTGACCCATGATTCATGAGTAGTGGCTCAACAAACCCATCTCTCATGAGAATGAATGGAACACTTAGCACTCATTGGATCTAGGTGATGCTCACAGAGGTGAAGCATCGGGACTTCCCGGGAGGTCACCCATCCCAGTACTACTCCAGCTCGAGCGCGCTTAACTACGGAGCTTCCTCCATGGTTAAACCCACTCTGCTTGCATCCTCATTTGCAAAACCTTCACCAAGTGTTGTGCCTTATGAACCATTCATTAGAAAGCCCCTTAAGCTCATCAATTGATAAGTAGGAGATATTTTCCATAGCAAGTCAAATTGTGATATTGCTATCAGGATTCAACTGTGTAGTTTTTTGAGTCAAACTCATTGACCCATGATTCATGAGTAGTGGCTCAACACAAACCCATCTCTCATGAGAATTAATGGAACACTTAGCACTCATTGGATCTAGGTGATGTTCACAGAGGTGAAGCACTGGGACTTCCCGGGAGGTCACCCATCCTAGTACTACTCCAGCTCAAGCGCACTTAACCATGGAGTTTCCTCCATGGTTAAACCCACTCTGCTTGCATCCTCATTTGCAAAACCTTCACCAAGTGTTGTGCCTTATGAACCATTCATTAGAAAGCCTCTTAAGCTCATCAATTGATAAGTAGGAGATATTTTACACAACAAGTCAAATTGTGATATTGCTATCAGGATTCAACTATGTAGTTTTTTGAGTCAAACTCATTGACCCATGATTCATGAGTAGTGGCTCAACATGAACCCATCTCTCATGAGAATTAATGGAACACTTAGCACTCATTGGATCTAGGTGATGCTCACAGAGGTGAAGCATCAGGACTTCCCAAGAGGTCACCCATCCGAGTACTACTCCAGCTCAAGCGCACTTAACTATGGAGTTTCCTCCATGGTTAAACCCACTCTGCTTGCATCCTCATTTGAAAAACCTTCACCAAGTTTTGTGCCTTATGAACCATTCATTAGAAATCCCCTTAAGCTCATCAATTGATAAGTAGGAGATATTTTCCATAGCAAGTCAAATTGTGATATTGCTATCAGGATTCAACTGTGTAGTTTTTTGAGTCAAACTCATTGACCCATGATTCATGAGTGGTGGCTCAACATGAACCCATCTCTCATGAGAATTAATGGAACACTTAAGCACTCATTGGATCTAGGTGATGCTCACAGAGGTGAAGCACCAGGACTTCCCAGGAGATCACCCATCCCAATACTACTCTAGCTTGAGTGCGCTTAACTACGGAGTTTCCTCCATGGTTAAACCCACTCTGCTTGCATCCTCATTTGCAAAACCTTCACCAAGTGTTGTGCCTTATGAACCATTCATTAGAAATCCCCTTAAGCTCATCAATTGATAAGTAGGAGATATTTTCCATAGCAAGTCAAATTATGATATTGCTATCAGGATTCAACTGTGTAGTTTTTTTAGTCAAACTCATTGACCCATGATTCATGAGTAGTGGCTCAACATGAACCCATCTCTCATGAGAATGAATGGAACACTTAGCACTCATTGGATCTAGGTGATGCTCACAGAGGTGAAGCACTGAGACTTCCTGGGAGGTCACCCATCCCAGTACTACTCCAACTTGAGCATGCTTAACTACAAAGTTTCCTCCATGGTTAAACCCACTCTGCTTGCATCCTCATTTGCAAAACCTTCACCAAGTGTTGTGCCTTATGAACCATTCATTAGAAAGCCCCTTAAGCTCATCAATTGATAAGTAGGAGATATTTTCCACAACAAGTCAAATTGTGATATTGCTATCAGGATTCAATTGTGTAGTTTTTTGAGTCAAACTCATTGACCCATGATTCATGAGTAGTGGCTAAACACGAACCCATCTCTCATGAGGTTGACTCAAAAAACTACACAGTTGAATCCTGATAGCAATATCACAATTTGACTTGTTGTGGAAAATATCTCCTACTTATCAATTGATGAGATTAAGGGGCTTTCTAATGAATGGTTCATAAGGCACAACACTTGGTGAAGGTTTAGCAAATAAGGATGCAAGTAGAGTGGGTTTAACCATGGAGGAAACTTTGTAGTTAAGCATGCTCGAGCTGGAGTAGTATTGGGATGGGTGACCTCCCAGGAAGTCCTGGTGCTTCACCTCTGTGAGCATCACCTAGATCCAATGAGTTCTAAGTGTTCCATTCATTCTCATGAGAGATGGGTTCATGTTGAGCCACTACTCATGAATCATGGGTCAATGAGTTTGACTCAAAAAACTACACAGTTGAATCCTGATAGCAATATCACAATTTGACTTGCTATGGAAAATATCTCCTACTTATCAAAAAATGTAGTATTTGACCTTTTATGAGGGTCAAACTAGACCTCCCTCAAAATTGGAAAAGATTTTTGGGTTTTTTTAGATCTCACAGTTTCAGTTGAAGAATGTGAAAATCAACAGTTTCTAAGACTGTTTGACAAGGTTTTCAGCAAGTTCTTTTTCGGAGGTAAGTACCTTTATCTCTTCATTTCAACATTAGTCATTTATAATTACTTTCCATAGAAATACAATTCAAATGTAAGTGTAAAATATTAGTTTTGGGGTCTCTTTTATGTGAAAACCATTGTTCTAGGACCCCATCCATATTTTATCCTCTACATGATGACAAAAGACAAATGACTAAAAAACTAGAAGAGATAATGAGACTTACGAAGTATCATTTTGAAATCTCCAATCAGATGGTTGTCATAAGTCAGGAAGTCAATCAAGTAAACAATGAACTTACTAGAAGATTGGAAGACATTGGTGAATTGAGAGAAGAAAATGAAAGATTAAAGAATGAAGTAAAGATTCAACAACAACATAATGAGATGATTAAGAAAGCTGAAGAAAGTACAAAAAGGATGGATGAGTTTCTAAGTAGTCAAAGAGGAGTTGACAGCACTACTAGTTTAGGCTATACCAAGCATGGAGAGTCATCAAGACAAGTTGAATAGAAGAATGCCTATGCAAATCCAAGGCCAAAGAAGCTCTCATGCTATCATTATGGAAAACTAGGCCACACATCAAATATTTGCAAAAGAAAAGAAAAAGGTATTCCTAAATCCTCTCCTAAATTTAATGGTTGTTGTTATAATTGTGATAAGTATGGGCATCAAGCATATGAGTGTAGATAAAAGATGAACAAGTCACCTAAGAAACATTATATGGAAAAGCACTATTGTACTTGCAACATGCATGGACACATACCACAAGAATGCAAGACAAAGATGAAACAAGTCTGGAAACTAAGAGGACAAAACAAGACATATCAACTAAGAAGGCAAGGTAATGCATACACTTGGGATTACAACACTTGTATTAATTGCACAACATGTGGTAGGTATGGACATATTGCATCTAACTATATGAAAAATTACTGGAGAGGAAAATCTTGAAATTGGTCAAATTCTGGAATGGCATGTTTGCACTGTCATAAGGTCAGTCACTTAAGTAAAGATTGTAGAGACCAAGTACCAGAACTGAATACTACTGAAAGTGAAAACACAATTGAATAAATCATGAGGATAAGGAATCAAATGTGGATAAAAGCATCAAATGATAATGTTGGACCAAGCACAATAGTCGGTGACACCTCATCCATTAGATTAGGTGATTTCACCACCTCTACCTAAGCTATTCAAGTAAGTATGGAACTAAATTTTAAAAGGTTATATCTTACAAAAATTTCTTATATCTATTGTGTGAATACCAAATCAGCATGAATTAAGATGCACTAGGGTATTATATTGTTGATCACTTGAAACAAGTTTAGTCGGTTAAGTTGGACTGAGTAAGAAATTCTATTTAGTGAAAATGTAAGAGATAACCGAATTGTATAGTCAACTGTGTATTGGTAGTACTCACCGAGCTAAGGTATTGATAGTGTTAAGTGAGTTATTTGATTGTCAACCATGTGGTAGATGGAAAAGCATTTAATGCTCCAATCAAGATTTTTATCTATAAATTAGCAGGAAATGAACTCATTTGTTCACACAATGATCAAGAGCGAAGCAAAGCAATTTGAGTAAAACTTGAGTAGAGAAAATCCAATTATTTCATAGAGATCTAAGTACATTGTGAACAATTGAAGTCTGAATCAAGCAAGTTTGGAATTAACCAAGTTCTCTATATCTAGTTTGTTGAAAGCCCTAATTTAGAAAACATGATGGTTTCATCCTCACAAACCATGCAAACCAAGGATGATAAGAGAAAAAGGGTTTTAATCAAGAACACGACCTGCACTGAGCCTCCTTTCAAACTTCATCTAGAAGTTGCAGCTCAATCTGACGAAAAGGGCACATTTTCACTGATATCACCTAGGGCTCTACTCATAAAGGATGTTAGGTCATACATCCACTGTAAAATCAATGAAATAAGCAACTTTGAGATTCAATCCACATATCAAGATCATTTCACTAATGGCAAGCTAAAAGATTATCACAAGCACTTACAAGTAAAATGGTTAACCAATGCCCTATATTTCTCGAAGGAATTCAAAACTGAGTGGATACACATTGTATTGAGCCATGTACATGAGGAAAAGTTATGGCTGGATGAACCAATGAAGATCACAAAGGATGCAATACATGAAGTCACAAGGTATCCAATGAACAACAAACCTAAAGCCATAAGGCACCTAGCACAAATCAAGATTGAGAAGCTAACGAGAGTAGAATGGGATGATATAGGTTTGAGAATAAACACCATCAATGATCCCAAAATGAGATTTGGTGCATATGTTATTACATGCAAAATTTTCCAATCAAGTAGACCAAATAGTGTTGCATGTGGAGTGGTCGACATTGCCTACAAGATTGTGAAAAAGGGTTTGCAACTCGACCTAGCCGAGTTGATGCTGAGATAGTTAGAAGAAAATATGAGGACAATCAGGATAGCAAGATCCAACACTTACAAATTTGGCTCATTATTGGTATGCACATTATTTTATTTGTAGAACTTCTTTCCATCAGTCGGTAATGTAGAATGGGATATCAACTGACCTATTATTGTTCAGATTAGTGAGTTTATTCAGAACTTAGGAAAGAATTTTGAACCTGTGATGGAAGAATATTTTGGACATTTCAAAGAGAGAGTGAAGAAAAGAACAAGGATACCAACATAGTTGGTAGAGAAATTTAAAGAAGATATTTGTGTTTTGGTGGATACCGACACCACCCTAATCAAAGCTGTAGAGCCAATAACAACTTGGTTACCACCCATGGACTATGAGATTGACATTGTTGTAGCTACAAAAGAAATAAAGGCTTTACTTGATGAGCCCAAAGAAAAGAAGGCTACAAGGTTTGGAACCTTTAAGGAATCCAAGTCCAAAATCAAGATAAGACTTGTAGTTGAAAATATGGGTAGGAAAAAGGAGAAAATGGTTAAGAACCTTAAGAAAACATTTGGTTTCATAGATGAAGACAATGAGAAATTGGTTGAAGAAGAAATCGAGGATCAGACACCAGTCGGTGAGAACATAGATGAACAGGCCACCGAGTCTGAAGAACATGAACAAGAAGAACCACCTAAGGTTGGTAAAGGTAAAGGTAAAGGTAAATAGGTCAGGACTAGGACTAGGTCAGAAACTGCTAGAGCGCCACCTTTGAAGAAAGGTGTTGCAAAGATAACTAGGACCACATTGACTCATACATATTAGAAGAGAAAAATAAAGGCCACCACCAAGCTCCCAGAACCAATGCGAAGAAGGAAACTTATAAGAGCAAAGGATGACAAATATTCAAAGGAGGAGGACATAGAACAATTCTAAGTTGTGGTGAATACAAGACCTTAGACCATTGATGAGGTAGCAGAAAGAATAAGAAATACTAGAAAGATGAGTTCACCAAAACTTAAAAGGTATCCTCATCTGAGCATTGAGGAGTAGGATAAGATTGAAGAAGTAGTAATAAGTATGATGATCACCTTCAAAATAGTTCTAGTTGAATTTGCTAGTAGCATACCCAAAGAACTATACGATAAATTTTCTGCTAGATGGACATGTGCACTTACAAATAAGAAAAGAATGAGAGAGAGGTCACTAATTCTAGTAAAATCTGACTATTCTATTGATCAAATAGATGCAGCATTAAAAAAATATGTAAACAAATTCTTTATGAAGGCTAGAGCATTCAAGATCCTACCAAGAAAATTTCAAGGGGTAGATGATGAGAGTAGGAACATTTGGACTAAACTCCTCAGTCCAACTGAGAAATTCAATACCGAGGATCATCAACCGAGTATATAAGAAGAAGAGCCTATTAATGTTGATGACGATACTATTCACATCTCAGATATTGAGCAGCCCGAGGAAGAAACCAATAAATAAGAATCCATAACTGCTGCTGATATTGTGATGGAAAGAATTCCAGAGATGTTGACTACTCTAGGCTAGATGAACAAATGCTAATAGAAGACATAACAGAAGGTGACCTCAATGATGAGGCTAAAGAAGATGAAATGATCACTGGAGCTACCGAGAACCTTGGTGAAGAAGAAGCAACCGAGGTAGCCCAAGTAATGGTACTAGGTAATTTGCCTATACTGGTACAACCTATTGAAGAAAAAAATGATAACACTCCACCCAAGTAGGTAAAAAAAATGAATGAAGACAAGGGTGAGGAAATAGGTAAAGAGACCACTGAAATGATAGAAAATGCACAAGCACAAACTAAGTCCATAGTAGACACTTCTGTTGGAGATTTGCCAGCAAGCCAGTGTTGACTATATGTTTGTCATTGATGACAACATATCTTAAGCAGCATGCATGGAAGTCTTATGTAGGAACATTGAGCATATGTTGTATGGATATGTTATTAGCATGATATCATAGACGTAGAGGTTGATTCTGAGTGCAGTCAGTTGTGTAGCAATTTGTTTCAGTAGTGTTCCTGACAGAGTGACAAATAGAGTTAGGTATGAGATTTGTAGTATGGTTATGATGAAGCCTTGCACATTTATATTTATGTTATAGATATGTTTATGATGCTATGGTCATGGATGCAGAGTCAGTTGTGTAGTACAGGTTGAGTTATGATGTTTCCAATTGTCAGTTATAGTTTCCTGAGTTTATCTGATGGAGTCGATATTGTTTATATTGTTGTAGTAGTTGCACCTATCATTTTGATATATGTGTTTGGTTTTGTGTTTGGTAATGAGTTAAGAATGTTTGGTTAAGAGTGCATAATGTATTTCAACATGAGAAGAAAGTTTCAGTTAATTTGGTGGAGCCGACTGTGTGAAGTAATGTGTCTACTCATATTGAGTTGCACAGTCCTATTTGTGTTGCATGCTTGATATAGTCATTGGAGATGTTTTTGGAGAGTTATATTATTTCTCTAATATGATTTCAAGGAAGTTCTAGTAGGATGACTTGATTATATCATTTGGAGAAAGGTACTTATAGCCGGTCAGTTGTGATCGCCAAGTATGGCAGATAGTTGAAAGAAAAGAGCAGAACAGAAGGTGTGAAGTATTGAGCCATCAGTAGAAGGTCTATGTGACAAAGAAGAGAGTGTATTCTATTCATTGGAACTGATTAAGACAACAGGTCTAACTCGCAGTTCACCAAGATCCTGATATAGTGTGTATCTGTTATGTAGAAGGTTGTGGCATTCACCATTTGAGCAGTAAGCTCCTGGACAGTGTGTCCTCACCCCTAATAGGGTTAATTATAAAAGACTCCTAATAGGGCCCAACCTTTGACTGGGTCATTGTACTTAATGTATTGTAAAGATCAACTCCTAACAAGGTTGTAAGATCTTCTAACAAGGATCATTATACTCTAGTGCAATTTATAGTGGGTGTTAATTCCCACCGGGGTTTTTACCTATTTGGGTTTCCCTGTAACCAAAATTGTGGTGTTGTGTTAAGTGTTCTCATATTATGTTTATGCTTAATGTTAATTTGTACTTAATTGGATAAAGAATTAAATCTTGTAGATAACTGATTCACCCCCCCCCCCCCCCTCTTAGTTATCTCTTGGGACTATTCCTAACAACTTCTACCACCAACATAAGCTCACAAGCCCCCTGCACCATAGATTGGAGAATCAATTACCATGCAAAATAAGGAAGAAATCAAATCCATTAAGACTCCAAAGATAGATCTTGAGCACAAGGCTCAAATTTCTATTGCACCATCTCCAACATCTAGTGTGCAAGAGAAGAAGAAAAAGAGGAAGCGAGGAAGTAAGGGTCTGGTTACACTTGAGGAAATCATTGAAATTATAGTATGTGAAGCATAGAGACTTGATCCAGAATCTCTTAGGAAATATGGTGAGCTATGCACCCAAAAGGAAGCATGGGAAAAGAAGAGACAAGAAAATAAAAACACAAAGGTGCTAGAGGATGTCAAGGAGATCCTAATGCAATTTTCTCCTGATGTAACTGTTGATGAATCCACCCCTAATATTGATCAACTTGCACTTCTCATCAAAACAATAAATGACCCTACTGTATATGCTGAGTAGATGATTGAAGAGAGAGCCAAACAAAATATTTATTATAAGTTGACTGAAAATATCAGCCAAGTAGTGGCAGTAAAAAAGGTAAAGCTTTTAGAAGTTATAACTGAATTAGAAAGCATCATTGATAAAGTTCTTAAAATTCTGAAACAATTATGCACTTTAGATCACTTCACCACTAAGGTTAGTGAAAAGATAAGCAAGTTATATGCATATCTAAAAGATAGTGCTACTTGTCTTACAACCGAGCAACATGCATTTCAATTGCATTATTCAAAGCTAAACACATACATCGGTTAAGACTTGAGTTGAGAAAGGAAGATGACTGAATCAAAGAAGAGGTAACTAAGCTACATGCCAAGTTACTACCATATCTTGTGGTGATGCAAAATACTGTGACACAGACAAAGAAATTGGTTGCCACCCCTAAGATTTTTGTCACCAAGAGCATTTGTTATATGCATGCTCAAGTGAGCTTAGAACAGTTGGCTCTAGAAAATCTAAAGGCAGAATGGGAGAAGCTTAAGGATAATATTAAGAAATCCCATCCTAATATTTTTGAAAATTTGTAAGTATAATTCCTTCTCATTATTTTCAAAAAAGGGGGAAACATATGTATATCTACCGAGAGCATGTTCATAGGGGGAGTCACTAAGTATACACATTTTTGGTTTTCTAAAATTATTGAGAGTTCAAACTTTTATAGTCACCATACATATAATTTTTTGATACTAATGCCAAAGGGGGAGAATATTACTCCTAAATGGATTAAGTGTTGTCATTAGTATTCAGTTGTACAGTCAGTAAACACAAGAAGACAGTTCAATCGGTTATCAATACATAGTAGTAACCGAGCAGAGAGATCACCGAGTATAATAGTTACTGAGTACATAGGATTACTGAGCTCCAGTGAACACTGAGACCAAGATACATCATTTATCAAGTAATCCAAAGTTCACATAAAAGTTTGGAATGACACATAGTTCAAGGTGAATAACTTTTTGCCGAGTAAGAAAGTGGTTTACCAAGATCGAGGTGAATATTTATTGCTGATGTAATCATTTAATGAATGATGATTCCTATGTAATAGTGATCTAGGTTAATCTTATGGATCATTAATCTTAGGTTTTATAAGATAATGTAAAACCCTAATTAGGTCAAGGTCAGTTTGATATAAAATTTATAAAGATGTCATTTTGACAAGTATAAAAAAGGAAGTACCCGCACTCAAGGACATTTAAAGTTCAGATAGGGTTTTGACAAAATGATTTCTACATAAGTATTTAGTTTATCAGAATAGTGATAAGGCTATCAAGCAGTTCAAAAGGATATACTCATCAAAACAAGGTGATATCTTTATTGTATTTAAAGGATCTGATATCATCAATTTGAGTTGTTTTTCATTCAGGTCATATATCATTGTTACTCTCTAGCAATTGTAGAAGATTCAAAATCTCCTAATAGAGTGAACTTAATCATTCTTAGTTAAATTATTTAACAGAGTGCACACATGAATTGTATTGCAAAAATCCTTTAACCAGGTAGATCTAGTTGATCTTTTTGTTACTCCAAACAGGGTAAGATCACTAGAAGTGATCAAATCTTTGTAAGCCTTAACCGACAACTTTATTTCTATAGAAGTGAAGCTTTGTGAGTTCCATCCCCACCATAGCTTTTACCTTCTAAGAAGGGTTTTTGCAATACCAAAACACGTGTCATGTGTTTTGAAGTTTCAAGAATGTTTTATTGATTTACTTTCATGCATTTACATTTCAGTTATATTATTGAATGTATGTTGAATGCAATCTACACATTCGGTTATTGAAGTTGATATTCACAAGGATTAGTTTGAAAAGTTTTAAAGTGTACTGATTCACCCCTCCCCTTTCAGTACACACCTTTCCATAATTCCAACATACTTGAGACTGACATAGATGAAAAAGGAAGTATATACAACCAATTGAGTGAACTGGTGAGCCAGATAAATAAACTTGGTACTGAGACCACTAAGTATCTGATGCAAGTGCATAGGCAACAAATGGAGAATAAAGACATTGAAGAATTGCTTCAATTGGTTGCACTTGACAAGGTAACAATCTTTGATCTGGTTATCAAGTTAGAAAAATAATTGCAAGATATTCTTTTATTGTTTCAAAATATTTTTTTAATTTCAAATTTCACCAAGGACATCAAGGCCAAAGATGAAAATGTGGAAAAGGAGCTAACTAAGCAACTAGCTAAGGTATCTATCAAGCCTGATTCTTTCAAGGAATATTATGAAAGGCTAAAGCACTTAATGGGAGTGCAACATGAGTTGAGGAAAGAGGAGAATGAAATACAAATCAATCTTATGGAGATACAAACATTTTTGATACCACAAATTGAGTAATTGTAGAAACATGTGCATAAGGCTAAAGACTTAGTGAGTACACCGGATGTAAGTGATATGGATAGCATGGTAAGTCTAACAACTGATATTAGTGAAGAAATTGTAGTGTTATAGACACTAAAATATTCATGGAAGGCATCACTAAAGGATGCACAAGAAAGGTATAAAACTATTTTTTACAAGATCCCTCCACTAGACAAATAATAAGTAATTGTTTTGGCTTTTTTGTTAAAAAAGGGGGAGGTATATGTATATTATATGTGTATAAGGGAGATAATAAGCATTATGGAAAAATGGGGAATATGTATATGAGGAAATATATGAGTTATGATGGATAGATATGAGTACAAGGATTATTACTATAGGGAGAGTAATAAGTCAAGATAAGCAATAGAGAAATTGACTTTATTGATATATGTATACATGAGCAATTTTTGTAAGGACAAAAAATTTGATGACTTTGAGGTTTTTAACAAAGATAAAAAACTAATGCCAAAGGGGGAGATTGATACTCCTATAGAGTTATTTTTTTCTCATTAGTTATGATTAATTCATAATGATTGTCAAAGTCATTCGATAAAGAAGGAAAGTCGAGTCGGTAAGAGCAATAAGCTAGTCAGTAAAAGGAAATAAAGAAAAAATTAATTTTGGTTAAGGCAAAGGAAGTTAAGACATTGAGAAAGGCAAACTGAGAACTAAGTTGTACCGAGATACAACATCTACTGAAATGAGAGAAGATACATGTTACCGAGTAGGAGAAAAGTGCATTACCGAGCATCACATGCCGACACAAGGAGAATCTATAGATACATTGAATCTAGACACCAAGTAGAAAACTGTTTACAAATCTCAAGGAGTTTCTTTATTGAAGCATTGGAGATTTAAACATAATGATTATGTATGACTACAAAGTGAGATTCACCAATGAGATTTAAATGTGATATATGCATTGGAGGAGTAACCAATGTTGACACCATTTAAGGAGATGATTCTAGAACATTTCCACCACTTCTAGAATTGAATATAAATGGATCAGAATGTGAAGATCACAGTAAGAAAGAAGAGTGAAAGAGTAATGCACGAAGGAGAAATTGCAAAAAGAAAGTGATGAGAAGAGAAGCCACCAAGTAACATAACAGTGAGAGAAGATTGTGAATGTGATTCAGATTTGAAGTTACTGAGTATAGAATTGATATTGTGAGTGAAGCACATTATGAGGTAAATAATTATTGAGCATATTGAGTCTGATAAGCATAAGATTGATGCAAGTATTACAAACAAGTTTGTGTACTGATTAAAGTGTAATCAAAGTCGTAAAAGTCTCTTAACCAAGAAGATCCTATCAGATCTTATATTGTAAATCCTTTAATAGGGTACAATTCTTAGATTCGAATTGTAAAATCCTTTAGCAAGGTAGACTTAATTGGTCTTTAGACTCTTAATAGGGTTAATACTCTTAATAGGGTAAGCTATCAAAAATAGCTAACATTGTAGCTCTAACCGAGCAGAATTTTTACTGCAGTAGTGAATTTTTGTGGGTGTCATCCCCACCCCAGTTTTTATCCTCTAACAAGGATTTTTGTGATACCAAAATAATGGTGTTATGAGTTGTGTTTTATGTTAATGCTTTATATGTTTTATGAGATGGATGCAAAGTTATGAATTCAGTGAATGGTTAAGACAGTTAAGAAATTTAGATAAAAGTGTTTTTGGAGTACTGATTCACCCCTCCCCTTTCAATACTTACCTTTCCATACTTAATCCAACACACTGGTGGTGCATGACCAGCTGCCTACAATAAATGCAAAGAAAATGCACAGTACGAGAAATGACATCATTCTACCACATAATCTAGGTAGTTGGATGAGTGAGCATGGACTCAAGATTCAAAAACCTTTGAATGTGGGCCACCATGGGTTGATGATTCAACAATGACATATTTTAAAATAATTTTATTTTAGAGGGATGCATATGAGTTGTCTTCCATACAATGTTGAACTTGATGAGATAGTGGTATGACGAGGTGACCTTAGAAAGAGGTAAACCTAGAAATCATTGATTTTATCCAAAGGAAAAAAGATTGAGTTGATATCATGGAACGATCTAGCCTCTTAAAATTTATGTCAGTACTAGCTCTGAAATTACACCAAGTGTGCTAGATAAAATGGATATGATGACGATTTGCATTGAGGTTGAAAAGGCCTAATTTTTTAAGTATGTAAAACCAAGCCTCATGTTCTTCAACTGTCCATAAAAAAGTAGAACACCTTCTTTCTCAGAAGCTACCTCAACTATATTGAAATCTTCACACATGACCCAAGTTGTAGGTGGAAATGAATTAGCTATCCATTGCCACAATTAAGATCTTTCAACAAAATCATTAGGAGCATAAACTTTAATGATTCCAAAAGAATGATGATTGATAGACATGAGGACCCAGACTATTCTCTACATTGGGTTTGACCAATGATCAATAATAGAAGAATGCCATCGAGGAGAAATGAGAGTAACAACTCCTCTACTAGATTGATGTAGGGGCATCCAAGGTTAAGGCAGGGACATTCTGTGTCCTCGGTAAACTGTATGGAGTGTTTGTGTTTTGGCCAATTTTTACTCAGTTGCAACCTTGACCGACGATCTCAATCATTGAAGGAAGATCGGTCACTAAAGGAACTCGGTAGTCTCTAGCACTTGGTGAAATGGTTTCTCAGTTATGCTTGTGGTGCTCGGTCGATATTGGTGCTCGATGATGCATGACATGCTTAGTAATTTTATTGTTGCTCGGTAGTTCAAATTTATCAACTAGAGTTCTGTCTGATTTGTGAGCTGACTTGGTGAATTAATTGTTGGTAGCCATTGCCTTGGACTGACATACAGAATTAAATGTTTGTATACATTTGTAAGCCGACTTGTATGACATTTAATTATTTGTTTTTGGGAGTTAAGGGTTTCATCCAGCCGACTTGTGGCTGATGATTGGTATTTAAGGAGAACTCAGAGAGAACTTAAGGAGAACTAAGAGAGAACTTAAGGAGAACGAAGAGAGAACTTAGAGAAGAAAGGTTCATGACTTAGAAAACTTAGTGAGACAGATCTAAGGTTCTGAAAGCTAAAGTTGGCGAAGTTGTGGAAAAGTTCTTGATGTTCTTGCAAATCAGATTGAAATCTGATAGTCCTTTGTAGCAGAGCTAGGAGTTTGCATACTTGGAGACAAGGAGATTTCTTGGAGGCTTGAGAGCTCAAGTTTAGATCTGCCTTAGGGTTTCCATCAACTTCTGATTGTCTTTAGAGCTAAACTAGCTGAAATTGGATTGGATCTGATTGTGGATCTTGCATAATTATTTCATTTTGTATTTGGCCCTAACCTGAAAGGCCTTACAATCGGGCATGTTAATGCAAATTAATTGAAAAATTTGTGGTGTTGTCTATTTTGTTGATTATTCCATTGTGTAATTCTTTGGCTACAAGGTTTGGTCTGTCCTTCATTGGATCCACCATCCTTGACTACATAAGGTGGTATTAGAGCCAAGTTTGTTCCTGTTAAAGCAAAAGTTTGACCTATCAAGGATGATCTTGCGAAGTTGATCTTGTTGGAGCAGAGATTGTGCACAATCTAGATTGCAGGTCTGAAGCACTAAACTTCTAAAATTGTGCCCTAGTTGTTTACAAGGTTGCAGGTTGAGATCTAACTTGTTGTAGCTTGGAGATTGTCACAAGGTAATCAGTGAGGGTTTGCTACAAAGGGTTTCTCTTATCTTTAAGGATGCCTCCAAGAAGATTGGACCCTAGAGTTATTTTAGATCTTTGTGATATTGTTGAATCTTGGATCACTAAGAAGGTGAAATCAGATTTCAGATCTGAGATGGAATTGATGAAAAATGATATGGTCACCAAGATCATGAGAACTGTTGCTGGTATACCTCGAAATGTTGGTACTAAGGATAGCTATGAAGAAGCTGCTGAAAATTTTGAAACTGCTGGATCTAGTAGCGATGACTGGAGGAATAGATCTAGTGAAGACAAAACTACTCGATTGCCTAGACCTGCTACTCGGTTTAGTAATTACCGAATGGAAGTTTATACTTTCTCTAGTACTTTGAAGCCCGAAAATCTGATTGATTGGATTGGTGAACTTGAAGATTTCTTTGAGCTAGAAGAAATTGAAGATCCTCTTTGGGTGAGATTAGCACAGACAAAGTTGAAAGGACATGCTGCTCTTTGGTGAAAGGAACTGCAAAGAGATAGAGAAGATGAAGGTGAAACAAAGATCAATTGGTGGAGATTGATGGTGACTAAGTTGAAAGCTAAGTTCATACCAGTTGACTATGAGCTTGACTTGTTTAAGAAGTTGCAGAATTTGAAGCAGAAGGAATTTTCTATTGAAGATTATATCAAGGAGATCCACAAACTTACTATTCGGTCTGGACACTGAGAGCTTGGTAAGGAAAAGGTAGCTCGGCATGTGAATGGTTTGAGATTCAATATTCAGGATGAGCTTGGTATGCTGAAGATTGATTATGTTGAAGATGCATATCAGTATGCTCTGAAGGCAGAAGATAAGTTGAAGAGGAAACAACCTAGTAACTCCCGAGGGAAAGAAAAGATTGATCACTCGGTGAAGGAGAAACCGACTGATGCAGAAGATGAACTAAAACCTATGGAACCAAAGAAGAAGACAGGTAGAGTTATCTTTAAGGGTACTTTCTATAACTGTGGAGAGGAAGGACACCGTTCTTTTGAATGTACACAGAAGAAGGTTGATTGACGAACTGCTATAATGAATGAGAACATTTAGAATGAACCTGAATCAGAGAACTTGTTGCTTTGGCGAACATTGCTTGGTGCAAAGGATGAACCTTATCAAAGGAGTAATTTGTTTAGGACCCAGTGCAAGACTGAAGGTAAACTCTGTGATGTTATTGTTGATAGTGGTAGCATTGATAACCTTGTTGTTGAGGACCTGGTTCAGAAACTTGGTTTGAGTATAATGAAACATCCTTGTCCTTGAGTAGATGTTCATACTTTGGAAGTTAGAGAACAATGCTTCATTGATGTTCAAATTGGCCAGTACAAGGATCTTGTGCTTTGTGACATTGTGAAGATGAATAGTTGTGATATATTGCTCGGTAGACCTTGGTAGTATGATTGCAGAGCTATTTATGACTGTGTCAGAAATGTGTTTACTATTGAGAAGAATGATAGGAAGTTTTCACTGATGCCTTTGATGGATATAACACTCGGTAGGAGAAGCCTAAGTATTGGTAGTCGAGTTGAGGTTGTGGATCTTGAGAAAATGAATGATTAGTATGGAGAACTGACCTATGCATTGTCTAGAAAATACTTGAAGAGATACAGGAAACTGAAGTGGAAGACTTTGCAAGCAGAAAAGGTGGAGGACTTGTATGTGAAGAACCAGTTCAAGATTTATGTGTTGAATCCTGAAAGATGTTCTTCTCACATATGAACATCTTTTGGAACCTGGGGTGTCTAATGTACGGGCATCCAAGGTTAAGGCAGGGAGATTCTATGTCCTCGGTAAACTGCATGGAGTGTTTGTGTTTTGGCTAGTTTTTACTCAGTTGTAGCCTTGACCGATGATCTCGGTCATTGAAGGAACTCGGTAGTCTCTGGCACTTGGTGAAATGGTTGCTCGGTCATGCTTGTAGTGCTTGGTCGATACTAGCGCTCGACGATGCCTAGCATGCTTGGTAATTTTACTATTGCTCGGTAGTTCAAATTTACTGACTGGAGTTCTGTGTGATTTATGAGCCGACTTGGTGAATTAATTGTTGGTAGCCATTGCCTTGGGCCAACATGAAGAATTAAATGTTTGTATACATTTTTAAGCCAACTTATATGACATTTAATTATTTTTTTTTGGGAGTTAAGGGTTTCATCCAACCGACTTGTGGCTAATGATTGGTATTTAAGGAGAACTGAGAGAGAACTTAAGGAGAATTGAGAGAGAACTTAATGAGAAGGGAGAGAGAACTTAGAGAAGAAAGGTTCATGACATGGAAAACTTAGTGAGTCAGATCTGAGGTTTTGAAAGTTGAAGTTGGCAAAGTTGTGGAAAAGTTCTTGATGTTCTTGCAAATCAAATTGAAATTTGATAGTCCTTTGTAGCAGAGCTATGGGTTTGCATACTTGGAGATAAGGAGATTGCTTGGAGGCTTGCGAGCTCAAGTTTAGATCTGCCTTACGATTTCCATCAGCTTCTGATTGTCTTCAGAGCTAAACTAGCTGAGATTGGATTGGATCTAGTTGTGGATCTTGCATAATTGTTTCATTTTGTATTTGGCCCTAACCCAGAAGGCCTTATAGTTGGGCATGTTAATGCAAATTAATTAAAACATTTGTGGTGTTGTCTATTTTGTTGAGTATTCCGCTGTGTAATTCTTTGGCTGCAAGGTTTGGTCTGTCCTTCATTGGATCCACCATCCTTGACTACATAATAGATTCATGCTAATAAGGAAAAATAAGGCTATCCAACCAAATAACATGAAATGCAAAAATTAACATGAACGATGTAGTTTTAACTTTTTGAAGACAAAAAACATTAATACCAAAATATATTTGGTAAATATCCCTAACATAATACTTCTTAGTGAGGTCATTTAGACCTCGTACATTCCATGAGATGTAATTCATGAGTCAAATACTTTCATATCCTCATCTCCCCAAGAGAGGAGAATCTATTCTATAAAAAATCTAAGGTAGGTCGAAAACTAGGGTAAGATTCCCCTAGAATCCCCTGACATTTTTCTAGACCTTCATAACCAAAATCTTCTCACCTTGAAGGGTTGTGAGAGCAGTGTAAAGAAGAGGGTTGAGAAGAAACTACTAAAGTAGCTTGAGGAGTGTGAACCCACACTTAACGAGAGCCACTATCAACCACATGTTCCCCTGAACCTCAACGTTTGAGACCCCATAGTTGACTTGTTACTTTGTTTGCAACTTAGGTTGGGTCGTTTCTTGAACTAATGACTGTGAAGCAGCTGCATTTGGCCGCTTCTAGGAAAAATCTAATGTGTGTTTTCCTTGACAAACTATTGTAGTCCATCCTTTATCTATTTTAGAACCCTCAGAAGACCAAGGAGGATTTGTCTCCTATAGAGGATTTGTTCTTGAGAGCAACAAGAGGAAAATCCTTAATCTTATGCTAAGAGAATTTACTTTGATAGCAAGTATTAGGAAATTTTCAAATAAAACACTCACTTAGAGAAACATTGACCACCCACCTGAATACCAATGGTCTATTTGAGGTCGTGAGATAAATCAATTTCAATACAAACCCTTTATGGGGGATGAGCATGAAATAAACAATACAAATCCATGCAAACCACCCTACCAAGGGTTTGGGCAATAATTTGTAAGAACAACCAACATTGCAAGGGTAAACATAAAAACACTATCCAAGCGAGAAATTTAAGATTTTTTCATCTAAGACAATAAAGTCTCATGACCATGACTAGAAAACCAACAAGGAAGAACAGACAAACCAAGGCCTATTTTTGAGGATACCCTCAACATGGGAGGGGTTGAAAAAGTGGAACAAGAAGAAACCCTTGGAGAGATTATGGACGCCATCAAGCGAAACCCCATGAGGGGCCCCAGATTTGGCAATCCAATCATGCAACATGCTTTTAGGTGGTACCCTCCCTACAAAATATCCAATGAAAGTATAATTTTCTATCCAGTCACATGCACTATCAAAATCATGCAAAGGAAAAATATCATTAGGAGTATTTGAGGTCATACCTCATGAAACACCTTTAGAACGAATTTGTAAGGTTGTTTGTTTGGAGGTTCCATGATCGCTCATTGCCAAAACTCCAACGTTGGCATCAATTGTTGGGTCGAAGTTGTTCAGAGCCATTATAAAACTAAAAATCCCATAGTAAATGTAGTATGATAGAGCAAGATGCAAAATTCAAATAGACGGTACAACAACCAAAGCCAAAACCCTAGTAGAGCCATGAGGTCTTCACTAAAGAGGAAATGCAATACCATGTGCATTCATCTTGGGAGGTTTAAAATGGGAAAAAAGGGAGGTAATATATTGCCTAGATAGGGGGAGGGGGTTTTTTTGGGGGTGGGGATTTATATAGGAAAATGAGTGTGAGGAGTATTGGGCGGGAATTAGAGGGGGGTGACAATAAAGGAGTTTGGGGCAATATTTTTTGAAAATAGGGGGGTTCTTTAGTATGCCACGAACACACATGCTATGATTCAAGTTCACTTAGTGAAGCCCCCATAAGAGGAGCTCATTCCTATCCAAGCCCAAGAAGTCAATATCATTTTTTTAATATCTCTAATTTTTAACCAACATAGAAAATTATTTGGATTGATGGTGCACCCTATGTGGATCAATATTGATTATCATAGATTTTACATGGTTTGTGAAACTAAAATAGAACATGAAAGAATGATTTAACATAATACATGACTAAGAATTTTGCATTGTTTCACCTACTAGATTGTAATATTCCTTCTTAATATTTTCAATAAAATAATATGTTTTATTGCACAGTTGAATCAAAAGACATATTAATATCACCACTACAAACATAATTGTTCATAGTCATTATAAGAACAACACACCATAATAGAAATTATGCTCACAGTGACACTAAACTTCCCTACACTGCCTTTGTTCTCCAATCCACACCTTGAGTAAGAATTTCCTCAAAGAACCAAAGAGTTTTCACCCTCTAGTTTTAGCAACCAATGGATGTCCATCCACAGATCATAGTCTCCTATGGGTTTTCATCCACAAAAATACTCGAACACAAAGTGTCTAGTAGATAGAGTTACATAACATCCATAATTACAAATGAAGTATCTTCCTAGATTTATATATTACCCACTTATTGATCAAGCTAGACAACTAGATTGATTTGGTGTCATTGAACACTTCAGAATTGGGGGGGGGGGGAATTAAGATACAAAACTTATCTTATTTTATCATAAGAAGTTAACTTTAAACCAACTAATCACAAATGAAAGATATAATATATACAAGAAGCGACATCAACACAAAAGATGCAACAATGAGATATGATATGTGAATGTGGCAGCAATCTATTGATGTATATTATCTTGTAAACTGATATAAAATAATATAGTTTAGTGATTGTATAGAATAATTTTGTACTCTAGTGAGAAATGTATGTCATGCATATGCAGATGCAATTATAACCGTTCAGTTTTGTATTTTATATTCTATTTGTAAATTGCCTCTCAGCTGTAATAGCTGATTTTGTATATTAGGCAGTGAGACCCTCCGATAGTGAGCCACCTATGCATTCTGTAATTGATTACTTAATACTTGAGAGTTAACCCACTCCATGGTTTTTCTTGAGTTCCATGATAAAATTCCTGATGTTATGTGGTGTTGTGTTATTTGATTATTGTTCATTTTCTTTCTACAATTTCAATTATGTTATGTGGATAACTATTCAAAAGTTCCAATAAAATCAAAGGAATATTCACCTCTCCCCTCTCAGTATTCTAGATGTTTGACAAAATAGATTGTAAATCCACTAGGGGAAGAATACCAACTCATGTTCCAATTATCATTCACTCCTTACTCACCTAACCCCACAATTATTAAATTTAAAATATATAAAAAAAGAGTACTAAAAGCCTATTAAAAAATTAATCATGTACCAATAGCTCACTTGTATCCCAAGTTGAATGACTATTGGGACAATTATACATTAAATATTGCTAATTTTTGGACTGTTGGGAAAATAAACAATTTTCTTTGACTCTTGCACACAACAAATCGCACACCCAAGTTAGAACAATAGCTATAAGGAATCAGTAGAAATTTGAAGTACTGCTTAAAATCTTTGAGTGGGTGAAGTTAACTATAATGATTACTTATACACTTCCCCTACAACAAACTAAAATTTTATGTTTTTGATTAAGGATAAAACAGGTTTTGAAGGGACCCCAAAACCTTGTACAAGGTCACAAAAGATATTCAAATACGCCCACTAAACGAACCAGATCAAGACCAAAAAGAGGGTTTTACCACATGCTCCCACAACTTGGATGGAACAAAGCAAGAGAACCCAAAACTCAACAAAAGATAAATTGTTGAAGAAAAACAATGTTAAGATAGAGAGCTAACCATTCGTCCCCTATTATGGGACCAAAAGATCATGTCAAACGAAGAGGAGGATCTTTTTGAATTTTTACCTTTGATAGAAACCCAACCATCTTCAACCTTAGCAGCCTTATCCTATCAACACAAAGGACCCAAAGCTGAGGAACCAACACTCAACAAAGAAACATCCAGTGAATCTTCCAGCACTGGGCTAGCAGAGGACACAACCAAAGGTCTATAAGCAGGAGGAACCACTGAATCAGGGTAGGAAGGGCCCAAAACACCAGCCAAACCAACAACCCCAGACCCACTAGCAACAACAGTCAAAGAAGGATCAGCACCAATAGGCCCAAAACCCCTAGCAGGACCATCATCAATAGAAGCCAATAGAGAAAGAGCATAGTTAATTCCAGCAGTCTCAGAAACATTCCCAACAGCCACTATAGAAGGGACAACTAGAGGGATAACATAATCGTCCTTCTTAGTAGCCTGAGAAGAGTTTTTCAAAATAATAGTGTTGTGTAGAAGCTCCCTTCCACCAAGAGGGAGAAGATTTCTTTTTCTTAATTTCTAGGCCACATTGGGAGGAGACATGACTAGTTTTAAAGCATTTACGACATCTGAAGGGAATACCCTTGTAGTCAAGTTGTTGGATCCATGATCCTAAAGTAGATTCTATTTTAATTTCAGCTAGAAGGCCTTTCGAAATGTCAAGTTCCACTAAAATATGAGCGAAGGTGAAATGATAAATATTGTATGAGTCATGATCCTGTATATAGTCGAATGTGGACCTCTAATCCAACTACACACACAACATAGTCATTACTCACATGATCGAATTACGAGAGAGAGTATGAATTACTCAATTCAAAATTCGTGGTGAAGCGACTTGTTGCCTCCTATGTAGACGGGGTGTTTAATTACTCTCAGAACGAGAGCCAACAACCATACGACCAATACTACAATGGAGGATTTTCAAAAGCTATAATGATAAGCAAACTGAAATTAAACTAGAATGAGTGCAATTTAATCTAAAATGCTTTGAAGGAAATATGATATTAATCTAAGTAGCTTTGAAAGAAATATGAAGTGCAGATTTATTCTAAAGAACTTGAAATAAAGATTAGATTAAGCTATGAGCAAATAAGTAGACTAGTATAATGAATATGCAAAATTAAACTAAAATGAGAAAATTACACTAATATGCAAGGAAAGCTTTGAAATAATAAAATTGAGAGAAAAAAATGCTATAGTTCAATTACTCTAAAAAAATTGCTCTTTTTCGAATGAAGAATGAGGTTCAATAAATAGACAAGCCCGAGGAGAGAATGAAGAGGTTCTTGAAAATGAATGGTTGCCTCTTCATTCCCCTTTGAGACAAATATTCAAAGATTTATTTAATTAAAGAATGGATTATTGCCACATATGGGTGACCGTTCGAATAATTTGAATTATTAAATTCAAATAAAGAGGTGTCCATTCAAATAACTAAAAAAGATTAATTCTCTTTTTTATGTGTATTAGCTAAAGGGGGTGGGTTTTAATTTAATTTAAAGCCCTTAGGACTTTAGAATTAAATTAATTTATCGTAGGGGTAATATAGCTAATAAAAGTCGAAGACTTTATGAATTAATTATAATATTTGATTAATGCAATTTAGGGTTTTACAATTGACATCAAGTCGAATTAAGTCAGGTAGGAGAGAGAAAATTACCTAGTAAACTATGACTTTGATGATGTAAAATTGACGAAAATGCACTAAAATTGATTGAAATTATTAGGTGCCAATTTTGGGGTATTACAGATCCAACATCAAAAAATCTCCCAAAACCTCCCCCACCTCCTCAAGGATAGAGCCCTGCCAGAGGTGAAGAGGGAGGTTCGGGAGTCTAACCCATATAAGGACTTTATTGAAAACTTCGGATGAGAGATTACAATCCGGATGCTAGGGTTTAATCATAAGCATGAATTTATCATCCTCCCAATAGAAAAAATTATCACGTAGAATCTTTGTTCTATCCTCAGCGAGTTCAAACTTAGTGATGAAAAAACCCTTTGCCATAAGGAAGATGTGAACCGAATCTGCAAGTAGAGGTTCCCATTTACGAGTAATCCACTCGTGCAGAAGGGGGAGGCTAGGCCAAATGACAGATCAAACCGTGACCTTTAAAAGTTTCTGAGCTGTTCTCCAAATTCACTTTAGCCACAAAAAAAAGACTGAATGAAAAGGAGCCACACACACGAAACCTAGAAAAGACCCTAGGTCACTTCTCCACCACAAAAGGCTTGGAGACAATATTAGCAAAATACATCCCCAAAGATCCAAGGACCATAGGATCAGGATCCCAGACAGGAGGAGAATCTACTGCCAAAACCTTACCCTGCAACACATCATGGAAACCCGTCCCCATGGGACCATGCAACATCACTGAAGAGGGCACTGGATGAAGAGGCACATAATCCACCGAAGGAAAAGCAGAGAGGGCGCCTTCAACAGAAATAGGGGCAAGAATTGGATTTTTCCGGCTCATAGAGAAAGAAGCATTTCGCACTGGATTAAAGACCACATCCGGAGCAACAGAAGATGGAGAAGAAGAACCCAACCAAAGGGCAGAGGGCATAGGGCATCTTGCAACAGATAAAGAGCCTCTCGCAGCAAGCGGAGAGCTTCGCTCGACAAATGGAGAGCAACGTGCAACAGAGCATGGCGCAGTAGACGGCGTTGCAGAGGGCATCGCTATACAGACGTTGCTGCAGAGGGCAGACGCGCTGCAGACGTTGTTACGGAGAGCATCACGGTCATTAGTTTTATGTTAATTTGTAACTAAAATTGTAAAAAATAGAAAACTACAAAAAACTAGAATTTACCAGCAAAATAAATACTCATTTGACCATAAGTAGGAATTAATAAAAAATTGAAAAGGCAATACGCTCATTGATCAGACGCTGAAGTTAAACGTGCAACACGATCAATAACTTCTAATGGAATTTGATATCGTTTGTTGTCTTGACAGAAGAGAACCCAAACAACTAGTAGCCAGATGGATGATACCCTAGAAGTAGGTCTACAAATTTTACTTACAGACAAATTTGAGTCCAGCAGGGTAAGTACTTATAGTCTAAAAGTTAAAAATCTGTATATATGCTTGCTGTAATTTATATTATACAATTCTAAAGAAGAGGAGGATTTAACGAGCTTGATTCAGTCAACGTTTCACCTAGTATAGGAGCCAAGATGCATGGCAGAATACTCAGTGTCATAAATTGCAGAGTAAATGTAAATTTAAGTCAAATAATATGTGATTGCCGACAAACGTATTCTTCGAGAAAATGGCCTCGGGGAAGGAACAATTTGTTTAGTACAAGATTGAATCTGAGGAATTTTATATTCGGAGATTTTTACACATGAAAATGAAAGAAGCCAAAATCTAGGGTAAATGTATTTGAAAATCCACGTCATATATGAAACATGGGATTGGAGAATCGGAAATAATTTATGAGTATTTACAGGGGATATTCCTTTTAATTTATCGTTCCTGGTGTCCACATAAGAAGAGGGGTACTACTCTAATTGGAGGAGCTGTTGAATTCGAGAAATCAGAGGAAATATTTAGAAGCAAATGGATGAATGCAGGTATGTTTTGAACACGACGTTTTAACTAAGTATGCCCATTTTCATTAAATCTTTGTTATTTCACAGTATTCATACAGGGCTGCATCACCGCGCAAATGTTTGTAGTTTATGATTTGGGTTGTAATTTTTTTTATGGTTCTTGCCACTTTGCATACTGGTAAAAGTACGGGTGCTAGTTTTAAATAATAAAATAGCTGGTGTGATAAATTTGAAGAATAAAGGAAGACAATTTAGAAGCTTATGAATGTATGCAGTTGTTATTTGGACAGATTCTAATAACGGGGGCCTCTGTGTGCATCAGATCTGTTGTTATTGCAAAAATTTCAAATAGGGCTGCATCCTGTTGGAGAAGTTTATAGATTAGACTTGTGGCTTAGTTCTGGAATTTGGTTAGAGATTCCACATATTGAGGAATGGAGGAATCTGAAACCTGTAATCTTAAGGAAGAGGTTGCAGTTGAAAGACCAACTAGAAAAGGATGGCTCGATTATTTATGGGAGCCTTATGAATGGCTGGCTATGCTTGCCAGAGAGTTACATGGGAGTTTTGTGTTTGGAGTGGTGGTTGTTAATGGAGTTAGTCAAGGGCTTGGAGGAGCGTTCTACCGAATAGTTTCATCTTACTATTGGAAAGATGTGCAAAAGATCCAGCCATCTGCAGCACAAGTGTATCAAGGGATCATATCCATTCCGTGGATCGTGAAACCGGTTTGGGGTTTGCTCACAGATATTCTCCCAGTTGCAGGATATCAGCGTCGCCCTTATTTTTTCCTTGCAGGTTCTGTTCTTTTAATTGTTGGAAGCTTTCAAGTGATCAACAACTTGTATGCTTTTGTTTTTCCTTTGAATGTATTGATTTGGATTTGAAAAATTGATTAAGTTAGTGTTTGATAATAGATATTACTCATTGACAAACATTAACTTCTCAAATTGAACTGGCTGACCGAGGAAGCTGATAAAAAATCTGTGCCTACAAGTTTTGTATGAGCAAGCATTGCTGCATCTTTACCTTGTGATTTGAAACGTTGAAACACAGAAAATATTGATTATTGAAATGTCATGTAGGAATTAGATTTAAATCCAGAAAGAATCACCTTAGCCTTGCCAAAATGATGTATGAGGATGTACATTCACAGCCCTCTATCACACAAACTTATACAACTGAATCGAATGCCACATTGAACAATGAAACAGATAAAAAAATCTGCACGAAGACCTCATGAAATATTCATACCATATTCACCAATAAATCATTACAACAAACCCCTCAACTGAGAATAGATCAGTTGCAGCTTCTAAGGCTGAGGAATACGCATTCAAAACTGAAAATAAACTGATTTACAACAACAAGGACACATAAGAAACAAACTACAGAAATTCTTTACTCAAATTCACTCTCCTCTACATCTCCAGCTCTGTAACTTGCAACATACAAAATCAACTCTCTGTAGAATTCAAAACACACATCTCCAGCCAATTTGCAGCTGCAAATGCCTCCCTTCACCTGCAACAAAAATGAGTTATTTAATCGTCAAACAAAAACTATACCCAGCTCCGCCTTCTTGCCAAAATCCCCCCACACCAAAATCTCCCCCCTTGAAAATGCTATGCTCAGCAAGTAACGAAGCACCCAAAATCAGGTTTGCTAAGTTTAGAACCATTTCGGGACTCATTCCTCCTTGCTAATTTTAGAACCATTTTTGAAAGTCCCTTGTACACGTGGAAGCTCTCATTGTGGCACGGGTAGGCAGGTTGCTCCTGCATTAGACACACATGGTAGAAAGAAAATGTTTCCCAAGTTAAACTCAGAAACATTTGTAGACCCTATGTCTGACTTGAATCCATCTCTTTTCTTTGTCCACCAGAATCCTCCAGTTCATTTCTCTCTGCGATCTCATAACGTTATTCCTTTTCATCCTTACTCCTCTTCTGTCATTCATGGAATCCAAATTTTCATATTTGACTTCTTACCAATACACTCTCAAAAGTAAATAAACCAAATGAATATGTACCTTCTCTTTCAAGGAAATAATGGTCTTCCATTACCTCTCTTGCTGTTTTAACTTTTGCGTCTCCATCCACATTGTCTCCTTCATGAATTTTCATTATTTCAATGCCCACTGAAAGACATTCTATTGCTGGAACCTGGTTTCCTTCACTCAAAATAGTGTTAGTACAACAATCAAGAGACTCAATTTCCTCATTTCCTAACAAGGAATCAAGGTCACTAATCAAGGGGACTTCATCTATAGTATTCTCAACCAAAGGGTCATTAGAAAACCCTTCATGAATTTTCATTGTGTCAATGCCTACTGAAAGACATTCTATTGCTGGAACCTGGTTTCCTTCACTCAAAATAGTGTTAGTACAACAATCAAGAGACTCAATTTCCTCATTTCCTAACAAGGAATCAATATCACTAATCAAGGGGATTTCATCTATACTATTCTCAACCAAAGATTCATTAGAAAACCCTTCATTTATCTCCACATCATGTTCCTCAAATTCTGTTTTATCAAAGTTATCCATTGCTGTAATAATTTTCTCATTTCATTCTCATTCACATCAAAGAAACTAGTAAAATCTGATTTTACCTCACCTTCTGATGCAACCTTTGTTCCACCTGAAATCAACTCTTCCCATTCTCTGTCAACTGCTTCAATATGCATCAACAAATCATCCTTCTGAAATTCTTCTTGGTTAATTTTGTCAAAACAAAAAAAGTTCTTGCTTCACGCCATCTATGTCATCTACTAAACAAACCCTTGCATTGCTGCATACCTTTTCCATTACTCCTTGCAATGGCTTCAATTTATGTTTCACTCCATCCTTCATCAATGAGTATGTATTAGCATACCCATCGTGCACTGCTTTCTCACCAAATTGCCAAGGCCTCCTTAACAGAACATGACAAAAATTCATGGGCATACTATCACACATAATTTCATCATAATACTTTCCAATATAAAATCTTACAAAGATTTGTTTGCTGACTAGAATCTTCTTGTCATCTTGTATCCAAGCTATCCTATATGGATGTGGGTGCGTCCTCCTCTATAGCTGCAATTTACTCACCATCTCTTCGGAAACGAGATTGTTTGTGCTTCAATCATCGATGATAACATCACATACCTTGTCTTGACACTTGCATTTTGTTCTACTAAGTTCTTTCTTTGAATTGGTTCATTCAACAAGACTCTCCTGGTGACTAGCACTTCACCATTTTCAGCATCCTCTAGTTGTGAAGATTCAGCTTCCTCGTTAACATTTGCAACTCTTACTTTGCCTTCATTTCTTCTTCTTCTTGTGTTTTCATGTTATAGGCATTCATATGCTTTGTGTCCTTCTTCTCCACATTTAAAATAAGTTATCTTGTAGTTTCCTCTTCCAAAACGTCTACCCGATCTTCCTCTACCTCTTGAACTTTGATCTCTAGGACCATGTGAATTCTCAAAACTCTGATTTTTGCTGCTTTGGTCTTCAGTTTTCTGATTTTTCTAATTAATCCTCATCCCAATTTCGATATGATCTTCCATACGATCTTCCCTCTTTTTTTTTCCATCCCAGCCTATTCCTCTTTGCTTGTTCTCAAATTTCTTGTTCAATCTTTCTTCAATCTTCAGGGCAAACTGTTATGCATCTTCCATTGTGTAAACTCTCACTAAAGCCATCTCTGCTTGCATACTCGGATTCAACCCATTAATGTAGGAGGCTACCTTCTCTTTGATGGCCTCTGAATGACTAGTTTGGACCAAAATTCTATGAAACTCTTTTACATATTCTTTCACCGTTCTTCCTCCTTGTCTAAGACTTTGCATCTTTTTGAATAAATCTAATTCATAGTCAATTGGAATAAACTGCCTTTTCATTTTCTCCACCATCCCATTCCATTTAGTAATCTTGTCTTTACCTCTCATTCCTCTTTTAAGTTGCACATCTTTCCACCAAATAGAGGCATGTCCCTTCAATCTGATCTTTGCAAATTTCACTTTGTCAGGGTCCTCAACCTTTTCAAATTTAAAATGCTCATCCATGTCCTTTATCCAATCAATTAATTCTTTAGGATTCAGATTTCCACTGAATGTAGGGACATCAATCTTTGGTCTCTTTCCTATTCTTGACAATACCCTCACCAAAGGATCATTCACAACTGCTGCATATTCTGCACCACTTGTATCATTGTCATTTTCTGTAGCTTCATCTTCTTCACTCTCAGGTTCTCCCCTTTGAGCAAAACCACTTCTAATTTCTTCTTGCAAAGCCTCAATTTGCCTTCTCAAGGCTCTAAAATCATCACCATGAACAACAACATCAAGAGGATTTCTACCTCCACTTCCATCTCCACCTCTACCCCAACCATGTGGGGCTCCTCTTGCATACATTTTTCACAATACCCACAAGCTGAATACTGGCGCAAATTACCTCCCTCCGGCAAATCTGGCTCTAATACCACTCATGTATGAGGATGTACACACACAACCCTCTTTCACACAAACTTATACAACCAAATCAAATGTCACATTGAACAATGAAACAGATTTAAAAATCTGCACAAAGAACTCATGAAATGTTCATACAATATTCCCCAATAAGTCATTACAAGTTCAACAAACCCCTCAACTGAGAATACATCAGTTACAGTCTCTATAGTTGAGGAATATGCATTCAAAACTGAAAATAAACTAATTTACAATAGCAAGAACACATAAGAAACAAATTACAGACATTTTTATTCAAAATCACCCTCCTCAACATCTCCCGCTCAGTAACCTGCAACTCACAAAATCAACTCTCTGTAGAATTCAAAACACACATCTCCAGCCAATTTGCTGCTGCAAATACCTCCCTTCACCTGCAATAAAAATGAGCTATTCAATCCTCAAACAAAAACTACGCCCAGCTCTGCCTTCTTGCCAAAATCCCCCCACACCAAATTTTCCCCTAGAAAATGCTACGCTCAGCAAGAAAAGAAGCACCCAAAATCATAAATTGAGAACCCATTAAAGTTTGCTAATTTTAGAACCATTTTTGAAATTCCTTCCTACATGTGGATGCTCCCATTCTGGCATGCGCAGGCAGGATACTCCTGCATTACAAAATAAAAGCCCAATAGTCTCCTCTGCTAATCAGAAAGAGACTTTGATCTATCAAATTGGTTGGAAACTTGAAAGCATTATTCCGCTGGAGCACATGGGACTGGAAACTGGCTACAACTATCAAACAAACTGTCTTTGAAGCACTAGGGAATCCGATGGTTGATCAAAGAGCCATTCATTCTTTCATTATCTGACTACCCTTGACCCAGGGTACTTATTTTTAACAATCTATTTTAAAACATTGCCAGCAGGCTATATAGTAGCTGGATTAATGTTTGACAAAAGACCTAGCACAAAATGGAAATACTTGAGGTCTGTCAATCACAAAAAACTTGCTTCTTGAGTGGCAACAGTCCACCTGTTAGGTTCTGATGGCTTTTCTGCGATTAAATCGTTATCACCTTTAGGAGAAATTCAAAATATACATTTCAAAGAGTACAAATTATATGTTTCTGTTCTTCATAGTGTGGTAGTTTCAAATATATTATATATACCAAAAGTTTCATCTTTTTTGTTGGAGGCTTCTTTCCCTGTCTCTGACATTAGATGAATATAACATGCAAAACTTTCTGATCTCAAATTGTCCTTTTTATGTTAAGTAGGTTTTATGGGGCTGATCTCAATACTGGTCATCTCCCTACACAGTATGATGTCCATTTTCGTCACAGTGATGCTGCTTATGGCTGCAACTGGCAGTGTTGCCATTGCAGATGTCATTATGGATGCTTGTATAGCCAAAAACAGTATTCAGTATCCACTCTTGGCATCGGATATGCAGAGTTTATGCGGCACAAGCTCATCAATTGGAGCACTTGTAGGTTTCTGCACAAGTGGTGTGGCAGTACATCTCCTTGGTGCCCAGGTTCTGATTTATATATTTCTCTCCCCTAACAGACAGATCGTGTGTTGTTTTATTTGATAATCTGAAACCGGGTGTTGGAAATTTACTCAAACTTATGATTATGTCCGTTTATGAATTCCATAGCAAGATGTGGAAATGGTAAAATATTTTATACGGCCAGCTTTGAAGTTTGATTGATGGCTAGTGCCTAGGGGCAAAATAATATATTGTTGGAGATGATTTTATTGCATGCATGTTTATTAACACTTGATATGGCCTGTGCATGTTTTCTGATAGGGAGCATTAGGATTACTCTGCATTCCAGCTATAATGCTCCTCTTCCTTGGATTTATTCTATATGAACCTCGTCTTACTAGCCATACACACAAGCAGGCAAGTCATTGAAATCTCTTTATGATATTAAGTTTGACAATTTGCTTACGTTTGGGAACAAAGTATAACTTCAGTTCTTGACTGGGTCTTTCAGAATTTGTTGGAGGCAACCCAAACTATGTGGAAAGCTATAAAGTGCCCTGAAGTATGGAGACCTTCTCTCTACATGTACATATCATTAGCTATGAGTTTGAATATCCAGGAAGGCAAATTTTACTGGTATACAGATCCCAAAGCAGGCCCAGCATTCTCTCAGGTATGGTATTATTTTGGCTTCTGCTGCACTCTTTAACAGATAATGTCACTGAGACTGTCCTTTCCATTTCACAAACCTATTGGGAGAAAAATGAGCTGCCCTGGTAATTGCTATAAAAGACCTAGCATTAGAACAGTTGCAAAGAATGCGGCAATACCAATGCTAGTCTTGTTAACTCCCAATTTTGTTCTTTCATATTGCATAGGACCTTTTCACAATACATTTTGCAACACCTTCATGGACAAGAAAGCAAACTGTGTAGGACAACTAAATCTATAGATTACCAAAGTTAACATTAAACATGAGTGGAACAACAAAATTTGAGTAAAACAACAGAAATGGATAAAAATTGTTTTAAATGGAAATTGAGAATGGTAGCAATTCTTAGTTTAACAAGGCACATTCCTGGAATACTGGAGTAAACATGTTTGCAATGCTTAGTGCAACAGATTTATGCACAACAACGAAAATAATGTAACACAATCAATACTAGGACTCTAACCCCTTTCTTTTTCTACCAAGGCACATTTTATAAGTTTATTTTCTTTCTTTCTAATTAGAGATCAAAAAGCAAGCTCCATTAATTGTTGACTGTTTGGGATACAGGAGTTTGTGGGTGTAATCTTTTCTATTGGCTCAATGGGGTCACTTCTTGGAGTGCTAGTGTATCATAAAGTGTTGAAGGATTATTCATTCCACAGCCTCCTTTTATGGGCTCAGCTGATATTTGGACTTGTAGGAATGCTCGACCTAGTCATGGTGTTGCGCTTGAATCTAAAGCTGGGCATCCCTGATTACTTCTTTGTTATAATAGATGAGAGTTCATTTTATATTATTGACCAGCTCAAATGGATGCCCATGCTGGTACTCAGTGCAAAACTTTGCCCTTCAGGCATAGAAGGCACATTTTTTGCTTTGCTCATGTCCATTGAGAACTTTGGTCTTCTTTCATCTTCTTGGGGTGGAGGTTTGCTGCTTCATCTACTTAATGTAACTCGAACAAACTTTAGAAATCTCTGGTTGGCAATTCTGATCAGAAACATCATGAGGATTTTACCTTTGGTGATGCTGTTTTTAGTTCCCAAAAGTGATCAGTCATCAACCCTTCTTCCTTCTGAATTAATTCAATCATCAGATGCCACTGAGACATGTGACGAGGAGAGTATCCAGTTGGTCTCCACAATTCAGAATAATCAAGTATAGATTTCAAATTGCTCAAAGAGAGAGTTTCCAATTAACTTTCTAAAATTGCATGCCCATTCTCCCCGGTATATGACTACTAATGTTAACACTTTAGACAACCATTCTATGAGAAAGAACAGGAATTTGATGATGTGAGACGCTGCTATGAGTGGCATTGATGGCAATGTTTCTTGAATTTTGGTGGGGAGATCTGTTAGCATACAGTTGACACTGTGAAGCACTTTTTCAGATGATCGTTTGGTATCAGATCCTTCCTATGAAAGAAAAAACAGTGTGAAATGTATCTCCATTCTGGATCCTGCAGAAGAGAAACTGAAATCTGCGTTTCTCAATAAAGTAAAAGCCATAAATGTTATTTTAAGTCAAAATCTAGCCAACATCCTTTCTAGAATACAAGAGCCTTGTGGGAACATGGGATTTTTCCATTTAGAGTTTCAAAACATATGGTTAGATGACCTCAGCTTGGTCTATTTGTTAAGGATCCATATCTACAAGTAGTAAGTTGCAAATTCCATATATACAATGCAGGATATAAAATGCAAAAAAGTGTACTTTAAAGAATGAGAATAAATGCTCTTTCCCAATCGATCCATGATTGATCAAATATTTCTTAATCAGTATGTCTGATCTGTGTTTAACTTGGACATATTTCTATTTTCAACAATGTGTATAGGAACCGTTCACTGGCATTAAAACCACCAATATTTCAGTCAATTCAAAAACAGGGAACTGTATATTATCCAGACTCAACCGTAGAGGATAAACTTTGCAAGGAAGACATGCCTATATGTGATCGAGTTACTAATGTTGGTTACAAAGAAGTGACTACATCAAACAAATAGATATTGCAATTGTGTTCATAGATGATGAATTCAGATCTTATCCATCTTCTTTTTGGGCGTTTCTGGATTTCTATGTAATTATATTTGAAGTGTTAATGTTTTCTGTTTGAGTGTCTCAAAATGGAATTATATGGTAATTTTTACATATTTCGGACCACATTCTATATAAATTATCGGTAGGATGTTTTTTATTTTATTGTTTTAATTTAGTATAGGACAATGAAACAATGATTTGAAATGTGATTTAAAATATTGATGTTAAAAATTACTATATAATTGTTAGAGTGAATAAGGGTTTGTACTAAAGGTCTTGTACCTTGTAATTTTCTACTAAAGAGACATATTCACCTTTTAATTTAGGTCTTGGGTGTCATTCTAGAAGTTAGTTGTAGTGGGGTCATGTTTATCTCATTTACTTTTGGCTACTTAGGCATTTAAAATTTGCATTAGACATTAACTGTTTGTCAACATAGTTTCTCATGCTACCTCACACATTGTCTTTATAAGCAATACATCTAATTGTATCTTTCACATTTAATCAATCATTTAATGCATCATTATGCAACTTATTTTGAACTTAAAGAGGGGTAAACATTTATTCAATCACAAAAGAGATACAAACAAAATGCCCAACATAGAGAGCACTAGAGAACCCTATCACTATCCACTAACTGATCCAACATATGAGCCATACCAAGAGGCAATTTACCCTTATCTTTTATATTCCAGCCTTGCATTTGATTTGAAGCCCATTTGGCCAAACAATCTGCAACACTAGTCCACTCCATAGGAATGTGGGTGAAAGTAATTGAATCCAGGGAGTTGCACAATTGGAGAATTTGTTTGATAACTAAAGCTAAATGCCAACTACCATCCCCAAGTTCATACCTAGTTAACAAATGCACCACCACTGAAGAATCAAATTGACAAATAATTTTGCGCCAACCTAGAGCAAAACAATGCTGAACAACATACACAATAACAAGAGCCTCCATTAAATTATTAGTATGACAACCCTTGTAGACAAAAAAACAAACTTATTTTTTCATTCTCTCTTGTGGAAGTATTTTGGACTTGCAAGGATTCTGGGAATGTTGATGAGTCACCTATCAACTCCTACAATAATTATGTTTGAAAATATTTTCAAATAATACTACGAATTCTATAAATATGACATCTCCTATGAATAATCTATGAAATACTCCAAATATATTGCATTACAAGAACTAACATTAACAATCATGAGTTACAACAAAGGAGTGTAAGAGAGTTCAACTATTGGGGGTGGCCCTATGGATTGATTACAGGACAAATTATCGAAGTACTTGGTCCCCTGTTGGCCATAACTAGGATGATAAGAATTATGTTATGTTAAACTTTACTGCCTATTGAATAGTTGACTTTGGATTCTTGTATTAATACACGTATTTCCCCCAACACTTGTCACCTTAAGTGTTGTCATTCTCTTTCCCTACTATACTTTTTTATTCTTATATAATGCAACTTCTAGTTCCCAAGCCCTAGGCAATGTGGCTTCAAATCATTTGTGTATTCTCTTTTCTAGCATTCCTCTCCTTTGCTTCTAGGGCCTAATATTTATGGTTGTATGGCCATATTTGATCATTTTGGCCACAAAACATAATCATAATTTAAGAGTATCATATTGGTTGAATTTTTTTTTTTTTCTAAAATAAAGTAAGCCTTAGTATGTGAAGGGCAACCTAAAATAGATAATCATCACAAGAAGTTTGTTTGATAGACAAGGTTAGTAATCAAAGTTAGATCTTGTTTGTTTCTATATCTTGACCTCACATTTGACCTTGCAAATCCATTTTAACATTATGACCTCTTTATTTTTGTCTCGAAGAAATGTGATTTACTTGTTCTCACTTAGTTGTCACATTTTTAAATCCAAATTATGTTGTTTTATTGTATGCGTCATGGACTAGAGACCATTTTGTTGTCTATTGAGCACACAAACCATCATCCAAGGGTATGCAGCATATTCCACAAAAGCTCACCAGTTTTTTTTTTCAAAGTTTCCATCAATATATGTCCTAATGTTTCCATTTTGCAATAATCAAAATACAAGTATTTCCTTTCCAATGTGTGTGTCACATATTGTTGCATAATTTTACTAATATTGCCTTAACCTTGCATCTTGATACATAACCAGACTTTAGAGGTTAGGATATTCAAATTTATCTTTCCTTCTATAAGAAATTCATCAAGTTTTGTATTTATTCAAAATTCTTGTGTACAACTCAATTCAATACTCTTGACAAAAAATCTAAATAAATATGCATACAAATTACCTACATACCATTTTAAAAAGATGTGTCTAGGAACTTATGTAGATAATATTACTATGTATAATGTATCCTTAGATTCTAAAATACCTTTTTCCATCATCCCATCAGCCTTCATGATAATATATTACGTGTATAGGATGCTTATTGTGCACCTTTATCTCATTATGAATTAGATCATCCTTTTGAGCTTCATTTTTGGAGAAGAGCTCTTAGTAATGTGGTCTTAATATTCTTTCCTTTGTTCTTTATATCAATTTTTTTAGTTATCCTCATAAAGTCCTTTTATCATACCATCTTCAACATCATATAAACATTTGCCTAGTTTAATTTGTGCCATGGCTGATTTTTTAGTCTTCTTGAGTAATTATGTAGTCAAGATTTACTAGTTGCATTTCCTATCTAGACTAATCTTTGGGGTAAATTTAGAATAATAGGCACCTAAGAGAATATGATGCTTTTGCCATCTTGCAACACAATGACAAAGATATATCCCATTATTGTCTTCATTAAATGATTTACGACCTTAGGGATACATGGTTGAAATGCATTGTCTTAATATATCTTATTTATTATCACACACCCTTGGTACTGTCATCCTTCTTTTATGTAGTTGTTTTAAAGAGTTTATAGAAAATATTAAAAGAACAATGAGTTTTAACATTCAATGTTGAAAAGTTCTAATTCTCGAAACATGCCATCCTTCTCTTTGTCTTCCACATGTGGATCTTTATGTATTTTATTCATTCTTTGAGTAGAAAGAAAAATAGACACATCAATTAGACCAACATAAACATAGACATCATGTAGATACCTTTAAAATTCAAATACTTCTACAATTTTTTTGCCTAATGTAGTTTTGTATTATAGTGCTAGCATGGTGTTTTATTGTTCTTGTGCTTGTTTAAGCAATCCAATTATTTTTATTTTAAGTTTATTAATGTTTCATTTATTTTATTCATAACACATTATAATAAATTGAGTGTGTTGTCCCCTAGGCACCCTAAGCCTTAAACCAATGGTATCATAGAATACACTTTATATAATTTCCTACTGGTACTATGATTTCTTGTTTGAATCCTTGTATTTTTTGTCTACTTGAACAAGAACTAGCTAGAAGATGCTTAGTATCTAGATATTTGACCCTTTATCTTACCTTTTTCACCATCTTACAATGAATTATCAATGCATCAATAATAGAGATAACAAATTCATAGATGTTTCGAAAGATCATATAGAATTCTTTACAATGATAAAGAATATTTATAACAATATTATTCATATGAAAGTTCTCAGTTGATCACTAAATTAGATTAAGTCTTACAATGAAATCAATCCCCTTCATACCCATTATCTAATGTATAAACCATTTCATCATCAAATTTATATAAAGTATAAGTAAATGTAGACATCCTTGCTTTGTATGAAAAATATATGTTGACACTCTTGATAATTAACACAAGGAAAGTAACTCTGTGGTGGACGCCATGGTTGCTGTTGGTCTGCAACTCGACGAGTTACGGTGTTGGAGGGCTGTCAGTTAATTGCCCAAGGCTACTCAAGACCTGCTTAGGCGGGAAATGAGTGACGTTGACATTGGATTCCATGATGTTTAAAAACTGGCTCTCGGTTTGTGCGCCAATGGGTGGGCCCTGGTGCTTTTACAATTCTACCACTAGCGCTAGTTTTGTTCTCAAATGCCACATGGCTTTTATGGGAGGGCTCTTTATTCTTAACATGGGGTTGATGTGGCTTAGTTGTACAATGTACCTTTTATGGGCCATTATTATTTGGAATGGCTTCTAAGGCAAGTGCGATTTACATAGGATCATAATGGATTTGGGGCGGATTTTAATGATGCCTTTTGCATTTTACAACGTTGTTCTCACGTGTTGACCCTGGTGGCGTCTCTGGCGGTGATTTATGAGCTAAAGGGAAATTACTACCCTAATTATGGCGCCCAAGATGGCAAGACTTTAAGACTAAGCTATGCCTATCACTTCACTATTTTTCGCAACTGCCTTATCCTCAGACTGTGCTTTGGTTCTGGTTTTAGTGGTTTTGTGGGCAACCACCCTGGTTTAGACTTTAGTGGTTTCATGGGTAATTGCAATTGTTGGGCTACACGCAACTCCTTCTCAGCTAATTTTTGGGTGTGGATTGCTTTGCTGGTCTGGGAGAAGATGGGTGGTGACAGGCGTAGGATTGAACCTGATAAAATTGAGGAAGAGTTTTCCTTCGACTCCATGGTCATGTACTTCTGCAAAGAGGGAGGGATTCTTCCCTTCATGGAAAACCTTACGGGCCACGATGAAATGATCTCATGGCAGTTTGCGAAGACTTGGGATGAAAGGAGGGTCACCATCAATGATATTACGTTCGAGATCAATGAGGAGGTCATTGACAAAGCTACTGGGATGCCCACTTCGGGAAGAAAATGGAAAAAAACCTCCAAAGCCTAGGCCAAAATTGACTTTGTTCGGTTTTTTAAGAATGAGGAGAGCCCGGTGTCTAAGAATGTGGGCTACAACATTTTTGACTTGCCTGAATTCTGGCTAAAAATGTACAAATTGATCATCAAGTACTTCACTCTGGAGGGTTGCTACGGTACTTTCTATAACTACCATCTTCCCTTCTTAAACCATTTTAGGCATAAAATGTTGATTTCTTTGCTGTTTTACTTGTTACACTCTCTGGAGTCTAATGTTAATGATGTTAATGAGGCTATCTCGTTGGGGGAAAAAACCCTTTTACCTTCACCAGGGTTTAATCCTCAGATTGTATAACTTCCACCGTGCCCTCTTCCCTCCTCCCACTGTGCAAGTCACCCAAACTATCCAACAACCTCTGTCGCCCTTGGTCTCCCTCAATTAGGGCTTCCCCACGCCCTCGGGTTCTAAGGGTTGCTCCACCCCTGCCGCCAACCATAAATCCTTAGAGACCCACCCTACTCCTAACTTGCGGGCCGACTCCAAGCATGACCTTACCCTTGAAGATTCCTCTCAGCCACCCCCCAAGAAGTGTAAAAAGATCGTCATTAATTTGGAATGCCTGATGGATACAGACCCCCAGCCCAGCTGTGCTCGCCGTTCTTCCCGTCTATAAGCTAAAGTTCAAGGAAAAAGAGCTATAAAAGAGTTGATGGATCAGGAGGATGCCTCGGTGGGATCTCCCAGTAGGGATGAGATTGATAATGGCTTTGACTAGGAGGAGGGTAAAGATGACAATCAAACTACCATGACTGAGAGGACTAAGGAGGACAAGGAACCCAATGCTGGAAAAGACACCATGGGAGGCAACTTGGTGGGAAGAATCAAGTACTAGATTGCCTCCCTGGAGAATACGATGGCCAAACTTAGCTGGGACCTTAACAACACCAACAGGAGACTGACTGATGTTAGCAAGTTTTCCCTCAAGGTTATGCATGCTTCAGCTACTACTCTCTGTCTCTTCAACGAGAAGGCCTCGAATGGGAAGGAGTCTGTGGAAGGAAATCGTGAGCTCTTCAAAAACCTGAATGAAGAGTGGGCTGACCTACTACTTTCCAAGTGCTTATGGGATGGCAAATGACTTTGTTGCTTGACTGGGGTGGTTTTGCAAATGGTGATGTTGCTGACTTCAAGCCCAATTCTTGGGCTAGGTTTTTTGGTTACAGTATTAAGTTTAAAACTTTAAGTATGGTTATTAGCCCTGCGTGGTATAGTTTACTTTTTATGCTAGTTAAACTTGATACTATCTCGTGGGCTTTGGAAACCAAGCGGCTGTGCTGGTTTAGTTTTTTCATTTTGGTTTTTGATAGAGGTAGATGGTTTATGTGCTCTGCTGCTGCTTTCTAGGTTGAATTAATTTACTGTTAATTCTTCTTAGTTAGTTGTTTATTGTACCTCAGGCCAACATCCTCTTGTTGCTATTTAATTCAAAAACTAAGTGATATGTAAAATGCAGAGGTTATGCCTCTTTTAATCATTGAAAACAAACACTTTTATTTCAACTTAGTTAAATTGAAACCCTTAACTATTATCTAACATCTTGAAATAAATAAATAAATATCATAGACAAATGTTCATAATCCTATAACACCACGAAATACATACAATAAATTGTAAACATAAAGAGCACATAAGACATTGAAGTTCCTTGGAGGAAATAATAATATGGCGAAATTCCCTAATAAGAGTACCTTGAGTATCTCATTCGTTGTTGTATACATATTTTACAAGTGGTACAATGTATTCAAAGGGTAATTAGAGATTTGACAATGTTTACAAACAAATCAAAACCTATCATTTCAAGCTTGCAACTAAGATATCTTGTCAATTGTCACTTGTTCACACAATCTAAACATTCAAGAATCTTTTCCATCGAGTTAACTCTTACCATTTGCATGTACCACAATTATAGTGTTGTTGCATATTTCCATGATGCCAAAATAGAGAAAAGTATGTGAATTGAATTGATTCATATCCAAAGTCCCCCCATCTTCTACTCAATGTTTGAAATAGAGCATTCATCAATTTCACTAGTTATGAAATGTGAGACATTTGCAAAATTGTCACAATGATGGTATTTTCACCACAGTGAAAATGTGTTTTCCCCTATGAAAAGCAATGGTTTCACCATTCATCCTTTTCCACTTAATGTTGAAATTTACAATTTGAATGAAAGGTCATCAAGTGTTGGCATTGTAGATGATGTAAGGACAAGTTGGTGTGAGCACTTTGTGCATATTTGATGTTGGTTGTCATTGATGTCCATCAAGCAGTCAATCGGTTGTGCACTTGATTGAGTACTTTGAGCAGCAAATAGTTAATCAGATAGATAGTGATTCATGGTCATTTGATGTTATGAGATGAATGGGTACAAAGAATATTGCAAAGTACAGGATGCTAGTCAAATCAGTAAATAGAGAGTAAGACAGGTAAACTAGAAAATTGACTAAGTACAAATCGGTGAATAGAGTTAAGTCAGATATTGGATCCGGTAAAGGAAATTGACTTGTACCATAGAGTGGTTAAAGAGATAAGTGTATTGGAAACATGTGAACACAATTTTGTGACCGCAACTCAATATGGTGAACATGCAACTAATTTGGTTTTGTTTCAACCAGTCAGTAATAAAGTTCACAGTTTATCAAGTCGACTTGGACATATCGGTGAGCGATAACAAGTTTTGTAGATGCAGTGAATCTAGACATTCAGGAAGTAAAGTATGGTCAATAAAAAATCATTTCATTACACTTACTGGGATTGCAACCTTGAGTGTGTATGATTCCTATGTGGATTTAGAGAAAACAGGAAATAATTTTATTTTCTTTTTCCCATTTGACATTATTTACACATGACATGGTCAGGTTTAGATAAGCTCGGTAAGCCTCTAACTCTCCTTTTCTTACTGATTTTAACCATGTTGTCAAAATTCAAATGACATAGCATTTTGTGCCATAACCACACATCTTTAGTTCTAGCCAATAAACAAGAAGTTTCAACACTGTCACTTAGATAAAATAGATTACCTTTTGATTGTTCACTAGTACCGACCAACTTTCTAGTCTCATCATAGATTTTCACCTTTCTATTTTCAAATGCAACTCGGTGACTTGTGTTACTCAGCTGTGCTACACTCAACATATTATAGTTAAGTTCCTTCACCCAATATGCATTCTCACATCTAATCTTATTGTTCAACAAGATAGATCATTTTCCTTTTACTAGACAAGGTGTATTATTTCCCATTTTAACAGATCCACCATTATAATGTTCAAGGTATTCAAATTTGTCTTCATCACCAGTCATATTATGTGTACAACCAGTATCAATAACCCAAGTATCATTCTTGCTAACTTTAGAAATAAGTGTTGTTTCAAAATACCTTTCTTCTTCTGAATCTTCTTTCGAAGCTACAGATACCACCTCAATGTCTTTATTAGTGTCAGTGTTGGTGTCAATGTCATCATCATCATCTTCAACAAGGTAACATGCCTTCTTGCCTTTGTCTTTGTAGTCTCGGTTGCTTCTTCTGTCATATTGTCGGCTGCTTCTATGTTCTCAGTTATCTCTCATGTCAAATCTTCTTTCACCGGATCATTCATTGTATTTGTCATCTTCTTTCTGGCTAGGAAATCTAGTTGCAATGTGGCCAATTTCTTTACAATTAAAAGATACCAAATGTAATTTCCCTTTATATCTTCCTTTATCTTTCTACAGTCTTCTAGCCAGTAATGCTTCAAGTTCATCAAGTTCATCCTCATCACTATCACTATCACTCTCATTTCTTATCATGTGTTTACTTCTTGATTTACCAATTGTCAAGGACAACATAAGTGCAGACTCAACATTAGGAACAATACTGTTATCAAAGTTACTCAACTCAAAAGCAACCAGTTTACCGATTAGATTATCAAGTGTAAGATGATTACCCAGAGCCGATCTCATCTCATGGATTGTAGAGACTCTAATAGCATAAGTAGGCATCAAGGTTCTAAGAATTTTACTTACAACAGTGTCGTCTTTAATAATACCTCCTGCTCCTCGGATAGCATTGACAATCTCCTTAATTCAGTTGTTGTATTGTGAAATATTTTCTCAAATTTTATTTTCATGTCATCAAACTTTCCTCTAAGACTCTCAGATTTTTCCCTTAGCACATTTACATCTCCTCCGTGAACTAGTGCAAGTTTGTCCCACATTTGTTCAACATAAGTGCATGACTTGACATCTTCAAATTCAACATCTAATAAGGCAACAACAATCTCTATCATTGAGACATTATGTTCATGTCTATCTCTCATCTGATCAACAATGAAAGATCTAGTCGGCTGGATGAATTCATTATCTAAGTTGTATATAATAGATTCTCCAATTCTAGATAGATGCAATCTCATTCTTCTTTGCCATGTCGAGAAGTTATCTTTGTTCAGCTTTGGCACCTCTCTCTTATACATCTTGCGATCTTTAGCTTAAGTCCTTCAAACTTTTCTTTCCAAGCACTCTATGCTCTGATACCAATTGTTAGATAACTAAGAGGGGGGGTGAATTAGTTACGTCCAGTTATCTTACAGTCCCAAATCTCTCAGATGTATATATTAAAACTTTTCTCTCAAATAATCAACTTGGTAAGATAACAACTGTGCCTTTCTCTTCATCTACCGATTACCAGTAAATTAAATACTGTGTTCACTGGTCTATCCAATTATGAAATGTGTAAAGAAAAATGATAATTCAACACATCATACACATATAACACATAGATTTTTAACGTAGAAACCTTGTTAGGGGAAAAACCACCTGGGACCGGTAACCCAAAATAATTCACTCTTCTGAAGTGAGCTCCTTTAGGAGCCAACCCTGTTAAAGGTTACAAAACACATTGTGAGGTGTTACTTGGTTAGAGGATTTATCACTAACAGTTCTCCTTTGACCATGCATTCACTATAAGGTCAACAAAAACAAACAACATTCATTGAATGCCATATTGAAATACAAAAGACTGTTAAATCTCATTCGGTTAAGAGATTTATCTGTAACAATGGTTAAACTGATATAGTAATGATCTAATTCAAATACAACTTTGATTTGTAGATTTTTAGGTTTATGCTAAGCTAAAAATACCTCTGGTCAATAATCAATTAAATCATTCATATCCTCCAACTTTGTTCCACTTGGTATATGCTTCTCTGACGCTCGGTATTGTCTGCAGTTCAACTCGGTTTTGTCTTCAACTAGTTTGATTAGTGGTGCATGAAAATAATCATTTTCATGCGAATGATCTTGCAACATCAAAATCCTCAGACTCAATAATGAATCCCATTTCTCCTTATATAGACATCATAAACCATTTTCTTTTCATCCGTAGATTTTGCCTCTTAATCTTCACCATTCATTTTGCCACTTTAACATTCCTTGACAGTTGTGTCATTAACATGTTTCATTCTCCTTCATTCAATCAATCTTGAATTTTGTGAGCCATTAGATCTTCATAACAAACATTATCTTCTACCTCGGAATCATAAACAATTGTCCAACTTATCATTTTCAGTCGTCTTCTATAAGCTTTATTCAATTCTTTCACTCGGTTGAAATATCAAAATGCGTCAGTGATTACCTGCTTAGTTAATACTATACTCGGTATACACTATATTTTCTCGGTGTTTACAAAAATCTTCATTTACCGACCACACAAACTTGTTCAGTCCTGATCTTCAATACATAACATAATCATGTAATACAATTAAGTCTTCAACATGATGACATAGAATCATCAATAAGTTACCCAATGTACACCATAGCCATATCTTTCATATCCATCTCATCTTCATGTAGGTATCTCATTCCTTTACCATTTCCCTTCTTTAGATGTTTGTAACCATCATGATAAGTACAATCAAAGCTAGTTAACATCAATGAAAATACATTGACTAATTTAATTGTCTTACATATACTTTAGTAGCTCAGTGATCATCAATGACTGTCTTTCAATTATCCATTCTTTCCTTCAAGATATTCAATTAGTTGTAGGTTATCAATGATCTTGCAATGAAAGTTTACTGACATGCTTATGTAGCCCATAAATTTTTTTGGGGAAATATTAGGGAATTTTTTTTCTCAAATGAAAAATTACTAAAAACAATAATTGTATGTAAATACAAGGTTGAGACAGTTTCCTAACATGGGGTAATCCCTTGCTTGTATTTCTCAACCACCTGTTATAAATTACCCCTTAGACAAATACAAGGCATGTGCATATTATTAAAGAGAAAAAAAATAATTGACATCATCTACCAAGTTATTCTATCTAGTCACAATCTCTTTTTTTTATTAGACAGTATAGCTTGCAATGAGCTAGGGACTAGAACACGCTAGTTGAAGGATACACCGATGCAAGGGCATCCTGAATGCATCCTTTGAGTCAAATTAGTGGACCATTTATCAAATTTTGGTTTGGCTGATTCAATAAGGTTATATAAGACAATTTTGAGTTATTCTTGATGATTATTGAAAGATTTGGGTGATTAGATGTAAAAAATGTTAAAGTTGTTAGTGTTACTCAAAAAGTTATCGAGGAACTTTACAAAAGTTGTCAAAAAGTTTCTTTCTTGTTAACAAAATAGTTGGTTGAATGGTTGGAGCATTTTTTAGGGTTGGAAATGTATAAATGTAACCTTTCAACTCGAATTTGGGGGTTGGAGAAGATTGATTGAAATATATGCTTCCTTTTTCACTACTTTTCCTTGTAATTTTTATGGAATCTGACTGTAATTTATGTTGTATGGCTTGATATAGATTGATATTTCCCTAAAACTAATTTTAAAAGTGGGATAATTTTTTTAATATTTTAAATACTTTTGGTTTGACTATTTTGTGTAATCTTTGGTGAAAGGTATGATCATTGTTGTGACTACAATTTCTAGATTTTTCTTGTAATAGTCCTATTGCAACATTTTGTACGGATTTTTATAGAATTTTTATGACCTAAACATGGTATGGATGGAAATATAAATGAGTTACCTTTCATTTGGTTTTTTGGGATGAATTTCACCATGTTTCAAGCAAGTTATGCCCATTTTATTGCAAACAAGTTTGAAACCCTAGTTAGGGTAATAGTGAGCAAACGAGTCAATTTTTGAAGGTTTCCATACAAAGTAACCTACCTTGATTTTGAGATATGTTGTATAAGGTCCAAATGTGAGCTTTAAACTATATTTAAATTCTTGATATCATGTCTGGAATGAAAAGTATGGTTGAAAGACCCAATTTGCTGCACCTTTTTAGCCCTAATAGAAAAGAGGATAGTCAACATTCGTCCTAGTTTGTACAAAGGAACCATAAACAATTTTTAGATATGTTGAAGAAAATTTAAAAGGGTATTCCAAAAAGGTATCACATTTTCAATATCAAGTCTGAGACGAGATTTATGGTCCAAAAGGTCATTTTGAAAGGCTATTAGGAAAGAGGCCTAATTGTGAAGAAAGTACTATTGATCTATGCCCTAGGTGAAAAGTGAGTGTTTGTTTGTGTTGGTAGAGAGTATTGAATCTCTTCTCTACATCAATTGGCATCAGAGCCCAAAGATATAGGGAAGGGAAGTTTTGAAGGTTGTGTTTTGGAAGGATGACCCTTAGTAAGAAGAAATATGGGTAGAGAGCATCAACATTGTTGAGTAGATTATTCAATTTGGTAGAGAAGCTACAAGAGGAATAAATGAAAAATATGCTACGTTAGTAAGAAACGGAAGCCAAGGAAGTAAGGAAGTTGGCAAAGGAAAGATTGTTTCAGACTACGTGCAAATCCAAAGGTAAATGTTGTCAAGTTGTGATTTCAGATATTTGCATGGATAATATTGTTTCTAAATATATGGTACATAAATTGATTTTAGAAATAATACAACACCCTACACCCAATTTAATGACCTGGCTTTAGATAGGTACCCAGGTAACTATAAGTGAGTAATGCATAGTTGAGTTTCACATAGGTCCTTATACAGATGAATAGTTTGTGATATTATGTATTTGGATGTATGTCACCTTGTGTTTGGAAGGTTGTGGAAATATAGTAGGACATCAAAGTATAACAAGAAACACAATGCATATAAGTAGGAAAATGATGGGGATAAATATGCATAACAACCTTGAAGGATCAGAGCATAGGAATTGAAAGCTTGATTTTAAGTGAGAAGAAGGATGTACGATAGTATGAAGAAGAGACAAATGAGGTAATGGTTGAGGAAATAAATTTTGAAAATACCATGTTGTTTGAAAAACTAGTTGAAAAAGAAGTGGAAGAAACTTCTTTTGAATTTTCTTAAACTAATGAAAGTAATAGTGGCATTGTTCAGGAAGAGGAAGTGACAAAACAAGAAGCTATGAGGACTCAAGGATAGTCCAAGGAGAAAAGACAATTATGAAGGGTAAGGAGATAGCATGGTTCTCAAGAGAAAAAATGAGAGTTTAAAATGTTGAACATTAAGGAGAACAAAATAAGGGGTGAGCAATTTGAAAATGAAAATGAATGGTTGAGTAAGGTTGAGTTGAAGCCAAAGATTTTGGGGAATAATGAAGAGAAAATAATGTAAGACAAACAACATAATGTGGATGAAGAAGTGAAGTATGAAGAAGAAGAATATGATTTCATTAATATTTTTGTTTCTTGTGCATGTAACAAAGACAAAGTGGATGAAAGAGAACACAAGACCCCAACGATAGCCAATGATAAAGTTAGAATGAGGAGACAAGCAACAAATCATGGGTATATAGTGCCAAATTGGCCTTGACTCAAGAATAAATTTGTTCAACCAAAAATCATAAGTGAACTAGTTAAAATGAATGTAGTTGAGATCAAACAAAAATAACACAATGCACACATGCAAAGGAACTGAAAGACAAAAAATAAGATTTATATTTGAGATGGAACTCAAATTTCTTTTTCGTGGGTAATATGATGCAGAGGCATCTTTGTTATGTATGTGGAGCCTAATCAGACTTAGGTTCTTTTGGCACAGTTTCCCCCCTGACTTATCTATGGGGTCAAGGGGCAAAGCCCCTAATGGGGTCACTGCCCTAGGGCAGCGTCGAGGGGCAGCGCCCCTCGATGCCAACAATGACTTAATAATATTGTAAAAGGTCGGCCATCAATTTTCTATTAGTCGGAGTATTTTTTGCCCTAATTTCGTTATGTCAAAAATACTTGTAAAAAGGGCTTAGCGTTCGAGATTTATGCAAGAAGGATTTTGCAGCTTCCTGTGGCGGTATTGAGTCGCAAGTTTCAGATTGTAATCACTAGATAATAATAAAGCTATTGGACTCCCTATTGGTGGACATAGCCCAGGGATTGGGTGAACCACGTTAAATGTTGTGTTATTGTGTTCTCTTCTGTGTGTTAATATGTGCATTTTCTGCTTATTATTCTAACAAGTGGTATCAGAGCGAGGTTATTTCATTCGTTCTTTCATTTATTCCCTGAAGCAGGTCTCACAAGTTAGTGGGAGAGTCTCTCGGTTAAGTGGGAGAAATGGCTGATGAGGGTAGGCTGAAGGTTGACAAGTTTAATGGGCATAACTTCCAGTTATGGAAGATGCACATGGAGGACTATCTCTATCAGAAGTATCTATGGCAGCCATTAGACGGAATAGCCAAGAAAGAGGCAACAATGTCTCAGGATGATTGAGATATTTTGGATAGGAAGGCACTGGGGAGTATTCGTCTATGCCTGGCACAATCGGTGGCATTCAATATTACTGGAGCAATGAAAGCTAAAGATCTGATGGACACCCTAGCAAAGTTGTATGAAAAGCCTTCAACTTCAAACAAGGTATTTCTTATGAAGCATTTATTTAATATGAAAATGGTAGAAGGTGGATCAGCTGCTGATCATTTGATGAGTTTAATACAGTTACAAGTCAGTTAGCCTCAGTTAAAATTACTTTTGATGAAGAGGTTAGGGCTCTCTTGATTTTGTGCTCTTTGCCAGAAAGCTGGAATGGCTTGGTAATGGCTGTTAGTAATTCTGTTTCTGGTTCTAATACCCTAAAGTTTGATGATGTTATCGGTGTTATATTGAGTGAGGAAATTCATAGGAAAAGCTCAGGGGCATCCACATCGGGTAGTGTATTGAACGCAGAAAGCAGAGGCAGAACAAGAGATAGAGGAAACAACTCTGGAAATCATGGAAAATCATGAGGGAAGTCAAAAGGAAAAAGGTCTCAGTCAAGAGGACCTAGCGACTGCTGGTACTGTGGAAAACCAAGACATAAGAAGAAAGATTGTTGGTCTTGGAAGAAAGATCAAGGAGACAAACATGATGGAAACAAGGAGGCAAATGTGGTAAGTAACAAATTCGAAGAGGATGCTTTGCTCTTGTCTTTAGAAAATGTTGATGATTCATGGGTGTTAGATTCGGGGGCTTCATTCATGCTACACCCCATAGAGGTTATTTTGTTGATTATGTCCAAGGGGATTTTGGGCTAGTTTATTTGGGAGATAATTACCTGTCAAATTGTTGGAAAAGGGAAAATCAAGATTAAGTTGCACAATGGGAATCATTGGCTACTACAAGAGGTAAGACATGTTCCAAGGCTGAGTAGAAATTTAATTTCAGCAGGACAACTCGCTGATGAGGGTTGCACAGTTACTTTTAATGATAAAAATTAGAAAGTTTCAAAAGGTTCCTTAGTAGTAGCAAAAGGTGTGAAAGTAGGCACCTTATATCTTTGTATAGGTCATACTGTTCCCTCTACTTTAATTGTTTTAGAGAAAAATGAATGTTCAGGAATAGTTGCTGCAATTGAGCAGATAGAACAAGAGACAGTAGCTGGAGATTTTGAAACAGCGTTGTGGCACAATAGACTTGGGCACATGAGTGAAAAAGGTATGAAATTACTTCATTCAAAGAAAGCTCTACCAGGTCTGAAATGTGTTAATATGGATTTCTGTGAAAGTTGTGTATGGAAAGCAAAAAAGAGTTAGTTTTGTAAAGAGTGGGAAGGAAAAGAAAGATGAAAAATTAGAGCTTGTGCATACAGATGTATGGGGTCCAACTCAGATATCTTCCCTTGGTGGCTCTCAGTATTATGTTACGTTCATTGATGATGCAACTAGGAAAGTATGGATATATTTCATTAGACATAAATTTGATGTATTTGAAAATTTTAAGAAATGGAGAAGCTTGGTTGAAAATGAGACTGGAAAAAGATTAAAATGTCTCAGATCTGATAATGGCGATGAGTATGGCAACAAAGAATTTGAAGATTATTGTGCCTCTACTGGTATTCGTAGACAGAAAATAGTTCCAAGGACTCCACAGGAAAATGGAGTGGCTGAACGCATGAACATGACAATAATGGAATGTGTTAGGAGCATGAGGTTGCATGCTGGGCTCCCCCTAAACATGTGGGCAGAGGCTATAAATACTAATGTATATTTGAGAAATAGAGGCCCCTCTACTCCCCTGGGTTGTGGTATTCTAGAGGAAGCATGGGCAAGTAAGAAGGTGAGTTATTCTTTTCTCAGAACCTTCAGTTGTGAAGCATTTGCACATATAGATTCTGAAAATAGAACCAAGCTGGAAGCTAAATCTAAGAAATGTATATTTGTTGGATATGGCATTGATGAATTTGGTTATAGGCTTTGGGATTTTGACAATCATAAAATTGTAAGAAGCAGGGATGTCATATTCAATGAGAAAGTGTTGTACAAAGATCTATTGCAGTAGCATGAGAAGAAAGAAAATGATTATGTAGTGCTGGATGATATTCCAAACGATAATGTTCCAGAAATTCCTTATGCTTTGTAACAAAAACAACAACAAATACCACATACCGCAGTGAATGTTAGACGGTCAACAAGGCTAAGTAGACTTCCAGATAGATTTTCACCTTCTTTGTATTCTATCTTATTAACTAATGCTGGTGAACTTGAATGTTATAATGAAGCTATGCAGGTGGATACAAAACTTCAGTGGGAGTCTGCAATGATAGATGAAATGGACTCCTTGCTGAAAAATCAAACTTGGGATTTATGTAAGTTACCTGCAAGTAAATGAGCTTTGCAGAATAAATGGGTTTACAGGTTGAAAGAAGAAGATGGAGGTAAGAAAAGATTTAAAGCCAGATTAGTCATAAAAAGATTTGCATAGAAACATGGTATTGATTTTGATGAGATTTTTTCTCCAGTTGTTAAAATGACTTCTATTTGTACTGTTTTAAGGATTGTGGCTACTGAAGATTTGCATTTAGAGCAGCTTGATGTTAAAACAACCTTTCTTCATGGTGATTTGAATGAAGAAATATATATGGTACAACCACAGGGATTTGAGGTCAAGGGTAAGGAGAGTTTAGTGTGCAAATTGCAGAAAAGTTTATATGGCTTGAAGCAAGCACCTCGGAAATGGTATTAAATTTGATACTTTTATGAACGAGAATGGATACACTCGATGTTTAAATAATGACAGCTACATTATTCTATGTTTATATGTTGATGATATGCTTGTAGCTGGATCTAACATGGATCATATTAAGGGGTTGAAACAACAGTTAGCAAAATCTTTTGCTATGAAGGATTTGGGGGCAGCAAAACAAATCCTTGGCATGAAAATTTGCAGAGATAGGAAGAACAAAAAATTAACTTTATCTCAGGCTGATTATGTTGAGAAGGTGTTGCAAAGATTCTACATGAAGGATGCCAAAGCTGTCACTACACCTTTGCCTGGTCATTTGAAATTGACCAAAGAAATGTGTCCAAAGACACCAGAAGAAGAGGCAAAAATGTCCAAGATACCTTATGCTTCAGCTGTAGGGAGCTTAATGTATGCTATGGTATGTACTAGGCTAGATATTGCACATGCAGTGGGAGTTGTTAGCCGATATATGAGTCACGCTGGGATTGAGCATTGGAATGCAGTCAAATGGATTCTCAGATATTTGAGAGGTACATCTAATAAGTGTTTACACTTTGGGGGCTCTTCTACTACTGTTCATGGCTATGTTGACTCAGATTTGGCAGGAGATATTGATACCAGATGAAGTACTACAGGTTATGTATTTACTGTTGGTGGGATAGTAGTGAGTTGGGTTTCTCGGTTACAAAAGGTGATTGCATTATCCACTACTCAGGTAGAGTATGTTGCTGCTACAGAGGTAGCCAAGGAGATGATATGGCTTCAATTCTTCATGGAAGAATTGGGACATCCACAGGCAGATAATTATTTGTATTCAGATAGTCAGAGTGTCATTCATCTTGCAAAGAATTCTGCTTTGCACTAAAAAAAAAGCACATACAATTGCGATATCATTTCATTCGGTTAGTTTTGGATGATGGACAGTTAAAGTTGGAGAAGATACATACAGATGATAATCTAGAAAATATGTTTACAAAGGCAGTGACAAGGGAGAAGCTAAATTCCTCTTCAACTTCAGTTGGTCTTCTAGACTGAACATAATAAAAGAACAGCTGAGTCCAGGGTGGTTTCTTTAGTCCAATGGGAGCTACAGGTTTGGTCGATCAGTTTCCAAGTGGGAGGGTATTGTTGTGGAGTCTGATCAGTCTCCAAGTGGGAGATTGTTATGTATGTGGAGCCTAATCAGACTCAGGTTCTTTTGGTGCGGTTTCTCCCCTAACTTATCTACGGGGTCAAGGGGCAGAGACCCTTGCGGGGTCCTAGGGCAGCGCCCCAGGGGGGGTCAAGGGGCAGAGCCCCTGATGGGGTCGCTGCCCCATGGCGGGGTCGAGGGGCAACACCCCTCGACGCCAACAATGACTTAATAATATTGTAAAGGGTCGGCCATCAATTTTCTATTAGTCGGAGTATTTTTTGCCCTAATTTTGTTATGTCAAAAATACTTGTAAAAAGGGCTTAGGGTTCGAGATTTATGTAAGAGGAATTTTGTAGCTTCCTGTGGTAGTATTGAGTTGCAAGTTTCAGATTGTAATAACTGGATAATAATAAAAATATTGGACTCACTGTTGGTGGATGTAGCCTAGGGATTGGGTGAACCACGTTAAATGATGTGGTATTGTGTTCTCTTATGTGTGTTAATATTTGCATTTTCTGCTTATTATTCTAACAATCTTAAATGCACCCTTTGAGTCAAATTAGTGTCATTTGTTAAAATTGGTTTAGTTGATTCAATCAGGTCATATAAGACCATTGCAAATCATGTGGGACCATTATTGAAAGATTTGGGTGATTAGATGTCAAAAATGTTAAAGTTGTCAGTGTAACTCAAAAAGTTGTCAAGCAACTCTACAAAAGCTGTCAAAAAGTTGTTTTTTCATTAACAAAATGGTTGGTTGAATGGTGTTGGAAACTGCAATTGAAGCAATTGTTATGTTGTCATTGATGTCAAAACCTTAACTGGTAAGACTGTTGCTACTTAGGAAAGTACTATATCTATTTGAGTGTTGCTAAGGGGATAGGCAAGGTTGGCAACAATAGCACCTAAGGAAAGGTTGAGTTATCTTGATACTACAAAGTGTACTTGACTATGTTGTACAATGATGAGACAATGTATTGTTTATCTTAGTAAGATTGAAGACTAAATTGGTAGGCTTGACCGAGCAAAAATGGAGAAATCATGTTCAAGCTGAGTAATTTTAGTGTCGACCGAGTCGGTGTATGCCGAGCAAAATTCTAGTGTCGACCGAACATTAGTTAATTGCCGAGGAAGACAATATAAGTTGAGGAAACATTTTTAGTAATGACTGAGCTTTCTACATGAAGACCAAGTAGTTGATCACAGTATTGACCGAGCATCAGTATTTTTATATTTAAAGAGAATTCAGATTTGGAGCCGACATTGTTGAATTATTAGATTATGTAAAATGTGTTGACTTTATTTATTGATTGTTTGAAAGCATTGAATGCATTGAAAAATATTTTATTGTAAATCTTTAAGCAATTTGAGATGTTTCTAGAAAAGGAATCGAAGAACATAAAGCAGGTAGATTCAATGAATTTGACCTAACCCTAAGATCTACGAAGGAGATTGAGCAGCAAAAGATGAGTTAACCTAATTTAGGAAGTATTAAGGGAACCTAAGCATTAGGTATGTGTGTGCATGGGTGAATAGAGGATGCTGAAAGACTAGTAGATGTTGTTGACTGTATAAGAAGAAAAGGCTAAAGGAGAAGTGTGGTGATTGCTTGAAGAAAAGTTCTGAGTAGATTAGAGATGGAGATGGCAAAGTTTCAAAGTCAATAAACCAACATTTGAGTACGGAATTAGATTTGATATTTGCAAAGTGAGTTGTATATTTTTCAGATCAATACTGCTGCTACTTTCTAACCATTGTAACAGTCAAAATCTTTTTAACAGAGGTTGACCTAACAGTCATATGTTTAAATCCTTTGAATAAAGTTGCATTCTAATGGAATGTATGTAAGTCCTATAACAAGGCTCACTTCTAACAGAGTGATTGAAATTCTTTAATTGGGTCACACCTAACAGTGTGTATTGTAACCTTTGACAGGGTTGGCTTTTAACCAAGCTCACTTCAGAAGAGTGAAAATAATAGTAGCATGTTACAAAGTGGTTTTTCCCAGATTGGGTTTCCACTATAAATCCTAGTGTCAATGCTTGTGTGAATGTTTTGGTTTGAACATTTCTGTGGTTTACAAGTTAGATACAGCTGGGTAGTGGACTGCAATGTTATATGTTTCTATTATTGAATCAGTGATGACCGAGTTGGTTTTGGTTGTTAGATCTAATTTAAAGAAAAGTTTTTTAAGTTTGTTTTATACATCTGGAACTGAGAACAACTGATTCACCCCCCCTCTTTGTTGTTCTAAATCATATTAACAATTGGTATCAGAGCTGTGTTGCTTATTATTGGTGTTTACAGAAATCAAGTTTAAAGGGACTTGAAGCAAATGATCAGGGTGTATAAGAAGGAGGTACCAAAGCTGAATAAGGAAAACTTCCCTGCATGGCAAAGCTTGATGAAGCTGCATCTGGCCAGTATTGATGATTCTGCAAAGTACTACATTGAGAATGACTATGTCTCACCTGTTGCACGTTTGACTGCCAAAGAAATGTCAGCTAAGCAAGAACATAATCAAGCAATGCTAAAAATTGCATCTGCCCTAAGCTATCCAGAATTTGAGGACATTAAGAATTGTACAAGTGCTAAGGAGATGTGGGACACTCTTGCTAAGATCTATGGTGGTGACATAAATGTACTAAAAGCTAAGGCCGAGAGTCTCAGAGGTAAGTTTGATGAAATGAGAATGCAAGAAGGTGAGAACATTGCACAATATTGTGGTAGAATAAAAGAAGTTGTGAATTCTATTAGAGGAGCAAGTGGGACTATTGAGGATGAAACTATAATTGGAGAAGTACTAAGAACTCTGTGTCTTATATATGCTATTAAGATCTCAACTATTTAGGAATATAGATGTAACTATGCAAATGTGCTTACTTTGGAAAGTTTGGTTGGCAAGCTGACTGTTTTTGAACTCTCTAACTATGATAACTTCACTGTTGGTAGTATTGGTAATGTTGAATCTTCTTTTAAGTCACAATTAGTTCTGAACAAGCCAAAGAAAGATGCATCAGTGAAAGTGATAGTGACACTTCTGATGAAGAACTTGAAGATCTAGAAGCTCTTATGGCTAGAAGACTGAGAAGGGGAAAAGGAAAATATAAAGGTAAACTCCCTATTATATGTTTTGCATGTAATAAAATTGGTCATATAGTTGCTAGATGTCCTGACAGGAATGATAAAGATGAAGAAAGAAAAAGAAAACACAAAGACATAAGAGATGACAGAAGCTACCGAAGGTACAAAGACTACAAAGGAAAAAGTAAGAAATCTTGTTACATTGCTGAAGAAGAAACTGACACTGATAGTGATAGTGATGATTTTGAAATTGAGGTAGTCTATATTGCAATGAAAGATGAATCTGATGAGGATGAGAAAACTGCATTGATCTCCTATGTGAGAAAGAATGAAAAATAGATTATTGACAGTGGTTGTTCACATCACATGACTAGTGATAAGAGTAAGTTTGAGACCTTACATCATTATAGAGGTAAAAGTGTAAAATTTGGTAATGATGCACCATGTCCTATTAGAGGAAAAGGTTTGATTAAACTGACCGATAAGATCTCTTGTGAAAATGCATATTGGGTTGAAGGTCTAAATTATAATATGCTAAGTGTTGCATAGCTCAACAACACTGGTTACCGAGTGGAATTTCATCACAAGAAAGCTAAAATATTTGATGCTACTAGTGAACTGATCGGAAGTGGAGAACAAACTAGAGGTAATTTGTTCTATCTTGACCTATTTGAAGAAGCATGTATGGTTGCACAACTTGATGACATTTGGTTATGGCATAAGAGGCTGTCATGTTAACTTTGATAATCTGGTAGAAATAAGTAAGAAGAAGAAAGTAAGAGGTCTACCTAGATTGAAGAAACTTGAGAATGTGATGTGCAAGGAATGTCAGTTAGAAAAAATGACAAAGTCAAGTTTTAAGAGCAAATCCTTTACTTCAAATAACATTTTAGATTTGGTTCATACTGACCTTTGTGGACCTATGGGTGTACAAAGTTACTGTGGTGCTAGATATTTTATCTTGTTTGTTGATGATCATACCAAGATGATGCATGTAATATTTCTAAAAGAAAAATCTGACACTTTTCAATTCTTTACGTGGTATTTGGCTAAGGTTGAGAAGGAGACAGGTAGGAACCTGAAATGTCTTAGATCTGACCAAGGTGGAGAATTTACATCAAATGAATTCAATCTATTTTGCAATGAAAAAGGAATCAAAAGACAAATGTTTGCACCTAGAACACCTCCAGATAATGGTATAGCAAAGAGAAGAAACAGATCTATCTTGGATTGTGCAAGGACATTGTTGATTGAAAAGAATGTGGCACATAAATACTGGAAAGAAGCTATAAGTACAGCTATCTACACTCTTAATCGGGTACAGATCAAGAAAGGTACAAATTTGACACCCCATGAATTCTGGTATGGGCATGCACCGAGTGTTAAATACTTTAGAATCTTTGGAAGCAAGTGCTACATATTAAAAGACAATAGGAATGGAAAGTTTGATGCTAAAAGTGATGAAGGCATATTCCTAGGGTATTCCACAAAAATAAAGCTTATAAGTGTTTGAACTCTAACACTAACAAAATTGTGGAAAGTGTGAATGTCAAAGTTGATGAGTATGCAGAAAGAAATGAAGTTGACAGCAAAAGAGAACCAGAAGATTATAGATCTTTTGTGTATATTAAAGAAGAAGAAGAGGCCAATAATAGACTTGCACCTGATGCCGAGTCTCGGGTAAGCAATGCCGAGCGACAAGAAGATGCTGCCAAGCATCAGGAAAACATTGCCGAAAGAGAACAAGAACATGTCAAGCGACAAGATAATGCTACTAAGTATCAGGAAGAGGTTGCCGAGCATTCAAAAGCTGAATCTGAAAATCTTGTTGAGGAACTTGATGAAATAGAGGAGAGGAGAGCTGAACTTGTTTTGGCAAAATATGTAAGAAGACATCACAAGCCTGAATAGATAATTGGAGACAAACATACTGAAATTATGACCAGAAGTAAGACAAAGGATCCAACATGTTTACTGTGTGAATTTGAACCTAAGTCAACTAGAGAGGCATTAGAAAATAAAGATTGGATACACGCAATGAATGAAGAAATAGACCAGATAGAGAAGAATGATACTTGGACTCTGGTGCTAAGACCTGAAAACAAAAATGTTATAGGAACAAAGTGGGTGTTCCGAAATAAGTTGAATGAAAAAGGTGAAATAACTAGGAACAAAGCTAGGCTGGTATGCAAAGGCTACACACAAGAAGAAGGAATAGATTATGGGGAGACATTTGACCCTATAGCTAGATTGGAAGGAGTAAGAACTCTGCTTGCATATGTTGCTTATAAAGATTTCAAGGTTTATCAAATGGATGTCAAGTCTACATTCTTAAATGGTATACTAGAAGAAGAAGTTTACATAGAACAACTAGAAGGTTTTATTGATCCAAACAAAAGACACATGGTATGCAAACTGAACAAAGCACTATATGGATTAAAAAAAGCTCCCAGAGCATGGTATGGGAGGTTGCATAACTACTTGATACAGATTGGATTTTCAAGAACAAATGACACAAGCAATCTCTACATGAAAGATGAAGAAGGTAAAGGTATCCTATTGGCAAAATTTTTTGTGGATGATATTATTTTTGGTGGACAAGATGCTTTGTGTAAAAGATTTTCAAATGAAATGCAAACTGAATTTGAAATGAGCATGTTTGGTGAGATCAGATTATTTGTTGGTTTACAAGTATATCAAATGAAGAAAGGAATTTTCATTACACAGTCTAAGTATGTTAATGAAATACTGAAAACTTTTGGGATGGAAGATTCTAGACCAGTGAGTACTCCTATGGCTACTAGACAAAAGTTATCTAAGAATGATGATGCTGCAGAAGTGAACCAGACTTTGTACAGATCCATGATTGAAAAATTGTAGTATGTAGTACATAGTAGACCAGATATTGCACTAGTTGTTGGGATTGTGGCAAGATTCTCTGCCAATCCTAAGGAAACACACATGATGATTGTGAAAAGAATTATGAGATACTTGAAAGGGACTGCTAACTATGGACAATATTACAAGAAGGATGAAAGATTTGAACTAAGAGTATATACAAATGTTGATTGGGCAGGAAATGTAGATGACAGAAAGAGTACTAGTGGTGGAGCTTTCTTTCTTGGACAGAGATTAGTCTCCTGGACGAGCAAGAAACAAAATTGCATTTTCCAATCTACTGCTGAAGCTGAGTATGTTGCTGCTGCAGTAAACTGTTCAAATTTGGTATGGATAAAACAATTGTTGGTAGGCATGAAAGAAGAAATCACTGAACCTGTTGTTATTTTTTGTGACAACACAAGTGCTATCAACATTTCTAAGAATCCAGTGATGCATACTAAGACCAAGCACATAGCAATCAAGTATCACTACTTGAGAGAATTGGTACAAGATAAAGCTTTAACTAAAGAAGCACATGAGTATTTGAGAAGTCAATTAGGGGTCCTTCCCTTAACTGAGGCTGCCTAGTTAAGCTAGGAGCACTGCATCAAATATGCTACAACAGAATATTTGACAGATTGATGCAGAAGATTGTCACACTTTAGGACTGGCCTAGAGTTGTGAAGAAGAGCAAAGACAAGGAATTAGTCATAAGCAAGATGACAGAGGGAGAAACACTGAGTTGCACAGATAATATCTACATCTGATGGATGTATGTTTTAGTGGCTGCTTTGGCATTTTTGTCAAAGAGGGAGATGAACTGAGATGATATAATAACACATGACACTGAAAGGAAAAGTAAGGAGATGATGAACTGAAATGAAGGATCAGGATAGAGGGAGATATGGATATTTCTGACGGTCGCATAAGTGAGGCTTATAGATTTTGAATCAGAATTAAGCTAAGGATATTACAATTTTTTTTTCTGATGGATAGATAAGTTTTTAGATTGGTTGGTAATCCATGTGTTATTCAGGTGATATCATATGGTGTTTCCATCAATGCCAAAGAGGGAGATTGTTGGAAACTGCAATTGAAGCAATTGTTGTGTTGTCATTGATGTCAAAACTTTAATTGGTAAGACTGTTGCTACTTAGGAAAGTGCTATATCTATTTGAGTGTTGCTAAGGGGATAGGCAAGGTTGGTAACAATAGCACCTAAGGAAAGGTTGAGTTATCTTGATACTACAAAGTGTACTTGACTATGTTGTACAATGATGAGACAATGTATTGTTTATCTTAGTAAGATTGAAGACTAAACTAGTAGGCTTGACCGAGCAAAAATGGAGAAATCATGTTCAAGCCGAGTAATGTTAGTGTCGACCAAGTTAGTGTATGCTGAGCAAAATTCTAATGTCGACCGAACATCAGTTAATTGCCGAGAAAGACAGTATAAGCCGAGGAAACATTTTTAGTAATGACCGAGCTTTCTACATGAAGACTGAGTAGTTGATCACAGTATTGACCGAGCATTGGTATTTTTATATTTGAAGAGAATTTAGATTTGGAGCCAACATTGTTGAATTCTTGGATTATGTAAAATGTGTTGACTTTATTTATTGATTGTTTGAAAGCATTGAATGCACTAAAAAATGTTTTATTGTAAATCTTTAAGCAATTTGAGATGTTTCTAGAAAAGGAGCCGAAGAACTTAAAGTGGGTAGATTCAATGAATCTGACCTAACCCTAAGATCTACGAAGGAGATTGAGCGGCAAAATATGAGTTAACCTAATTGAGGAAGTATTAAGGGAACCTAAGCATTAGGTATGTGTGTGCATGGGTGAACAGAGGATGCTGAAAGCCCAGTAGATGTTATTGACTATATAAGTAGAAAAGGCTGAAGGAGAAGTGTGGTGATTGCTTGAAGAAAAGTTCTGAGTAGATCAGAGATGGAGATGGCAAAGTTTCAAAGTCAGTAAACCAGCATTTGAGTATGAAATTGGATCTGATATTTGCAAAGTGAGTTGTATGTTTTTCAGATCAATACTGCTGCTACTTTCTAACCATTGTAACAGTCAAAATCCTTTTAACAGAGGTTGACCTAACAGTCATATGTTTAAATCTTTTGAACAAGGTTGCATTCTAATGGAATGTATGTAAGTCCTATAACAAGGCTCACTTCTAATAGAGTGATTGAAATCCTTTAACTAGGTCACACCTAACAGTGTGTATTGTAACCTTTGACAGGGTTGGCTTTTAACCGAGCTCACTTCAAAAGAGTGAAAATAATAGTAGCATGTTACAAAGTGGTTTTTCCCAGATTGGGTTTCCACTATAAATCCTAGTGTCAATGCTTGTGTGAATGTTTTGGTTTGAACATTTTTGTGGTTTACAAGTTAGATACAGTTGGGTAGTGGACTGCAATGTTATATGTTTCTATTATTGAATTAGTGATGACCGAGTTGGTTTTGGTTGTTAGATCTGATTTAAAGAAAAGTTTGTTTTATACATCTGGACCTGAGAACAACTGATTCACCCCTCCTCTCTGTTGTTCTAAATCATATTAACAAATAATTGGAGTAGTTTTTAGGGTGTAAAATGTATAAATTTAACCTTCCGACTATAATTTGGGGGTTGGAGAAGATTGAATGAATGATATGCATTTTTTTTCACTTATTTTCCCTGTAATTTTTTTTATTGAATTTGACTGTAATTTGCATTGTACAGCTTGATACAAATCGATATTGTCCTTTTTTTTAAAAAAAAGTGGGACAATGTTGTTATATTTCAAATCCTTTCAGTTTGACTAATTTTTGTTATGTTTTGTAAAATTTATGATCATTTTTGTGACTACTTTCTAGATTTTTCCTATAACATCCATGTTGCAGCATTTTGTATGGATTTGTACATAATTTTTATGACCTACACATGGTATGGTTGGAAACATAAATAATTTACCTTTAATTTTGTTTTTGTTTGGATGAATTTCATTATGTTTCAAGCAAATTATGCCCATTTTACTACAAATAGGTCTGAAACCATAATTAGGGTAACAGTGAGCAAACAAGTCAATTGTTGAATGTTTTTGCACAAAGTAACCTACCTTGATTTTGAGATATGTTGTATAAGGTAAAAATGGGCATTTTAAAATATATTTACATTCTTGATATCATTTTTTCACTAGAAAATATTGCTGAAAAACCCAATTTATTACACCTTTTAAAGCCTAATAGAAAAGAGGATGTGCCCTGATTCGTACAAAGGAACCACAACCCATTTTTAGATATGTTGAATAAAATCCAAAAGGGTATCCCAAATAGGTCTTACAATTTTTAATATTAGGTTTGAGATGAATTTCATGGTCCAAAAGGTCATTTTGAAACGCTACTAGGAAAGAGGCCTAATTATGAAGGAAGTACTATTGACTAGGGATAAAATGCACTTCATTGAACAACCTCTGAGATTTTGGAAGCTCTATCTTTGTCTGGTTTCTATTAGGACTAGAAAGGGATAGAGATATGCAAGAAATTAAACCTAAACTAAGGTGATACACTAGATTGCAAAGATTTTAGAACATTTTAATTTTCTACTACTATAAAACATAAAGCATCTCAGATCACAACCATCATAGGCAATAGAAGGAGTGAAAGAAATGATTCCATAAATATATAATTAGACTAACACTTACAAAAGATAAATGCTAAACAACAAAAAAATCCATTTAATAAATGATATAGAGAAAAGTAAAAGTGAAAGAGCCACATAACAAAAATAATACATAGTAAAGGTTGAAAAGTAGAGCTTGATAGATAATTTTCTATTAAGAGATGAATATAGTGCTAAGATCTCAACAAATGGAACTAATGTTTCTATTGATAATTCTTAATCCTTAAAAGATAACATCTAACCCCTAAGAAAAACCCTCCTTTGCTTAAATACAAAGAGAAGACTAGATCTTAGTGGGAACCACATAATCGAAAGATTCCCATATTTTTTTGTTTTTCATGCACCATGATGATTACAATTGTAACTACTCATAGGACAATAATCTCTGCATCACAATTCGCTCTGTACTTGCATAAAGCTACCGTCTGCACTATCCACTCCTACCAAAATTGTTTAATCATGGGCCTATAACTATCTTTAGCTTTGAAACTTCCGAGTTGAACATGTGTCACTGCATGATCTATTTTTCTTCAAAATGAATAATATGTGCACCTTTATGAATCTTGATTCTTTAGAAAAGATTTGGTGTGTCCAGTGAATCCAAATGTCTTAAATCATGATCTCTTCTATCTTTGCTAACATAAGATTTAGCTATTTTCCCTTGCGGGGAACAAACAACATGTGGGGTATTAACACATTACAAGAGTCTTCACTTTTAGATTGCACCTTAAAATTATGCAAGCCAACACATGGATGATCTGGGGCTTGGCATAAGGAAAATCCTTAGTCCCACTAATCTTTATTGAGCTACTACTAGAGTTTTCCATGCACCAACAATAGAGAAAATTGCTTGCAAATCTTTGAAAAGTTGTTCCAATACACCACATGGTGAATTTCACTTTAATCCCCACTTCTATAAAGAATGAAGCATGCTGCAAGCCTAAGGCATGAAGCTCCCCTTGAAAAATGAAATGATATATTACATGTAAAAAATAAGTTGAAACCTTAAAAGAAATTGTTGTTTGGCTTCAAACTCTATTGCAGTAGATTTTATCTACATCTCATACATATGTAAATAAATACTATATGGATATACAACACACATATACACATGTATGCATATGTGTAGATACTTTATATACATACAATATAGTCCACTTTTGAGAACATGTGAAGTTATAAAAATACTAGGCTTCCTAAGAACAATACACATCAAGTTGATTATGATAATTTATTTTTAGAATTGGTAAACCATTAACTAAAAAATACACAAACTATTGAATTTAAAGTCTTGCAAGTGCATCAAAACTAGGAAACCATTCAAATAATAAAGTAATTAGTTTCTCGAGTCTTACATATCAGAGAAACATTAGATAATTACCTTCGTAGAAATGTATGTGGAAAAATATTCTATTTTTTTTAATCCTTAGCATTGAAAAGTGAGGAGGATAAAAATCCATTAAAAAACAAGCACACACCTAGATATTATTTTCAAGAATGACATGCAAGGAACTATATAAAATGACATTCAACCTTAAATAGTCTTTACACACACACCATTTAATGCCACTTCTAATAGAACACAAGGCTGCAAAAGTAGTGCTTAGTATCCAACTATTGCCCAATTGTTTAACACACACTAAGCCCTAATGTTCATACCTTGGAGAATATTTTGATTTTCTTGTATAGTTCTTAACACCAAAAGTGAAATGAACAAATAGCTATTAAAACACACACACACACACACACACACACACACACACAAGTGCATACATATATATAATAATTTACAATAATAATATTGAAAGAACAACTATCTAAAATGATATTAAACCTTCAAATCCTCACATGCTAAGCCCCAAACTTTCCCTGAGACCATCAATGAGTCTTCTATCATAAAAAATAAGATTTATGCTCTAGACAAATCACACCTCATACCAAAAAAACCCAAAAATATACACATGAGAACCTTTCTCACACAAAGTTGAACAAAACACACCCAGATGCATATTAAACACACACATAAATTAAAACCAATCATAGAACTTGAGTAAAACGTATTTTTTCCTCAAGTCACATAATTTCCTTTTTTAAAATTTAACAATGAAATAAAATGAACAATGTATAATACAATATTAAACTTTCAACCTTTCACCATGAAAACCTCCAAAATTTCACTCTAGACCATCCATAACTCTTGTACCATAAAAAATAAATTTTATTCCAAACCAACCACACTTCCTACATAAAACAACAAATTTTTTTATAAATAGATACATGAAAACCTCACTTAATGCTAAGGAAGACAAACTCAAACAAAATTAAACACAGATATGCCAATACAATCATAGAGCTTGAAGAAAATGCTTCTTTTGCTTACAAATTTAACATTTTGTGTGCTATTTGAGCCTCTTATGTGCCTTTGCATTTTTTATTCACTAGGATAGTGCAAATTATGACAAAAATAAAAATAAAAATAAAAAGAGTTTTTTTAATTACTTAGGTCCTTTCTCAATTAACATACCTAAGTTTATTTAGGTCATGTCTTTTTCCCTCAAGTTATAGAATTATATTAATTTTATGAGCTAGCCACCAACACTAACTTGACAAGTTGAGAATACAAGTTGTGTATATGGGAGATTTTTTTGGATTTATGACAATTGATTGGTTCTATCTTCTTTTCTTTTCTTTTTCTTAATAGAAAAAAATTAAATATACCAAAACATTTATTTCATGAATTGATTGATTGTGAGCAAATCATGTGCAATATACATACATATGAACATTAGAAAATATGTTTTTAATGCATGACATTGACTTTAAAGGTTTTATTATTAAAAAAGGACTACTAGCATAATTAGAATAGACTAACCAACATGTCCTAAGGTATAGAATAGACTAATCAACTTTTGAAAATTTAACTTTTTTTTAATCTACACAAATTCCTATTTAAATTAATGTAAAATAACCAATCTGATATACATGTGATTAAAAGTCAATAAAATAAATCTTAATATTTTTAAATATATATATTTATAACATCTAGAGAAAGAAATAATCAGACCAAACTTTAGAGAATCTTCCAAGAGAAAGAAAATACTAAAAAATTAAAAATATAATAAAGGTAAGAAAGAAGATGCTCTTAAACTTAGGTAATAATATTAGTTATTTTCAAATTAGGGAACTACATGGCAAACTAGTTATCGATTTAGGAATAATATTACTAAAAATAAGTAGACTGCCGTATATCCATCCACGACCAGATTGCTTTCTCCATGCGCGTTTGATATTAAATACAAATTAATGAAAATTCAAATGGCAACACGCTATTGAATGGAAATGGATTGGAAGAAGAAGTCAAAACAAACACAAAACTATAACTACTAACTTTAATTAATTAACCTCTGACCCAACTGGGTATCATTTGTTGTCTTGATTGAAGAGAACTCCAAACAAATAGTCGCCAGGTGCATGATAATTAGGTAGTACATGGATCTCAGGAAGGAAGTAGGTCTACAGTTTTCAGTTTCAGACAAATTTGTATTCAACAGGATAAGGGTACATTCTGTATTTATGTTTGGCTAGTTAATTTGTAGAATTCTAAAGAACAGGAGGAATTAATGAGCCTGATTCAGTCAATGTTATACCTGGTTTAGCGGTCAACAGATATCAAGTTATTGCATGCAAAAGTATTTTTCTGAGAAACCAAAATCTGGGGTCTGTGTATTTGGAGCTTCATGAATAACTGGTCTGTTATAGATTGAATCTTACGAGGTTTATATGATCATAACGATGAGAGAAACAAAAATCTGGGGTCAATGTATTTGGAGCACCACTTGTGATATATCAAACATTGGATTGGAATCTGGGAAATAATATTATATGTATATACCTGGGATATTCCCTGTAATTTATAGTTCAAGGTATATAGGTCAGAAGGGTAATGGTGGAATAGTCAGACTGAAGAAAGGAGAGGAGCACATGGATGATTGCAGGTGAGTTTGAACATGATGTTTTTACTGAGTGTGCCCATGTTCATTAAACCTTTTGCTATTGCATAACATTCACACAGGGCTGCATCCCATTGCAAATGTTTGCAGTTTATTGATATGGGTTGTAATTTTTTTCATCGTTCTTGGCACTTTGTATACTGGTCAAAAGAAGAGTACTAGTATAAATGATTCTAAAGAATAAAAGAGGGTGTGATAGATTTGAAGAACGAGATTGACTATTTAGATGCCTATGAATTAATACAGCTCTATCTTGGACAGGTTTTAACAGCTGGGACCTCTGTGTGCATCAGATCTGTTGTTAATTGTTATTGCAAACAGATTAAATAGGGCAGCATCTTGTTGGACAGGTCTATAGACTAGAATTGTGGCATTATTTCTGTAATTGGATTCAGAGATTCCACATATTCAAGAATGGAGGAATCTGAAACCAGTAATCTTAAGGGAGATGTTGCAGTTGAAGGGCCGAGTAGAAAAGGATGGCTGGGATATTTATGGGAGCCTTATGTATGGTTGGCTATGCTTGCCAAAGAATTACATGGGAGTTTTGTGTTTGGAGTGGTGATTGTTTATGGAGTTAGTCAAGGGCTTGGAGGGGCATTCTACCGGATAGTTTCATCCTACTATTGGAAAGATGCGCAAAAGGTCCAACCATCTGCAGCACAAGTTTATCAAGGGATCATATCCATTCCGTGGATTGTGAAACCAGTTTGGGGTTTGCTCACAGATATTCTTCCAGTTGCAGGATATCAGCGTCGCCCTTATTTCATCCTTGCAGGTTCTGTTCTTTTCCTTGTTGAAAACTTTTCCAGAGATTAACCACTTGTTTTTTACAGAATTAGCTCTTGTATGACTTTTTTTATTTTCTTCCTTTGAATGAGATGATTTGGATTTTGAGAAAATGAATTAGTGGTCGATGATATATATTAGTCATTGAGAAACTTAACGTCTCAAATTGAACTGGTTGACTGAGCTAGAAGATAAAAAATCTGTACCATTAGCATTGCTGCATTTTTTTCCTTGTAATTTGAAATTCTGCTGGGTCACAGAAAATGTTGATTTTTGAGATGGTGATTTAGGGATTAAACTTATTTGATGGAATCACCTTAGCCTGCCAATATAAATGCCCAACAATCTCCTCTGCTACCCAAAAAGAGTGTTTGACCTATCCAATTAGGTGGAAATGTGAAAACATCTTCCCCTGAAGCACATGTGATATGAAGCTGGCTATAACTGTTGAACACACTGTCTTTGAAGCATTAGGGAATCCCATCGTCAAATTGCCATTCATTATTTCATTTTCTAACTACCCTTGACCCAAGTTGTTTTAAACAATGTAATGTAAAACATTGCCAGCAGGATAAATGGTGGGTGGATTAATTGACAAAGGGCCGAAGAATTTAAGCTCTGTTAATAAAAATGGTTGATTCTTGAGTGGCTAAAGTCTACCTGTTAGGATCGGATGGCTTTGTGGCGATTGAAATCATTGTCATTTTTTGAAAAGTTCAAAATATACATTTCAAAAATACAAAACATATGTTTCTGTTCTTCACAGTGCAGTAGTTTCAAATAAGTACCAAAGTTTTCATGTCTTTTGTTGGAAGCTATGTTGAGGGCTTCTCACCCTTTCTCTTTGACATTGAGATTAATATAACATGCCACATTTTTTGATCTCAGATTGTCCTTTGTTTGCTAAGCAGGCTTTATGGGGCTGATCTCAATACTGGTCATCTCCCTACACAGTATGATGCCCATTTTCATTACTGTGATGCTGCTTATGGCTGCAACTGGCGGTGTTGCCATTGCAGATGTTATTATGGATGCATGCATAGCAAAAAACAGCATTCACTTTCCACAATTGGCGTCAGATATACAGAGTTTATGTGGCATGAGCTCATCAATAGGAGCACTTGTAGGTTTCTCTACAAGTGGTGTGGCAGTGCATTTCCTTGGTGCTCAGGTTCTGATTTACCTATATTTCCTCCCCTTACAAACAGATTGTGTTTATATTACCTTTAATAACCTAACGCCTGGTGTTGGAAAGTTAATGAAAGTAGCATTATTTTTGTTTAAGAATTCCATAGTATGAGGTTGAAATGGTAAAATATTCCAAACCACCAGCTTTGGAGTTTGATCATGAGGACTAAAATACTATATTGTTGGGCTTTCTTTTATTGGATGTATGTTTATCAACACTTGATATGGCCTGTGCATGTTTTCTGATAGGGAGCATTAGGATTACTCTGCATCCCAGCTATAATGCTCCTTTTCCTTGGATTTATTCTTTATGAGCCTCGTCTTACTAACCATGCACACAAACAGGCAAGTCACTAAACTCTCTTTATGATATTAAGTTTGTTAATTTGCTTACATTTGGGACTAAGCATAACTTCAGTCAGTTTTTGACCTGGTCTTTCAGAATTTGTTGGAGGCAACCCGGAGTATGTGGAAAGCTTTAAAGTGCCCTGAAGTATGGAGACCTTCTCTCTATATGTACATATCATTAGCTATGAGTTTGAATATCCAGGAAGGCAAATTTTACTGGTATACAGATCCCAAAGCAGGCCCAGCGTTCTCTCAGGTATGGCATTACTTCAGCTTTTGCTGCTCCTTATTGGCAGATGATGTCCACAAGGCTGTTCTTTCCATATTACAAACCTATTGGGGAAAAAAAGAGCTGCTCTAGTAAGTGCTATAAAACACGTATCATCAGAATAGTTTCAAAAAATATAGCACAACAAACGCTACCATTGTAGATCTCAATTTTGACCTTTCATTTTGTAGAGGACCCTGTTCATAATACATGTTGCAACACATTCATGGATAAGAAAACAGACCATGTAGGACAGCCAAATGAATAGAATACTAGAGACAGAATATAATGGGTAGAATGACAGAAAATGGATGGAAATTGTAATATATGGAAATTGAGAATGATAGCAATGCGTATTTGAACAAGAAATATAATGAAATATCAGAGTAAACATGTTAGCAATGCTTAGTTAATGAAATTTATGCGCAACAGAGAAAACAATGTAGCAAAATCAATGCTAGGACCCTAACACTTTGCTTTTTCTACCGAGGCACGTTGTTTAATTTTTTTCTTTTTTTCTTTCTAATTAGTAATTAAAAATCAAGCTCCACTAATTGTTGGACTGTTTGGTTTACAGGAATTTGTGGGTGTAATATTTTCCATTGGCTCAATGGGATCACTTCTTGGAGTGCTAGTGTATCATAAAATGTTGAAGGATTATTCATTCCGCAGCTTGCTTTTATGGGCTCAGCTGATTTTTGGATTAGCAGGAATGCTTGACCTAGTCATGGTGTTACGCTTGAATCTAAAGCTAGGCATCCCTGATTCCTTCTTTGTTATAATCGATGAGAGTTCATCGCATATCATTAGCCGGATCAAATGGATGCCTATGCTGGTGCTCAGTGCAAAACTTTGCCCTTCAGGCATAGAAGGCACATTTTTTGCTTTGCTCATGTCCATCGACAACTTTGGTCTTCTCTCATCTTCATGGGGTGGAGGTTTGCTGCTTCATCTTCTTAATGTAACTCGTACAAATTTTAGAAATCTCTGGTTGGCTATTTTGATCAGAAACATCATGAGGGTTTTACCTTTGGTAATGCTGTTTTTGGTGCCCAAAAGTGATCAGTCATCTACTCTTCTTCCTTCTGAATTAATTCAATCCTCAGATGGTACTGAGACCCGTGAAGAGGAGAATATTCAGTTGGTCTCGGCAGTTCAGAATGATCAAGTGTAGATTCTGACCACGGCCCAAAAAGAGAAAATTTTCCAAATCAATTTTCTAAAACTGAATGCCTTCTCTCCCCATTATATGATTACCAAAATTATCACTTTAAAACCTTGATTCTATGAGAAACAAAATGACTTTGATGATGTAGCATGCTGCTATGGATGTCAGTGATGGGAATGTCTCTTGAATTCTGGTGTGGGGAGAGCTGTCAGCATACAGATGACACTGGAAGCACCTTTGGAGGTGATTGTTTGGTATCAGATCATTCCTCACGTAGTATTTATGCATGGGTAAAACTGAAAGCTGCAATATTCTGTAAAGGTAACACCCTAAATGTTTTTTTCAAAGTCAACACCTAGCCAGCATCCCTCCTAGAATTAAGAATCTGAGATCCCTGTGGGTAGAAGGGGACCTTTCCATTTTGAGCTTATATATACATGGTTAGATGACCTCAGTTTGGTCTTTTGGTTAAGAATCCATATTTTCAAGTACTAAGTTCTAACTTCCAATGCAGGGTGTAGATGCTCAAAAAATTTCATGGTAAAGGTCACTCGTATTTTATAAGGGCGTATTACAAAGGCTACTTTACAGAATGAGAATAAATGCTGTTTCCCAATGGATCCATGATTGCTCATATATTTCTAAAATCAGTATTTCTGATGTGTTTTTGACTTTGGAATATTTCTAATTTCAATGTTGTGATGGGAACCCTTCATTGGCATTAGACTGCCAACTTCCAGCCAATTCAAGAACCATATATCTATCCAAATTGTTTTCTGTTTGCTATGCTATTAAAATGAAATGATTTTCAGTAATTTCGTAAGACCTATATTTTTGTGGGCTTGTGTATAAGCCTGCACATATGTGAAATGAGTTGGTAAGATTGGGGTTTCATAAAGGATGGCGCTTCAGTTGGTAATGAATAGTTTATAAGGCATAATAATTTCTGAAGGTTTTGCAAATGGGGTAGCAAGCTAAGTGGGCTTAATCTTGGAGTAAACTAGAAGGTTAAGTGTGCTCGAGTTGAAGTAGTAATAGGATGGGTGACCTCTCAAGAACGCCCAATACTTCACCTTTGTGAGCATCACCTACATGCAATGGGTGCTAAGTTGACCAGTCATTCTTATGAGAGATGGGTTCTTCTGAACCACTACTTATGAAGCATGAGTCAATGAGTTTGACATGAAAACTATAGAGATGAATATTGATAGCAATATCATAATTTGACTTATCAACTGCCGAGAATTTTTAGGAGCATTTTAAAGTGGGTGGACCCATGGATTTTTAGTGCAGCTTAAGCTTAAAAGTTTAAGATTGGAGATTTATGGAAGTTGATGATCTCATGAATTTTGTTATTTTGCATATTCAATTCAACATAATATATAAATGTAAAACAATAAAAGATTGATATACAGTACGTCAAAACATTTTGTATGGGAGAAATTCAATTTGGTGCAAAGATCTTCAACTTAGTTGATTTGTGAAGAAATTATTGAAAAATGCAAAGAGATAATGTTCTTTCCAAATTCCTTTCTAGATTTATTAGAGAGAATCTAAAGAATCTTGACAACTGACAATTGGCAAACAACTTCCTAAATTGATGAGAGGAATCTCCCACTCAAAATTACAAGCTAAAATGTCAAGTCTCCTTTTTACTAGGGAAAGTGATAGGGAGATCTTTCTATCCTAGTTCTATTTTCCTCTAGGACTTCCTCTAGGTCCTTCTCCTGGCCTAGTTAGGGCTAATTTAAGACCCTAATTCTATTAGGGATTCTTCCCAATCACCTCTCTCTCCAAGACCTCTCTACCAACTTACCACCACCACTTTGTCTCCTTATTCTCTTCCATGGACTCATTTCCTTAAGTCCATCACCTAAGATTGTCAAATTGAAAACTCTTTGCAATTGGATAGAAGTCCTCCTAAGAGCTATTCTTAATTGGTTTTGAGATGCTTAAGTCTTCAAATCCCTTGATTCAATAGTCGATCTCACCAAAATTAGGCTAGAAGGCTACAAGCCCCAATTAGGCCTAATTAGGTCTTTCAAGATTCCTTTCGGACTATAACTCTCCAACTTCCCACACAAGTGCCAAAACAAACTTGATATTTAGACACCCTTTTCAAAGATCTTGAAGATTTTCAAGGTCTCAGAACCTCATGGCATTCGTACAATACCTTCCTATTATTGTGCCTATTTTGAAGGCCTAATTGCTTATCACTGGTCACGGTAGAGAAATGGCTCTTTCTCCCTTTACTAGATTGTTCACCACCTCTCCTTTATAGGATAGAGTCTTTAGACCCCATTCCTTACTCCTTCACCCTTGGATTGAGTTATTCAATCCCCGAGGCCTCCTATCCACTGCTTGCAATAGTCAAGTCTCCTAGCTGGGCACAGTGTGGCTCGCATAGGGTTTGATAGTAAAATTAGCTCCTCTGCACCCCTAGCCACAAAACTTCATATTTATAACATATATACATTGCTCTAGCATATTCCACAGGGCCATACAGTTCCCTCCAATGGTCTTCATGCTAGAGCCATTTTGAGACTCTCAACCTTGATTAGACCAGTGAACTGGTCTCAGATGAAAGTTCTAAGGAAAGCAAAGTAAAACAAGCCTAATCCTAAATATGTACACACCAAAATAAACTAGAAACAAAAGACTAAATACACATGTAGAGACTAGGCTTAGATCAATCCATAGCACAAGGATAATTGAGCTCTTAGCATTGTTTTGGTTCTGCAGAGCACACTAGCAAATTTAATTCAAAAACCAAAAGTTGCAAAACTTGCCAACCCTCATCTCTGGTCGGAAAAACACTTAAGTTAGGGAGATCGGGAAAAACTCTCCAAACAGATCCCTAACTACTTTTAGCCTTCGAGAGGCATTTTGACAAATGCTGTCATGACAACTTTGAAAAGTTGCAAAGTTGTCATTGACCACTTTGACAACTTTTGTTGTCAAGCTTGTTTAGATCACTCTAAGGAGTTCTAGGTGACCTCAATGGTGGATCAAACTCTTTGAGACCATTTTCCTTCCTTACTCCCTCATTTTGGGAAGTCAACCTAACCTTTGTCCAACTAGAACATTAAGGTAGCAACTATACAAAGAAAACCAAGACTAACCAAGCCTAGAGAAGACCTTGCCTAACTCTTAACCAACCTTCCTAAGACTTGTTAGACTCACACAATCACTTGGGACTCTTCATAGTCCTTATTGAATAGTGACTTGGCTAAAGGTCACTACAAGCCAAAATGTTTAGACTAGGGTAGCCTAAAGACCCTAGTTGCTCCTACACCAAAAAGATTCTAAGGGTGGGGTCTCATGGAGGGGGGCTTCCTATATAATTTCAGTGGGTGCTGCTGATATTTTTAAGGATTATTTAAAGCAGGTGGTCTCATGAATTTTGTAGTGTAATTTAGGCTTAAAATCTTAAGCTCAAAAGTTTATGGAGGCTGGAGGTCTCATTCATTTGTTATTTAGCATTATCCATTTTAGGTGAGTAGATAAATATTAAAAAACAAAAAATTAATTGTAAAAATTGATAAACTTCAAATGCTTTACAAGTGGCAAGTAAAAAGCCTAAGTTGGTGGGGCAATTTCTAGCTCCTCCACCTTTTCTACACCCTTAAATTTGCAGCTCTAAAAATTAGGGGCTTCTATTTTTTTTGGGGAAGATTCCAACGAATCTTGCAGTGAATTTTTTTATTTATAAAAAAATATGATTTCATGTCTCTCTTCTTAAAAATAGATCCTAAAGCCCCCTCATGGGACTCCACCCTAATTAAACTTGTAGTTTTTTGCCTTTACCTTGTGGAAACCCCTACTCCATAAAAATAGTTCTTGAAACCCCTCCATGGGACCTAAGTCTAAGCAAGACATGCCTACATGCAAATGCATCATCAAACTACTAAAGTCGACTACTATGAAGTGCATAACATTGTTGCAATGGAAGATCTCTTAAAGAAGTGTCTACATCAAATGAATAACTATTGTAACTTGTGTTCTCAAACTTTTACTAATCAAGAATGCATCTTACACGGGGGAACTTTTTTTGCTAGTTAAAACAAAATCCTTACAATGATATCAATATCAAGCCTCTATGCGGTGCTCTATGTTTGCTTGTATTTTGGTGGATATTGATATCTCCAAGCCTCTTTACCAAGACAATGTTTTGATGCTAGGGGATATGCCTTAGACTCAACCACTCGCCCTTCAACTATAGATAATGTTTTCTCATTAGTCACTTGATTTCTAATTGTTCACTCTCTCAACATAAAAGCACAATGATGTGGTGGAGGAACGCCTACAAATATCACTTGACTATTCATGCTTTTTATACTTTGGTTGATAGTTCCTCTTAGGATGATGAATCTTTGTAGAATGGTGGTGGTTCTCTTCCTATCCCCTATGTCTAAGTGTGCTTCTCATGCAATTAGTGTGACTTAGGAAAATCATGCTCCTTCTACTCCTTTAACCCCTACTAGTGAGATCCATTGTTTGTTCTAGTTTTTTAGTCTACTATCCCATCGGTTTTTTTTGCTTCAACTTGTTCCAAGGCAATTGTTCAATATTTGGTTACTCCAACTTGATAGGACCTCTATGAGGTATTCGCCCACTTCTTCTAGTTTTGAGGAGTTGGAAGATAATATATCTTGTGCAATTATTCAAAGGTGAAATAAATATCTTCTTGAAATTGTCTTCTAATCTCATATTAGATTGAAGGTGCAACATTGAACACGGTTGGGTTTGACATTGTTTAGGTTAGATCTTTGGGTATTATTTTGTGTTGATTCAAGAGCTTTGTAGAATGGTTGCAATTGATCTCTCTTCCATTTGGAATATTGTTGTTTTCGCTTTGTGTTATTCTATTTCTATGTGAGGGCTTGCTTTGTATTAGGATTGGGACTCTTTGTTTTGTTTGTCTAATATTTCATGGTACTCATTCCATCAGGTTATTGACTACCTTTTTCTTCAATAGTTTAGGCCCTTTCAAAATTTTCTTTTATCATTACAAAAAATAATATCAATGAAATATATATATAATTTTAGGGCATCACCATACATCCAACATTTTTATTCACACACAAATACACAACAATAAGATAGGAAGGTTGAATGAGAGATGTTAAACAATCACAATCTCATTATAACAAGTCTTTAACTGCTATAATTAATGCCTCTAGTGAATTGAAATATTGCTCATATTTTTTGGGCAACTCAAGACTTTTGTTTAAGGGTATCTCAAGTTTGTGTTGATTATCTTTGCTTGAAAATATTTTTGGATGACATTATCAAGTAATTTTAGCATTATTATATTAGATCACATTTCATTATACATTTATAGGTTGAGGTAAAACTAGATTACCGACGTGATCTAAAATGTTACTGCTGAAAATAGTATAGTTATATCTAAAAGCACTCAACTACTATCGTAGATTGAAGAAATAATTGAATTAAATACTCCAAATATATTCCATTAAAAGAGATAACATTAACCACATTGTGTTGCATAAAATGATCTTTATATATAATTCCAAGAGGTGGCACCATAGATCGAGTACATGTTATATTAAGGAGAGATTTGTTCATTTGTTGGCAATAAATAAGATGTTTTCATTAAGGAAGAAACAAACTAGGCTATTGAACCCATTACAATGAAAAAGCCAAATGGAAGAGATGCATAGTCCATTGACATACCACTTATAGAGTTACACAAGCCATTAGCAAACCACTTATAACACACAAACAACAGTACAAACAATCCCATAACAAGAACGAGTTGGAATTTCATCTGCAACACAAGGATGGTTTTTGGAAGAGGAGGAAGAAATACCTTTCCTATGTTGCCTAATAACAATCCAAACAACACCATCATCCACAATACCATTACAAGGGGTAGAGAGAGTGGAAAGCCCCCATGGAGGGCCTATCGGTACACAAAGTGGCATAGAGGCAATAAATAAGGTGTTAATAATCATATTATGTTTAAATTCATTGCATTATATGTTGAACTTCATTTTATTTCAAATAGTTGCATTTGCATTCTTGTACTAGAGCTCCTACTTCTCCTACCACTTGTCCTTGAGTGTTAATCTCTTTTCTTGCTCTACCTTTTAATTCTCGTATATTGTAACCTCTTGTACCCATGACTATCCTCTTCACATACATTTTGTATTATCTTCTCTAGCATAACTAACCTTTGCTTCCATATCTTGAGCCCATACACAACCTCTCAAATCCATCTTGATGTTCTGCAACTTGGCCACTTCTTATTTTTGTGGTTCTTTATTTGCAAAATATGTGAGGTTATTTTAATGTAACATAATTGGTTCTTATGGAGGATTGCAAAATTTCCTTGACAACCAATCTTCTACACTACATTAAGATGACTCAAATTGTTCAAAAATAGTTTAAACTACCCATTTAAAGTTGCTTATGACATGGAAGTAGAAATATAAAATATTCAATTACAACTTAAAAAACCTATTTATAACAAATTGGTGAAATTATATCTATGTACTATAAAAATCATAAAATAATCTATACAAAAACAAAGAGTACTAATCTCAAAGAATAATTGGAACTTTTTGGAAGCCTTGGCCATGGTTACCAATGAGTAGCTTTATGTACTCGTGTTGCATTTTCATATAATGTCAATGCAAAATGTAAAGAATGCAATGTTTGTTATGTATTTTTCATGCACACAATGCATATAATGAGTTTGTTGTGTAAATAACATATTAAAAGGTACACAATTGATAGGAAACTAAGTGTAATATTCAACACATAGAGAATATAAAGAAAACATAGATAAGAGAGGGAGAATATCACCAAATATTATTAATCTGTTCCAAGAAAAACCTAGATGCAAGAAGAAGACAAAATGTTTTTGTTGAGATGTTTAATGGGCTAGCTAATATTTTTGAAAGATATAGAATGAGATGTAAATGAAATTGCTTTAAAGTAAAAGTATGATAGTGTACCATCCTAAATTGTAAGGACCTATAATTAGATGCTCATTTAGGACCCATTTTAGTGTTCTGGGACTTCTATGTTTGTTATGCTTGATTCAACCCTAATTTTTCTTTTCATTCCAACATATTCTCTGCAATCCTAACTATTGAGCCAAGTAGAGGAGACCTCACTAAAGAAAGAAGATCCTTCTTTCAAACACATGAATATCAATGTGAATATAGTTCACATTCCTAAGACAAGAGTCAATAAAGCATAACAACATTTGGAGACTTGAGGAGAATTTGTAGATCTATAAAATTGTAAAAGGAACCCTTGATCTTCTCTAAAATTTACAACGACATTGAAGATAACTAAAATCATCTACATAGACATTACGACATCTATTCTTTTTATGAAGGTATAGATATTTACATTTTAGATCTATCCTCTAGTTTACATTAGCAAACCTTCCTTTTATGCATATTTCATTTCAATTTAAATGTTCATTCCCCAATCGAGGTTTGATTCCCTTCTACAAAACATTTCCTCTCTTTTCTATGCATAGGAATAGGTTGTGCTAGTACCAAGATTAGATCTAGCAAGTTCAGAACCTTGACTACAGTCTATCGTAAGGAAGTTAAGTAGCGGAACAACTTCCTACACTAATCCTAAGGGTCCAGAATAATGTAAAAAACTTCCCAAGTTTTTTTCACTGTTACAGAAACTTAACATAAATAACATTCATACCACAACACAATGATTTACATGGGTAAAACCCTTTCGAGAGAAAAACACAACACTCCAAAAGTAGTCCAATATATTATTTAATAATCAATAACAGATTACAATATACTTGTAGAGAAAGCTTCTCTTTGGAGTATCACTAACCAGAGATCTAGAGGTAGCTCGAAAGCTATAAAACTTATTGATGCAGGAGCATCTTGGGTCCTTGGCAATCCCGTGTCACCAAAACCATGTTTGTATTTTCCTGTGTTGCTCGGTTCCTGCTTTGACCGAGTTGGCTTGGTAGTTTCTCAGTTTCCTTTGTTAACCGAGGTTGGTCGGTTATCTCTCTGGCACTTGGTTATTTCCTTGGCGCTTAGTGATGCTTGTATGGCTCTCGGTTATCCTTTCTTACTGAGGTGTTTGTTTTAGTTTCCTATTGAGGCCGACTTGTGCAATTTATTTAGTTGCGGATTTAATGCTAGTATCTATCATTGGGAAGCATGTGGACCTAGATTTGGTCATTCCTTCCATTGATGGTGGATCTAAAGGCCAACTTGTTCGGTAGCCTCTTGTATAGATTGTAATCCTTGTTTGTAGTTTTAGGAGATCAATTAGGACATCAGTAGTAGAAGATAGAAGATTTTAGATTGTTTCAGATCCTCGCATGTTGGAGGACTTCAGTTTTTGAATTGTAATATCTAGCCTAAACCAGGAAGGCCTTACAATCTAACATGTACGAATCTATTTGATGAAAAAATATGAAGTTGATATGCATTCTCTCTCTCACTTGTGTATTTGTGGCTTCCGCATGTGATCTCTGCAAGGTGGATCTGGTTAGGGTGTACCTTTAGCCCCTCCCCCCATCCCTCCTTGCGTTAGGTGGTATCAGAGCAAGGTGAGATTTGGATCTAGGTTTGCAAATATAGGTTTGAGGGTTCCTTCTTGTCAAACCCTAGTTTATTTGTTGTGGGGTAGCAGATTGTGATCTTGCCCGCAATTGTAGAGGGTTTCAAGATGGTTCATGGGAGGTGAGATGTGGATCCAAGATTGGAAGACATGTTGAGAAAACTTGCTGCTAGATTAGAAGTTGTTGAAACAACCCAGAGAAGAGGAAGACATCTTGAAGATGTTAGTGATGATGAAATTGAGGAAGAACATGTTGATTTAGAACCTGTACTGGTGATGGATCAAGGTGAGGAAAGATTGTTGAAGGCTTTGACAAATCTAAAGTCTACACCACACTTTAATCCTCGTGAGTATAGTGGAAAATTGGATTCCGACGAATTGGTGGAATGGATCACCGAGATGGAAAACTACTTTGAATATGAAAATGTCCTTGAGGAAAATAAGGTAAAAATTGCAAGCAAAAAGTTGAAAAGTCACGCATTCTTGTGGTGGGAACATTTGTAGTTGGACAAAAAGAGGAAAGGCAAAGACAAAATTAAGGTATGGAATAAGATGGTGAATAAGTTGAAAGGAAAGTTTTTACCTTGTGATTATCAGATTAACCTAGTTAGGCAAATGCAAAGTTTGAGGCAGAAAGATAGCTCGATAAAGGATTATACTAAAGAATTCTATAGATTAGATATTAGATCTAGACATGATGAAGATGATGTGGAAAGAATTGATAGGTACCTGAATGGATTGAGAGTTTCCATCAAGGAATAAATCAGTTTGGTTAAGTTGGAAAACATTGAAGAAGCTTATCAATTTGCATTGAAGGCCAAGGAGAAATTGAACAAAAGACATGAGCAAAGACAAAGAGGTAGAGGTGGTATATTCCCTAGAGGAAGAGGTAGATCTTATGGTGAAAGTAGTAGATCTGAACCAGAAAAGACAACTCTGGATAAAGGCAAGACCAAGTGGAAAGGTGAAAGTTCATCTAGAGGAAGAAGCAATAACTACCGAAAACATTGAAGAAGCTTATCAATTTGCATTGAAGGCCAAGGAGAAATTGAACAAAAGACATGGGCAAAGACAAAGAGGTAGAGGTGGTATATTCCCTAGAGGAAGAGGTAGATCTTATGGTGACAGCAGTAGATTTGAACCAGAAAAGACAACTCTGGATAAAGGAAAGACCAAATGGAAAGGTGAAAGTTCATCTAGAGGAAGAAGAAATAACTACCAAGGTGGTTATAATAGAGGTGGTTTCCGAGGAACTTGTTACAATTGTGGAGAAGAAGGACATAGATCATTTGAGTGTACACATGTAAGTAAGAAGGTCGGTAGCAGTAGAAATGCTTTGGTGCAAGAAGAGTCACCGAATGAACTTGAGAAGGAAAAGAACTTGATGGTAAGGAGAGCACTTTGGAGTGAAAGTAATAAGGAAGATCCGGTAAGGAAAAGTATGTTCAAGACCATATGTAGAGTTTCTGATGAAGTGTGGAAGGTAATCATTGACAGTGGAAGCTCGGAGAACTTGGCAATTGAGGAAATGGTTACAAAGTTGTAGTTGAAAAGGCTGGAACACCCAAAGCCCTATCAAATTTCATGGATCAAAGATGAGCATACACTCTTGGTAAGTGAATAATGTTATGTGAATTTGAAAATTGGAAAGTACTATGATAAGGTGTTATGTGATATCATGCCTATGGGTTGTTGTCATATTTTGTTGGGTAGACCTTGGCAATATGATAGACATGCTATATATGATGGGAGATTGCATAAATATACTATTTGGGATGATGGGAGAAGACAAATCTTGTTGCCTTTGATTGAAGAACCTGTTAGTAGTGTTTGTACATCTATGAAAGTTTGCTTGATGGAAGGAAGAAAGTTTTTTAAGGATTTGAAGAAGAATGATGTATGTTTTGCTGTGATTCCTAACAAACCAAGGAAGAAGACAAAGGATAGCATCCCTAAGGAGATTGATAAGTTACTCATCGAGTACAGTTAGATCATTTCTGATAATGTACCTGATGGTTTTCCACCGAAGAGAAGCATTGATCATTGCATGGATCTAATCCCTGGAGCTAGTTTACTGAATAAGGCACCACATCGGTTGACACCTACCAAGAATCAAGAATTGAAACGATAGATTCAAGAATTGTTGGACAAAGGTTTGATTAGAGAAAGTTTGAGTCCTTGTGTAGTACCTACTATATTGGAACCTAAAAAGAATGGAGAATGGCGAATGTGTATAGATTCTAGAGAAATCAACAAGACAAAATTGAAATATAGGTTTCCTATACCGAGAATGGATGACATAATGGACAGTTTGACTGGACCAAAGTATTTTACCAAAATTGATTTGAAAAGTGGGTATCATCAGATCAAAATCAGAGAAGATGATGAGTGGAAGACTGCTTTTAAGATAAAAGAAGGTTTGTATGAGTGGTTGGTTATGCCTTTTGGTTTAACTAATGCACCGAGTAATTTTATGAGGTTGATGAATGAAGTTTTGAAGAAATTCTTAGGTAAATTTGTGATTGTATACCTAGATGATATTTTGATATTCAGTAAGACTAGAGAAGAACATTTGTTGCATGCAGTTCAACAAGTGTTGCAGAGGTTGAAAGAAGAAAAGTTACTGATAAATTTGAAAAAGTGTTCTTTCATGAAAGAGGAGATTGTGTATTTGGGATTTGTGATTTCAGCTGATGGTTTGAAGATGGATCCTGAAAAGGTTGAAGCTATTTTGAATTGGCCTACACCTGAGAATGCTAGTGAGGTAAGATCATTTCATGGTTTGGAAAATTTTTACCAAAAGTTCATTAGGAATTTCAGTTCAATTTGTAATGCTATGACTGAGACTATGAGAGGAGATAAAAGAGAATTCAAGTGGACACATGGAGCTGATAAAAGTTTTGAGACTCTGAAGTAGAAGGTTGCTAAATTTGCTGTGTTAGCATTGCTTGATTTCAATAAGGTATTGCAAGTGGAATGTGATGTAAGTGGTAGTGCAATAGGAGTTGTGTTGAGTCAAGAAGGTAAACTTGTTTCTTTCTTTAGTGAAAAGTTGAATGATGCAAAAATGAAATATTCTATGTATGATCAAGAATTCTATGCTATTGTTCAAGCTCTAAAGAAATGGAGACATTATTTGATACCGAGTGAATTTGTGTTGTATACCAATCATAGAGCTTTACAATATTTGGGTAGTGAGAATAAGTTGAATCAGAGACATATGAAATGGATTGAGTATTTGCAGAGTTATACATTTGTGATAAAACATAAGAGTGGAGTCACTAACCGAGTTGCTGATGCATTGAGTAGAAGAAGATCTTTGATGACCGAGATGAAAATTGAAGTTCTTGGTTTTGGTAACATGAGAAATTCTTATGAATTTGATCCTGATTTTTCTGAGCTATGGAGAAAGTGCAGAGCACCTATTCAAGATCAACTGAATACTAAATTGGAAGAATATTTCATTCAAGGAGGTATGTTGTTTAAAGGTATTCAATTGTGTATACCGAGAAGATCAATGAGAATTAATTTGATAAAGGAGAAACATAGTAGTGGTTTGGTTGGACACTTTGGTGTTGCTAAGACATTGAATTTGCTTAAGGAGAAATAATTTTGGCCATAGTTGTATAAGGATGTTCATAAATCTGTGAAAAGTTGTGGAATTTGTCAAGTTGCAAAAGGAGTGAGTTAGAATACTGGATTGTATACACAGATTTTTGTTCTAAGAAACCTTGGATTGATATCAGTATGGATTTTGTTCTTGGCTTATCGAAGATAGTAAGAGGTAATGATTTTATATTTGTTGTTGTGGATAGATTTTCTAAAATGGAACATTTTATACCCTGTAGAAAGACATCAGATGCAGTAAATATAACAGATCTTTTCTTTAAGGAAATTGTCAGATTGCATGGATTACTGAGGAGTATCATCTCTAACCGAGACAGTAAACTTGTTGGATACTTTTGGAAGACCCTTTAGAGAAAGTTTGGCATTGAGTTGAAATATAGTTCTACATTTCACCCACAGATTGATGGACATACATAAGTTGTGAATAGAAGCTTGGGAAATCTTTTGAGATGTTTAGTTGGAGACACACTGAGTAATTGGGATTCTGTGTTGGCACAAGCAAAGTTTGCATACAATAATTCAGTGAATAGGAGTACTGGAAAAACACCTTTTGAGATTGTAAATGGCATACAATCGAGAGGTATATCAGATTTGAGGGATATTTTTGATGAAGGAAAGAGAAGTACTAAAGGAATAAAGTTTGCTGAGTACATAAAGATATTGCATGAAGATGTGAAACATAAGTTAGAGAAAAGTAATCAGAAATACAAAGAAAGAGCTGATAGATCTAGAAGGCATAAGAATTTTGCAGTCAATGATGAAGTAATGGTTCATTTGAAGAAAGGAAGATTTCCTGTTGGAACATATGGGAAGCTAAAAATGAAGAAGTTTGGTCCTTGCAAGATTTTGAAGCAATTTGATAGTAGAAATGCTTATGAGATTGAGTTACCTGATGACATGGATATATCACCTATATTCAACATTGCTGATTTATATGAGTACCATGAGTTAGATGAAGAAATGACTGTACTGAATGATTATCCTAAGAAACAGATAGAAGAAGTTGAGCAGATTTTGGGACAAAGAGTTGGCAGAAGTACAAGAGGAAAATAGTATATGGAATATCTGGTAAAGTGGAAGAATAGACCGATTGAAGATAGTTCATGGTTTTCACAATCTAAGTTGGATTTAGCTCAGATTGCACCCGCTTCATGATTCAAAGAATCATTTCAAATAACCCCAGGTATTTGATGCAGGAGCATCTTGGGTCCTTGGCAATCTTGTGTCACCAAAAACATGTTTGTATTTTCCTGTGTTGCTCGATTCCTTCTTTGACCGAGTTGGCTCAGTAGTTGCTCAGTTTCCTTTGTTAACTAGGGTTGGTCGGTTATCTCTCTGGCACTTAGTTATTTCCCTAGTGCTCAGTGATGTTTGTTTGGCGGTTGGTTGTCCTTGCTTACCGAGGTGTTTGTTTTAGTTTCTTGTTGAGGCTGACTTGTGAAATTAACTTGGTCACAGATTTAATGCTGGTATCTATCATTGGGAAGCGTGTGGACCTAGATCTAGTTGTTCCTTCTGTTAATGGTGGATCTAAAGGCTGAATTATTCGGTAGCCTCTTGTATAAATTGTAATCCTTGTTTGTAGTTTTAGGAGATCAATTAGGACATTAGTAGTAGAGGATAGAAGATTGTAGATTGTTTCAGATCCTCGCATGTTGGACTTCTGTACTTGAATTGTAATGTGGCCTAAACCAGGAAGGCCTTACAATCTGACATGTATGAATCTATTTGATGAAAATATATGAAGTTGATCAACATTCTCTCTCTCTCTCTCTCTCACTTTTGTATTTGTGGCTTCTGTGTGTGATCTTTGCAAGGTGGATCTGGTTAGGGTGTGCCTTTGGCCCCTCTGCCCATCCCCCCTTGCATCATTTAGACACACTCTCCATCTCACACATCTAATATATGGTACATACAATACAAGAAATCGTCAAACGATATTATACAACCATGGGCTAAAACCACCCCAAAAAGAGGCACCTATCTTATCTCCAATCAAAGATGCCCTATGATGTGTCAATATACACATAAACATATGTAACTCCCCTTTACAACTCATCCACCTATTTGACACATTTTTACATATCTTATTTCAGGAGACCCAACATTTGGAGGCCATAACTTTTGAACCATGTATTTGATTTTCTATTAAAATCACTTTTCAAAAACCTCTCGAAGCATTCTACAATAAGGACAATAAAGTGCTTCTTTGAATGAGTTTTGACTCCTTTCAGAGCCTCTAAGGCCATCAAAATTAAGTTTGAATTGTTTGTACAACTGAAAATAGATGCCATATGTAACTGCAAGGTTGAGACACATTTTTCAAACAATATCCCACTTGTCAAACACCTTGCAAGAAAGAGAAAATGGGGTATCTACACCATCATTTAATTGATAGGGGTTGTGAAGCTCATAGACTCTAAACACCATCTGAACTTCTCTATGCTCACAACCTTTGTTAATGAATCTGCAACATTCATCAAAGTCTCTTCCTTAACTAGCTTCAACCTACCATCCTCAAGAAAATCTCTAACAAAATGATACCGAACATCAATGTACTTGGTTTTGGCATGAAAAGTTGGGTTCTCCGCTAGGTAGATCATACTTTGACTATCAAAATAGACTCTTACTACTCTTTGTTTTATTACAATGTCTAAACACAACCTCTTAAGCTAAATGGATTCTTTACAAGCATGAGTAGTTTCCACACTAGTAAATTTTAGCTTGATTTTCGATGACGATTAGTCAATTTTTCAATGAAAATTGGTCGACCAAATGACCAATATTGTTGTCAAACTTTGTGTGTCGATTATTTGACACATTATATGTTTTTCACATATTTGACCAGTATAGTTATTGAACTATCGACTGATCCGACATCAAAATAATCTCTTCAATCTGGAAGAATGTCCAAGGTATCTTTCATCTTTTTCGACCAATGTTGGTCCAAATAATCGTATAATGTTGGTTGCAATAATCGTAAATAGCTGACATATCTTTTTACCACATATGGTCGGAAAATCGATCGATGAAATATGTTGACTGTATAGTATTGTAGTAAAACTTAAGGTAGTGCAGTTGAAATTGTTGTCAAAATATCGACGACCGATGGTTAGAGCATTCGTCGAGAGTATAACATTCTTGTCAAATGTACAGTCTTTGTTGGTCGAAAAATTAACAACAAATTAAGTTTTTTTTTTTAAAAATAAAATATATTATGAAATCTATTAATATATTATAGCAATTTATGGGTGCCATCTATACATGATTTGGCTATTATGGGTGCCATCTAATGTTTTCTTCATGGGTGCCATGATAGTTTTTCATCTTGTTGGTAATGTTCTATGTTCCACAATGATGAGGATGTTCCCATGTTCTCTCTACCCATTTTCATGTTAATATCCTATTGAAATGTTCCCACATTCTCTCTACCTATACATGTGATTATATATAGTATCTAGTATCTTGATTATCCTTCCTTTGGTTATTAGTATTTAGTAAAATACCATGAACCGGAAAATAAACTAAATACATGAATGCAATTGAAGCACCTTACCATTAGAGCTCAAATGTCTGAGATTGGATGATCTAGAAATTTGTTGACTTGCAAAGCATTTTAATAGAGCACAAGTCAAACAAAAATATACTAATACTCCATAAAAGTGTCATTTTATTAAACCTTTTTTTCTTTTGATATTCATCGTGAGGCTTAGGAACAAGACCAAGGACAAAGTATAATAGATCATGTTCATTGAAGTGATTCAACATCCCTTGCTTCAAAGAGAAATAGTATTATGGATTAATCTTTACAAGAGAAGGATGAAATTATAGTTTAGATGACATGATGAAACCCCTCTCAAAAGTGAAACTTTATCTCAATTGATGATTACATGTACAATCTCCATTATATCTCAATCAAGTTCACAAATAGAAGAAATGAAAAAGGAGGTGTGAAAACACACATCATACATGGCACAAATCAAATAAACACCCCTTGATTTGGCTTTAGAGACTTGCCTTTTACAGTTGGCACTTCATAATTGTAGTGCACCAAAATAATTACAAATTACAAAAAGAAAATTTAAAAATTTGAAGAAAGTGGAGGAAAGAAGATTTGTGGCATCAACAATTTGACCAATTTTTCCTTGTCAATTTGTTGTGATTAAATTTGTTTTTTGTGACACATTGAGGTAAAAAGAAAAGTTTGAGAGACCAAATTCAAATTTTATAATTCAGATTCTGTTCCCCACCAAAATAATATTCCCTCCAAACTATCTAAATCTCAAAATGAAGTGCAACTATAAATATAGTTTGATCTAGAAATCCTCACATAGAAAGATTCACTAAGGTGACCACCATTGATCTTAATGCATGTGGTTAGATCCAAGGCCTTCAATCTATCCAAATAATTCCTAAAATAAAAGCCATTTGCTAAAAATTTGGATGTCAAATAAAATATAAATTTCTACAAATCTTAGATGAAAAATGAAGGGTGAATTAGAATATATGAGTACCAAAAGAAGGTAGACCAAACTAATCAAATAACACCAAAAAATTCAACATGATGCCAAAGATATGTTTCTTAATGGTACTCATCTACACATATCACAAAGAGGATTTTTTTATGCCTATCTCTTTTCCAAATGTCAACAACTAACTTTAAACTACTTAATATTCACATGGGTTGATGAATTCATGACACCCAAACTTGAAATGAATTCTAGATATGTGAGTCAAGTATTCAAATAGAAGATGAATCTCCCCACTCAAAGCCAATGGATAGCTTGACTTGGCTGTGATAAGTGTAGATTAATTTAATTGAAAAAATTAGGAAAACCAACTCCATTGTAAGCTCATTTTACTCTTCCTTGCCTTTGTCACTTGAAAAACCAGTAGATTTACTCACCAAAAACCTTGTCTTAAAAGAAAAAAAAGAGAATTGAAATGAATCAAGGTGATAAGAGGCCAAAGTGAATTAAAAGAGAATATATCAAATTTGAGTTTTACATAAAAAAATACCAAGTAAGGTTGATGTAGATGCACTAAAATTCACGTTATATTTTAGATACAAAACTCAAAATTACAAAAGTAATAAAATGACAAATTTTATGGACTAATACAAAAGTAAACATATGGACAAAAAGATGAAATGGAAATAAAGAAATGGAACCTGTCATTTCCTAGAATGACGAATCCCATAGTTGTTGGCAGCGTCCCTAGTTTTCTCTTCAGCTTCAGCTCCAGTTACTTCACCATCCAAAAGGCCTATAGGGAGAGTTAAAAAATGATGTTAGAGCTCAGGGTCACATTTATTTATCTACATTTTTTTACATGGATAGATTACTCATACAATACATCGAAAACAATAGCATGAATGAGACATAACATTAATCTTTCAAAATGATTTTCATTAGGTGAATATAAGATTGATATGGAAATAGTTCTACCATGTTGCCATAGAAAATAGATCAAAATGGCATAGGAATTTTTAGTCAAAGTAGAGACAATAACTCTTATCTGAGAAAGGAAGCAATAAAAGTCACCATATAAGATCATGTTCAGTATATGCCAATCAAAAGAAGATATGTAGCATTCATAGGCATGGAGGTACAAAATATCAAGTTACAAATCACTGACATGAGTACTAGTGATAAGAGCGTAAATATATAATACTCAAGGACATGGTATGATTAGTGTCAAAAAGATAAAATTCATAATACAGTCATGGAATGGTTAGAAGATGTATTTGTTTCAAGTTAAAAGGAAAAAATGCTACTATAAGAAGAGGAAGATGCAATCATGATTGTCAAAGGAATCTAAAAGAAAAACCATATCCATGCAGTCATATAGAACAACACTGCAAGAAAAATGATGCACCATCACAATGATACACATTAAAGTAATACATACGCTATATTCCACAAGCACAAGGACAATCCATACAAGGTATAGAAGAGTGGTAAAATTATTGTAATCAATCATGTACAACACAATGTTAATAGTGGATTGGAAAGAATGCTCAACACAAAAATAGAAGAAGTAGTGGATCTACAACATGGAAGAAGAGAAAAGAAGTGTGACAATGCAAAATACCTAGCACCTATAGAGTTTCTTTCACAATGGGTCTGGAGTATATATGAAAAGAAGTGAAATTATCAAACTTTATCTAGGAACTCTATATCCTAAATAGTAGACATAGATTTGAATGGTAGTACATATTACCTTTATTTTCTTTCAAGAAAGAAATCATTTTAAAGGAAGTCATTATTGGAAATACTTGATTACATAAAGTATAACTTCTATATGTCCTTATGTCTAACTTAAAACTATCCAGTTTATTTGAAAAATGAGTTAATACAAAGCATTAATATCAATATGGAGGTCCATAAACCATACTTGAGGAGTGTTTTCAACACGTGTGGTGCATATTAGATCAAGTTCAAGCATCTTTAAATCACATATTATTGAGACAATCGATTTTAGACTGTTTAGGGATAGTTTTGGGGTAGTTAGAAATGGTTGCAGTTGGTTTTAGGGAATTAGAAGTCTATATCAATGTTGGTCCATAGGATTGGAGACATGATGTAGAGTTGGTGATGTAAGGGGACATTTTTTTAATGTATCAAATCAATAAACACCAGTGATTCTTGCAACCATGTCTCTTCCCGTGGGTACAGTCCACCATAACAAGGTAACCATGAATTCTCATGTTCATTTAAAACATGATCTTGATGGGATGATAATGTAGAATCATAGACTAGTGTTTTATTTACATGTTTAAGAAACTATATCATGTTTGGATTTCTCTTGAGACAAAGAGATTGACTGGTATTTGGGTCTCTGACTAATTTTTGGGTATAGTCAGCATTGCTTGGTTGAAATCCTTTAAGTTGATGTAACTCTCCCACCCCTATGGCCACTGTGATTGGTGGGAGAGGTTTAAAAGATATATATTATCCTTGTATTAAAATTTTCCTATGCATGGATAAGGGGTGTTGATGTTGAAGACCACATAATGGTGGAATTTCTTGAGTGAAGGAGAGCTAGTTTGACACTAGTCACTTGGGAAGCATTTTCCATTAAGAATAGTTGCATTGGATGATGAAATATGGATGTTTGTATCCATAATGATGTGTTAGAACCAGTGAATTGATTTGGAGATTTTTATGAAGTTGATTTTGCATAGGCCCTAGATAAATGACCCTAGGAACAAGGGTTTGATGATTAGATGAATAGGTGGAGAGTAGTTGTCATTTAGCAACTTTTGCAACAAATGTTGCTAACAACATTTTGCAATGTTGTGCAAAACTTGACAGAATTACTCCTAGGGTCTTCCCAAGGTGGATCTAACATATTTTGATGTTAATAACATCAATTCCACCATCCCTAATATAATTCTACCCATCCACTGTCCTATCAACCTTAGTGAGCCATAGAATTTATAAAATGTGATTCTTTGTTAGACGTATATTTGAGATGTTGTCCATAATGTTGTACATAATTTAACAAAGAAAAAAATGAGAGAATAAAGTTTCACCAAAGTCAAAATGTTGTCCATAATGTCAAAAAAATCTTAGCTTTTCATGTCATCTCAATCCCATTAGATAAAATATATTTTTCATATATCTCAATCCCACTGATGATGAAGTGCCTTCTCTTTGTATTTTTATATACCAAATACATTAGCAAAGATCCATTCAAACCACTTGTCCAATAACAATTGTACTACTAAATAAGTGGTGGTCTAATTGTACTGTTACTAGTATTCATGAGTTTGTTTTAATATTTCATACTAGTGTATGAAGATTTTGCTAAGATATTTTTTTGGAAAGAAGGATTGAGGGTATATATTCTGCTAGTGGATATCTATTATCTCAAAGTGACCTATATCACAATCTTTGTCACATCCCTAATATTGGAGTACAAAGATTTACTAATATCTTTCTGACTAGGAGTCAAAGATTGAAGGATATCTATTTTTCCACTAGATATCCATTCAGACAAAATGGCCTAAAATAGAATCTTGACACCATACCTTAAATTATACCTCCAAATATGGTCCAAAGATGTTGATGATGGAGTGCCTTCTCTTTGTATTCTGCTAAACTAAATACATTCCCAAAGACCCATTTAGATGACTTGTTTGATAAGAATTGTACTACTAAATAGCTGGTGGTCCAATTATCTATCAATAATTTGTATTGTGAAAGGAATGGTCATAAGACAGTCTACTTTCAATATTTCATATTATTCACTAGTTTGTTTTTCTATTTACTATTGGCATAAGAAGATTTACTGATATATTTTTTTGCTGAAAGTTAAGGATTTAGAATACCCATTTTACTAATGGGTATCCACTCTATCAAATTAGCCCCAAAAAATTTGGCATCATCCTTGAGAGTGGAGTACTAAGATTTATTGATATCTTTCTAGCTCAGAATCAAGGAGTGGGGGTATCCATTCTACCACTATGTATCCGTTATATCAAAATAGGCAAGGGTAGAATCTCGGCCTTATTGGAGTACTCCAATAAGGCCAAGATTTGCTAATATCTCTCACTAAGAAGTATCCATTCTGCCATTGGGTATCCCTTCTGTCAAAGTGGGCTAAAGTAGGAAGCTTGACCTTATCTCTTAAATCCTATTTATGGTACTGGTCTCATTTGTTATATCATACATACCTCAAAGAGTTCAATTGTGGTGGGGGGTATAATCAAGAAACATACTATTGGTTTTCTTTTCTTTCTACTTGTAGGTTTACACTATGATTGACAAATTTATGTCACTGACTCTATCACCACTCCAAAGTCTACAAGGAAAAGGGCCAATTAACAAGGATCAAAGAGATCCTCCTACACTTTGAGCTTATATGCTCATGTGGGTGTACCTTTGATTCACTTCTTGAAAGGAATCACAAAATATTATGCATTATACCCTTTACAAACTAGTTTAAAGATTTTATCATTTATAGGTATGGTGGATGATGATGAACTGCTTCCAAAGAATGGATCAATTCCTTAACCTAGGGCATAGAGTCACCTAATAACATACATCAATTGAGAATCCTAAATCAAATACTCTTGAATTTAGGATAAGTGCTTTGCTTATTATCCCCCTCACTCTAATACCTGATCATCAAATTCCTACCCAACCACGAACTCACTGAAATCACCTTAAAGACTTTAATCCTAACTTTGTTAGGAACTCAAAGATAATTTCACAATACTCTTTGTTTACCATATGCTAACTCACTTTGTGACATTAACATATATGAGCTCAAGATCAAAATCAGAAGACAAACATAAATCTAAGATTGGAATCCAAATGTATTCTCATTAAAATTTTTAGGATCAATACATTACCAAGACAACAATATGCTAGGAAACAAGCCCAAAATCCAGGCTCTCCTTGTTTAGTCTTTACATTGACTATCAATATAAACCATCCATCATTTAAAAATATAAACTACTATAATATATACCATTAGTCATCTTGGAATCCCAAAAGATTAGGATGCAACAAGCTACGGATGACTGAGGCAAGGGCTAGGGTTTTCACCCACCAAACCAACCAAATACCATCAAAATTTAATACATTTGGGGAAAACCAAGTAGCCTAGAAAAAGAAGATCCCAGAATGATCCTCATCAATTAGAAAATCCCTAATTTGTATTGAGGATCATGAATTTGTTGTGTTAACTAGTCTAATTGTCCTCTTGCAACATGCCTCGAGAAACACTTTTGTGGTACAAACCCACCTACAGTCAATCATTGAAATCTCAGGACCATACTGCAACAGTCGACAAAATTGAAATCCACTTGATCCAGCCACTCCAGCATTGAATTTCAGTCATCTGGTGGTTGAAAACCCTTAAAAATATTCAAATTTTGAAGAAAATGGCTACATCAGGGCGTGATATAGTGAATCGGTGGCTAACATTCAAACTAAGATCAACTTTAAAACATGATTGTCAGATTCTTGACTTTTCTTGGGCACCCCAGATTTAACCCTAGTAGAAATCTTGGTTTTCATTTCCCTTAGTCACAAGATCGCGCATATATCTTTATTAACCCTATCCACCTTAGTGATTTAGTGACTACAGTCTAGAAGACCTAGGTCCACTTGGATCCACGTGGCACCAAACCACTCGCCGCTTACATAATGAATCAACAACAAAGGACCCACCAAGTGGTCCCCATCTCTAAAATCAAATCAATGGCTGTCGCTACACCGCGACCTTTAAAAATCATGCATCTTCGCCCAGCGGTGTAACGATAGCCACAAGATCCATCCAAACATTAATCACACCTAAAGGCCTAAAACACTGGCCCCATTGACAACTGCCAAATCACACATCCAACAACCAATCAGAGAAGGCCATGTCACAATATCTGGCAAGTGGACATACAACTTTTTATCATACACAGGTCATTCTAATAACCTCCACCTCATACCCAAGCTCAACCAATAAAAAATGAACACATCTGCACACCTGTCCACATGGACCTACATCATACTATCTCATCCACCTCTACATCAGACAACTATCGCTATACCGCTAAACTAAACTTTGTGCATCTCATCTTAACGATATAATGACAACCACAAGATCTTGCTGTACTTTAACCATCCAAGAAATAGGTCCTACTGACACCATCCCCGTCACCTAACCCATGACCAATGAACAATCACCATTTGTACATACCTGGCAGTGGCCCCGCATCTGAAATCATCTTTAATAATAGGATCCTATCAGCCGCCATGTCGCCTGAATCTCATCCAATCACAATCATCCATGTCATAATGACATGGCAGATGAGGACCCACTATATACTGGCCGCAACATGCTGGAGGATCGGGCGGTTGGCACATGATCTCAAGGGGGAAAAGCATTCCATGAGATCATGCGACCGCCGTAGGATTAAAAGCAAGCAGAGATATTGGGCTCACCGGGATAGATGGCGCCTTGTCGCTATACCGCATGTCAGAACTTTTGACAGCAAATAGTCTTATGAAATAATGACAGCCACACAAATTTAAAGGTGAAACTTAGGAAATACTAATAGGAGACTTAGGCATAACAAGAAATATTAAAGGGGGCCCTGACAATATAACCTAACCGCACAACATGCAAGGTGGTCATCACAAATTTAGCACATGGGTAAATGGGACTTAAGTGACCGAAAAAAGGTAACACTCAATTAGAATAGGGTCAATACAATCTAGGGGTTGTTGACAACCGACTACAAATTTGAAATTATGAACTAGGGTTTGAGGGCAGAGACCAGGAAAAACATTGCAGAGGCCAAGGAAAAATCTACAGAGTCATAAATTTTTTTACAGGTGCTAACAGTGGCTCTATCTGGGGATGATGGGCAACCTGTGCCTATGCAAGAATGCAGAATTACTGGGTGAAGCAGACCACCAAATGGACAAAAACCCTGAACAACTAGAGAGAAAAGGACAAAACCCTACAAGCTAAGACAAAAAAATAGGGAAAAGGCACACCACTATACAAAATTTACAATATATACAGACCTAACTACTATTCATGGAAATAAAAATTCCTTCAATTGAAGTATTTCTTTAAGAATTGTCCATGAACTGGCAATTCTTGAATATCACCATTTAATTCTTTTACAATGTATGAATCTTGGCCCCATTTTTCATGAATTAGATATGGCCCCAACCAGATTGGATCAAATTTTCCATGTTTTCCTTTGTCCTCCAATCTAGTATTCCAAATCAACACCAAATCATCAGGTTCAAATTTCCTTTCAACGATTCTTTTATCATGCATATTTTTTACTTGTAACTACAACCTGGCATTTCTTGAGGTTGATTCTCTTCTAGTTTCATCCAACCTAATGAGATCTTCAATCCTTAATTGCATTTCATCATCTATGTCATCATCATATGATTGAACAAACTTATACATTTCCAATAAGTTATTCTGAGGCATCCTTGTATGTATCCCATACACTAAGTCAAATGGTGCACAACCAATTGCCTTCTTCATAGTTACCCTATTAGCCCATACAACTAATGGCAATTTTGAACTCCATGCTCTTTTATTCTTATCAAGGATCCTCCTAAGGTTTTTATCAAGCTCTTATTTGTTGATTCTGCCTGTCCATTCCCTTGTGGATGATAGGGTGAGGAGTATGACATCTGAATTCCTAGACCTTTGTAGAAATCTTTGTATTCAACAGACCTAAAACACATTGCATTATCACTGACAATCCTCTTAGGACAACCGAACCTGGTAACAATATTGTTCAATAAGAAATCAGTCACCACCTTACTAGTTGAATTCCTTGTGGGGATAGCCTCTACCCACTTAGTGAAATAATCATTAGCAACTAAAATCCAAGCATGTCCTCCACTAGACTTGTTTGGTATTTCTCCTATGAAATCCATTCCCCATTGTTGGAAAGGAGCTTGCACTTCAACTGGCCTCAAAGGCACATTACATAAAAATTTAAGTTTACCAGAGAACCTTTGACAAGCATTACACCTCCTTACCAACTGTTCTACATCCTTGAAGATTGTGGGCCACTAGAATCCTACTCTCAAGATTTTTTGAGCAGTAGTTTTACCCATGTAATGTCCCCCACAAACTCCCTCATGCATTTCTTTCAACAACTTGTCAGCTTGATTTTCATCAACACATTTCAAAAGTATGCAATCTAAATTTTTTCTATACAATTTGCATTTTACAATCACATACTTGATGGCTTGTAGCTTCAAAGTCCTCTTCTTATTATCATCCATCCCTATTGGACATTTCATGTTCCTTAAGTAAAAGATAATATCTTGATACTAGATACAATCATCCATATCACAAGTATAATCAATCTCAGTTTGGTTTATCTGGTTTGCATCAAGATTGGATTGAGCCATCAATTTTGCCAATCCTTGTCCTCTGACCAATTTGGTAATTTGGATATCAATATTGAATTCTTGAATTCTATTTATCCATTTGCATCTCCTTCCAGGCACCTCTTGCTATGAAAAGATATCCTTAATTGTTGCACTTGGTACAAAAGCAATCACAATTGCTCCCATCAAATAACACCTAAAAGCCTTGACAACCTTTACTAGTGCATATGCCCATTTCTCATTGATATCATATTTCAATTCAGCAGCCTACAAAGATTTACTAAAAAATGCAATAGGCTGCTCATAACCCTCATTATTTTTCTACAACAAAACTGTAGCAATAGTATGAAAAGATTCAAAGGAAAAGATATGCATTGGGATACTGTAATTAGGTGCCTTTAGCATAGGTGCATCTTTGATAGCCTGCTTGATATTCTTGAAAGCTTCATTAGGCTCACCTTCCCATTTGATAACAGATCCCCTCTTCAACATCTTGGATATTGGCCTGGTAACCTCAGCAAAGTTTGTAACAAACCTTCTCAAGAAATTCACCTGACCAAAGAAGGATTGAATTCCTTTAACATTTTTTGGTCTTTGAATCCTATCAATGGCTACCACCTAGCTCTCAGGATCAATTCTAACTCCTTGTTTTCCAACCAAGTGGCCAAGCAATTTACCCTTAGTAACACCAAATGCACATTTCCTTGGGTTTAATGAAATGCCATATTTCAAAGACCTCACAAATATTTTTTCTAGATGAGTACAATGGTCTTCTTCCTTCTTGGAATAGGTAGTTAAATCATCTTGATAAACAAAAAGGAAATCATTTATAAAATTTGAAAAGGCAACATCCATTACCCTCTGAAAATTTGCACCAGCATTTGTGAGACCAAAAGGCATTCTCACATAAACATATGTTCCCTGAGGTGTAGTAAAAGCTGTCTTAAATTGTTCTGATTCTTTTACAATTACCTGATTATAACTAGAGAAACCATCCATCATAGACATTAATTCAGATGTGGTCACTCTTTGCAGCATAGCCTCCATATTAGGCAGACAATAGTTATCCTTTAATGAGCCGATGTTTAAATTTCTAAAATCCACACAAGGTCTGATGTCACCATTTTTATTCTTGACAGGAACCAAATTTTGACACCCAAGAAGAATGCCTAATGGGCTTGATAATTCCAACATCTCTTAGCTTCATTAATTCTTCTTGCATTTTAGGTGCCAAACTAGGATTTATAGGCCTCTATTTTTGCCTAAAGGGTTTGGCATCTTCTTTCAAAGGAATAACATGTTGGAACAAGTCTTCTCTATAGACCTTTAGGTCATCATATGACCATGCAAAAACATGCCTAAATTTTCTTAGTAATTCAATCAGTGACTTCCTTACTTTATGAGATACATCCTTACCAATGTGGACCTTCTTAGGTGCTTCTTGTGTTCCAAGATTTGTCTCATCCAAATTTATATGACCTTCCCTTTTAATATCCTTTTGAACTCTGTCTTGGTTATCAAATACAATTTCTAGAACAACAAGTCCCTTAGGAACCTTGTTAGTTTTAAGTTGAATGACCTCATTACTAAGGAAAACCTCCTTTCCTTCTGTGATCTCAACCAAGGATGAACAATCTAACTCTTGACCATGATACTGATCTTCACAATTCATGAATCTCAAGAGATCCTAGTCATCTTCAAAAACTTTCCAATTCTCAACATTATCTGGTATACTAGGCCTAGTCTAAATTTCAACTTTAGAGAGGCCAGAAAATGTAATATCACTGGGATTGATTGCAATATTAGCTAACAAATCAGCCATCTTGTTATTACTTCTATCCTTCCACTCAATATTGAAGGCATCAAAACATTCAATCAAATCCCAAACATCATTTCTGTATTGCTTCAACCTTTTGTTCTTGGAAGCATATACTGATCTTATTTGGGACACCACTAATTTAGAATCTCCAATAACCTTAATACATTTAATTCCATGCTTGTGTGCCAATCTCAATCCTAGCAAAAATGCTTCATACTCTGCTATATTATTGGTACAAAAGAAATTCAATGTGAAAGAGAACTTGTAGGTGCTCCCCTTAGGAGATATGAGTAAAATACTTGCTCCTGCTCCATCTTTGCAACTAGCACCATCAAAGTACATCACCCACAAATCACCCTTCACAGACCTAGAACCAACCTCATCAGAAATACATGGTAATATAGGCTCCTTTTCAAGTACAGTGACCTCAACTCTGAAAGCATTGACATCAGTATCTACAAAGCAGGTAACCTCATTATCAATATCCTTTTCAATCATATAAGTTACCCTTGGTTCTCTTTCAATCTTAACAAACTGATCATCAATCTTGAAAGTTGTAGAAGAGAGATCACACTACAAACATCCACCCATGGAAGCACTCCATTTCCTAGATAATAGCATACCATAATGGGGTGGAATGTCTACCACCAAAACACTCATAGTCAATTCTTTCTCTGGATAGGCTGCCAATCTGTATGGCATTTCATTTATAGTCCCAATGACTGGTACTTCCCTATGATCCATTGCACAACATCTGCCTTGATCTGTATCAAATTTGAGACCTAACTTTTCCATGATCTTAAAAGGCATAACAGTATTGGAAGCACTACAATCAATCATACAATTTCTTAACTTCATTCCATTCACAAGGATACTCAAGAAGAATGGATCAATATTTTCAAGGCTAGCATTGACAGAACTATCCAAGTAAATAGGTGGTATATGAGATACCAATCCTTGAACCTCCACTTCCTTCAAAACTTTATCCTAAGGTTCATTGCATGCAACATCATTACTATGAACATTATCTACCCATGTCATAGCCCTATCCTTATGTTCAGGGATCCTCAACAATTTTGACAATGGAACCTTGATAGTTATCTGAGATAATACAACCAACATATCAATAGGAATAGAGGGAGGAATCTCAATCTGCATTGCTTTATTGTCTTTTTGTCTATCTGATATGTTAGTTGTAGCTGTGATCTTTACCTTTTCAACTTTAGCCACTTTGCCAACTGGCTTTCCTATTTCACTTTGATGATTCTTGTCTTGAACAGTTGGAATCTTTTCAGCTCCAACTCCCTTAGATTCCCACTTCTTACCTCTCATATTTTTGAACCTTACTAAATGGTCATCCTTTGATCTATTTTCACTGGGTTCCCCAAAGTTGGTGTTCTTCATAAACATTCCTGCAGCCTTTTCATTTGTATTCCTTGCCACCATGCCTCTAGTTTGCACCTGGGCTATCATTTTTGTAGTAATTCTATCCATTTCTTCCTTTGAAGGTCTTCTCAAACTTACTATTTCTGAGGAAGAAATCATGTTACATGTCTTTTCATCAATGTCATCATTATCAGAAAAAACCTCTTGATGGAAAAGTGCCCTATTGTGTCTTTTCAAACACACATCTGCTTCTTCATCAATATCAGAATCATCCTCATATCCCAAATATGAAGTTTCCATATTGCATCCAATGTCATCATGATTTTCTTCTTGATCTAACTCCTCATTGTTATCATCTTGGTATGTTGACATGGATTGTGCAACCACACAATGCTCTGCAGAATGAGGGGACTGGCATGCCATACACCATGGTGTATCCTCTATGACATTTATAGAGGACCTTTGTAAAGGATCAGGGACAACTTTATCATTATTTCCTCTTGTAGAAGGGACAATAGGCTTGCCATCCTTCCATTGGGTGTTGTAGGGATAATTCTGCAATCTATTCTGCCTACTGAAATTATTGTTGAATTGAGGTTTTTCATTGGCAGGAGCATTATTAATTCTATTAGCAAGTTTTTTTAAATCCTTCAATGCATTCAACACCTTATCCAATTTATCTTCCTCTTGTCTCTTGTTTCCAACATTTCTCTCATTATCCTTTTTATTTTTCTTGTCTCCAAACAACTTTGGATCATCTCTTTTACCACCCAATTTCCCTGATATCTTCATATTGTTTTCAATATTGATAGCAATCCTAAAAGCATCTCTGAGAGTTTTTGGTTCTTTGTCCCTCAACAAATATCCCATCTTTCCATCAAAAGCATTGAAGTATGTGGTCAAACAAACATTGTCATCTAACCTCATAACTTGAAACAACTTATGCATACCCTTTTGAAATCTCATATTGAACTCAACTGCAGACTCATTCTGATTTTTTCTTATAGTGTTGAACTCATTCAACATAAAACTAGCATTAGGCCTATCACCATACTATTCTTTGAAACATCTCTCAAAAGAATCCCGTGTATCAATGCATTTGTCAAGGAGTCTCTTAAACCAATCTCTAGCATCTTCCACTAGAGATTGAACAAATAATTTCATGACTACATCCTCATGCTCTACCTCATAATCATTTAATACATCAAAAAATAACCTAAGGTGTTCTTCACAACTAATAGCATTAATACCAGCAAATTTAGGTATCTTATCTCTTATATCAGTTGGAAAAGCATTTGGGTAGCCAGGTATTCCATCAAAACTAATTTTCCTATAGCCTTCTAGTTGCATAGGTCTTCTTTGAAAACTTGAACTAGTGTTAATCCTAGGATCAAAGTTTACATTTACATTTCCATCTACTTATGCATTTGATTGTTGTCTAGGATCAACATTTATCTTGGCAGATGAAGAAGGAATTGAACTAGTAGTAGCATTACTAAGTGGAACAATAGTAGTCATAGATGGCATACCTAGTTCATCAGCAGATAGGCCAAGAGCATTGGTAGATGAGGCCTTCAAGAACTGGATCTTTCTTCTTTTTTCTACAATGGAGGCTTCAATTTCAACCTTCTCTAATTCTCTTGCTAGGTCCTCATCCTCTTTCCTTTTTCTTTCCATCTCTATTTCCTTATTTGAAATGGGTGCTGGGACCCCTGGTATTGTCAATGATTTTCTTGTTTGGTGTCCCACCATATTTTGCTTTCCTTTTTCACCAGCAGCAACAGCAGGCCTAGTAATCTCATGCCCATGTTTATCTTTGGGGAGGGAAGTATAGCTTTGAACCTGCCTGATCACAGGGCCCTCTTTATCAAACTCATGGTCTTGCAGTAATCGCTCCTACTCACTTCTCAAAGCATCAAGATCACCAAAGACATCATGTTACAAAGTCTTAGGAGGAGAGGCAAGCATCTTGTTTCTCTCCTTCAACTCATTAATTTTTCTAAGAAGAGATTATCTTTCTATCAGAGCATTCACCTTTTCAGCTTCTCTCTCCTTTTGTAACCTCTTATGTATGGCATCCTACTCTACCAACTGTAACCTTAGTGCATTCAAATCATCCAGGTCTATCATAATATCATCAGAACTCGATGACACATCCATATCAGTGAGACTTTGATATGGGAAATGGACCTATCTTGGTCTCATGGGTTGCCTTCTAAACATATCCTCATCAGGATCTAAATCTGGTCCAAAACCCCTTTCTCTAGCTTGTTCATCCTGACCTGCAGGTAATGAACCCTTATCTTGAAATACTGCCTTTGGGGTATCATAAAATTTATCTTCAGAGTGGCCTCTATCTGATTTAGAACCTTTGTATTGTGAATCTTCCTCATTAGAGGATGCAAGTGGTGCTCTATTTCTGGTATTTCTTTGTTCTCTCATGGGAGCACTAGTAGACTCACCATTTCTTCTGATCCAACTCTTCTTTTCTTGTCTAGGTAATTGTTCCAGTGTAACCTCTGGATTTTTCTTGACAAAGGACCTAGTATTCCTTATTTTGTCCATGATTTTCAATTTATAGCACTGGTTCTAATCCTTTGAGTCACCACCCACCAAAGTGGGAAATCCTTAACTGAATACAACAGGAAAAACAAGAGTCCACTTAATAACTTTTATCTCTAGATTCTCCCCAACAAAGTCACCATTTTGTTGGTTTTCTTTTCTTTCTACTTGCAGGTTTACACTATGATTGAAAAATTTATGTCACTGACTCTATCACCACTCCAAAGTCTACAAGGAAAATGGCCAATTAACAAGGATCAAAGAGATCCTCCTACACTTTGAGCTTATACGCTCAGGTGGGTGTACCTTTGATTCACTTCTTGAAAGGAATCACAAAATATTATGCATTATACCCTTTACAAACTAGTTTAAAGATTTTATCATTTATATGTATGGTGGATGATGATGAACTACTTCCAGAGAATGGATTAGTGCCTTAACCTAGGGCATATAGTCACCTAATAACATACATCAACTGAGAATCCTAAATCAAATACTCTTGAATTCAAGATAAGTGCTTTGCCTATGATCCCCCTCACTCTCAAACCTGATCATCAAATTCCTACCCAACCATGAACTCAATGAAATCACCTTAAAGACTTTAATCCTAACTTTGTTAGGAACTCAAAGATAATTTCACAATACTTTTTGTTTACCATATGCTAACTCACTTTGTGACATTAACATATATGAGATCAAGATCAAAATTAGAAGACAAACATAAATTTGAGATTGGAATCCAAATGTATTCTCATTAAAAATTTCAGGATCAATACATTACCAAGACAACAATATGCTAGGAAACAAGCCCAAAATCCAGGCTCTCCTTGTTCAGTCTTTACATTGACTATCAATATAAACCATCCATCATTTAAAAATACAAACTACTGCAATATATACCATCAGACATCTTGGAATCTCAAAAGATCAGGATGCAACAAGCTATGGATGACTGAGGCAAGGGCTAGGGTTTTCACCCACCAAACCAACCAAATACCATCAAAATTTAATACATTTGGGGAAAACCAAGCAGCCCAGAGAAAGCAAATCCCATAATGACCCTCATCAATGAGAAAATCCCTGATTTGTATCGAGGATCATGAATTTTCTGTGTTAACCAGTCTAACTGTCCTCCTGTAACATGCCTTGAGCAACACTTTCATGGTACAAACCCACCTGCAGTCAATCATCAAAATCTTAGGACCACACTACAACAGTTGACAAAATTGAAATCCACTCGATCCAGCCACTCTAGCATTGAATTTCAGTCCTCTGGTGGTTGAAAACCCTTAAAAATATTCAAATTTTAAAGAAAACAGCTACATCAGAGCGCGATACAGTGAATCGGTGGCTAACATTCAAACTGAGATCAATATAAAAAATGACTGTCAGATTCTTGACTTTTCTCGGGCACCCTAGATTTAACCCTAGTAGAAATCTTGGTTTTCATTTCCCTTAGTCGCGAGATCGTGCATATATCTTTATTAACCCTGTCCACCTTAGTGATTCAGTGACTACAGTCTAGAAGACCTACGTCCACCTGGATCCATGTGGCACCAAACCAATCACTGCTTATATAATGAATTAGCAACAGAGGACCCACCAAGTGGTCCCCATCTCTAAGATCAAATCAACGGCCATCGCTACACCACAACCTTTAAAAATCATGCATCTTCACCCAGCGGCGTAACGATAGCCACAAGATCCATCCGAACATTAATCACACTTGAAGGCCCGAAACACTGGCCCCACTAACAACTGCCAAGTCACACATCCAACAACCAATCAGAGAAGGCCACATCACAATATCTTGCAAGTGAACATACAAATTTTTATCGCACATAGATCATTTTGACAACCTCCACCTCATACCCAAGCTCAACCAATCACAAACAAACACATCTGAACACCTGTCAACACAGACCCACTTCATACTATCTTGTCCAGCTCTACATCAGATGGCTATTGCTATACCACTAAACTAAACTTCATGCATCTTATCTTAATGGTATAATGGCAACCACAATATCTTACTGTGCTTTAACCATCCAGGAAACAGGCCCTACTGACACCATCCCCATCACCTAACCCATGACCAATGAACAATCACCATTTGTGCATACTTGGTAGTGGACCCGCATCTGAAATCATCTTTAATAATAGGATCTTGTCAGCCACCACATCACCTAAATCTCATCCAATCATAATCATCCATGTCATAATGACATGGCAGACGAGGACCCACCATATACTGGCCGCAACACACTAGAGGATCAGGCCGTTGGCGCATGATCTCAAGGGGGAAAAGCATTCCATGAGATCATGCAACTGCTGTAGGATTAAAAGAAAGCAGAGATACTGGGCCCGCTAGGACAGATGGCCCCCTATCAATATACCGCATGTCAGAACTTTTGACAGCAAACAGTCTTGCAAAATAATGACAGCCACACAAATTTAAAGGTGAAACTTAGGAAATACTAAGAGGAGACTTAGGCATAACAGGAAATATTAAAGGGGGCCCTAACAATATAACCTAACCACACAACATGCAAGGTGGTCATAAAAAATTTAGCACATGGGTAAATGGGACTTAAGTGATCAGAAAAAGGTAACACTCAATTAGAACAGGGTCAATACAGTCTAGGGTTTGTTCACCAATGGCTATAAATTTGAAATTATGAACTAGGGTTTGAGGGAAAAGACTAGGAAAAACATTGCAGAGGCCAAGGAAAAATCTACAGAGTCATAAATTTTTTTATAGGTGCTAACACATACCATCACCCTTACCAATTATGCTTGAAATAGAATCAAATCTATCTGATATGATCTTTGACATTTAAGATTTAACTTTATAAATAGTAATTTGAATTTAAAAGTTAGAAATTTCACTTTTTTAAATTGTAAATTTTGAATTGTACACAGACATACACATGTATGTATGTATAGATAGATATAGATATAGATCTAAATCTAAATCTATTTCTATGTGTGTATGTGTGTGGGTGTGTGTGTGTGTGTGTGTGTGTGTGTGTTTGAGAGAGAGATAGAGAGAGAGCACTTAAAATATGTACCTAACATCTCAGGCATCCAAAAGAGCATCCACTCAACCATGCCAACAACCTCTTACAATAGAAGCTCTATTTATATATGACCATTAATGCAATAGCACACATTATACTTAAGATCTCACACTCATACACATTTTTTCAAGTATTATTATTGAATCAACTTAGGGACCTAATTTATGAAAGATCCCAAAATGTGTCGAAGACATTGTTTTGCCCATAATTAATTATTCCAAGTGAAGTTATATTCTTACAAGTGAATTTGTCAGAAGTTGTAGGTCTATCATAAAATTGCAAAGGACATTGTTGTGGTTGTACACGACACCAATACCCCAAATAGGCACAAAATTCAATCATATATAACATTCACATAGAAAATAGATACAAATGGAACCATAATGTCACTACCATATTTCCCCAATGTACCTAACATATACCTCAATCACTAAAACCAACCAACCTTCTAAGTTCCTATTTCTCCTTTCATTTCATTTCTTCTTCAATTTCAATCGATAGTTTTATTTAATATAAAATGTTGAGGTACAACTCATATAGACTAACTAGGGCTCAACCCTAGAACCTTCCACCTACTACTAGAGTGCTCTACTAAGCTACTTACCCCTCTTAGGCCAACTCATTATTGGTCTAGGGGTGTGGCTTATTTCTAACACTCCCCTCAGGTGACATTGCATGTGCTTGGGTTTTTTAGCCTACCTTATCTACCATATGTTAAAATACAACTCATATAGATCCATTAGGATTTGAACCCATGACCTTTATTTGCTACTTGAATCCTCTACCAAACTATTAACTCCTCCTTGACCAATCATTGATCTGACTATGAATTATCTCCAATTTTAATGACCATAACTTACCTTGACTCTTTGATACCATATGTTGAACTATAACTCATATCGACTAGCTAAGACTTGAACCCATGTTCATATATGTCATATGATAATAAGCTTTTTCAAATTGTACTTGATTTTAAAATAAGTATTGACAGTGAATGTGTTGATAGTGCTATGTATCATGGGCTTAATGGAAGTAACAACATGTTTGATTAACCAATTGGTACCAACTAGTATGTTTTAGAATCTCATTTGTATGGATTGTGTCTAGATTCAAAGCAATAACAATGATTTCTTGCAACTTTGAAGTCTATTTTGATGTTGTATTGATCTATTTTCTTGGGCATATAAGTGTAATGGTTCTTAAACAAGATCTTTTCGTCCATGAAATTTCTCTCCATTTTTTGAAATGGGTATTGGAATAATGAAATTTAATTCAAACCTTATTGCATCATTCGACATATTTTCCCCAATTCCCTGCAGTATAATTTAAGGTATGGTGTCAAGATTCTATTTTAGGCAATTTTGGCTGAATGGATATCTAGTGGCAAAATAGACATCCTTCAATCTTTGACTCCTAGTAAAGTCATTAAATAGTTGAAACAAATATTTCTATGAATAACAGTCTACAACGATGACTATGAACAATACAAGCAAGCATTATAGAAGAGGAATAAGAGGGTAGATAGCTTGATGTGAAGAAAGTTAGACTTTCAAAGGTAAAGTTTTGAAGACTGTTGAGAATAGCTTTAATGAAAGAAAATACTAGTGAACTGAAAGGGGAAAGGAAAGATGAACTTGATCCGTTTATGAGAAATGGGCTTGGAGCAGTAGATCAACTTCAACTAGTTCCCAAGCTAAAACTCCAATGCTCAATTTCCCACAGTTTCCTCTCCCATCAGAGAAGATCAACTTATTCTACTTTTAGAGTGGATTCAATATTTGAATGCGGTCTTCTATAAGTCCCTATGCAACGTAGTGCAAAATAGTAGTGTGGAAGGACAATTATACTATATGACTGGACAAGAAAAGGGTCATGAAAAGAGATATAGTTCTAGGAAAGAAAATACCTACAATTTACTATAAATAATTATATGATAGAGGTCCTGAGATGACAAAATAAAAAAGGCCATTAGTATGGAACAAAAGAATAGTCTTATCTATCAAGTGGGGTTGATGAGATTGTATCTAATATCATTTAGAGAAATTACATCTCTAAAAGTTTACATAGCTAGTTGGTATGCATAAATTTATGAAGGATATTCAAAGGTGTATAAACAAATCAGGCTCTCGATGGTCGATTGTGCTCAGGAACTACAATGATAAGTAGTGTAGACGAATTATAATTCTTTGAGAAACAAGAAAAGGTAATGACTGAGTTCAAAGACAAAAGGCATGTGAGTTAGATTCATCACTCACAAATAACATAGTGAAGAAGGCATGAAGGAATGATCATAAAGTCATCAAAGGGATGGTCTTTACAAAGACTAGTATGATAAGTAAAGGAACTCTTGTATGAAAGTCTATAAGTGAAAATAATAGTTGCAGTAAACATGATACTATTTTTCACTACAAAGGAGAGAGAGACATATCAAGTAAATGACAATTAGACAATGTGATATTTTGTTGACTACAATGTCAATCATAAGAGTTATTGAATGCCAATAACACTTTAGTAATGGTAAATATTAAAACTCCTATGAACAAGCGAATGGAGATATTTATGAAGAGAGACTCATCTATGGTACATGATGAGAAGTTGTCAAAGGTAGTTGACAGAATAATGGAAACATGTTCCTAAAAGCTACAAGTTGTTTGGAGTTGATTGAGGAAGTAAGTTATAAACATCACTGAAATGCATCTAAAGAAGAATGAAGACTTTTTCTTTTTTCAAACAAATATGCATAAAATTTAGAACATGAAATATGTTATCCATCATATATATTGTTGTATCTGAAGCACATAAGGAAAGAGAGGGCTACATTCAAGAATATCACGTGAAGGAAAGAGAGAGGTAAAAAACTTAAAAAGTCATTCAATAATTATTTTCCCTCTGCCAGTAAAAACCTTTATAGTTGAGGGTATATGTATGCCACATTTCCCTATTGGCATGAATCAATTGAAGACGCTACCCACTCTGCCAATCCAATTGGCACTCATGATCGAAATAAAAAAACCCTTTAATTCGGTCATTGCCAGTGTAGAACACAATGTATGGATTCTTCGTGCATACAATCATTGAACTAGAGACCAAAATAGGGCTTGGAAAAATATGAACTTCTTGAAGATAAGATGTATCAATCCCTCTGTTGATAGAACCACTCTTGAAACCCTAGAAATGCTACAAATTGAATGCAAAAAAATATAAATGCAGCACAAGAACTTTTTCAAAGATTAAAAAACTAGAGATGAGTGTGTTTGTTACTAATGAAGAGTGGTGCTTACAGGTGGAGTTGAGGCTAGCTGATGCATAGGTGGTATCGACATAAAATCCCTTTGCTTTCACCTCTACTTTGCCATGCATGAAATATAAAACGAAATGAAATAAAATGGAATCCCTATGTTTTTGTTTCAAGTTATATTCTCATGTTGGTTTGAATTACGATAACCTATCATGGTTGTCGTAATACCGACCAACACAAGAATCGATTAAAAAAAAACCAAAATTTTCCTTCTATAAACTGACCAAGGATAACCATTTTAATGCTTGGTCAGAAATGTTGGTTGGAAATGTGGATCAAATGCACTAGTGCCATATACTCTGCTTTAGTAGTGTACAAAGAAACCACAACTTGTTGCTTACTCATCCAACTAATTACACCACCAAATAATGGAAATACAAAAGCACTAGAGGATCTTCTTCTATCAATATCAAATTTTCATCCACACAACCACAAATATCAAGGTAAATTTCATCTCCAATCATATTACCATGATAACAAAAAGAATACTCTAAGGTACTCTTCAAATACTTGAAGAGTCTTTTAACTGCATCCCATTGAACTCCACTAGGATTAGACATATATCTGGAAATAAATTTCAATGCTTGGGTTTGACCTAGTCTAGTACATACATCAAACTTCGAACTGCACTTTGATAAGGTACTTTTTTCGTGTCTTCCATCTTTGATGGAGATGTAGGACAATCTGAACTAGATAATTTTGTTCCAACTTTTAAAGGAACACATAATGGTCTACAATCCTACATGTTTATCCTTTGTAAAACTGAGTTCATATACTTAGTCTAGCCTAGCTATAGCTTTCTGTTCACTCTATCTCTTTTAATTTCCATCCCAAGAATGTGTTTAGCTATACCAAGGTCTTTGATTTCAAATTTAGCGCAATATGAGACTTCAGTTCTACAATGATAACTTTCCCTTTACCAATGAATAAGATATCATCAACATATAATGCAATGTACAAGACATAACCACCATCATATTTATAATAAACATAGTGATTTGATTTAGAACACTCAAATCCCAAACTCAACACATATGTATCAAATTTATGGTACCACATCCTAGGAATTTGTTCGAGAGTGTACAAAGATTTCTTCAATTTTAAACAAAATTAATTTTACCTTTTACCACGTAATGCTCTAGGTGTGTCATTTAAATATTCTCCTCTAAACTAGCATGAAGGAAAATAGTTTTCACATCCATTTTGTTAGCCTATAAATCATAAGCAGCAAAGAGAGTAGCCTTTTGTAACTAATATTTCTTTATAGTTTTCAATGCTTCCATCTGACTCAATCATTTTCTTGAACACCCATTTGCAACCAACAGGTTTTTGTTCTTCAAGAAATGGTACAAGTTCCTGTAATGCCCTATCAAGAAACCTAGGAGAAATTAACCTAGAACATGTTACTAAGTTCACAAAACAATTTTTTTTTCTTAAAAGTTTAAAAAAAATAATGAATTAAAAAGAAGAAGCAATATAACATAAGCCAATACATACTCATAAATGTAACTCATTTACAAATTACAATTTCGAAGGGTTCCATGATGTAGAATTTACGTAAGTTAATTAATTGTTAAGAATAACTATAAGTACAAAACTACTCATAAGAAAATGAATAATATATACATCATCATTTAAGAATGAACAACTAATACCATAAGGTATACATAATAACCAAACATTTTCTGCACAAGTTACGAGATATGTAATAACAACCAAGTACAAGATACAAAAAATCACATATGAAAGATAAGAGTAAGTCTCCAATAATGATGAACAAGAAGGAAACACTGCTAAAAGGATCATCCAACATCGATACAAGAATGTCAGAATCTCAAATGGTAAAAGAATCACTATCACCTAACCTCATGGAACCAAAGGTCCACTCCCATCATGTTGAGGAGATAACAATAGACCCCACTCAGATAACAATACTAAAATCATTCATAAGGTAGAACTAGGCAAGGGATTCTGAAAGCTCTCTATCTCAAAAAGGTATAACTCAACGAAAGAGGAAACAAACTAACCCAGAGGCAACCAACACATGTAAGAAATCTAAGATGTATATACAAAAATGCCATCACATACATCTAACCCCTAAGTTTTGTCTTGGAAGCCTCTCTGGACCCCAATACTCAAGTGACCATATGTGGTATCAATAACCTCTCATACAAAAAAGGCTACTAACTATGGTAGACACACACCTCACTGAGCTACAAGAATAATCTCATCCTCCATCTTAGCTGATACTATTTCTCAAGTATGGGTGAGGTACACTTATCTTATTAATTCAATTTAAACCCCAATTAATATTTTATATTATCACTTTATTAAGTTACTTACAATAAGTGATCTTGGTAGCCACTTGTGGGCCCCAACGCTTATTGTAATCCACTCCCATCTATACACCTAGATAACCTATCCTCAGTTCATACAACCATAATAAATCATTCAGATCATAAATCCAATTCTATGAAACATAAGGAATATACTCTGGTTCTTAAAACCATGATATTACAAAAGCACTCTCAAGATGACTTCAAAACATGAGCCTAAGACAATAAGATTAGGTAAAGGAATTCGAACCAATACAACATCACATAGAGAAAAAGAGACACAAAAAAAACTCCAAGGCCTTTAGTACCATTTCCCTAAAAGCCAACATAGATTTCTCAATTACCACTATAAGAAAGACATAAAAATACAGTTGCAACCAAGTCATCTCATAAGTCTAAATTATTCAAATCAACTTCTAGGTCTAATTTGACTATATAGTTGTATACTCATAAATTTTCATGCCTATATTATACAAGTAAAACATTTACAATGACAAAACTACAAAACAACAATATCCAAATTTAAAATATAAATCTTTAACTATTAATTAATAAAACCTATTAATTAATAATTAACCTTAATCATAAATATCAATTAATAGAAAAAATATTAATTAATATTAAAAATATGTTTAAAAATCAAATATTAAATAACTTAATAATAAAATAAAATTTTATTTAATTAAAAAAATATTAAAAAATATTATAATAACTATATATATATATATAAATTAATAAAAAGAACAATCAAAGTTTTTGGGAAGGGGGAACACGGGCCCCACCCTCCCATTGCCGTAGGTAGCTAGGGATGTCATTGGCAACCTAGCTGCTATGAAAACCTTAGGCCATTGTAGGTAGCTATGCTGAAACTGACAACCTAGCTGCCACAACAACTTTGGCTATCACAATAGCTTATGTTGCCAAGGGCGGGGGAAAGAAAAATATCACCTCCCCTATTTAATATATATTATTTATTTATTTTTAAAAAAATATTATCTTTCAGAGATTTTCTCTGAGACAAAAATAACAAACCCCTATTTTTTTAAAAGAATTTCCACACACACACACATAGGATTAATCAATGAGAATTCTAATGACCGATTCTGCTAGAAAGTAAAATCTTCTTAGATCTAGAAAGTAATTATAGCCATTTGCAAAGTTATATAAATGTTTTAATTTGATTCAATTCCTAGGGTTTCAACAACAAATTTAAATAAACCCTAACTGATTTAATACACGATCTTTCTTCAATGTCCTAAAAATACTAGGTATTCACTATACAAGATTTCTTCTACCGAAAGCTTTCAAATCAAAAATCTGTGCAAGAGAAGAATTCCAAAATAACTATCAACAAAATTCTAGCTGGCACAAAGAAAATAAACTTTTTAAAAGAATTAGATCTATGAGGGTTTTCAAACCCTATCTTAAACCACCAATTGACATAAGCCATGAAGAAAAATCCAACAACCCTGAAAATTCCAAATCTTTCACAACTTCCTTCAATTCAACCTTAGAGCTAAAACCTTAAAACCCATGTTAAAAATAATGACCAGAATACTCCTAATAAAGGAAACCTATTCAATCTAGGGTTTTCCAAAACTCATACAAAACCAAAAAGGAATTCAACCTTAAATTGCGTAAAAATAATTAATTTAATAAATAACTCTTGTTTTTGTCAATTCACTCAACTTTGAATTTACTTTTATTCTTTAATTTAATGTAATTGATTGTGCAACTAATTGCATATCAATAATAACTAAAAAGTAATATTCTTTTAACATATTATTATATATGCAATTGATAATTAATTATCAATTAATTAATTTTATCTTTAATTAAAATTTTGGATTTAATAATTAATTAAATCCTTTATTTTCTCAATTAGAATTTTTAAATTAAGTCTTTTAATTAATAAATAAATTTAATTAATTTCTATAAATTAATATCCTCACATTTAATATTTCTATATTTATTAAGATTTAATTATTAAACTAAATAATTAATCTCAGTAAATTGCTTAACTATAATCACACCAATGACCAACCAATGAATAGAAAAAATTAATTGAACCTAATAATAAAATAATCATGCTCTAGGAAAAGGTTTAAGAATTCATGTTACCTAGATGAATTCAGAGAGGTAATAAATTTGAAAACTATCTACTATTTTAGGATAATAAATGGCTTAGGTTGGGATTCAGACCTAAATGTCATCTCCCCTATCTTACCATTGAGACATTGTGATAGGGCATGCTCATCTTGACAATTCAGGGAAGTCAATGCCCAATATCTACAAACCTACATAAAAGACAAGCGCGCGCGCGCGCACACACACACACACACATAAAATAAATGATGGCAGGGATTGACCAATCGTGTGGATCTCGCAAGAAAGTAACTACAAATTTGTCCCTCAACCATATCAGGCACATCAAACATAAATATAAAACATATACGCCAATCAGACACATGCAAGTATGGGGTCAGTAAAACCATAAACATAAATAACATCGAATCTATTTGAGGATCTAATACACACATGAAAATTGGCCTAAAAAAATTTGGCCAATTAAATTGAAAATAAAACTATGGGAGGGGTATTACAGTTCCCATGTATATAAATCCTTTTCAAAACTACCATTTCTTCATCCATAGTAATCTTCTAGGATTATAGATCATTCATACATAATGCCTCTTCTATATATCTAGGTTCATCAATACTAGTATTCAAAGAAAAAATACATCTCCAGTCATCAAGAGAATAATTTTAGGTGGTTGTCTCTTCCTTGTAAACCTTTGAACAAGATAAATTGGAGGTTCTTCCTCCTCTTCTGAATATTTATAGCTAGATAAGCTCTCCTCAACTTGTCTATCTAGGGTTCTTGATTCAACTTCTCAAGCATAGAAGGTAGTTGAATCACATCCTCCTTTTTAGTTTGTTTGGCCTGAAGTGTAACAAAAGAAGGCTTAAATTCTCTAAAAAGAACACTTCTACTATGAATTACCTTCTGTATAATAGGGTCCCAAAGATTGTATCCTTTTACACTATGAATCTAGCCAATGAAGATGCATTTCACAACCATGTTCTCCAACTTTGTTCGCTTCTCATTTGGCACATATGTGTTAGAATAACTGAGAGGGGGGTGAATTAGTTATTTAGTGTCCCAATTCAAAATGTATAATTCAAAACAATTTCTTCAATTTCTGCTCGTCGGTAAGTAATAATAACTCTTACTGTTTGTGCTTTTACTGATTACCAGTCTAATACTTATAATTGTTTACCGATCCAATCTAATATGTAATATGCAAAGTATGATAGAAAACAAATATCACAATCAACACATAACACAAGAGATTTAATGTGGAAACCCTGTAAAGGGAAAAACCACTTGGCACTAGCAACCCAAAATTGTTCACTCTTCTGAAGTGAGGTCGGTTAAGACCCAACCCTATTAAAGGTTACAAACACACTGTCAGGTGTGACCTTGTTAGAGGGTTTTAGACTAGAAGTTATCATCCAACCAGCATTCACTATGGGGTTGACAGGATAACAATGTTCATTCTATGAATGATACATCATAAGACTTTCAGAGTCCACTCGGTTAAGAGATTTAGACTGTATACAATGGTTAAATATGTAACAGTAAAATGACCTACCTTAATACAACTTCAATTGTAGATTACAGATCAATATTTAGTCCATTCAAATCCTTCTGATCAATAATTCACTTTAGATTCAATACTGTATCAACTTACTATCCTGCTCTTTGTAGCTTGGTAATTGCTCTGCAACTCAGTTCTTACTAACTAGTATGATCAAAATGCATGAAAACCTTATTCATGCGATAATCCTACAGCTTCTTCTTCTTCTAGCCTTTTCATAAAGAAATTCTGATCTCTTATATAGATGAGTAAAATGTTTTCTTCTCCACCATTAGATTTTGCCGCTTAATCACATTCATAGATTTTGCCACTTAAACTTTCTCGGTACTTGTGTCAATAACACATTTCAATTTGCTTCGTTAGATCTTCTTTGAATTTTGTTAGTCGTTGATCTGTGTAACAAACATTATCTATTACCTCGATGTTATACTCTTGCTAGCTCATCAATCTTATCAGCTAAACTAATCATTTAATTCATTCCATCTTCCTTGGTAAACAAAGAATGCGTCGGTGAACACTGCTCGGTTAATACTGCGGTTGGTATACACTACACTCCGTCAGTGTATACTAGAAATGCTTCATTTACCAACAACACTGCTTTGTGTCTTTCAGCTCTATACTTCATTATAGATGAATGCAACATAATGAAGTCAATATCATCAAGTCATAGACTCATCAACAAGTTACTCAATGTGTTCCTTATCCTCATCTGTCATGTACATCTTTCCTCATGTAGATTTCTCTGTTCTTCAGCTCTTTTCATTTTTCTTCAGATGTCTCGGTGTAGTAACTTACAAGATAAGTGTTGTCAAACTAGTTGACATCAATGACAACATAATATTGATTTAATCATATTACATATCTAATCAGAAACTTCTCAGTGATCTTGCAATCATAGATCCTTCAATCAGATTCCAAATCAGTTGTAGTCCAACAATCTCTCCCTTTGTAATTGATGGCAACTCAAGTAATATGAAATGTACCATACACATACCAAACATACATTCTACAACTTTGTGAACAAATGCTGTAAGTCAAATAGACTTAATATGTTTAATCACTATGTTACTAAACCAGCATTAAGTAATACAACTTTACCTTTCTGTAGTTGTGATCTTTTCAGTTCTCCTATTCTTGCTTCTATTCTTTGTAACTAATCTTCAATACTCTATCTCATTCAGATTGTCTCTCCCTTAGATAGTTGTCGTCGATGCTTGTTCCTTTTCATATTTTGTTTGTCTATCCCATTTTTATTTCATATGGTTTATAATCTCTCCCTTTGATAGCAATGCCAAAGAATTAGCTCTGTAGTAGCCAAGTAACTCTCTGTGGTGTTCAGAACTTCCTCTGTATCTTTGTATACTGATATCTCATCGGTTCAAGTTCTCAAGCTTAATAACAACCTTGAACATGATTCAAAGTGTGAACTATGCTGCATCAAAATGAATGATCTTCTGATAAAAGTTGGCTGATGCAACATCCAGATCACCTTAGTGACCGATAGATACGGGACGGACCCCAAGTCTAGTCCTCAAGTATTCAAATGTGTCCTTCAGTAGGGGCTTTGTAAAAATATCTGCAAGTTGTTCTTTAGATGTAACAAATTCTAACTTTACTTGCTTCTCTTGCACTTTTTCTCTTAAGTAATGATACTTAATAGATATATGCTTTGTCTTAGAGTGCATCACAGGATTTTTTGAAATATTAATAGCACTAGTGTTGTCACAGTATATAATCACCGGGTCAGTGATTACCTCATTCCTTCCTTCCAACACTTGTTTGATATATGAAATGTTTGAATAGTTAGTAGCAGCAACAACATACTCTACTTCAGCTGTAGACTAAGAAATACAAGCCTACTTTTTACTTGTCTAGGTTACAAGTCTTTCACCAAAGAAAAATGCTCCTCCAGTGGTGCTTTTTCTATCATCCACATTTCCAGCTCAATCAGCATCGGTGTAAACTTTTAGTTCAAACTACCCTTCCTTAGAATACCATAAACCATAATTTTCTATTTTCTTCAAATATCTTAATATCCTTTTTGTAGCTATCATGTGTGATTCTCTAGGGTTAGAAAAAAATCTTGCAATAATTCCCACAACATGTGCTATATCTAGCCTACTGTGAACTACATACATTAACTTACCAATCATAGATCGGTAAAGTGTCTAATTTACCTCAGTAGTTTCATCCTCCTTTGTTAATTTGCATCTAGTAGCCATCGGTGTTCCTATAGGTTTAGCATCTTCCATGCCAAATGTCTTCAATACTTCCTTTATGTATTTAGATTGTTTGATGAATATGCCATCACTCCGCTGAATCACTTGTAGTCCAAGAAAGAACTTAATCTCTCCGAACATAGATATTTCAAATTCCTTTTGCATTTCATCAGCAAATGCCTTGCAAACAAGATCTGAACCACCAAAGATAATATCATCAACAAAAATTTCAGCAATGATAATAGTATCATCAGTATCACCTTTCACATAGATATTGTTGTTTTCACTTGTTCTAACAAATCCAATACTTAACACGTAAGTATGCAGTCTTTCATAGCATGCTCTTGGTGCTTGCTTTAGTCCATATAAAGCTTTATGTAATCTACATACCATGTCTTTATTGTTGGGATCAACAAATACTTCAAGTTGTTCAATGTAGACTTCTTCTTCAAGTATACCATTCAAAAATGCTGACTTCACATCCATTTGATAGACTTTGAATTTCTTATGTGTAGCATAAGCAAATAGCATTCTAACTCCTTCTAATCTAGCAACAAGTGAAAATGTCTCACCATAGTCAATGCCTTCTTCCTGTGCATATCCCTTGCATACTAATCTAGCTTTATTTCTTGTGACTTCACCATTTTCATTCATTTTATTCTTGTATATCCACTTAGTACCTATAACATTCTTACCTTTTGGTTGGGGTACTAAGGACCAGGTTTTGTTCTTTTCTATTTGTTCTATTTCCTCCTTCATTGCATTAACCCATTCTTCATTCTCTAATGCAACTTTCATAGTTTTAGGTTCAAATTCACAAATTAGACATGTACCTTGTCTTGTTTTTCTTCTGGTTTGCATTCCAGCATGTCTGTCTCCAATGATTTCTATTTTGGGATGATGTCTCCTGACAAAACTAGCCAAGACATGATTTCTCCTTTCTTGTTCATCCTGCTCAGGGTCATTTCCTTGCTCGACAGCTTCTTCATGTTCATCAGTTTGTGGTGCCTATTGTACTACATTGTTTCCCTACTGATTAGTTGTTATAGCTTGTGATGTCAGTAGATACTTTGGATGTTTGTTGGTTAACAGTTTGTCCTCTTCTAAGATTTTCAATCTTTGACTCCCAAATCACCCAAGGTAAGAGAACAAAAGGATGTTACCAACAATTGGGTCAGTGTATATCTTCAATCACTGCCCTCTAAATTAATAGGTACAACACCCTGATTGTGTATGGTGTTCAATGAATATGTTTTTAAACTGATCACTAGGTTGTCTCTGATGTGTTTTAACCAAATTGCTCATAGACACAAACAATTCAAGCAAGGGTATATATTGTATCTCCTAACTTTAATCTAACTACTCTAATCATGCAAATTATACTTAGAGAGAATAGGAGTAGAATTATATATGAACAAAAAATGCAATTGCCCTCACTGCAACCTCTGACATGAAATGGAATCCAAGCAAAAATCATAGCTTCATACATAATTGTACTTTCTATCTAGAATGAATCTAACAAACAGGATGAATAGGAGAAGAGTTACATATGACAAGCAAATGGAATTACTTACTACAACCATAGACATGAAATGGAATTCAATATGTAATCACAGCTTCATACATGACTATCCTTTCTATTCAAGTGTAGATGATTAACTAAAATGGAACAAAACCATAAATAAAGCTCAGTAAATGGGATCACTTTTGCTCCAATATCCAGTTTGTCGACGCCCATACTGAATCTCTCTATAGAATATATAGATTTTACAATACATCAGGCTCGTAGGAGCCAATGAACTTCCCTCTCATTTGAATACAAAGAGACAAAGCATAAAGAGACAAACTCTTCCAATCCGAGAACTTGAAAAGTCACTATGAGACTCTTCATCTCCTTTTTAAGCCAAATCCATTGGGCTTCTTGGAGTCAAGTCATCATTCAAATTTAGGTAGAATAACTAACCTAATCTTCAATTGGCATTGATCCTCTCCTTCAGATGCTTTAAAACATTCGGCATGATCTCATGACTTTGTCTTCTATTGAGATGCACTCATCTTCTTGTTCCTCTAACTTATAGTCTTGTCGCATGATCGCATGACTCTTTTTCAACTCTTGCGATCATGTGACAACTTTAAATAAACTTATATTATATTTTTATCGCATATGTGCTGTTAACGTACATAGGTTCCCTTTTTGCCTTGTCCCATGATCTCATGGTAATATTTTAATCCATGCGATCATGCAACCGCACTATGATTGGCTCGTAGGGATCATTGATTATCTTTCAGAGAGCCACCTAATATAGATGCCTTCGAACCCACCAAGAGACATGTGTACACATCTTGCATGATCTCAATGAATCTCCCATGGCTTATTGACAAAGTGGGAACCGTCGATTTGGAATCTCGATCAAACTCTTTCGGCCCCACTGAGAGACACATGTATGCATCTCACATGATCTCAAAAGCATTTGGCAGGGGTTGCGCTTTTGTGAGGACCATCATATGCATTTTGATGAAGTGCGGCCTTTGCCTTGGACATGTGGAAGGATCTTATTTTACCGTCAAAAATCTTTGGTGACTTAAGTTGTCGCATGATCGCATAGGTGTAATTTTATTTATGTGATCATGAGACCACTTTATGGTTAGTGCACCTGGATTCCCGCTATGTCATGACTCAGGTCTCGCTAAGAAATAGGGCCCACTAATCCGTGCTTTTTACTTTTTTCATGATCGCATAGTATTTGTTTAATTCTTGTGATCATGTGACCGTTTCATCATTGGTACACGTGGACTCCACTATTGATGTATGCGGGTTGCACTGTTGGCACATTTATTTAATCTTTTCGGTCTTTGACTTTTCTTTCCACCTGAACCTCCACTCTCAATGTATTACCCCGTTGGCCAATAAAAATTGAACAAGTCACCGCCCAAGGACCCACCACTGGAGCTGAAATCCTCTATTTGACCATTTGTCGCATGATCGCATATGGCCAAGAAGGCCTATATGATCATGCGACCAACCGCAAAGTGTTATCTACCACCGCAAACTATTTTCACTATTTTAACTGTGACCACTGACGGTTTGTTGTTTGCTTGACTGCTGACTGGCCCCGCAGTGACGCTAGAAACTGGGACCCACCTGGTCAGAGTTGTGCACTTGAAGGTCAAAAACACAGAGGGTTTTCAAACTAAAGATCAAAAACATAGAGAACTTTCAAACCGCAAGTCAAAAACATCCTAAACCTTCAGAGAGAAAGTCAAAAACACACTGGGTTTTCAGGCCCAAAGGCAAAAAACACATTGCTATGTAGAGTAAAATCTGAATGATTCAATGCTGGCTCTGTCATTGCATCCCTCACATGAAGAATCTTCTCATGTTTCTTTTGAATGCCTGAAACTTATTATTCCCAAACATCATTCCACTTGCTAAAAAGATCATCAATTGGAGCATGATATCCTTGCCAGGTTGGGGTCTATCACCTACCCATTATGACAAGACTTCCAAATAACCCACCTGGCTTGAAAAGAAGAAGTCAATGGCAGGGAAACTCAGCAAGGACAACCTATCCTAAAGGAAACCTAGACTTAGACTTAGACATGACTAACTCTGACTTGACATCAAATACTTCCACTTTTAACAGCATGGTTAGGGGGTGAAAAGTGGGGTAACAACTGGCTCCGACTGGGGATTTAAGCATTACAATGCTTAAAAGAACTCTAGTAATCTTTGGTTCCGCAAAATAACTGACAACTTGACAAGGAGAAACAAAACTTAAGGAAAACAATAGCAAAATGAAAGACAACCACTAAACTAAGACACAAAAAGAAAACCTACCTAACTAACTACTTCGCAGGGGTTACCTGCTCTTCAATTATGCATCTGGTATAGCTTCAAATCCTGCCCATTATAGGAACATGGTAGGGACTCTCTAGAAGGATATGCCAATCTGAATGAGTTATTCTGATTCACTTGCACAATCTGGAATGGACCTTTCCACAAGGATTGAAACTTAGAATGCATTCCTTTAGGTTCATGTCTCTTATCCCACAACAACACTATATCACCTTCCATGAATTTTCTTGGCCTTACCCTTTTGTCAAACAACTTCTTGACTCGGTTCTGATGTTCAGTGATCATATCAACCATATCTTCCCTTTCTTCCTGCAGCTTAGTCAAATATAGGATCCTTTTTTCCAATCCAGCCTTGAAAACATTATCCTCAATTGCGGTTTTTAGTTTACAAGTAGCAAGTTCTAATGGCAATGGCAAGTTGGCCTCTACTCCATACACCAACTCAAAAGGATAAATACCAATGGCTCTTTTAGGAGTGGTTCTATCTGCCCAAAGAGAATCATATATCTTTTTGTGCCAATCTCTCTGATTATCAGCAACTAACTTCTTCAAAATATTAATCAGATTTTTATTACTTGACTCAGCCTGCCCGTTACCTTGAGGAAAATAATCAGAAGAGTGTCCTATTTGAATCCCATGATCATAACAAAAGGCAACCATTTCTGAGGATGAAAAGTAAGAAGCATTATCCAATATCAATTTTGTGGGAACTCCAAATCTTACCAGTATTTGTTCTTTAATGAATTCACATACTACTTCTGAAGTAGTCTTCTTCATTGGTTTAGCTTCCACCCATTTGCTGAAGTAATTAGTGGTGGTGAAGATGTACGAATGTCCTTGACTTGAAGGAGGATTGATAGGTCCTACAAAGTCCAAACCCCACTACTGAAAAGGAATATCTATCACCACCGGTCTCAGGGGTAATGCAACCAACTGTGGTTTGCTTGCAAACATCCTACACTTCTCACAATTTGCAACCCAATTATATGAGTCTTTGAACATGCGGGGCCAATAATAGCACTACCTTAGAATCTTGAAAGCTATCAAAGTGGATGAGAAGTGACCTCCACATGCTTCATCATGGAAAGATTTCAATAACTTTTCCTGCTAATCTTTATCAACACATCTCAGGAAAGTACCATCAATTGTTTTCTTATATAAAACATCATCATGTATAACATACTTCAAGGCTTTATTTTTTAAATTCCTCTTTTGTTTAGTAGTTAATCCATCTGAACATTCACCATAATTCAGAAAATATGCAATGTTTGAGAACCAAGGATCTTGCAAACTTACCATGAGCACTTTGTGATCATCTTCTTCAGCTTGCTGATTCTCTGCTATGGCTCTACAAAGAGTATTCCCTCTTATGAGTTTTGTTGGCCTAACATCTATATCATACTCCTGGACCTTTGCAATCCAAGCTCCTTTATTGTTACGTCCAACATCTTGCTATGTTAACACACTTTTTACAGCAGCGTCAGGCACATGGATGACTGAATGTGAATGCAAGATATAAAATCTGAAATTCTTTAATGCTCTCACCACTGCATAAGCATGCTTTTCAACTTGAGAATACTTCAGCTCTTGATTTTTTAAGGGCATACTCATGAAGGCAATAGGAGTTTGTATACCTTCCTTATTCTCTTGCATTAATATTGCTAACATGGTGTGTTCAGATGCATAACAGTATATAATGAACTCTTTAGTATAATTAGGATGAACCAAGACAGGAGCATTTGCAATGGAATTCTTTATATCTTTAAAAGCTCTTTTACCATCATTAGTCCACTTAAATGTTTGATTTCATTTCATCATGTCAACTATGCTTTGCACAATCTCAAAAAAATTAGGTACAAATCTTCTCAGAAAATTCACTTGTCCAAAGAAGGATTTAACACTAGTGTTACTCAAAGGTAAACTTAATTGCTGAATGGCTTTAACTCTATTAGGATCAATTTTGACTCCTTCTTGAGAAACAATGTGACCAAGAAGCTGACCTTCAGTGACATAAAACACTGATTTCTTTGGGTTCAAGGAAATGCCTTGATCTCTACATCTTTGCAGAACCTTGGTCAGATTTCCTAGGTGATCTTTCCTCTTCTTGGAGAAAACAGTCAAGTCATCAAGGTAGATCACAATAATTTTATTTTTAAGATCACCAAAAGATAAATCCATAGCCCTTTGAAAGGTTGCACTTGCATTAATTAATCCAAAAGGCATTCTATTATAAGAAAATGTGCCCCAAGGTGTTGTGAAAGATGTTTTATACTTATCTGCTTCATCTACTTGCATCTAATTATATCTTGAAAAACCATCTAACATGGACATCATCTCTGACCCTACAACAGTTTGCAACAAATGATCCATGTTTGGTAGAGCATAGTTATCCTTGAGGGAAGCTAGGTTCAGATTTCTAAAATCAACACAAATCCTTATTTCTCCATTCTTTTTCCTCACAGGAACAATGTTTTCTACCCAAGTGGAATGATGGATGGGATAAATGATCTTAGCTTTCAGCATTTTATCTATTTCTTTGAAAATTGCCCCTTCCACCAGAGGATTATAATTTCTCTATTTTTGTTTGATAGGTGATGCTCTAGATTTAAGAGGGATAGTATGCCTGAATTTTCCATTCATAAAATTCTTTAAATCCTCATAGCTCCAAGCAAAAACATCTTGGAATTCAATCAACAATTCTCTGATTTTCATTCTTTCCTCAAGAGTGCGGCATTTTCCAATGTTGATCATTTTAGGACTGTCCTCAGTTCCTATGTTGATCCCATCAAATTCTCCACAAGTTTTTTCTTTCTTATCTCTCTCTCTCCTTATATAGGCATCATGTTTATCAAAGAGTTTTTCTAATGACACAAAACAAGAAGGAATTCTATTTTCTTTCAATTGAATGATACCTGATTTTAATTCTTCTTCATCAATTGGTGACTGCTCTTCTTTGTCATTTTCAAAACACATATTGGCAAAGGGGCCTGTTCCTTCTAGAAACTGATGAATATGCTTGTTGTCTTCAAATACTTGCCAAGATTCTTCATTATCAGGCACCTTAGGTTTGAATAGGACCTCCATTCTGTATACTTGATTCTTGAAGTCAGGATGAGGCAAGAGTAGAGATGTAGAAACTGCTAGAGAATCAGCCCTGGAATTTTGATCTCTTGGGACTAAAATTATTGAAAAGGCATCTAGACTTTCTATTTCATCCCATACTTTATTTCTATAATTTTTCAATCTATTATTTTTCACAGAGTACTGATTTCTTACTTGTCTCACCACCAATTCAGCATCCCCTTGAACTTTGAGCAATTTAACTCCTTTTTGTTTAGCCGCCTCTATACCAAGGAGAAGGGCCTCATATTCTGCAGTATTATTGGTATTTTTAAAATTCAATTTATAAGCCAGGAAAGTAATTTCTCCATTAGGGGCCATCAAAACTATTCCAGCACCTGAACCAGCCTTGGCACAACTTCCATCAAACTCTAATGTCCATAATTGCTCAGTTTTTGCTTCTTCTATCTGTTCTTGAACATCAAGGCCATTATAGGATATCATATAGTTTCCAAATTGCATTTCTTGATAAAGAATTTGTGACCTAGGATCATCTAACTTTAATACAGTGAATTTTGCTTTTCCTTCCGGTTCCAACTTCACCTTTTTATCTCCTACTTGAATATAGGCAGATGTCCAATCTAACTTGATTTCTCCTCCCAAGTCTTTGCAGAAACTTCTACTAAGCAGCATTCCATAACTCTCAGGGATATTAGCAATAAGGATTGTGAGCTTCAATCTTTTAGAGGGATAGGCAGCTAAGGCAACTTGAGCATCTTTGATTTGACCAATTAAAGGCACTTGCTTAGCATCCATAGAATAACATTTACCAAAGACTTTGGTCAAAGGCAACCCTAGGGCTTTAGCAATTGGTGTAGGCATTACATTATCTGATGCTCCAGAGTCTATGATGCAATTACTTAATCTATTGCCATTAATAAAAAGAGACACATAAAAATGCTCTGGTTTCAAATCTGAACAAGTAGCATGGATCACAGATTCCTCCTCTTGGAATAGCCTAGGAATTGAGAAATCTTCATCTTGTGGATTCCCTTCATTGGTATTAATTTGTCTTTTATCACTAACATTAGAATTGACATGAATATTTCCTCCATTTTTATAGCGATCTATCAATCTTTGGAGTTGGTTAGGATGTGATTTCAAATAATCTATAGGGGATATTTGAATTTTACTTTCTTCACAAAATTGAATAATATCAAAAGAGTGAGACAACTTATCTTTTTGCTCCTTTTGCGAAGAACTTGATGCTGAATTATCATTCCTATCTGCCTTGTGGGAAGGTGCTTGACTCTTGACAGGAGCAGCATTGGGAACCTGACCTTTATTTTTCTGACCTCTAGTCATCACAGTCAGCTGAGGTCCTTCCAAGGTGGCAAAACAATTTCCTCCATTTTCTGAATCTGATTCATACTCACAATACAAATTTACGGAGTCACCATGAGGAGCATGATCATCATCATCTTTCAGATATTCAATTCTTTGCACTTCTTCTCCTCTCATCTATAAATATCTGATCATGTCTTCACAGGTATTACCATCATGATCTGCTCTGAGATGAAAGGCACAAGAAGTCTGACCTTTAGGAGGAGCTTCAATAGCTAATCTTTGCTGAGGGGCAGGGAGCTGTAAGTTCTTATTTCCACCTTGATATCTTGGTCCTTCTTGATAAGGCTGATATAATGAATGAGCTGGTCTAGTAACTTGTTTCTTTAATGTAATCAACTCATTGGACAACTTTTGTAACATAGCCTCAGTACTGTTTGAAGTACTTGTTGTATTGCTTGAAGATCTAGTATGATACTCTTTCTTCCATTTCCCAGAGGCTATCATGTCATCCTCCATCTCTACTGCAAGAGTTTGTGCGGCTTGTAAAGTGACCACATTAGCCCTTCTTAGTTGATAACCAAGTTCAGGAGGCATAGAACTGATGTAGAAAGTTTTCTGATTGTCTCCTGTTGGAGCACTAGCAGCTGGCATCCTTTTAATAAGTTTATTAAATTTTGCATTAAAATCTCTCATAGAGATGGATGGTTCTTTCTTAATTTGGGCTAATTGTAACAAGAGAACCTGAGCATCTTCAGTGCTCTTGTATCTTCCTTCAAATCTCTGTTTCATGGCATTCCAACCAGTAATACAGCCTGTGGGTAAATCCTGGAACCAATCTACTGCATCATCCACCAAAGTATCCACAAACATCCTGACTGCAACATCCTCATGCTGAGGATTCACCACACTACATGCTTTCTGGAAAGAACTTAGATGTTGTTCAACTGAAACTGAGCCATCACCATTGAATCTAGGGAAATTATTTCTAGAGGCCTTTGGCAAGTCATGATTTTCTATAAGATTCAATGGCCCAATAGCATTTCCCCAAGGAATAGCCATAGTTGCTAGCCTTGTATTTTGTGCAACTACCTGAATTGAAAATGAGAGGGGAAGTGCAATACCGTGCAATAACAATGAATTGCAAGTGGTAGAAATAGGAATTCTACCAATAAGAGGAGTAGAAGACTTGCTTCTTTTTGGTCTCAAAGGAAATACTGTAGATGATTGAAAATTAGTAGGCTTCTTATTTTCACTTTCCCTTGCCTTTTCTCTTCCTTTCCTAAAAATATCTTCAAGGATAGGGAAATTGACCGCTTTGAGTTCTTCGTAGACCGAATCAATCTTTCCCTTCTGTTTCACACTCCTAGTAAACTTGGAATCCAGGGTGCCTAAAATTCTAAGAAAAACTTTTAATTTTTCCTTCTTTCTAAAGTCCTCCCTAGTAGAGTCGCCAAAAATTGTTGGTTAACAGTTTGTCCTCTTCTAAGATTTTCAATCTTTGACTCCCAAATCACCCAAGGTAAGAGAACAAAAGGATGTTACCAACAATTGGGTCAGTGTATATCTTCAATCACTGCCCTCTGAATTAACAGGTACAACTCCCTGATTGTGTATGGTGTTCAATGAATATGTTTTTAAACTGATCACCAGGTTGTCTCTGATGTATTTTAACTGAATTGCTCATAGACACAAACAATTTAGGCAAGGTATATATTCTATCTCCTACCTTTAATCTAACTACTCTAATCATGCAAATTCTACTTAGAGAGAATAGGAGTAGAATTATATATGAACAACAAATGGAATTTCCCTCACTGCAACCTCTGACATGAAATGGAATCCAAGCAAAAATCATAGCTTCATACACAATTGTACTTTCTATCCAGAATGAATCTAACAAACAGGATGAATAGGAGAAGAGTTACATATGACAAGAAAATGTAATTACTTACTACAACCATAGACATGAAATGGAATTCAATATGTAATCACAGCTTCATACATGACTGTCCTTTCTATTCAAGTGTAGATGATTAACTAAAATGGAACAAAACCAAAAATAAAGCTCAGTAAATGGGATCACTTTTGCTTTAATATCCAGTTTGCCGACACCCATACTGAATCTCTCTACAAAATATATAGATTTTATAATACATCAGGCTCATAGGAGCCAATGACCTTCCCTCTCATTTGAATACAAAGAGATAAAGCATAAAGAGACAAACTCTTCCAATCCAAGAACTTGAAAAGTCACTATGAGACTCTTCATCTCCTTTTTAAGCCAAATCCATTGGGCTTCTCGGAGTCAAGTCATCATTCAAATTTAGGTAGAATAACTAACCCAATCTTCAACTGGCATTGATCCTCTCCTTCAGATGCTTTAAAACATTTGGCATGATCTCATGACTTTGTCTGCTATTGAGATGCACTCATCTTCTTGTTCCGCTAACTTACAGTCTTGTCGCATGATCGCATGACTCTTTTTCAACTCTTGCGATCATGCGACAACTTTAAATAAATTTATATTATATTTTTATTGCATCTGTGCTGTTAACGTACATAGGTTCCCTTTTTGCCTTGTCGCATGATCTCATGGTAATATCTTAATCCATGTGATCATGTGACTGCACTATGATTGGCTCGTAGGGATCATTGATTATCTTTCAGAGAGCCACCTGATATAGATGCCTTTGGACCCACTGAGAGACACGTGTACACATCTCGCATGATCTCAATGAATCTCCCACGGCTTATCGACAAAGCAGGAACCGCCGATTTGGAATCTTGATCAAACTCTTTCAGCCCCACCGAAAGACACGTGTACGCATCTTGCATGATCTCAAAAGCATTTGGCAGGGGTTGCGCTTTTGTGAGGACTGTCGGATGCATTTTGATGAAGTGCGACCTTTGCCTTGGACACGTGGAAGGATCTTATTTTACCATCAAAAATCTTTGGTGACTTACGTTGTCGCATGATCGCATAGGTGTAATTTTATTTATGTGATCATGAGACCACTTTATGATTAGTGCACCTGGATTCCCGCTATGTCATGACTCAGGTTCCGCTAAGAAACAGGGCCCACTAATCTGTGCTTTTTAATTTTCACATGATCGCATAGTATTTGTTTAATTCTTGTGATCATGCAACCATTTCATCATTGGTACACATGGACTCCACTATTGACATACATGGGTTGCACTGTTGGCACATTTATTTAATCTTTTCAGTCTTTGACTTTTCTTTCCACCCGAACCTGCACTATCAATGTATTACCCCGCAGGCCAATAAAAATTAGACAAGTCACCGCCCCCACCACCAGAGCTAAAAGCCTCTATTTGACCATTTTTCGCATGATCGCATATGGATAGGAAGGCCTATGTGATCATGCGACCAATGGTGAAGTGTTATCTGCCACCGCAAACTATTTTCACTATTTTAACTATGACCGCTGACGATTTGTTGTTTGCTTGGTTGCTGACTGGCCCTGCGGTGACACTAGAAACTGGGACCCACCTGGTCGGAGTTGTGCACTTGAAGGTCAAAAACACAGAGGGTTTTCAAACTAAAGATCAAAAACATAGAGAACTTTCAAACCGCAAGTCAAAAACATCCTGAACCTTCAGAGAGAAAGTCGAAAACACACTGGGTTTTCAGGCCCAAAGGCAGAAAACACATTGCTATGTAGAGTAAAATCTGAATGATTCAGTGCTGGCTCTGTCATTGCATCCCTCACATGAAGAATCTTCTCATGGTTCTTTTGAATGCCTGAAACTTATTACTCCCAAACATCATTCCACTTACTGAAAAGATCATCAATTGGAGCATGATATCCTTGCCAAGTTGGGGTCTATCACCTACCCATTATGAAAAGACTTCCAAATAACCCACCTAGCTTGAAAAGAAGAAGGTAATGGTAGGGAAACCTGACAAGGACAACCTATCCTAAAGGAAACCTAGACTTAGACTCAGACATGACTAACTCTGACTTGACATCAAATACTTCCACTTTTAATAGCATGGTTAGGGGGTGAAAAGTGGGGCAACAATGTTCAATGTAAGTGAATCTACCATAGTCTTCCAGTTCCTTTGTACTTTCTTGTATGTACTTGTCATCAAACTCATCAACAAAAACATTAGTACTTTCAACAATCATATTTGTATCCTTATTCAAACATTTGTATACTTTACTTGTAGTGGAATATCCAAGAAATATTCCTTCATCTCCTTTAGAAACAAATTTGCCATTTCTCTCATCTTTCAAGATAAAGCATTTACTTCCAAGAATTATGAAATAACTTACAGTAGGTTTGTGTCCAAACCATAGTTCATAAGGTGTTCGGTTGGAGTCCTTCAATTGTACTTGGTTAAGAACATATACAACTATGTTGATAGCTTCCCTCCAATATGTCTGAGCAACATTCTTTAATATCATCAATGTTCTAGCACAGTCAATTATAGACCTATTCCTTCTTTCAGCAATGCCATTTTGCTGAGGTGTTTTTTGGTGCAAATACCTGCCTCTTGATTCCATGCTCATTGCAAAATTTAGTAAATTCATCAGAGATAAATTCACCTCCTCTATCAAATCTTAAGCACTTTATTTCCTTATTGGTTTCATTTTCTACCTTAGCTTTATACCACTTAAAGATTTTGAAATTTTCAGATTTCTCTTTCAAGAACATAACAGTCATTAGTCTAGTATAATCATCAACAAAAAGAATAAAATATCTATCACTAGAACAGCTCTGAGTTCTCATAGGACCACATAGATCGGTATGAACCAACTCAAGTATCTTCTTTGTTGAATAGTCCTTGCTTTTAAAACTAGACTTAGTCATCTTACCTTTCTGACATTCATGGCACATGGCATGATTAGGTTTTGTCAATTTAGGTAATCTTCTAACTCTTTTCTTTCTACTAATCTTGATCATGTTTTCAAAGTTCACATGGCATAACCTTTGGTGCCACAACCAAGCATCTTCATCCTTTATTAACAAACAAGAAGAATGATCTATATCAAGATAGAACAGATCACCTCTGGATTGTGTACCAGTTCTGACAAGTCTTCCTCCATCATCATAAATCTTCACCTTTTTGCTCTCAAAAGCCAATCAATGGCCTGAATTGTTCAGCTGAGCCACACTTATCAGATTATAGTTTAGTCCATCTACCCAATATGCATTTTCACATTGTAATCTATCATTGATCATCAGTGAGCCTTTACCTCTTACCATACAAGGTGCATCATTTCCCATTCTCACAGATCCTCCATTATATTCAATGAGATGATCAAAATTCTCTACATCACCAGTCATATGATGTGTGCAGCCACTGTCTATGATCCATGTATCATTTCTACTTACTTTAGAGATCAATGCTGTCTCTTCATGTTTCTCTTCCTCTTATGAGTCATCTTTCATAGCAACAAATACAACTTCTATATCATCATCATAATTAGATTCAGTTTCAATATCTTCGGCTATGTAACATACCTTTTTTCCTTTTTCATCTCGGTTGTCTTTGTTGTTGTGTCGATAACCTCTATTGACTCTTCTCCCATAGCTTCCTTTAGATCAATCTTTGGATCTATCATCATCTTTCTTCTGTGGACATCTAGCAGCGATGTGACTGACTTCTTTACAATTAAAGTATGCTAAAGGTAGCTTACCTCTATACCTTCCTTTTCCTTTGGGAAATCTTCAAGCCATAAGTGCTTCAAGCTCATCAAGTTCATCATCGGTATTGTCATCACTATCACAATTCTTACTATTCCTGCTAGACTTTCCAATCTTCAGAGAAGACATGAAAGTGGATTCAACAGAAAGAACAACACTATTGTCAAAATTGTTTAATTCAAAGGTTGTAAGTTTACAAATCAGAGTGTCAAGAGTGAGGTTGGATGTAGCTCTTGTTTCATGAATTGCAGAAATCCTAATTGCATAAACTGGTAGCAAAGTTATGAGAATCTTGCTTATCACTATTTCATCATCAATCATTCCATCAGATGCTCTAATAGCATGTACCACTTCTTTGAGTCTATTTGAGTATTGGACAATGTTCTCACCTTCTTTCATTCTCATTTCATCAAATCTGCCTCTTAGACTTTCAGCTCGGGCTCTTTTGACATTCAGATCTCCACTCTAGATTTGTGCTAATTTATCCCACATTCCTTTGGTAGTTGTGCATGTCTTGATATCTTCAAATTTAGCATCAGTATAGGCAGCAACAAGTTCCATCATAGTAACATTGTGTTCATGCTTATCCTTCAGTTGATCAACAGTTAGGGGACCAGTGGGTGGTTGTATGTAGCCATTTTGCATCAGATCTAGTGCTGAGTTCCCAATTCCAGATATGTCAAGCTTCATTCTACTTTGCCATACTGTGAAGTTCTCTTTATTTAGTTTCGGTACTTCCCTCTTATACATCTTGAGACCTTTATGCTTAAGTCCTTAAAACTCTATTCCAAGCAATGTAGCTCTGATACCAATTGTTAGAATAACTGAGAGGGGGGTGAATCAGTTATCTAGTGTCCCAATTCAAAATGTATAATTCAAAATAATTTCTTCAATTTCTGCTTGTTGGTAAGAAATAATAACTCTTACTGTCTATGCTTTTACCGATTACCAGTCTAATACTTATAACTATTTACCGATCAAATCTAATATGTAATATGCAAAGTATGATAGAAAACAAATATCACAATCAACACATAACATAAGAGATTTAACGTGGAAACCCTGTAAAGGGAAAAACCACCTAGGATCGACAACCCAAAATTGTTCACTCTTCTGAAGTGAGGTCGGTTAAGACCCAACCTTGTTAAAGGTTACAAGCACACTATCAGGTGTGACCTTGTTAGAGGATTTTAGACTAGAAATTATCATCCAACCAATATTCACTATGGGGTTGATAGGATAACAATATTCATTCGATGAATGATACATCATAAGACTTTCAGAGTCCACTCGGTTAAGAGATTTAGACTGTATCGAATGGTTAAATATGTAACAGTAAAATGACTTGCCTTAATACAACTTCAATTGTAGAGCATAGATCAATATTTAGTCCATTCAAATCCTTCTGATCAATAATTCACTTCAGATTCAATATTGTATCAACTTACTGTCCGTCGGTAACTACTCTCTATAGCTCAATAATTGCTCTGTAGCTCGGTTCTTACTAACCAGTATGATCAGAATGCATGGAAACCTTATTCACGTGATAATCCTATAGCTTCTTCTTCTTCCGGCCTTTTCATAAAGAAATTCTAATCTCTTATATAGATGAGTAAAATGTTTTCTTCTCCACCATTAGATTTTGCCGCTTAATCACATTCATAGATTTTTCCGCTTAAACTTTCTCGGTACATGTGTCAATAACATGTTTCAATTTGCTTCATTAGATCTTCTTTGAATTTTGTTAGTCGTTGATCTGCGTAACAAACATTATCTGTTACCTTGATGTTATACTCTTGCCAGCTCATCAATCTTATTGGCTAAACTAATCATTTAATTCATTCTATCTTCCTTGGTAAACAAAGAATGCATCAGTGAACACTGCTCGGTTAATACTATGGTCGGTATACACTACACTCCGTTGGTGTATACTAGAAATGCTTCATTTATCAACAACACTACTTTGTGTCTTTCAGCTCTATACTTCATTATAGATGAATGCAACATAATGAAGTCAATATCATCAAGCCATAGACTCATCAACAAGTTACTCAATGTGTTCCTTATCCTCATCTATCATGTACATCTTTCCTCATGTATATTTCTCTGTTCTTCATCTCTTTTCATTTTTCTTCAGATGTCTCAGTGTAGTAACTTACAAGATAAGTGCTGTCAAACTAGTTGACATCAATGACAACATAATACTGATTTAATCATATTACATATCTAATCAGCAACTTCTCAGTGATCTTGCAATCATAGAGCCTTCAATCAGACTCCAAATCAGTTGTAGTCCAACAATATGCATATGACTTGCAACCAAAAAATATAAGGTGTCTCAATGAAGGCTTATGACCTGACCAAGCTTCTATGGGTGTTTTATCAACAAGAGAAGATGTAGGAGACTTGTTAATTAGGTAGAAGGTAGTGACAATAACTTCAAGGCCAACACCACTCAACATACTCCTAGCCTTCTCCATCAACGTCTTGTTCATCCTTTTTGCAACTCTATTTTGTTGTAGAGAACAAAGAGTTGTCTCATTCTTATGAATACCACAATATTTATAGAATCTATAAAAACCATTAGAGAAAAATTCACTGCCATCATTAGTTCTCAAACAGTTTATTTTCCTTCAAGTCTATAATTCAACCATTGCTTTAAATTCTTTAAATTGTCTCAAAAAATTAGATTTACTCTTTATAAAATATACTCATGTCCTTTTTCTATAATCATCAATAAATGAAAAATAATATGTGGATTTTCCAATGGAAGAAACATCTACAAGACCAAACACATTAGAATCAAAAAGATCCAACACACCAGAAGAGTTATGAGAACTCAAATAAAATTGAATGCAGTTTTGTTTTCCATAAATGCAATGCTCACGGAAATCAAAGTCAAGATTACAATCTTTCAAACCTTCAACAAGGTTTATCTTTTTCAAGGTCCGAAGACCCTTCTCCATAATGTGGCCAAGTATCTGGTGCCATAACATAGTCTTATCTATAGATAACTTTGATTCAGAAGAAAAAGAATCCTTAGCACTCCAAAATCCATTACCATCTATATTGTAGGTGAAACTCTCACCTTTTCTAATGAAGTATAGACAAATTTTGTCATCACAAAAGTAATATTAAACATTTAACAGTGTATGCATATAGCTTACACAAAGTGTCAATTCTAACACCTCTAGCAACCACTATAGCACCTTTCACCATTTTGTATCCCGCATCAGAAAAGACTTCCTGCATACCTGAATCTATCAGTTTGCTCACATGAATTTTTTTTTGTCTTATACCAAGCAGATGCAACACACCATTAATATTTCTTGTTCTACCATTAGCAAGCCTAATTTTAATTTTACCATGACCAACAACATTTAAATGAGAATTATCACCCAAGTACACCTTACCTTCATCAAATTCTTCATATCCAAAAAACCTATCTCTATTATAGGTCATATGAAAAGATGCACCTAAATCAATCAACCATGAATCATCACATGCATGAGTGGCCAAAGATGAAATTAAAAATCTCTATCTTCCTTCTTGGACTCAGATTCAAATTCAAATTTATTCTTTTCCTTTTTATTCTCTTCTTGGTAGTCATTATAGTCGTATCTAGGCTTACTAGAATTCTAGCAAATAACTTTGTACTTTCTAGGATATTTGGATCTCCCTATTGATTTGGATTTTTTATGCTTCTCATTCTTATTTCCTTTTTCTTTAGGTCCTCCAAGAGAAACTAGGGATTCCTTAGCACTGATGGATACCTTCCTCCTCATCTCTTTAGAAAGAAAGGGACCCACCACATCTTCCATCCTCAAAATGGTATAAGCATTGACAATGGACATACCAAGTGAATTCCACAAATCTGGAAAAATACAAAGCAGGATTTGACATTTCTCTTCCTCATCCATCTTGACACCAATGAATGCCAACTAGGTCACCAACATATTGAATTCTTCTAGGTGGTCTTTAATTTGCCCACCCTCCTTCATTCTCAAGTTATATAACTTCTTCCTCAATAAAATCTTATTTACTAAAGATTTTTTCTAATAAATTTCACCAAGATTATTCGACAGGCTCTTTGTAGAGGACTCTTCATGGATATTGATTAAACCAAAATCTATAAGGAACAATCTAATTTGACCCTTGGCTTTAGGGTCCATAAAAACATATTTAGTAGCCTCATCTAGATCTGTAGGTTTCATGAGAACCTCATCAACAACCTCCCACTAGATATTGATCTATTAGCAGACCCTCTAAATTACTACAATAAAATAAAAAAATCATCTTCTACATAAGCTCCCACTAAAATTTGGATTAGCTCAAAAAACCCAACAACCCACAAATGAAACCAAAGGTGATCAAGATTTGATACCACTTGTAAGGAAGTTAAGTAGTGGAACAACTTACTACACTAACCCTAAGGGGAGAATTGTTGGAGATTTTCCAGCAGGCCAGTACTGACTGTATGTTTGTCATTGATGACAACATATGGAAAGTAGCATGCATGGAAGTCTTATGGAGTAAGCTTTTAGTATATGTAGCATGGACATGATATTAGCATGATATCATGGGCGCAGAGGTTAACTGTTAGTACAAACAATTATATAGTAGTTGGTGTCAACAGTCTTCCTGACAGAGTAACAGATAGTGTTCTGTGTATGGTTGTCCGTACAGTTATCATGGAGCCTTGCAAGCTTGGATGTATGCTGAAGACATGTTAGTGATGTTTTAGTTATGGACACATAGTCTGATGATGAATGCAAGTGAAGTTATGCAGTCACTATTCACCAGTAGCAACTTCCTGTGTTTGTTCAGGAGAGTTGACAGAGATCTTCTTGGTTCTTGAGTTGCGCCTATCATGAGGGTATGTGGCCTTGGATTTAATCTTAGAGAAGTGTTATTGATTTTTGGTTAAGAGTGCATAAGTTAATTCAGCTTACAGAGAAAGTTCCAGTTGTTTTGGTAGAGCTGACAGTGTGTAGTGTGCGTCTGCAATTATTTTATTAGACAGGTCCTAGATTGAGTTACATGCATAGTAGAGCTGATAGAATGTTTGTTGGAGTTTATTATGGTTTCTCTAATATGATTTCAAGATGATTCTAATAGGCTGACCTGATTATATAATTTGGAGGAAAGATATTTATAGAAAGTCATTTGTGATTGCTGAAGTGTGGTTCATGGTTGATTAAGAAGAGTAGAGTAGAGTGTGCAAAGTGTTGAGCCATCAGAAGAAGGTCTATGTGACCAAGTAAAGTACTTGTGCTATTCATTGGAACTAATCCAGATAGTAGGTCAAAGTGTAGTTCACCAAGATCTAGATATAGTGTGTATCTATTATTCAGAAGGTTGTAGCCTTCACCCATTTGAGTAGTGAGCTCTCGGATAGTGCGTCCTCTCCCCTAATAGGGACAATTGTAAAAGAATCCTAATAGGGTTTGACCCTTGACCAGGTCTACTATACTTAATATATTGTAAAGCTACTCCTAACAGGGTAAAGGATCTTCTAACGAGGATCATTATACACTAGTATAGAATATTAGTGGGTATCAAGTCCCACCAGGGTTTTTACCTATTTGGGTTTCCCTGTAACCAAAATATTGGTGTTGTGTTCAAGTGTTCTTTCATTGTGTTTATGCTTTATGTTTAAGTATACTCAATTGGTTAAAGAATTAAATTCTTGTAGATAACTGATTCACCCCCCCCCCCCCCCCCCCCTCTCTTAGTTATCTCTTGGGACTATTCCTAACAATTGGTATCAGAGCCAAGTGCCTCAGAGAGAAAGTTTAATAGCTTGAGGTTGATCAGATGGCATATATTAGGAAAGAAAGTCCTAAGTTTGATGGAGAGAATTACCTTAATTGGAAGAACAAGATGGTAACCCATTTGTAGTGCATTTCTTTTGAAGTTTTTAATGTAACCATCAAAGTAGCCAAGATTCCTACCTTAGAAGACCTTGGAAAAGATGATGCTACTAACACACAAAAGGAATTGTTTCATTATAATGCTATTGCTAAAGAAGCCCTTATCAGTGCCCTATCTGATGGTGAATTTTTAGAAGTAAAAAAGGTAGATACAACCCACAAAATATGGAAGCACCTAGAAGACACATTTGAAGGAGACAAACAAGAAAAGAATGCATGCAGAAAGACATGGAAGAAAAGATACAATGCATTAGAGATGCTACCTGAAGAAAACATCAAAGCTTACAATCAGAGGATTAATGAAGCAGTTGCTGGAATCAGGAACAATGATGGAGAGATATCAGAAGAGGAAATTATGGATAAAGTAATGACTAATCTTACTCTAGACTATGAAAGCAAGATCAACATCCTTGATGAGACCATGCAACTTACATCAAATTTCAAGAGAGAGACCTTGATCAGCAAGATCTTAGCTTTTGAGACTTCAAGATTGAAGATAGAACCAAAGAGTGAGACAACTTTCAAAGAAATAGTCCATGGTAAGAAATCTGCAAACACTTTTGGTAATTTTGATAATGATGATGAAGATAAAAAACTAGATGAGTTTATTGCTATGATTGCCAAAAGAGAAAAAAAAGGAAAAGGAAAATATGAAGGTCAATTACCATTTAAATGCTTTTCATGCAATAAGATTGGTCACTTTGCATCTAAGTGTCCCACTAGAGCTAGAAAGTTCAAAAAGGATTACAAGCCTAAGTATTCTAAGGAATGCTACTATGCTGGAGATGGAGTTTTAGATGAAGAATCAGGTGAAGAAGAAATTGGATTCATTGCTATTGTAGACAAGATGAATAGTAAGTCAGTTCCTAAAGATGAGAAAGTAAATCAAGAGCTAGCATTGATTTCACAAGCTGACATAAGGACATACTGGATTATAGATAGTGGTTGTTCACATCACATGATAGGTGATAAAGGTAGGTTTTTTCATTTGGACAAATACAATGGAGGTATGGGTAGATTTGGAGACAACACTCCTAAACCAATAGTTGGTAGAGGAGCCATCACTTTGGATGGAAAGAATAGTACTGATGATGTTCTTTATGTTGATGGTTTGAAACATAACCTTCTCAGTGTTGGATAGTTACTTGGAAAAGGCTATCAGTTGGTAATATTTTTCAGCTCAATTCAGAAGCAAGTTGTTTTGTTGCTAAAGTTGATGACAGTTGGTTGTGGCATAAAAGACTATGTCATATCAATTTTGATAACATAGTAAAGATCAACAATGTAAAGGTAGTAAGAGATCTACCTAGCATAGAAAAGCCAGTTGATACTATATGCAGGGAATGTGTGATGGAGAAGCAAGTGAGAAATTCATTCAGGAGCAAGCATAATTTAGTAGAGAACAAGTTGGATCTGATTCATATAGACCTATGTGGTCCAACTCAAACAAGATCATACTATGGTGAAAGGTATTTCATTTTGTTTGTTGATGATTATACTAGGATGATGTGGGTTGCGTTCTTAAAAGATAAGTCAGAAGCTTTTGAAAAGTTCAAAATATTCAAAGCTAATGTTGAGAATGAATCTAGAGTAAAGATAAAATGTTTGAGATTAGATAGAGGAGGAGAATTCAAATCTGACAGATTTTATGAGTACTGCAAAGAACATGGCATAAAGAGATAGTTAAGTGCACCTAGAACCCCTCAAAAGAATGGAATTGTAGAAAGAAGGAATAGGATCATTCTCGATACAGTGTGTTGCTTGACTTTCAGTTAGCCATCATTTTTTTGGTAACGTCAAGTCAGATTTAGTCATGTCTGAGTCTAAGTCTAAGTTTCCTTTAGGATAGGTTGTCCTTGCCAGGTTTCCCCGCCATTGCCTTCTTCTTTTCAAGCCGGGTGGGTTATTTGGAAGTCCCTTTACCAATGGGTAGGTGATAGACCCCAACCTAGCAAGGATAACATGCTCACATTGAGGATCTTTTTTAGATGGAATGGTGATTAGAAGTAATTGAACATAGTGAATATGCAATGGTTTAAAGTTCCTTCTAAGATTCGGGTGTGTTCTTCATGTGCACAGAGCTAAACTTCATGAAACTAATGTGCATATAGATAATCAAAATAATCAAATGAGATATGTTTTAAAAATATTGGAAGGTGCCAGCTAAGCATTCAAAAGTGTAACAGAGTTGAGTTCATGCTTATTCAATGCATTTTCCACAGTTAATTGAAATCTATGTTTAGCATGGTTTGGATACATATATTGATTATCTGGTCTTTCACGATCCCAACGGTGAAAATAGTATTCAATTTGGAGTTGACAGGTCTGCAGTTGTCATAAAATGTCAATTATATATCTACGGTTCCCACTATCCCTCTACCAACAGTACGGTCCACGTGTGCCAAAGACAAAGTGGTCGGATGATTGCATGAATTTAAAACATACTATGCAATCATGTGACAGTGTGAAATGGGAGCCTGAATAGTGGTGAAAAGTCAATGACAAGATAGTGGAAGCCTTGTAGTCTCTAGAACTAGGGTTCCTAGAAGATCGCATGACTGAGAAACCAGTCTTGCGATCATGCGAGATGCAACCACATGGACTCCTCAACAGATGCGGGCCTGGTTCATATTTTCACTTTGGTCAGAATCAACAGTAGCCTTTCTTTGTGGCATAGCGGGATTGAGACACATGGAGTAGTGGGTCCAAAGGAATTTATACCGTATGGTGTGCTAAAGAAGAACCAACGGAGGTTGCAAGATCACAAGACTGAAAGAACTATCTTGCGATCATGCAAGATCTCACCACATGTCCTGGTGGGCCTGAGAGATTTCATTTATAGTTGTCAGGTCTTGTGCATTAGCTATTTTCTTAACCCCTTTGCAACTCTTAATGAATCTGTGGTTGCCGCTTTCCCTGAATGATGTCATGTTATCTTGGTGGGAAAGCTGGATAAAGACAGGTAGCAATTCTATGTCTGATGAGAAAAGACAAGACGGTTGACAACAACAAGCATTCCCAAGATCTTTCCACATGTCCAGGTGGGACTAAAGATGCTTAGAGTTGACCAATCATGCGACAATGGATCCCATGTAGATAGAAAGGTCTAGCAGTTGGCAGGTGGATATCTAATGAAAAGGTGAAGGAAAGAAGAGTAGCCGCATGATCGTATAGATTAAAATATTGCTATGCGATCATGCGAGATTGTGCCACATGGTGGTGGGTCTGAAAGCTTTTTATACATGGTTAGAATATTCCTAGTTCCAAATCTATGGTCCCCACCTTGTTGCTATGGTGTGGGAGATTCTATGCGATCATGCGGGATCTTGCCACGTGGTTTGACACCCGAGCTTGGCATAAAAGAAAGAGGAGTGGTCGCATGATCGTATGAATATAATAACAGCCTTGTGATCATGCGACAATTGAAATTTGGGCTGGTGAGTGTGTTTTACTAGGACCCACGAAGGCCAATAGTGCAAGTGCAATGATGGGAAGGAATATGCTTTGCGGGAAAGCGAGATTTTGCCGTGTGGACTTGCTCACTTGTGGGACCTGAGTCTTAAACTAACTATAGGAGATGATATAATCGTGGCCATTTATTTCAAAGGCTACCAGATCAACGACATGAGTTCAAACCTGAGATTTTTTAATGGATACCAAACTCTGATATGACGCCAACAATAAAATACCAGAGGATTAAAGATAATAACTTGACTCCGAGAAGCCCAATAGATTTCAGCTTGAGAGGTGTTGTTTGAAGAAATGAAAGGGCTCGAATTGAAGTGTCATAAGTTTGTGATTGGCTTTTCAATTTAATTCATTTAGGTTGTTCCTATTCTATGCTTTATCTTTCTGTATTTTGGAAGTTGAATCATTTCCAGTGGCTATAAGCATTGTATGTAAACTCTATAAATATGGTGGCAGAAGTTAATGTGGGGGTCGGAAAAATTTTGACATGAAGAGAGGTTGCAGAGACAACCATACTTGGTGTCAACTCTTTATTGTCCACGTGCTTCCCTTTTTTGCATACAGTCAGAGAGCTAGAGTAGAGGAGAGGGCACTTTAATTTCTGCATTTCATTCATGCATAGAGATTGATGTTCAATTTTTGTAATAGATTTGGCTGTAGATTGCAAGAAAATATAATCAGAGTATTGTGTTTGTGTGTTTAAAACAAGGAAAGTTTTGTTATGAATCAGAATATTTGGGCAACACTTTTCTAATTACTTTCAATCAGAGTATTGTTGTGGTTAGTTTTGAGCACTTTCTTGCATTCTTAGTCAAGTGGTGATTGGGTGATAGATCAGAGTACTATCATCTGATCCTGTTGCAAAGATTTGGATGTTTAATCTTCATTTTTAATCTCATGTCATTGCATTTACAAATCTAACAGCATTCTTGCATTACCAATATTGGGAAGTCATAGGATGTGTGAATTCCTGAAGTTGGCTAGGATTAGGATCTAAAATTTGCCTGGATTAAGTCCTATTTAGGCTTAATTTGGTTTGCCTCTTCTGCTCTTGGGTTAAGAGCATACCCCATGTTAGTTTTAGGAGAAATCCATAATTCATTGAATATCATTCACATAGGGAGCTGTACCTAGCAATTCAAAGAAAAGCCAGTAATCATAGAGTGGCTTTTCAACTATTGTATTCAGATATTGTTCATAGTTTGGGCATTAAGAGTTATAATTATAAGAAATAAGAAAGGACAAATCTATTTACTAACAAATTTTTGGTGACTCTGCTGGGGAGTTGGAAAAGAAGACCAGTGCTAGAGATTGTTTTCTCAGATTTATTATTGTTATCTCTGCTAGAGATTGGTGACTCTGTGTCTTTAAAAGAATTCTATTTCATATCAGATTTTGAAGGATTTGAAAGTTCCTATCATTTAGGTTCCCAGCTTATGTTTTTGGAAACTAAGAGGAGGAACATATTAATTTTTCAAGCTACATTATTAATTTTCTCTACTATTCAGAGATTGGTGACTCCATTCTGGTTCTCATAACCTTGTTTGAGAAGTCCAGTGTTTACATTTTCAGATTTTATTATCTCTAACTTGCAGAGATTGGTGACTCCATTATAAAAAACCCATGCCTATTGAAATAGTGAAATGGAAGAGACCAGACCCTTCCTTTACAGAGCTTAGCCACACTACTGATCTTGTGTTGCATGATATGTATGAAGCCTTGTTAGAAAACATCAGTTATGGAATAAAGATGAATTTGAGTGTTAAAGAAGATCATGCAACTGTGCTGTTATGGAGAAGGATTTGTGTGAGATATCACTTGTTGAAAGAGGAGGAAGTGAAGACAAAATTTTTGCAACTAATTGAAGAGATTGTGATTGATGAGGATCCTACACTTCAACTAATTTAGAGGGGATTTAAAGAGATTATCAGCTATGCCACAAGAAACAACTTAAGTATAGCCCAAAACCATCAGTCTAGAGAATTATGGGAGCTAATTGAGGAGAGATTCTATATTCTCTAGGATTTCAGAGAGAAAAACTCAGATGCAATTAAAATATCAAGGAATGATTTTGAGCGTGATGGAAAACCTAAATTTACTTCATCCTTAGTATTACCATGGATGAGTGATCAGCATGAAGAAAGTGATCAGCATGAAGAAAGTCATCAGCATGAAGAGCCCATATCAACCAATGGTTCGGCTTTTGGGGAACAAGAAATGCCCTGGTTTTCAGAAGCACAACTTTCATTGAACGAAGACATCCTTCACTATGATGAAGAATTGGTAAGAAACGTAGACAAAGAAGTTTTTCTCATGCCTTCATCCACTCTTGATTTAAAAAGTTTAAGGTTTGAGGAAAATGAAGATAAACTTTTGCATGAAGTTTTTGTTGAAAATAATCTGATAGTTAATGTATCTCCAGAACATGAAAAGTTGAACTTCATTGAAAATTTCAGCAAAACTAATTTTCAATTTGCAAAGGTTGACAATGATCCTATGTTAGAATCTATTTATCTTGAAGAAAATGCAATGATTAATCCTCTTGATGAATTTTGTGTTGAAAAGAAAGTGAGATCATGTTTTGCCAAATCTAAAAATATGGTTGAAGAGATGACAAGCAGAGTTGAAAGAGAAATAAATGGGGATCATGCTTCAAATTGTTGTTCTCCTAAAAATTATCTTGAGACCGATGTGCTATCAAAAGATGGAATTCCTGAAGAACATGGTAGGGTTGACTCTTCATCCATTATAGCTGATAGGGATCCAATGCAAGGACCACTCTGCTTCCAAGCTAATGCAATATTGGGTTTTCTTAATCATATGGATACACACGAAAGGGCTGCATTATGTTTTGGTAATCCTCCTACTAAATCTGAGAATGCAATTAGAGAAATTGGTGCAACAACAAATGTTGAACAGGAAGATATTTCAATGGCTAATGAAGTGTTGAAGCATCATGTAGAAGATAAAGAATCAAATGAAGGTTTTCCTGATCTTGAAATGAAAAATGGTCAAACCATGATGTCAGCCACATGTGAATCTTCTACAGTCATTTTAGGTATTGGGGCTTTGGATTCAGGTGAATGTCTTTCAGGTTTGATAACTACAACAAATGAAGAAGATGTCTCAATCTAGATGGAACCTGTGTACAATGAAGAATCTTCTTGTTTCAGCCCCGGTTTGAAATCTGAAATTGCAGATGATAGTACCTATGTCTAGTATGATGTCATTTCACTTCTAGAGGCTTTTCAATTTTTTGATTCTATTCATCCTAATTTGTATGTTGATATCTCTACTAAGAGTGATAATGAAGTAAACGGATGTGAGTGTTTTCTAGCAGTGCTTCCAAAATCTATTGAATACTCTGAAGTTCTCCATCCTAGTTTTGATGATGATATTTCTGCTAAAAGTGATATTGTTGATATAAGTAGATGTGATTATGTTCCAGTAGTGCATTTAGAATCATTTGAATATCCTAATCTTGCCAGTCTGGATTTGAATATTGATGTCTTTGTTAAAAGTGATAAGGTTGAGGAAAAAAGCTGCAAGTATTTTTCAGTGATGTTTGCAGAATCTGGTGGATTTTCTTCTCCTTCACAGAAGATGATAGAACATGTAAAAGGTAGTGTGTAGAAAAGTACAGAAGAGTCAGAAGTCTACAATGAGGCATGGCTATTTGGAAAGGTCCTGGGGGTTACTATGTTGCAAATTGCTTTTGGACTCGAGTTCAACAGTGAAGGACTTGCCAGAGGTTATCAATGTTGTTTCAAGTTGGTGAAGCATTCTCCTCTATATCGGAAGGGTTCATAATTCTCTCTTCCTATAAATGGTCATGTATGATTCCTTTCTTGGTCTTTGTTCTTTGGGTGAGGCCTCCTCACCTGTACTAGAAGGTTAGGTTCTTGTTTTCTGTAGTTTTGGTGTGCTTAGTTTAGTTGTTCCTACTTTGCGTAGTGTAGTTTTCTCCTGCTTTCATAGTCAATTGTTTCCTATTTTGGTGTGTTCAGCTTGCCCTACTCCCCTCCACCCTCCCTATATGCAACTGATCATTATCATTCTTTGGTCTAGACTCCACAACCCAATGGATAAGACGCTTGTTTAACCAAAGATGTTGAATTCTCTATGCACTTTGCAGTACATATTCCCCAGACAGAGCCAGCTGTTGCCTGACTTTCAGTCAGCCATCATTTTTTTGGTAATGTCAAGTTAGATATAGTCATGTCTGAGTCTAAGTCTAAGTTTCCTTTAGGATAGGTTGTCCTTGCCAGGTTTCCCCGCCATTGCCTTCTTCTTTTCAAGCTGGGTGGGTTATTTGGAAGTCCCTTTACCAATGGGTAGGTGATAGACCCCAACCTAGCAAGGATAACATGCTCACATTGAGGATCTTTTTTAGATGGAATGGTGATTAGAAGTAATCAAACATAATGAATATGCAATGGTTTAAAGTTCCTTCTAAGATTCGGGTGTGTTCTTCATGGGCACAGAGCTGAACTTCATGAAACTGATGTGCATATAGATAATCGACATAATCGAATGAGATATGTTTTAAAAATATTGGAAGGTGCCAGGTAAGCATTCAAAAGTGTAACAGAGCTGAGTTCGTGCTTATTCAATGCATTTTCCACAGTTAATTGAAATCTATGTTTAGCATGGTTTGGATACATATATTGATTCTTTGGTCTTTCATGATCCCAACGGTGAAACCAGTATTCAATTTGGAGTTGATGGGTCTGTAGTTGTCATAAAATGTCAATTATATATCTATGGTTCCTGCTATCCCTCTGCCACTAGTGCGGTCCACATGTGCCAAAGACAAAGTGGTCGCATGATCGCATGAATTTAAAACATACAATGCGATCATGCGACAATGTGAAATGGGAGCCCGAATAGTGGTGAAAAGTCAATGACAAGACAGTGGAAGCCCTGTGGTCTCCAGATCTATGGTTCTCACAAGATCACATGATTGAGAAATCGGTCTTGTGATCATGCGAGATGCAACCACGTGGACTCCTCAGTAGATGCGGGCCCGGTTGATATTTTCACTTTGGTCAGAATCGACGGTAGCCTTTCTTTATGGCATAGTGGGATTGAGACACATGGAGCGGTGGGTTCGAAGGCATTTATACCATATGGTGTGCTAAAGAAGAATCAATAGAGGTCGCAAGATCACAAGACTAAAAGAACTATCTTGTGATCATGTGAGATCTCACCATGTGTCCTGGTGGGCCTGAGAGATTTCATCTACAGTTGTCAGGCCTTGTGCATTAGCTATTTGCTTAACCCCTTTGCAACTCTTAATGAATCTATGGTTGCTGCTTTCCCTGAATGATATCATGTTATCTTGGCGGGAAAGCGGGATAAAGACACGTAGCAATTCTATGTCTGATGAGAAAAGACAAGACGGTTGACAACAGCAAGCATTCCCAAAATCCTTCCACATGTCCAGGTGGGATCGAAGGTGCTTAGAGTTGACCAATCATGTGACAATGGGTCCCACACAGATAGAAAGGTCTGGTGGTTGGCAGGTGGATATCCAATGAAAAGGAGAAGGAAAGAGGAGTAGCCGCATGATCGCATAGATTAAAATATTGCTATGCGATCATGCGAGATTGTGCCACATGGTGGTGGGTCCAAAAGATTTTTGTACATGGTTAGAATATTCCTAGTTCCAAATCCGTGGTCCCCACTTTGTCACTATGGTGTGGGAGATTCTATGCGATCATGCAGGATCTCACCATGTGGTTTGACACCCGAGCTTGGCATAAAAGAAAGAGGAGTGGTCGCGTGATCGTATGAATATAATAACAACCTTTCAATCATGCAAAAATTGAAATTTGGGCTAGTGAGTGTGTTTTACTGGGACCCATGAAGGCCAATAGCGCAAGTGCAATGATGGGAAGGAATATGCTTCGCGGGAAAGCGGGATTTCACCGTGTGGACTTGCTCACTTGTGGGACCTGAGTCTTAAAGTAATTATAGGAGATGATATAATCATGGCCATTCATTTCAAAGGCTACTAGATCAATGACGTGAGTTCAAACCTGAGTGTTTTTCAATGGATACCAAACTCTGATACAGTGCCAACAACAAAATACCAGAGGATTAAAGATAATAACTTGACTCTGAGAAGCCCAATAGATTTCAGCTTGATAGGTGTTGTTCGAAGAAATGAGAGGTCTCAAATTGAAGTTTCATAAGTCTATGATTGGCTTTTCAATTTAATTCATTTAGGTTGTTCCTGTTCTATGCTTTATCTTTCTGTATTCTGGAAGTTGAATCATTTCCAGTGGCTATAAGCATCGTATGTAAACTCTATAAATATGGTGGTAGAAGTTAATGTGGGGGTTGGAAAAATTTTGGCATGAAGAGAGGTTGTAGAGACAACCATATTTAGTGTCAACTCTTTACTATCCATGTGCTTCCTTTTTCTACATACAGTCAGAGAGCTGGAGTAGAGGAGAGGGCACTTTAATTTCTGCATTTTCATTCATGCATAGAGATTGATGTTCAGTTTTTGTAATAGATTTGGCTGTAGATTGCAAGCAAATATAATCAGAGTATTATGTTTGTGTGTTTAAAATAAGGAAATTTTTGTTATGAATCAGAGTATTTGGGCAACACTTTTCTGATTACTTTCAATCAGAGTATTGTTGTGGTCAGTTTTGAGCACTTTCTTGCATTCTTAGTCAAGTGGTGATTGGGTGATAGATCAGAGTACTATCATCTGATCTTGTTAGAAATATTTGGATGTTTAATCTTCATTTTTAATCTCATGTCATTGCATTTACAAATCTAACAGCATTCTTGCATTACCAATATTGGGAAGTCATAGGATGTGTGAATTCCTGAAGTTGGCTAGGATTAGGATCTAAAATTTGCCTGGATTAAGTCCTATTTAGGCTTAATTTGGTTTGCCTCTTCTACTCTCAGGTTAAGAGCATACCCCATGTTAGTTTTAGGAACTTAACATAATTCATTGAATATCATTCACATAGGGAGCTGTACCTACCAATTCACAAAAAAGCCAGTAATCATAGAGCAGCTTTTCAACTGTTGTATTCAGATATTGTTCATAGTTTAGGCATTAAGAGTTATAATTATAAGAAATAAGAAAGGAAAAATTTGTTTACTAACACATCACACACCATTATGATAGAAGGAAAAGTTGCACACACCTATTGGAGAGATGTGGTCAATATAATAGTCTATACCATCAATAGAATTCAATTAAGGCCTGGCACTAACAAAACACCTTATGAGCTATGGTTTGGTAATGTTCCCACAGTAAAATACTTTAGAATATTTGGAAACAAGTGCTACATCAAGAGGGTTGAAGTAGTAGGCAAGTTTGATGCAAGAAGTGATGAAGGTATTTTTCTTGGTTACTCTACTAAAAGTATAGCTTATAGATGTTTCAATTTAAGATTGAAAAAGATCATTGAAAGTGCTCATGTAAAGATTGATGAAAATTTTATGATTCAAGAAAGATATCATGATTAATCACCCATGATTAAAGAAGAACCTAGATCCTCTTCTAGTGAGATAGTTATTGAAGAAATGTTTGACAGTATTGATGTGTTATTCAATGACCGTGAGACAAGTGAAGAAAATGCTCCTAAGGATGATGAGTCAGCATCACTGAAAGTTCCAAAGTTTACGTCAAGAAATCATTCCAAGGCAGACATCATTGGAGATCAGAGCGGAAAAGTCTTAATAAGATCACAAGCAAAGAACTCAGCTAGCAATGAAGTGGTATGTTTACTATCTCAGATTGAACCTTTAAGTGTTGAAGATGCATGTAATAATTCAGATTGGCATGATGCTATGAAAGAAGAACTTGATCAAATTGTTAGGAATGACACTTGGGAACTGGTCCCTAGACCTAGTGATAAAAATGTGATTGGAACAAAGTGGATATTCAAAAACAAGATGAATGAAGATGGTACAATAGTAAGAAACAAAGAAAGATTAGTATGTAAAGGATATGCGCAAAGAGAAGGCATTGATTATTCAGACACATTTGCACCTGTGAGTAGATTAGAAGCTATTAAGTTGTTTTTAGCTTATGCTATAGTTAAAAACTTCAAATTTTATCAAGTGGATGTCAAATCAGCATTCTTGAATGGAGACTTCAAAGAAGAAGTATACATTGAGAAGCCTGAAGGATTCACCTTATCAGACAGACCTGATATGGTATGCAAATTGAAGTAGGCCCTCTATGGACTTAAGCATGCCCCTAGAGCATGGTATGAGAGACTAGATGGATACTTAACAAAGATTGGATTCAAGAAAGGAGTAGTAGATTGTAATCTATTCATTAGAGAGACATCTGAAGGTTTACTACTTGTAGCTATATTTGTTGATGACATTATCTTTGGAGGTAATGACAAACTCAGTGCTGAATTTTCCATAGAAATGAAAAATGAGTTTGAAATGAGTATGATTGGTCCTATCAAATACTTTTTGGGACTAAATGTGCAGCAGATAGAAAAAGGGATTTTCATTAATCAATCAAAGTATGTGAAAGAGATACTAAAGAAATTCAAGATGGATGATTGCAAGCTAGTAGGAACTCCTATGATCATTGGATGCAAGCTTACAAAAGAAGATGAATCACCAACAATAGATATAACATTGTATAAGTCTATGATTGGTAAACTCATATATCTTACTCAGACTAGACCTGCTATTTCCAATGTAGTTGGCATAGTTGGAAGATTTGTAGCAGAGCCTTAAAAAAGTCACCTCATGGTAGCAAAGAGAATATTTACATACTTGTAGGGCACTATAGATTATGATCTATGGTATCCTAATTAAGAAAATATTGAGCTTCATGTATACACTGATGCAGATTGGGTAGGATGTGTTGATGATAGAAAGCGTACTTCAGGTGGAGTAGTGTTTCTTGGTGATAGATTTGTCACTTGGACAAGTGGGAAACAAAATTGTATTTCTCAGTCAACAATAGAAGCGGAGTATGTTACAACAGCCTTGAATTGTTCTACAATTGTTTGGATCAAACATATGATAAAGGATTTTGGAATTTAGATTGATTATCCTATTGTTATTCACTATGATAGCACTAGCACTATCAATATTTCAAAGAACCCTTTGATTCATGCAAAGAAAAATCACATTGAGATCAAATATCACTTCCTAAGAGAGAAAGTGGTAGAAAAAGAAGTCAAGTTGGACTATGTGAGTACTAAAGAATAGTTGGTAGATATATTCACAAAGCCCTTGCCTAAGGATACTTTTGAGTATCTTAGGGAGAAGTTGGGAGTCATTCCCTTCCCTATTTCTACTTAGAAGAAAGAAGGAAAGGCATTAGTCCTTGGGGACTGGTGGAAGGTTGACTACTCTACCTCAGGAATGGCACCCTTTTCCATTGATGCCAAAGGGGGAGTTTATGTAGAGTCATGAAAAATAGAAGTAAAAAGAGGAGTAATATACTAAGGGGGAGTAGCATTCAGTTATGATAGCAACATAGTCGAGGAAATGGAGAACATTAGAAAATATTGTAGCAGATGGAGGATTCATCTTTTGGGAAGTTTTGAAGATGAAATGGAGAATGTTATAAAAGAAATGTTCATTTGGGTTGGTGGTGGTTTTTCATTCCACATGTTGCCATCAATGCCAAAGAGGGAGATTGTTGGAGATTTACCAACAGGCCAGTACTGACTGTATGTTTGTCATTGATGACAACATATGGAAAGTAGCATGCATGAAAGTCTTATGCAGTAAGATTTTAGTATATGTAGCATGGACATGATATCATGGGCGGAGAGGTTAACTGTTAGTGCAAACAATTATATACCAGTTGGTGTCAGCAGTGTTCCTGACAAAGTAACATATGGAAAGTAGCATGCATGAAAGAGGGAGATTGTTGGAGATTTGCCAACAGGCCAGTGCTGACTGTATGTTTGTCATTGATGACAACATATGGAAAGTAGCATGTATGAAATTCTTATGCAGTAAGATTTCAGTATATGTAGCATGGACATGATATCATGGGCACAGAGGTTAACTGTTAGTACAAACAATTATATAGCAGTTGGTGTCAGCAGTGTTCCTAACAGAGTAATAGATAGTGTTCTATGTATGGTTGTCCGTACAGTTATCATGGAGCCTTGTGCACTTGGATATATGTTGAAGAGACATTAGTGATGTTTTAGTTATGGATTCATAGTTTGATGATGAACGCAAGTGAAGTTATGCAGTCACTATTCGCTAGTAGTAGTTTCCTATGTTTGTTTAGGAGAGCCGACATAGATCTTAATGGTGCTTGAGTTGCAACTATCTTGAGGGTATGCACCCTTGGAGTTAAGCTTGGAGAAGTGTTATTGATGTTCGGTTAAGAGCGCATAAGTTAATTCAGCTTACAAAGAAAGTTCCAGTTGTTTTGGTAGAGTCGACAGTGTGTAGCATCTATCTATAATTATTTTATTAGATAGATACCATATTGAGTTGTGTGCATAGTAGAGATGACAGAATGTTTGTTGGAGTTTATTATGGTTTCTCTAATATGATTTAAAGATGGTTCTAATAGGATGACCTGATTATATCATTTGGAGGAAAGATATTTATAGGAAGTCATTTGTGATTGCTGAAGTGTGGTTCATGGTTGATTAAGAAGAGTAGAGCAGAGTGTGTGAAGTTTTGAGCCATCAGAAGAAGGTCTATGTGACCAAGTAAAGTACTTGTGCTATTCATTAGAATTGATCTAGATAGTAGGTCAAAGCATAGTTCACCAAGATCCAGATATAGTGTGTATTTGTTATTCAGAAGGTTGTAGCCTTCACCCATTTGAGCAGTGAGCTCTCAGACAGTGCATCCTCTCCCCTAATAGGGACAATATTAAAAGACTCCTAATAGGGTTTGACCCTTGACTAGGTCTACTATACTTAATATATTGTAAAGCTACTCCTAACAGGGTAAAGGATCTTCTAACAAGGATCATTATACACAAGTACATAATATTAGTGGGTATCAAGTCCCATTGGGGTTTTTACCTATTTGGGTTTCCCTATAACCAAAATATTGGTGTTGTGTTCAAGTGTTCTTTCATTGTGTTTATGCTTTATGTTTAAGTATACTTAATTGGATAAAGAATTGAATCTTGTAGATAATTGATTCACCCCCCCGCTCTTAGTTATCTCTTGGGACTATTCCTAACAAGAATAATGTAAAAAAATTCTTAGATCTTTTTCAAAATTAGTAAAACTTAATAGAAATAATATAAATAACATTCATACCACAACACAATGATTTACATGGGGAAAAACCTTTCAAGAGAAAAACCACACTCCAAAAGAAGCCCAATGTATTATTTAGTAATCAATAATAGATTAGAATAGATTTGTAGAGAAATATTATCTCAAGAGTATCACCGACTAGAGATCCAAAGGTAACTCAAAATCTATAAGACTCTTACACACACCCTCCATATCACACATCTAATATATAGGATATACAATATAAGAAAATTTCAAATGGTATTACAAAATGATGGGCTAAAATGACCCCAAAAAGAGTCACCCATCTGATCTCTAGTCAAAGATTCTCTATGATGTGTCAATACACACACCAACACATGTAACTCCCCTTTAGAGATCATTTACATGTTTGACACATTTTTAAATTTCCTATTTCAACAAACCAAACATTTGGAGCCCATAATTTTTGAAGCATGTATTTTATTTTCTATTATAACCACTTTTTGGAACCTCTCAAAGTGTTCTACAGTTGGGACCATGAAGCACCAACTCAAACAAGTTTTGACACCTTTCAGAGCCTCCAAGACCTTTAAAATTAAGTTCAAAGTTTTTGTACAACTAAAAATAGCTTCCATATGTAATTGCAAGGTTGAGACACATTCTCCCAACATTTGCAACTGGAAATAGTCAGAAGTGCATAAATCAGGCCGACCTAGCCATCCTAGTAAAGGGAACATGCTGACCAAGTCACCATAGTCCCTTAAAATACTCTTCAAATTGAATTTATAGGTTAGTTACAGTCCCTAGGCTCTGTTTCTGGTTACATAATTGATCTATCTAGTTTTTGTTAGTTTATACATTTTGAAACTCATATTTTCTTCCTTTCTATCCTTCTATCTTGCATAATCCAATTACATTTATTGAATTGACCCTTAATTAGAACAAAGGATCATTGCACTCACTCAATGCTTAAGCCTACTTAAGCCTAGTAGGTCATGTTCCTTCTAATGTAAAAAAGGTTAGTTTGATGTCATTTTAGGGAAGCACACTAGAACCCCTTGTTATCACATCTAAACCAATTATTTTAGGTTACATATAGCTATGATATAAAATAATCTAATTGAACTATGCTAACACCAATAATCTCTAAATGCTAGCATTGAATGACAAATAGAGTAGGAAGGAGACACCACAATAAAATAAGATTTCTTGGAAGCTATAAAAACTCAAAAGGGAATGTTGCACTTCACAATCTTACTTCAAGAAAGTGTCATACACAAGGATAAAGAAATCTTCATATAACCAAAATAGGACAACTTATTTATAAGTTTTAGAGCTAAATGTTTGAGAGAGGGATGAGTGCACGTAGGGATGTTATTATTGAAATATGTGTTACTTCCAAAATATTTGTGGGAAGGTAACAACTCAATGACCACTAAAATCATGATTTTGATGAACTACAACTGATTTAGAACCTAATTGAAGATCTATGATTAGAGATCACTGAGTTTTTGAATAGATATGACATATGATTAAATCAGTAATATGTTGTCATTGATGTCAACTAGTTTGACAACACTTATCTTGTAAGTTACAATACCTAAACATCTGTAGAAAAGGAGTAAAAGAGATGAAGAACATAAATATCTACATGAGGAAGATGTATATGATAGATGAGGATAATGAATACATTGGGTAACTTGCTGATGAGTCTATGACCCTATGTTATTGACTTGATTATGTTTTATTAATCTATGATGAGGAAAAGAAGTGAAACACACAAGGCAGTGTGGTCGGTTGATGAAGCATCACAGTATACACTGAGCAGTGTAGTGTATACCGAGCATAGTATAAACTGAGCTTTTTTTAACTGACACATTTCTTTGTTAACCGAGTAGGAGAAAAGGAACTAAATGATTAGTTTAGCCAATAAGGATTGATGAGCTAGAAAGTACATTGAAATCAGAGATGGAGATAATGTTTGTTATGAAGATCAATGACTAGCTTAATTCAAGGAAGATCTAAAGGATGAAATCAAAATGTGTTACTGGCACATCAACTGAGGAAGGTTTAAGTAGAAAAATGGATGAAGGAGAATAAGAAACAAAATATTATGGAGGAGAAGAAAATGGTTTATTTGTCTATTTAAGAGACTAGGGTTTCATTATGAAACTTATGCCAGAGGAAGGAGACTACAAAATTATCGCATGAACAAGCTTCATGTATGCCTAATCAAACTGGTTAAGGCGAACCAAATTGTAGAGTTTACCGAGCATTAGAAAGCTATTACCGAGTGAGAGTAAGTCATTGATTGTTGTTGATACAAAATTGATATATTGATAAGAGGATTTGAATGGGCTTAATATAGATTTGAACATCTGCAATTGAAGTTGTATTGTAATCAGATCAATTGCTGTTACATTTTAACCATTATAAATAGAGAAATCTCTTAACAGAGTGGACTTGAAAGTCTTATATGTTTCATTCATAGAATGAACATTGTTATCCTGTCAACCCCATAGTGAATGCTGGTTGGATGATAATGGTTGGTCTAAAATCCTCTAACAAGGTCACACCTCACAGTGTGTTTGTAACCTTTAACAGGGTTGGGTCTTCACAGACTTCACTTTAGAAGAGTGAACTTTTTTGGGTTGCCAGTCCCAGGTGGTTTTTCCCTTCACAAGGTTTCCACGTTGAATCTTTTGTGTTATGTGTTCATTGTGGTGATTGTTTGTTATCATACTTTACATGTTACATGTTGGATTTGATTGGTAATCATTATTTGTTATTGACTGGTAATCGGTAAAAGCATAGACAGTCTAGTATTTTATGTTACCGAGATACAAAAGTTTAAGTAAATTGTTTTGGATTATACATTTTGATTTGGGACTATGGATAACTGATTCACCCCCCTCTTAGTTATTCTAACAATTGGAATAAGAGCTTTGGTTTCTTGGAATAGAGTTTTAAGGACTTCAGTACAAAGGTCTCAAAATGTTTAAGAGGGAAGTGCCAAAGCTAAACAAAGATAACTTCACAATACAACAAAGTCAAATGAAGCTGCATATATCTGCAATTGGGAATTCTACCCTAGATCTGCTAGAGAATGGATACCTTGCACCACCCAATGGTCCCTTGACCCTTGATCAACTAAGAGATAGGCATGAACATAATGTTACTATGATGGAGATTGTTGTTACCTATTCAGATGCCAAATTTGAAGACATTAAGGACTGTACTACTGCTAAGCAGATGTGGGATAAACTTGCTCAAGTTTATAGTGGTGATGCGAATGTCAAGAGAGAAAGAGCTGAAAGCTTAAGAGGAAGATTCAATGACATGAAGATGAAAGAAGGTGAAAACATTGTGTAGTACACAAACAAAATAAAGTAGGTAGTTCACGCTATTAGAGAATTAGATGGAGTTATTGATGAAGACACTGTGGTAAGAAAAATTATAAGGACCTTATTGCCTATCTATGCCATCATAATATCTGCAATTCATGAAAATAGGTCAGCACCTAACAACACACTCATTCTTGATAATCTGATTGGAAAGCTTACAACATTTTAACTGAACAATTATGATAATAGTGTTGTACCAAATGTTGAATTCACTTTTATGACTTCTCTGAAGATTGGTAAGTCTAGAAATAAGAATGATGATAGTGATAGCAATACTGATGATGAGCTTGATGAACTTGAAGCTCTTATGGCCAGAAGGTTACCTAAAGGTAAAGGAAGGTATAGAGGCAAATTACCTTTAGCATGCCTTAACTGTAAAGAAGTTGGCCACATTGCTGCTAGATGTCCACACAAGAAAGATGCTGAAAGAACCAAAGAATGATCTGAAAAAAGCTATGGGAGAAGAAATAACAGAGGCTACCGACACTACAACAAAGACAACTGAGACAATAATGATAAAGGAAAGAAGGTATGCTACATTTCTGAGGAAGAAGATATCACCGATACCGACACTGATGATGATGTGGAGGTTGTATTTGTGGCAATGAAGGATGATTCCAAAGAAGATGAAAGGTATGTAGAGACAAAACTTATCTCTAAGGTTAATAAGAATGATACATGGATTATAGATAGTGGCTATACAAATCACATGACTGGTGATGAAGAAAAGTTTGATTATCTTGATGAATACAATGAAGGATCTGTAAGAATGGGAAATGATGCACCCTGCATAGTAAGAGGTAAAGGATCCCTGATGATAAATGATAGATTAAAATGAGAAAATGCTTATTGGGTAAAAAGATTGAACTATAATTTGCTAAGTGTGGCACAACTGAACAATTCAAGCCACCGAGTTGCTTTTGAGAGAAAAAAGGTGAAAATATTTGATGATGGAGGAAGACTTGTTGGAACTGGTACACAATCCAGAGGTAATTTGTTTTATCTTGACAATAATCAGTCTTCTTGTTTAATGATGAAAGATGAAGATGCATGGTTGTGGCATAAAGGTCATGTCATGTGAATTTTGATAACATGATTAAGATCAGTAAAAGGAAAAGAGTTAGAGGTTTGCCTAACTTATCTAAGCCTGATCATGTTATGTGTCATGAATGTCAGAAAGGTAAAATGACTAAATCTAGTTTCAAAAGAAAAGATTATTTAACAAAGAAGATACTTGAGTTAGTGCATTCCAACCTATGTGGTCCTATGAGAACTCAAAGTTATTATGGAGACAAATATTTTATTCTTTTTGTTGATGATTATACTAGGTTGATGACTGTCATGTTCTTGAAAGAAAAATATGAGGCATTCAAGATGTTTAAGTGGTATAAAGAAAAAGTAGAGAAAGAGACTGGTAAAGAATTGAAATGCTTAAGATTTGATAGAGGAGGTGAATTTATCTTTGATGAATTTACTAATTTTTGTAATGAGCATGGTATTAAAAGACAAGTCTCTGCACTGAGGACACCACAACAGAATGGCATTGCTAAAAGGAGGAATAGGTCAATTGTTGACTACGCAAGGACATTAATGATAGAAAAGAATGTTGCTCAGACATGCTGGAGGGAAGCTATTAGCACTGTAGTTTATGTGCTAAACTGAATACAACTGAAAAAGGACACTAATAAGACACCCTATGAGTTATGGTTTGGACACAAACCCACTGTAAGTTATTTCAAAATTTTTGGAAGAAAATGTTTTATTCTGAAAGATGAAAGAAATGGACAGTTTGACTCAAAAGGTGATGAAGGGATATTTCTAGGATATTCCAGTAAAAGTAAAGCATACAAGTGTTTGAACAAAGTAACTAATAAAATGATTGTAAGTACTAATGTTTGAGTTGATGAGTTTGATGATAAGAATACAAAGGAAAGTAGAAAGGAACTAGAAGACTATGATAGATTCACTTACATTAAACAAGAAGAGTTTTTATCGAAGCCGCAGATTGTGACAACCGGTCAACAGGAAAACAATACCGAGGAACATGAAAGAGAAATTGACGAGCAGGAAGGACCTACCGAGCAAGAAAATGAACCTGCATAGGATGAAAAAGAAAGAAGAAATTAGATACTGGCAAGTTTTGTCAGAAGACATCATCCTGAGACACAAATCCTTGGAGATAGACAAGCTGGCATGCAAACAAGGAGTAAAGGAAGACAAGGTACATGTCTAGTTTGTGATTATGAACTGAAAAATGTAAAAGTTGCATTGGAAAATGGAGAATGGATTAATGCAATGAAAGAGGAAATAGAACAAATAGAGAAGAACAAAACCTGGACCTTAGTACCCAGACCTAAAGATAAGATTGTTATTGGTACTAAGTGGATATTCAGGAACAAGCAAAATGAGAATGGTGAGGTAACAAGGAATAAAGCTAGATTGGTATGCAAAGGATATGCACAGGAGGAAGGAATAGATTATGGTGAAAAATTTTCACTTGTTGCTAGATTAGAAGGAGTCAGAATGTTACTTGCATATGTTGCACACAAAAAGTTCAAAGTTTACCAAATGGATGTCAAGTCAGCATTTCTAAATGGGATACTCGAAGAAGAAGTCTACATAGAACAACCTGAAGGGTTCATGGATCTAGAAAACAAAGATATGGTATGTAGATTACACAAAGCTTTATATGGTTTGAAGCAAGCATTGAGATCCTAGTATGAGAGGCTGCATAATTATTTGTTAAGTATTGGATTTGTTAGAACAAGTGAGAACATCAATTTGTATATGAAAGGAGATACTGATGATACTATTCTTATTGCTGAAATATTTGTGGATGACATAATATTTGGAGTACAAGATCAAATCTGTAAGTCATTTGCTGATGAAATGAGAAGTGAATTTTAAATGTCTATGTTTGGAGAGATTAAGTTCTTTCTAGGACTACAAGTGATTCAGCAGAATGATGGTATATTCATCACACAATCCAAATATATCAAGGAAGTATTGAAGACATTTGGCATGGAAGATGCTAAACCTGTGGGAACATCGATGGCTACTGGATGTAAAATGACTAAGGAAGATGAAACTACAGAGGTGAACAAGACACTATACCAATTAATGATTGGTAAATTAATGTATGTAGTGCATAGTTGACCAAACATAGCACATGCTGCAGAAATTGTTGCAAACCCTAGAGAGTCACACATGGTTGCTACAAAGAGAATCTTAAGATACCTGAAGAAAACAAAAGATTATGGATTATGGTATCCTAAGGAAGGAAAATTTGAACTTAGAGTCTATACCGACACTGATTGGGCTGGAAATGTGGATGATAGGAAAATTCCCACCAGAGGAGCATTTTTCTTTGGTGAAAGACTTGTTACATGGACAAGTAAGAAGTAGGCTTGCATTTGTCAGTCTACAGCCAAAGCAGAGTACATTGTTACTGCTACAAACTATTCAAATATTGCATATATTAAGCAAGTATTGGAAGGTATGAATGAGATAATCACAGAGCCGGTGATTATATATTGTGATAACACAAGTGCAATAAAAATTTCAAAGAATCCAGTGATGCACTCTAAAAAAAAGCATATATCTATTAAGTATCACTACTTAAGAGAACAAGGACATGAGAAGCAAGTTAAGCTAGAGTTTGTTACATCAAAAGAACAACTTGTAGACATATTTAAAAAGCCTCTACTGGAGGATACATTTGAATACTTGAGGACTAGACTTGGGGTCCGTCCCCTGTCTACCGGTCACTAATGTGATCTAGATGTTGCATCAGCCTAATCTTATCAAAAGATCATACATGTTGATGCAACATAATTCACACTTTGGATCATGTCTAAGGTTGTGAAAAGTTTGGAGAACTAGAATAGATTGGCATATCAGTATATAGAGATACAGAGAATGCACCAGACAATAGAGAGTTACATGGCTACTACAGAGCTGTATGTTTATTTTTTTCTTTGGCATTGTTGTTAAATGGAGAGATAAACAATATGAAACATTATGCACCAATGAGACATCTATCTAAGGGAGAGATAAACTAAAAGAAAGGGAGAGCACTGAAGATCAGTTACTGAGAACAGAAGAAGGAATCTAAGAGTTGAAAAGATCATATCTGCAGAATGTTGAAGCTGCATTGGTAATGCTATTGAGTAATGTAGTGATTAAACATATTAAGCTAGGGAGAGCTTGTACAACATTTGTTTATAGAGTTGTAGAATACATGTTTGGTATATTTCATATTACTTGAGTTTCCATCAATGCCAAAGGGAGAGATTGATGAATTACAACTGATTTAGAACCTAATTGAAGATCTGTGATTAGAGATCACTGAGTTGCTGAATAGATATGACATATGATTAAATTAGTAATATGTTGTCATTGATGTCAACTAGTTTGACAACACTTATCTTGTAAGTTACAATACCTAAACATCTGTAGAAAAGGAGTAAAAGAGATGAAGAATAAAAATATATACATGAGGAAGATGTATATGATAGATGAGGATAAGGAATACATTGGGTAACTTGCTAATGAGTCTACGACCCTATTTTATTGACTTGATTATGTTTCATTCATCTATGATCAGGAAAAGACTTGAAAGACACAAGGTAGTGTGGTCGGTTGATGAAGCATCACAGTATACACCAAGCAATGTAGTATATACCGAGCATAGTATAAACTGAGCTTGTGTTCACTGACACATTTCTTTATTAACTGAGTAGGAGAAAATGAACTAAATGATTAGTTTAGTTGATAAGGATTGATGAGCTAGAAAGTACATCGAAATCAAAGATGGAGATAATGTTTATTATGAAGATCAACGACTATCATAATTCAAGGAAGATCTAAAGGATGAAATCAAAATGTGTTATTGGGACATCAGTCAAGGAAGGTTTAAGCGGCAAAATGGATGAAGGAGAATAAGTGGCAAAATCTTATGGAAGAGAAGAAAATGGTTTATTTGTCTATTTAAGAGACTAGGGTTTCATTATGAAACTTATGCTAGAGGAAGGAGACTATATAATTATCACATGAACAAGCTTCATGTATGCCTAATCAAACTGGTTAAGGAGAACTGAACTGCAGAGTTTACCAAGTGTCAGAAAGCTATTATCGAGCGACAGTAAGTCATTGATTGTTGTTGAAACAGAATTGATATATTGATCAGAGGATTTGAATGGGCTTAATATAGATCTAAACATATACAATTGAAGTTGTATTGTAATCAGATCAACTGTTGTTACATTTTAACCATTGTAAATAGAGAAATCTCTTAACAGAGTGGACTTGAAAGTCTTATATGTTTCATTCATAGAATGAACATTTTTATCCTATCAACCCCATAGTGAATGCTTCTTGGATGCTAATGGTTGGTCTAAAATCCTCTAACAAGGTCACACCTCATAGTGTGTTTGTAACCTTTAACAGGGTTGGGTCTTCATCGACCTCACTTCAAAAGAGTGAACATTTTTGGGTTGCTGGTCCCAGGTGGTTTTTCCCCTCACAGGGTTTCCATGTTAAATCTTTTGTGTTATGTGTTCATTGTGGTGATTGTTTTTTATCATACTTTACATATTACATGTTGGATTTGATCGGTAATCATTATTTGTTATTGACTGGTAATCGGTAAAAGCACATACAGTATAGTATTTTATGTTACCGAGCTGCAGAAGTTTAAGTAAATTGTTTTGGATTATACATTTTGATTTGGGACTGTGGATAACTAATTCACCCCCTCTCAGTTATTCTAATAGATTTTTCACATGAAATTGGTACATAATATAAATGTGCATACAAAGTGATCTTTTTTTAAAAATTTGGATTTAAAAATCCATTAAAATCATAATTTTTCTAGAAAGACAAGATTTTGGTGTAAACATTTTGTGATTGAAATTTTTTGTAGTTGTATCATCTTAAAATGGAAGCACTTACATGTTAAGAGAATTTATCCCTCTGAGTAAGTGGTTTGGGGTCATATCAGACACCTTGAATTGATCTTTTCTTTGATTTGGTTTTCTCCCCGCCTTCCACTTCTTTTATGCTTCGTTATAGGTAAAATTAGGGTTAGGATCTTGAGGATTCTCCTTAATTTCCCTCTTCCATGGCTCTATTTTCTAGGTAGATGTCCTCCTGGCCTTCATCAAATTCATCATAGGATTTTATGCCTATCCATGGCATTCTATCCTATTCTAGTATCATTTTTAGGTCTCCAGGCATCGCCAGGACCTCCTGTCCTAATTTTGGCTGGATCTGGGCCCATAGGGTCAGAATCGAGGTTGATCCTTACTAGGTCAGAATCAAGCTCGATCCTGACTAGGTTAGTTACAAGCTTGATTTTTCCCCTTTGTTCAAATTTCCAAATTCCTTGATTTTTGGGTATCAGGTTTCGGGGATATTTGTTTTCCTACCTCCGGGTTGGCCATTTCAGGTTTTGGAATGGTAAATCCTTAAATTGCATTTAATCTAGGTATATTTTCTAAAGGTTAGGACCTAATTGGGATTTAATTCTCCAAGGTGGCCCCTCTAGAGGATTGTGCCCTAGTTCACTATAAAAGGAGGCCTTCCTCTCTCATTTTCTCCATCAAGTTTTCATCCTCAAACACTCTCAAGCAAGGTGATCAAGCAAGCATCCATTCAAGCATTCAAGTCCTCTTCTCCCTCCAAGTTCTCCATTGAAGATCAAGGATTCAAGAATTCAAGCCATTGAAGGGATTTGGTTCAAGTATTCAAGATTCATCATTCAAACCCTAGATCTAGCCATTATGATGGTGTGATCTTCCTTCAAGATCCTTTGTTCATCTTTTAGATCCATTCATTCTTCTATCAAGGTGGATTCCAAGCATACAAGCATGGAGGTTTTGTATTTACTTTCATGGTTTTGATTTACATTTACCATTGTTGTGTTCAAGATTTCATATCAATATACTTGTTTACATTCAAAATACAATTGCATATCTATCGAATTGCATAGCTTCATTGTTAGATCCATTTCTACTACTTTCTAGCATTCTTATTTCAATTTCAATATTAAGGTTGATTCCAAACTGGGGTTTGACCAAGGCAAACCCCTCAAACAAACAACAAAAACCCTCTTTTTCTTGTAGGTACAGGTGTGGAATTTCAGATCTGAGAGCGGATTTGTATACCCTTTTCAGAAAACTTTCAAGATGTGCAAACAAAGTCAGAATCGACCTTCAAATAAAGAATCTAGCCTTTGACCTTTTATGAGGGTCAAAGTCAACCTAATCTCATCTTGGAAAAGGATTTCCATGTTTTCTTTGTTGTGGCATTTCCAGTCTGAAACAAGTTGCAGAATTGACCGAAAGTACACACATACATCAGAAATTGATGTTTTCCATTTTTTCCCTAATTTGAGGTTGGTATTTGTATTTCAATTATTTCAGATTTCAAACACAATTCTACCATAGGAAAATATAGGGGTTTTCTCTCTCTTTCATATTCTCCATAGATTGATTTGATTGTGCATTAGCCTTTTGGTTGATCAAATTGGATCTCTCCTTTGGGAATTTGGATTTAGGAGTGAAGTTCATATTTCCCCCATACAATTTACAATTACACATCTAAATAGAGGTGATTCAATTTTACCTCTATTCATTTTGGTGAGCTTGACATACTTGCTCTCCTTTATTTTGTGGAATTAGATTCCCTATTGTGTTCGATTTTAGATCCTTTCTTGCATTTAGATTAGATCTAGTTTATGCTCTTGCATTTTAAAAATACAAAAAAAATAAAAATATATATAATCAATAAAATCCAAAAATATTTCTTGCATTTCATTTTCTATGGTGATCATTAAGATGCTTTGGTGTGTAGTTATGTTCTTTATTACTCTTCTTTTAGCATCTCTTTATAATACCTATGATGTTTATGATAGTATCATTCACTTCATTATGTTGATGACCCTTCACTTTGCTCTTGCCTATTCTTTTGTGCAGTTGACTGACACTAGTTTGCCTACATTTAAAACCTTCATTAAAGCTTTATGTGGTAGCCTTATTAATCTTTTGGATTATATGAAGAATTTGGTAGATGATACACCATCTCCTACTCATCCTAATCCTAATCCTATCAATCCTAATCCTAATCCTATCAATCCTAATCTTAATCCTATCAATCCTAATCCTAATATTCCTAATCCTAATTTGATACCTAATTCTCCATCTGCTCATCATCACTCTTCCCATACTTATGATGGGATTCAAGCTATAGTTCAGGATGTAGATGTGAAAGATTTCTTTGATTTACCTTCTCCTCCAATTCATGATGATATTAAAGGAAAGGGTAAAGAAACTTCTTCCAAACCTATTATCCCACCTTATACCACCTTTACTCATGAACATGATAAACAATCACCTCCTATAGAAGCTTTGCATAATATGTACACTACTAGATATAGTATGGTGACTAAACAAGGTTATAAAGGTTTAGGGCTTGGGATTAATGAGCATGGTATTAGGTTTCCAATTCATATACCCCCTAAATCAGATATGTATGGTGTTGGGTGTTCAAAATCTCAAGTTAAGGTAGGTGATGCTAAACATCATCCTCCTCTTCATATTCTTCTCCCCACACCTATCTTAGATAACCCTAATACTCGTCAAGATGTGGCTAAGAAAGTATATGTTGAGCTAATGAATTCCAAGAAAGAAATCTTTAGACCTATGCCGATCGATGCTTTATACAAATACAAATGTCCTTTTCATTATAGCAACAAACATTTACTTGTTGATTCTAAACATTTCAAGTTATATGTTAGAGAAAGAGCTGCTTTAGGAATTATATCTCACTCTTGTGTAGTTTTACAACTCCTTCATAATTTTGATATAGGGGATTCCCCTCCTTTAGATATAATGTAGATGTTCTTCCCCTCTTGTCTCATGACTGGGGGGCAAGAGGTGTATCTTCATCCAGTCTCCTAGAATCCATTAGGTCTTTTATTGGGCTTAATTGGTATCCTTTCTCTCTTATTTTTCTATGGCTTTGCATTATGTTTTTAATCATCCATAGAATCTATCCTTTTTTTTTCAAGATATCTTTTCTAAGACATTTTTTTTGCAAAGGTGTCCCTTGTCCTTATCTTTGGGGGGGCAAGGTACCTCTTTCTTTCTCTTTGTCTAGGGAGTTTCTTTCCTTTAGCTTAGTGGTATTTGTTTATATTGCAATATTATTTCAACATATTGATAGGTGTTCTGACTAGGGATAGCCTTCTTATATGAGAAGTTGTTGTCCTAAGTCATCACTTCTCTATTTTTCAAATTATGTTCTTTATAAACTCTCACCTTTTCTTTGGTGTTAGAGTTTATTTCCCTCATTCCAAAGATTTCTCTTCCTGTTCTTTGTAGGGGGCTTGATGATTGAATCTTTGTTCTCACTTTTGAAAGATGATATTTTATCCAAAGCACTTCTCTTTGGTGGGGGGTCTTGTTGATAAGATCTTTTTATTTGAGGATCCTTTTCCATGAGTGACATCCTTTTCATGATTATCTATATTCTTGGATGTAGGGGTCAATATTCCTTGCTAAGGATATGGTGTACATTGTTGTAAATAGGATATCTCCTTGCATTGTGAAGTTGGTATCCTCTTTCATCTTTGTTCCTACACTTGGGAGGCAAGGATGCCATTTACTTCTATCTTTCCAGGATTCACCTCTTTCCTTGGTTAAGCAATATCTATCTATTGTGTGATATCCAATCATACATGAAAATTTTGGTTTGCATTGAGGATCTTTGTCCTTGATCACAACCTATTTTATTGTTTGACATTGGGTTTCCGTGGTTGATATATCTCTCACCTTGGAAATGGAATAGTGTGCTATCCCTCATAAGGGTTACTTTCTTTTTAGTTCTTGCATGATATCTCTTTTCATTCATCCCTTCCATGGCCTCATAGGAGCTATGACCTTCTTGGCTTAGACTGGGTGTTGTTTGTGGATATTTTCTTGATGCTGAGGAAGGCTTTATCCTTGTTCTTTTCTTTCCTTAACATGTCAAAATAGTATGTTTTTTCCATATTAAGGAGGGGGGCATATATAGGGCCTCCCTTGTACTATAGTTTTTTATTTTTACATGCTAAATCTTGGAAGGTAACGCACATAAGTTGCTAAATCCTAAAAAGACACGCATTTATATGCTAAATCTTCCAAAGGTAACACACATAAGTTGCTAAATCCTGAGGAGACACACATTTTTCAAAATTTTCAATATGCTAAATCCTCTAAAGGTAACACACATAAGTTGCTAAATCCTGAAGGGACATGCATTTCCAATTTCAAATATGCTAAATCTTGGAAGGTAATGCACATAAGTTGCTAAATCCTGAAAAGACATGCACCTATATGCTAAATCTTTCGAAGGTAACACACATAAGTTGCTAAATCCTGAGGAGACACACATTTTATATTCATAGTGATACAAGTAGGTGGATCTATGAGTATTCCAAAATCTGTCAGAAGACACATTACAATTACAAGTGTAGTTTATGGGTGACCTTGTTGGGTTCTCCCTCCAGGGTGATTCATGGTAAGGTGGGCATCTTACTAGGTGAGGTAATCACTCTTTTCCCTTTCTCTCTTTTCTCTTTCATGCTAGTAGGACTGGATCATGAAGTTGTGTTATTTATAGTGTTGTTATTGTCTTTCTTATGTAAACATTTATGCTTCTATGATAGCTTTCCAAATATGATGTTAATATAAGAAATGTTTCTTAGCAAGGTTTCTTGTGCTAGTTGATTTGGGTTTGTTTTAGTACTAACCCCTTTTTATGTCCTTTTATTTTTCACACCCTCGTGCATGTATGTTGAGTTAGAATCCTCAGCCTGGGGGCTTGTGTCCCTAACTAAGTGTCATTCTATCTCATTTCGAACCCATTGGGATCTTTTCTTCCTTCTCCTTTACCAAGAGTGTGCATCGAGTCCATACTCTTGCTAAAGTGGGGGCTTAATGTATCATATTAAAATGGAAGCACTTCCATGTTAAGAGCATTTAGCCCTTTGAGTAAGTGGTTTGGGGTCATATCAGACACCTTGAATTGATCTTTTCTTTTATTTGGCTTTCTCCCCATTTTCCACTTCTTTTCTGCTTCATTATAGGTGAAATTAGGGTTAGGATCTCGAGGATTCTCCTTAATTTCCCTCTTCCATGGCTCTATTTTCTAGGTAGAGGTCCTCCTAGCCTTCATCATAGTAATCATAGGATTTTATGCCTATCCATGGCATTCTATCCTATTCTGGTATCATTTTTAGGTCTCTGGGCATCCTCGGGACCTCCTGTCCTGATTTTGGCTAGATCTGGGCCCACAGGGTCATAATCAAGGTTGATCCCGAATAGGTCAGAATCAAGCTTGATCTTGACTAGGTCATAATTGAGCTTGATCCTGACTAGGTCAGTTACAAGCTTGATTTTTCCCCCCTATTCAAATTTCCAAATTCCTTGATTTTCGGGTATCGGGTTTCGGGGATATTTGTTTTTTCACCTCCGGGTTGGCCATTTTAGGTTTTGGAATGGTAAATCCTTAAATTTCATTTAATCTAGGTATTTTTTCTAAAGGTTAGGACCTAATTGGGATTTAATTCTCCAAGGTGGCCCCTCTAGAGGATTGTGCCCTAGTTCACTATAAAAGGATGCCTTCCTCTATCATTTTCTCCATCAAGTTTTCATGCTCAAGCACTCTCAAGCAAGCATCCATTCAAGCATTCAAGTCCTCTTCTCCCTCCAAGTTCTCCATTGAAGATCAAGGATTCAAGAATTCAAGCCATTGAAGGGATTTGGTTCAAGTATTCAAGATTCATCATTCAAACCCTAGATCTAGCCATTATGATGGTGTGATCTTCCTTCAAGATCCTTTGTTCATCTTCTAGATCCATTCATTCTTCTATCAAGGTGGATTCCAAAAATACAAGCATGGAGGTTTTGTATTTACTTTCATGGTTCTGATTTACATTTACCATTGTTGTGTTCAAGCTTTCATATCAATATACTTGTTTACATTCAAAATACAATTGCATATCTATCGAATTGCATAGCTTCATTGTTAGATCGATTTCTACTACTTGCTAGCATTCTTATTTCAATTTCAATATTAAGGTTGATTCCAAACTGGGGTTTGACCAAGGCAAACCCCTCAAACAAACAACAAAAACCCTCTTTTTCTTGTAGGTACAGGTGTGGAATTTCAGATCTGAGAGCGGATTTGTATGCCCTTTTCAAAAAACTTTCAAGATGTGCAAACAAAGTCAGAATCTAGCCTTTGACCTTTTATGAGGGTCAAAGTTGACCTGATCTCATCTTGGAAAAGGATTTTCATGTTTTCTTTGTTGTGGCATTTCCAGTCTGAAATAGGTTGTAGAATTGCCCGAAAGTACACACAAACATTAGAAATTGGCATTTTCTAGATTTTCCCTAATTTGAGGTTGGTATTTGTATTTCAATTATTTCATATTTTAAACACAATTCTACCATAGGGAAATATAGTGGTTTTCTCTCTCTTTCATATTCTCCATAGATTGATTTGATTGTGCATTAGCCTTTTGGTTGATCAAATTGGATCTCTCCCTTGGGAATTTGGATTTAGGAGTGAAGTTCATATTTCCCCCATACAATTTACAATTACACATCTAAATAGAGGTGATTCAATATTACCTCTATTCAGTAGTAGAGGCTAAATAGAGGACATTATGTAGTGGGAAATGGTTGGAGCATGCAATTTATGCAACTACAATGATATTTTTCACTGTAGTTGTGCTATTATTTGATTATAACTTATATTATTTTGTTTTATGCATTGTGGACTACAATTTTTTTTTAATATCTTGGAGATATGAGTTATCACCAATTGGTACATGTGGAATACTCCATAAAGGCTAGCTAGTTCATAATTTATTGTAAATGTTTGTTGTGAATTTATCATTCATATGATTCTATTTTTTAATGATCAAAATAAAAGGTTTCCCACATCAATGTGTGTGTTGAACACACATTGGATGTTGAGCGAGGTGGGGTGGTGGGGGCGGTGTGAATCAACGTCAACTGAATCTCACTCAGTTAATCAACTATCTTGAATATTCACCTCATTACACAATATTTTGTTGCTATTGTTTGATTGTAACTTAAATTATTTTTCTTTATGCATTGTGGACTACAAAAACATTTTTATAATCTCTTGGGGATATGATTTATCACCAATTGGTACTTGTGACATACTCCAATAAAGGCTAGCTAGTTCATAATTTATTGTAAGTATTTGTTGTCAATTTATCATTCAACTGCTTCTATTTGTTGTCGATCAAAATAAAAGGTTTTCCACATCAATGTGTGTGTTGAATACACACCAGATGCTGAAGGGGGGGGGGGGGGGTTGGGGGGTGAATCAACATCAACCAAATACACTCAATTAATAAATGATCTTGAATATTCAACCATAACACATTCAAAAAATAATAAATTAAAAACAACAACATAACAACATCAATATTTTTATATGTGGAAAACCCAACTAGGAAAAACCATGATGAGCACTTGCCCACAAAGATAAATCATTGATATATAGTCTAATTATAAAGATAGTAGGAGTTTACTACTTTATAATTGCAACTAGAGGTTCACTGCTCATACACATTGAATATAGATAGAAGGTCACTACTCTAGACTTGCAAACAAAGGCTCACTGACAAAGTAGCAAGATACAGTAAAGAACTTGTACACCCAAAACTCATTTTCCTAGGGAAAAGGTACATACAACTCTTTACAATAGGTAAAGATAAATTCTCCTGATAATGCAACTATCCTACACAACTTTGTCAACTTTAGCAACACATTTTCACTTCCTTTACTTCTCTGCTATAGTCACAAAATAGAAACCTCACAAACTGAACTCTACTCTTTTGAAACTCTGCTTATAGATCTTCACTTTCTTGCACAAAAATATCTTCTTCTTGTCAAAGAGCACATTGTGCTTAGATACAAGATAGGTCATCAAAATTACAACAATACTAGCCATGCCAAAAGTAAATTTTTTTTTTTCAAGGTGAGCATGTCAAAAACAAGTTACAATAAGGTCCTATGCCATAAGCATCCAAACCAAAATATAGGTCACATATAACATGAACCCATCCGGATAAGATATATACATTGAATGCAATACCCATACCAAAAACATGAAGCATGATCCACTCTAGGAGAGAGAGGGACCTATAACACATTAGTACACATAGCCCAATACTAGATCCATAACAACTAGAAAAAACTTCATAGTAATCTCAAATGTGTAGCATCACACTTCCCAAATAACCACATCATTTGTCAGTTGTTTCTAGACCTCTACATGATATGGTGAGATCCAAAATCTATGTTAGATGCCATATCACTTGCCAATTTTCCATGTTAGAAGCCATCACAACACATTTATGGACCAGAACACAAACTAATCATATCTACAACACTTGGTAGCACTATTTTTTAATCGCCAAGAATTGTTTCTGGATCACTAGGAAACACAAAAAAGATGAAAACCTGAATACAATACAAATCACATCTACACATCATCAACCTTTATGTTTAGAGTAAAAACCTTTTGAAAATCACAACTAAACAACTTTCATCTTCAACTGTATATTTCTCTCATTGAACCACTAAATTTTAGACCATAGAAGCATTGAAAACCATCATAATCACAACATTTATAATACATACCTATCTTCCATTGTTCTATAACATTGAATACATACATATCTTTTACTATTTTGTAGCACTAAATACTACCCATCTTCCATTATTATGTAGATTTTGTAGTACTAACATGTCCAAATCACAACCTTACTCATTCTGGATCAACATCCAACTTACGTAGATATCTAGACCGCTAGATATACCTAAACGTGCCTTCAAAAAATACCTTTGGACTACAATGTTTGAGAAAACAAAGGAAACACCTTTGTACCACAATGTTTGACATCAATGAAAACTAGACAATAACAACCAAACCAACATATATTTTCAACAATCTCCTCCTTTTTCATTGATGGAAAGAAGCCACAAAAAATGTTTCATTAAGATATTATTCAGTATCAACTTCCCCTAACTAAAATAACTAATACACATTGTCAAATAAACATTTTCCTTATCTTTCTACCCCTTTTCCATCAAGGAAAAATGACAAAAACATACTTACCACCACACCACTCTTATAACAACCACTGACATATGTCCATAAAATAAAATAAGATAGAAATCTCCCCCTAAAAAGATGCACCACTTTGATTCACTTAGTTAAAAGGAGGGGAAATAACCCCAAGCTTCTCTTTATGAAACACAAAAGTATTATGATCATATGGTATAATTTCATGAAACATATCTTCAATGGTCTTTAGTCCTTGAGACTAACTCTGCATAGCAAGAATATTTTCAATTGATGGGTCATATTCATTTGATGAGATAGGAGATGATTTCATTCTCCTCATCATTAGAAACAACCTATACTAAGTCTCCTTATGTTCATTAACACCTTCCTATTTTTATTCTTCACCATCATTTGAAACAATTACTGGAGTGGAGCAGCTACCCAGACACATTTTCCTAACTTTATTTTTTTTACCAGAGGACAAATCCTTAGTAGACAACTTTCTCATTCTCTTTCCCTTATCTTTGTCTTTCTCTTCATTGGAAAAAAATAGATAATTCCACAATAAATTTAGTTCTTGCAACACTATTAGTATCCTTTAAAATTTTAATCAAATTTTCCATAATTACAGGTTTTTGTCTATTTTTGTCTGTCTATATTTTTCTCAAAATTGCTTAATTTATCTTATTTTAATAATTTATCGTACATCATTAGATTAATTTCCCAAATCTATTTTATTCTTAATCATAACAACAAAGGATCATTGCAATCACGTAGTGCTTAAGTTATACTTGAGCCTATTGAGTCATCTTCCTTCAGATTGTGCATTAAGAAAAGGTGGGTAGAACCCTCATATCTTACTCCTATTCACCCACATATATTTTATTATTGTACAATATTACATGGAAAAATTATTCTTCTTGTAACCATTAATAATTTTTTTTAAAGGTGGGAAATAGGGCTCACTAGGGAGCTTAGGCTTATCTCCTCTTACATTGGAAGGAATATGATCCAATAGGCCTCAAGAGGGATGAATAGTTAGGAAGACATAATGATCCTTCAATGTTTATGGAGAGGGGATGCCAAATGTAATTTTGGATGAAAATATGTAGATTAGGGGACAAATGGAAGGAACTGAGGGTTTTATTTGTATATAGGGAGACTACAAACATACACATTTTTATTTGGAAGGGATCTAGAACTAGAATACTACAATTGACTTGTTATTTAATTCTGGAGTTGAAATGGTGGGAACACGGTGCCCTGGTCAACCTATTCTTAGGAACAGGGCATCTATCTTGATTGGCTCTTGATAATTTTTGATGATTAAATGACTTGTAGACTATAGCTCTTCACCTTATCTATCTGTATCTTTTTTTTGCACATCTACCACCTATACCTACATATAGAAAAGAGTAAGAATATTGTGTAGAAAGGGGTTCTCCTAAGTCAAACCATGATTTAGGAAGCAACCTTGAAATTGAAATGAAATATACATCAAAGATAAAAATGGATGATACAATCCTCTTTGAATTTAATCACACGTTTTGGTGCAATAAGATGGATCCACAAACACATAAAAGGAAATTATAAAATAGAGGCTTGCATAAAGGTTGTTGAATCTTACCATAATGGATAATGGAATGCCTTGAATGATAAAATATTTTTCTTTGAATGCTTAGATGAAAATTTTTATTTGAGATCTTTATTTAGACTTGAGTAATTAGTTAAGGATGTCAAAATGAGTGAAGGTAGAAAAATTTTATATATCTCACAATATTCAAGGGTGCAATAATTGATGAAAACTGGTGTGGGATTAAAATCCTCACTAAAATAATGTAAGTGTTGAGTGGATTCAATTTGGGCCCAATCATTGTGGAATAAGACCTACCCCATTGGTCCATTCTTGGGAACAAGGTGCCCAAGGCCTTGCTCTGCCTAATGTGGCTTCAAATTGGGACCTTGGGTACTATTTAGAAAAATAAAGTTGGAATTACATGTGGAATTGAGCTGGGAATGCAAGATTAGATGCATTAGGCCATACATGCTAAAAATAGGGCTTGGTTGAGAAATAAATTGTATAGGGATGCAAAACACGACTCTATATTTAGGCCCTAATTTAGTGGGAGTATGAATCTATAGACACATTCATAGTAAAGTAGATGAAAGAAAGAGATAGAGAGAGAGATGATCATGGAAAGAATTTAAAGTGGTAAGACATCACTAAGCTCAAGGGAACATGATCCCTAACCAAGGATCTTAATGCAAAAAACCACTTACAAGGGTACACAAAAACAAAAGATAAAGGAAAAGACAAACAAAAAATAGGCTACAAAGGCTCCAAATCAACTAGTTGAAGATACCTCAATGAACAAAATGTCTCAACAGATAGTATCACACTCAAAATGTTATTATAAGAGAACAAGTGGTCACATGTAAAGAGAAAGAGCATACATCAGAGATGAGACAAGACTCCATGATCTAACCAACTAGAAAGGTATGTTATGATATTGGATCATGAAGGAGAGAGTTAGAGAAAGGAAATCATGAATTAAACAAGCTAGCAAGTTGTATTATGCTAGGTGATCCGTGAAAGAACATAGATTCCACTAGACAACAAGTGTTATATTATGTGATTTGTGAGACAAAATATGAGTACAAAGTAGTCTAGGAAGTTATTTTATGCTAGTTTCACTCATCCAAAGAAAGAGTTTAGTGCAGTGATGGAGTTGAATAGTGTAGAAAGTTGTGCTATGCTAGTCAATTCATCAAAGGATAACCAAGAAAATAATTGCATGTAAAGAAATACACAAAAAAGATTGTGTAAAATAATAACCAAGAAAAGATTTGTATCCAAAGGAATCTATTAAAAATGCTGAAAAATGATAACATACAAAATCATTTTATCGAAGGAAATTTTCTACAGATGGTGCAAAAGGATAGTCAAGAAAATAATTGTCTCCAAGGAAATATGCTATAAATGGTGTGCAAGGATAAGCAAAGAAAGCATTGTCTCCAAGAAAACCTTCTAGAAATGGTGAAAAAGAATAACTAATGAAATAATTTTCTCCAAGGAAATCCACAATATAATACACTAGGAGTTTTCATATGTGCCCCCTCCTTAAGATGGAAACATAAATCTATGGTGGAAACTTAAGGAAAAGAAGAGAAAGGATACCTACCTTCAACACCAAGGAGATATCCTTTAGGGAAAAATGTACATGAAACCTTAGCCAAAGAGGCATAACTACTTAGAATCCAAGGGAGAGATAATTGATTAAAAAAAAATCTTGCAACAAGTGTAGAGGGATCCTTTTGAGGAGTAGGAGGAATGCATTTTTTCTCAAAGACATCTAGCTCCAACATGAGATATTGAACAAAAATAACATTATTAACCAATAGAGGAGAAGGGGAACAAGAGTTCACCTTTTCCCCCCAATTAGGTAAAATAAATTCTTGACAAAAAAGATAACACACTTTAAGCCCCTGACTAAGCTGGAATTTGTTTATGATGTATTTTTTATAGTAAATTCAATTGTGAAATTAAAGACACCAAAATCAAATCTACTAATTAGAAGTGTGAAAGAAGCATCAGGTTCACCAAAGTGTAAGGTGGGAGATAGTGTTCACTTGGAATCTTATCCATATCTCCTCTTAAATTGAAAGGAGGATGATCCACTAGGCCTCAAAAGGGATGAAACACCAGCAATATCCAATGATCCCTTTTATTTATGGAGAGAGAATGTGGAATATAATTAAATATAGATGAGTGTAAGATTGGGGGACAAATGGAGGCAATTGAGGGCTTTCTATGTGTTTAGGGAGATTGAGAAAATATATATAGATTTTGGAAAGGATATGGAACTAGAATAGCATACATAACTTGTGATTTAAATTTGGGGCTAAAATGGTAGGAATAGGGCACCCTAGTCGACCTTTTCCCCAAGAATGAGGTTCCTAGCTTGATTTCTTCCCAACAATTTCTAAAAAATAAAATTGAAAACTATATCTCTCCACCTAATATCTCTATATATTTTTTTGCACATCTTCCACGAATACTTGCACACAAAAAGAGGAAAAATATTGTATAGAAAGGGGTTTTCCTTTGTCAAACCTTGATTTAGGAATTAACCTTGAAATTGAAATAAAATATATATCATATCTAAAAATTTAAATACCTTATACCTTGATGATGTAATCCTCTTTGAATGTAATCACAAGTGTTGGTACAATAACTATTAGAATGTGAAGTTGATTCTATTATTATTGTTGTCATTATTGGTTCTCATTGGTATCAATATATCCAATGCATAGAAGAGGTTTAGATGTGGTTTGGTGTATAGGTAGGTGGTGTATCGATAGAAGTATACATTGGATGATGTGCTTTAAATATTTTCACTTATCCATGTCGATGTTGGTTCCTTTCATCGCGCAACATATTGTGGATCGTTTGTTTTGGTTTGATCTTTTGTTGGATGTGTTTGTTTTGCTTCGGTCGATGCATTTGAAATGTAACATATAGATCCTCTTTGTTGGTACCGAAGGTCTCAAAGATGGTGTAGCGTGATGATATATGAGAGGTGTGTTGTATTGTGTGGGGTGCTCTACATTTCAATCCTTACCATCATGGGAATTATTTGGTGTGACCTATTTAAAATTGGTTTAGGTTGACCTTGTTGTTGGCATAAGATGGTATAAAATAAAGAGAGTTTGTTTATTCAGTAGTTCCTATGTGCGGGTATATACAAAGTGAATGTGAATATGACAAGGGAAAATCTATGTGTTGATGGTTATGCGAGTTGATGAAATCAGTAGTAGATTGTTATATCTATTGAATAGGCTGAGTAATTGAGAGGGGGCAGGGTGAATTAGTTACTCACAAAAACTTTTTAAAACTCTTACTATGTTGGTAAACTCACAAACCATACAAATGATAATGACAGTTATATTAACTTATATTCTACTGGTAAGCACATAAAGAAATATGAAACATAAAATAGATATAGCTATGAAAGAACAACACTATCAACTTAATGAACACCAAAATTTACGTGGAAACCCAAACTGGGAAAAACCATAGAGAATTTAATTCCCATAAAATGAAACATAGGTTAAGGTGATTTTTATAGAAGCTCATTGTCGTGTTTCCCATCATGGGTTGGCTCACTATCGGTCGGTATAAATATCCTAAAATATGAATTTGGCTAACTGCCAATACAAAGATTTTTATTCATAAAATGTGAACTAATAGAATTACATATGACTAAGTATGAAATAATTCCAATTGATACACATAGATTACCAAAAATAGAGATCCAATACGGACCTTCTACGAGCATACACCAAACTTGTGCAACATAGTATAGCTTCTTTCACACTACTGCCTAATAGACACACACTATACTACCTTCAAATATCTATTCTCAACTTGTACATATGCTCACACTATGTTTCTCTCCTACCTTCATATTACATACATCAGAGACAAAGGAATTTCTTTATTTATATAGATATCCAATCATACATATGTCGACCACACCAAAAGAGTGTTTCGGCCCCAATTCAAAAAGATTTTACAATTATATTTAATGTATTACCACTGGTCCTAAATTGACGCAAAGGAAAGGAGCAAGAGGGGCCAAACAATGGTACACCCTAATGATCCAAGCCTACTCAACACATGCGGAAGCAAACAAACACAATAGTGAGAGAGAGAATGCAAAACCTTTCATATATTTTCATCAAATAGAATGATACATGCCAGTCTGTAAGGCCTTCCCGGTGAGGGATAGATATTACAATGAAATACAAAGGTCCTCAAACATGCGAGGATCTACCAATAATCTCTATTCTTACTATCTTCTATCTTCTACCAAAAAATGCCATCTAAACTACAACCAAACAACTACATTTATACAAGAGTCTACCAAACTAAGTCAGCCTTCAGATCCATAATTAAAGCAAGGAATGATTATATCTAGGACCACATGCTTCCCAATGATGGATTCCAACATTAAATCCATGACCCAACATAAATGTACAAGTCAGCCACAAAAGGAACTAAAACTAAACCCGTTGGTGAGCAAGGATAACTAAGCAATAGATAAGCAATGTCGAGTGCTAGTGAAACAACCAACCACCTAGGAGATAACTGACCACACTCGATAACCAAAGAAAATTGACCAACTACTGACCAACTCGATCAAAGCAGGAACCAAGCAACACAGACAAACTCCAAATTGTTTTTGGTTACACAGGATTGCTAAGGACATGAGATGCTCCTGCATCAGAAACCTGGGGTTATTTTGAAATGATTCTCCAAATCATTTGGTAGGTCTGGTGTGAGCTGCATCCAATTAAGACTGTGAAATCCATGAACTATCTTCCATCGGTCTATTCTTCCACTTTACCAGATATTCCATATACTATTTTCCTCTTGTACTCTTGCTAACTCTTTCCTTCAAAATTTGTTCAATTTCTTCATTTTGCTTCTTATGATATTTTGTCAGTACTGTCACTTCTTCATCAGGTTTATGATACTCATACAAATCAACAATGTTGAAAATCGGTGATATGTCCATGTCATCAGGTAACTCAATTTCATATGCATTTCCACTGTCAAATTTCTTCAAAATCTTGCAAGGTCCAAAATTCTTCATCTTCAGCTTCCCATTTGTTCCAACAAGAAATTGACCTTTCTTCAAATGAACCATCACTTCATCACAAACATCAATTTTTTTATTTGTTCTTGATCTATCAGCTCTGTCTTTGTATTTCTGATTACTGTCTTCCAGCTTCAGCTTCACATCTTCATGCAATGTCTTCATGTACTCAGCAAATTTTACTCCTTCAACACTTTTATTATTCTCATCAGCAATGTCTCTCAAATCAGATATACTTCTCAATTGTGTGCCATTCACAATCTCAAATGTTGTCTTTCCACTACTCCTATTCACTAAATTATTGTATGCAAACTCTGCTTGTGCCAAAATAGAATCCCAATTACTCAGTGTGTCTCCAACTAAGTATCTCAAAAGATTTCCCAAACTTTTGTTCACAACTTCAGTCTATCCATCAGTTTGTGGGTGAAATGTAGAACTATATTTCAACTCAGTGCCAAATTTCTTCCAAAGGGTTTTCCAAAAGTAACCAAAAAATTTACTGTCTCGGTTAGAGATAATACTCCTTGGTAATCCATGCAATCTAAAAATTTCCTTAAAGAAAAGATCTGCTACATGTACTACATCTGATGTCTTTCTACATGGTATAAAATGTTCCATCTTTGAAAATCTATCCACAACAACAAATATGGAATCATTACCTCTTACTATCTTTGGTAAACCAAGAACAAAGTCCATATTGATGTCAATCCAAGGTTTCTCAGGAAGAAAAATAGGTGTATACAATCAAGTATTCTGACTTACTCCTTTTGCAACTTGACAAATTCCATAACTTTTAACAAATTTCTGAACATCTTTATACAACTGCGGTTAATAGTACCTCTCCTTAAGCAAACTCCATGTTTTATCAATACCAAAATGTCTAGCTAAACCACTACTATGTTTTTCCTTTATCAGATTAGTTCTCATTATTCCTCTTGGTATACACAACTGAATACCTTTAAACAACATACCTTCTTGAATAAAATATTCATCCCATTTAGTATCTTGTTGATCTTGAATAGGTGCTCTGCACTTTCTCCATGGCTCAGAAAAATTAGGGTCAAACTCATACGAATCTCTCTGTGTGCTATAAATGTGTCACACTTCTATGGATCATTACATGCAAGGAAACTCAAGAATGAGCCCTCACAAATCGATCCATAGCTCCCTAGGCATGGAGTGCAAGGGTTTTTAAGAATGCTCTCAGCTAGAGCTATTTAGCCTATAACCTTGCTAGTAAACCATGCAATGGGAGATTCAATGAAGACAAGGGCAAGAATGCCAATATCTCCAATGAAGCCAAATGTATGCAATGCAAAGCAAATCTATATGACAATGCAAGTTAATCTATTGCATAAAAGGAAATCTAAGCTAAGAATGCCATGAAAATGAAACTACTATGCAAGAAATGAAATCTAACTATGAAGCAAGAAAGCCATGATGCAAGAATGAAGATAAGAAGATAGAGTGTTGATGAAGATCTAAGATGAATGCCAACAATGCTCCAAATCTTCAAACCCTAGATGCAAGAATATCTCCAAAAGCTCCAAGATGACCTAGAAAACCTGTAGCATAATATTAGCATAAAAAGTTGGGGATCTAGAATGAAGAAGAGAGCTCTCCTTTTATAGGGAATGAAAAAGGAATGGGCCATGGAGATTAAGAGGCAAAAGATTTAATCAACAGTGGAGCTTAAAAGAGGAGCAATCCATGTGCACAAGTATCCTCCAATAGGAAAATAAGAGTTGACTTTTGTGTCCATATGAGACAAAAAGTACTTTTCTCTTTTTATAAAATAAGAATAATGCTTTATTTGTGCAACTTAGGATAAGAGGAAAAGTGGGGGCTTTTTATTTATTAAAAGGGGAGGAAATATTCCTTTTAAATAAATAAAAACTTAGGATAAAATGGTTAGCCCATAGAAAATAATCGAATAAATGATAGAGCTAGGATTTGATCAAGAATAAGCAATTTATGATTTAGCAAAAGGGGCTAATAGTCTAGGTGACCATTTTTAGGTGTATACACTCTCATCTCATCAAAACCAAGAACTTCAATTTTTATCTTGGTCATCAAATATCTTCTTCTACTCAATGCATCGACAACTCGGTTAGTGATTCCACTCTTATGCTTTATCACAAATGTGTAACTTTGCAAATACTCAACCCATTTCATATGTCTTTGGTTCAACATATTCTAACTACCCAAATATTGTAAAGCCTTATGATCAGTATACAACACAAATTCACTCGGTATCAAATAATGTCTCTATTTCTTTAGTGCTTGAACAATAGCATAGAATTCTTGATCATACATAGAATATTTCCTTCTAGCATCATTCAACTTTTCACTAAAGAAAGCAACAGGTTTACCTTCTTGACTCAACACAGCTCCAATTGCACTTCCACTTGCATCACATTCCACTTGAAATACTTTACTGAAATCAGGTAATACCAAAATAGGTAATTCAACAAACTTCTGCTTCAGAGTCTCAAAACTTTTGTCAGCTCCATGTGTCCACTTGAATTCTCTTTTGTCTCCTCTCATAGTTTTAGTCATAGCATTATAAATTGAATTGAAATTCTTTATGAACTTTTGGTAAAAACTTGCCAAACCATGAAATGATCTTACCTCACTAGCATTCTCAGGTGTAGGCCAATTCAAAATAGCTTCAACCTTTTCAGGATCCATCTTCAAACCATCAGCTGAAATAACAAATCCCAAATACACAATCTCCTCTTTCATGAATGAACACTTTTTCAGATTTATTAGCAACTTCTCCTCTTTCAATCTCTGCAAAACTAGTCTAACATGCAACAAATGTTCTTCTCTGGTCTTACTGAATATTAGAATGTCAACAAGATATACAATCATGAACTTACTCAAGAATTTCCTCAAAACTTCATTCATCAGCCTCATAAAAGTACTCATTGCATTAGTTAAACCAAAGGGCATAACCAACCACTCATACAAACCTTCTCTTGCCTTGAAAGTAGTCTTCCATTCATCACCTTCTCTGATTCTGATATGATGATACCCACTTTTCAAATCAATTTTGGTGAAATACTTTGCTCTAGTCAAACTATCCATTATGTCATCCATTCTCGCTATAGGAAACCTATACTTCACTATTATCTTATTGATTGCTCTGGAATCAATACACATTCTCCATTCTCCATTTTTCTTAGGTTCCAATACAATAGGTAATACACAAGGACTCAAACTTTCTCTGATCAAACCTTTTTCAGACAACTCTTGAATCTGTCAGTTCAATTCTTGATTCTCAGTAGGTGTCAACCGATGAGGTGCCTTATTTGGTAAACTAGCTCCAGGAATTAGATCCATACAATGATCAATGCTTCTTTTCATTGGCAAACCATCAGGTACATTATCAGAAATGATATAACTATACTCGGTGAGTAACTTGTCAATATCCTCAAGAACATTATCCTCTATTTTCTTACTCGATTTGTTAGGGATCACATCAAAACATACATCATTATTCTTTAAAGAGTTAACAAAATTTTTTCCCTCCATCAAACAAACTTTCACAGATGTGCAAACATTACTAATAGGTTCTTCCATCAATGGTAACAAGAGTTGTTTCTTTCCATCAGCCACAATAGAATACTTATGAAATCTCCCATCATATATAGCATGTCTATCATATTCACAAGGTCTACTGAAAAAAATATGACAACAATCCACAGGCATGATATCACATAACATCTTATCATAGTACTTTCCAATATTCAAATTCACATGACATTGTTCACTTACTAGGAGTGTATACTTATCTTTGATCCATGAAATTTGATAGGACTTCGGATGTACCAACCTTTCCAACTGCAATTTTGTGACCATCTGTTTAGCTACCAGATTCTTCGAGCTACCACTATCAATGATTACCTTCCAAAATTTATCAAAAAATCTACATCTAGTCTTGAACAAAATTTTCCTTACCAGATCTTCCTTTTTTCTTTCATTCCATAGTGCTCTCCTTACCATCAAGTTATTTTCTTTCTCAGGTTCATTCGGTGACTCTTCTTGCACCAAAGCACTTCTATTGCTACCAGCCTTCTTACTAGTATGTGTACATTCAAAAGATCTATGTCCTTCTTCTCCACAATTGTAACAAGTTCGTCAAAAACTTCCTCTGCCATAACCACCTCAGTAGTTACTGCCTCTAGCTCTAGATGAAATTTCACCTTTCTACTCGGTCTTGCCTTTGCCCAGATTTGTCTTTTCTAGTTCAGATCTACCATTTTCACCATTAGATCTACCTCTTCCTCTAGGGAATCTACCACCTCAACCTCTTTATCTTTGTTCATGTCTCTTGGTCAATTTCTCCTCGGCCTTCAATGAAAATTGATAAGCCTCTTCAATGTTCTCCAACTTGACCATACTAATTTCCTGTTGGATGGAAACTCTCAAACCATTCAGGTATCTACCAATTCTTTCCACATCATCTTCATCATGTCTGAATTTGATATCTAATCTATAGAACTCCTCAATATAATCTTTTATCGAGCTATCTTTCTACCTCAAACTTTGCATTTGCCGAACTAGGTTAATTTGATAATCACAAGGTAAGAACTTTCATTTCAACTTATTCACTATTTTATTCCATACCTTGATTTTGTCTTTACCTTTCCTCTTCCTATCCAACTACAGATGTTCCCACCATAATGATGCATGACTTTTCAACTTTGTGCTTGCAATCTTCACCTTCTTGTATTCAGGAATCTTTTCATACTCAAAATAATTTTCCATCTCGATGATCCAATCCACCAATTCATCAGAATCTAGCTTTCCACCATACTTAGGAGGATTGAAATGTGGTGTTGACTTTAGAATTGTCAAAGCCTTAAAAAATATTTCTTCACCTTGATCCATAATAGGTGTAGGTTCTGCATTCACCTGTTCTTCCTCAACTTCATCATCACTAACATCTTCAAGATGTCTGCCTCTTCTCTGGGCTGTTTCAACAACTTCTAACCTAGAAAAAATCTACCTATCTTGGATCTGCATCTTGCCTCCCATGAACCATCTTGAAAACCCTCTGCAATTATAGGTCAGATCTCAATCCGGTACCCCACAAAAATCAACTAGGGCTTCAAGAGGAACCTACAAACCTAGATCCACAGACCTAGATCAAGATCTCACCTCACTTTGATACCACCTAACGGAAAGGCAGGGAGCAAGAGGGGCCAAACAATGGCACACCCTAATGATCCAAGCCTGCTCAACACATGCAGAAGCAAACAAACACAACAGTGAGAGAGAGAATGCAAAAGATTTCATATATTTCTCATCAAATAGAATGATACATGCCGGGTTGTAAGGCCTTCCTAGTTAGGGCCAGATATTACAATGAAATATAAAGGTCCTCAAACATGTGAGGATCTTCCAACAATCTCTATTCTTACTATCTTTTGTCTTCTACCAAAAACTACCCTCTAAAGTACAACCAAACAACTACATTTATACAAGAGTCTACTGAACTGAGTCAGCCTTTAGATCCATAATCAATAGAAGGAATGGTCAAATTTGGGACCACACACTTCCCAATGATGGATTCCAACATTAAATCCATGACCCAACATAAATGTACAAGTCAACCACAACAGAAACTAAAACTAAACCCATTGGTGAGAAAGGATAATCGAGCAACAGACAAGAAACCTTGAGTGCCAGTGAAACAACCGACCAACCAAGAGATAGTTGACCACACTCGGTAACCAAAGGAAACCCACTAACTACTGACCAACTTAGTCAAAGCAAGAATCGAGCAACATAGAAAAACTCCAAATTGTTTTTGGTGACATAGGATTGCCAAGGACCTAAGATGCTCCTGCATCATAAATCTAGGACACACTTAATTGAAAAATTTACAACATGCTACCACAAGACCCAAGTATAGGTTGCACTTAAGATGTATACAATGCATATTACATTCAACAAAATATAGACAAATTTTGGTACAAAAAAAATACCACAACCAAGACCATGTCTTGATCACAAAACATCTAGGCCTACTAGTATATTAAAATAGATAAAACCTCTCCATAATATGATACCAAAACCATTTGATGAACTAAAAGAAAGTCCAAATATCATAAACACCTGGAGAAACACTATAAGTATATAAATTAGTGGGAACCAATAGAAAACACCATGAAATATTGATTACCTAAAGAATACAAGTGTACCAAGGCCATGCAATCTATGAGTATAACCAAGTACACCTACCATAGAACACCAAAACTATATGTACTAGAATTGTCCTGTAATGCCTACCCTAGTGCCCTGATTTTTTGAACTGATAGGATTATTACATCGAGTATTATGGATTTTATGTTTTATTTATTTTGATTAGATGATGAGACATTTTGAGTATATGGTTGGATAATAAAACTATTTTATGAAAGTTGGTAAATGATTTAAAGTTTTAGTATGACATGTTGTTCATATATATGATTATATTGTTTATGAAGATGACTCATTTCTTGTTTTACATTATGGAGTTATGATTATTTTGGAGCTAACCATACTAATCCAATTATGCTTTGATATTGATACTATCTAATGTGCTTGTGGGATGAGGAGAGATAATCATAGTCACTTCTACGAGAGATTCGCACGATGTCACACTCTCCCTCCTTGTCTACCATTATTCATATATATATATATATATATGTTGGTGTATATGTTTCTCTCAACTTGATGATGCAAGATGCAGGTACTAGGCATCGACTTCACCTAGCTACATAGGTCTGAGTGTGCCTTCAAATCCTCGAACGTTGTTGTGTGGAGATATTGCCAAGATACTCTCAAGGAACCCTTGTTGACTTAGGTTCTTGTTTAGGAAGTCACCTTAATTGGGGGTTTGGGTAGTATCATTATATGATTTTGAGATTTATTTTTTGTTAGTAGAGTATGTTTTTATTGTTCCAATTTGTATATTATGCTTCTCAATCTTTTGGATAAATATAATGTGGATGTATTAGATTATGTGGTTTAATTTATTATACATGTGCATGTATATATGGGCGCACACACATATATACCTACGTCTATATAAACATATATAGATATGTGTTTTTTCATGTATGAATGCATTTATATGATTTTAGAATAAATAATGTAAGTATAGAATAAAATTAAAATTAATAAATCACTTAATTAGTAAAACTAACTTGCCTAGGAGTTTTGAATCCAAGACCTCCTAGGAGTTAGGCTAGTTAGTTTACCATTGGGCTATACAAGCTACTTGGGAATTCTATTTACCTTTGACATAATTATTGTCTTAGAAAAGTAAAATAAGTTAATTAAAAAATAAAACCTTTAATTAAGGCTTATGGGAATTGTTTTAATTTTTTAACCAAATATAGTAGTTGGAGAAGTTGCTTCCCGTAAAGAATCTCCTCCAACCATTTGGTTGGCTATTAGTATTTGAGGAAATGGATGATTTGGGGATTAGGAGAAATTGGATAGATTTGGGGTTTCAGAAAGAAAGTTGATAGATTGAATCAGAGAATAAATTTTAGATTAAAAGATTTAGTTTGGAGTTAGGAGAATCTTGAAGAGGAAGGAGGTGTTTAGTTTCAGAAGGAGTAGAATTATTTCCTAGAAGGACAACCATCATCTTGAAGCTTGGAAGGAAGGTGTTGGTTCATATGGGAAGCTAAGGATTTCTCAACTTTAAAAAGGGTTTTCTCCACATGACTCCAGGTAGGATCTAGAACCAGGAAAAACACTTTAATGTCTATAAATATATATGTGTGTGTGTGTTTTTTTTAAAATATATATAATATTAAGTTTTTTTCACTTTATCTCTTGTTTAATGAAGTTGATTTACTAGGAAATGGGTGTTAGAAAGGTGTTGGGATATTCTGGAAGAACATTGAATAGTTAGTAGAATAACTCTTTTAATGCTTCTTGTGAGATTTATTGTTGACATTATGGATGTAATGGAGTGTATTTATCTGTATATTTATGTTTTAGGAAAGTTTATGAAATTTTAGGAAGGTTTAGGAGGGATTAGGAAGTCCTATAAGGGATTTTCATTTTAAAATTTTTGTGCAGATATTTGGCAATGTGTTGTTAGTAGTTTTAGTTTCTGATTAAATGGGGAGATTTTCTGAGTTGGAGAGGGGTTATGGATGTGGTACTGAGAGACCTTAACTAGGTTCATCTTATAAAACCTTCCCCAAAATCTCTTCATAGTTTATCTAGGCTGTAAATTTAATTTGGAAGCAAATCTAGGAGTTTTTGAGCCAGTTCGCGTATGAGTAAAGATGTCTGATCCTAAATACTCATACTGGCCTATGGGAATACTCATACTACCTTATGGGAGTAATATTATTAGCCTATAGGAATACTCATATGGGAATATAGAGTCATAGGGTTCATTTTGGGCACTTTATAGCATGGGGTTTGGTCTGCATCTTCTAGTTTTTGGTCCTGGTCCTTGTCTACATCATTTTATCTCTCTGAATGTTCAATATACTGCATGAGGTTATCATAAAGTTTTAATTAAGGTGTATTATGTTTGACATCCTATGTTCTTATTATCATTTTGCATATGGATAAGGTTAGGACTCATTCTGATGATCTGAGTACATAGGAGAGTTTCCTAAACCTATGGAATAGATAATTTGAAATGTTTTAATTTCCTTTTGGCATGTTTTGGGTAAGGAACTAGGTACACTAGGTGAGTGGGTCACCATAGCTGTCGAGACCCAAAGAAGCCGCTAGGGGATCCTATGGGTGAGTTCTTAATCAAGTGATAACCATAAAATTAACTAGGGAGGGGGGTTTCTAAAAGATAATAAAAGATATTTAATGTTAAGTTCCACATAGACTTGTTGGAGTACTAAGACCATGGGTAACTGCTAGGGTGGATCCTAATACATAGGATGTGTGATGACACTCACTTAGATGGTATTCTAGAACCTTAACCTTTGTGTGGTAGCATGGTGATATTTTCTATGTTTTTACCCTTTCTCTTTTGGAATTTGAGTGAATGGCTTTATTTTACTTAGATTGCCTTAGGCCTTGTGAGTACCTTGGCTCTATCTCCTAGCATGAGGGGTGGGACTTCACAAGTTCCACATGTTTGGGTGAAAAATATTTTTTGAGGTATTGTTCATGGTTCATGTTTTGGCTTGGACTTAGATTTGGAGGGTGATGAAGATTTCCAATTTTTCATCATGTACTTTTATCTATTGTAATTCAAAATGTAAAGACCTATTGCAAGCCCTTTGCGCAATTTGATGTAATTGTATTTGAAAGAAAGAAGAAATGTAATTGGGAAGGGTAATCTTAGGAATACAAAAAAAGGGGGAATGTTTATTGGTAACTTGAAATATTGTAATAATGGTTTATAATTGTATAGTATCTACCCTCTTTCCCTTATGAATCTTGAAATGAAAATTGAAAAGTAAGGACTTTTAAATTGCAAGTTTATTTATGTTTTGGAAGTACAAATGAATTATGTGTAGGTATGGTTAAATGGAAAAGAAACAAAAGATAAAAGGATACATGTATTTAAGTTTATGAAAGAAGTAATTTGTTATTTATTCCTATCCTTTAAAAAAAAGTTAAATGTTATGTAAAGTAGGTAAGGAAATGAATTCATTAAGTTGGTTAGTTGAATCAGTGGTTTTAATAATAGTATCAAACGTTAAGGGAACCTTTAAGGAAATGTTCATATGTAGGATTATCAAATAAGTTCTTAGTAATGATAAAAAAAAAAATTAGTTACTTTTCTTTATAGTTTAGACCTTTTCCTTATGGGTTCCCTTGAGGGGATGTTACATGTCCTATGTATAATTGAAACCTCTGATGTATTACAGACAACCAACAAGTATAAAACCAAAACTACCAAAAATAAACTGATACCACCAAGATGTCAATATGAGGGTTTTGACATCAATGAAAACAATGTCAACAACATCTTAATATGTCTATCAATCTCCCCCTTTGGCATTGATGGAAAAACACAAAAACTTCAAAAACCAAAAAAACTTTGATTTTCATAACAAAAAACTCTTCGCAAGTTGATACAACATTCCATTTTTTCTCTCTTTCTCTCCCATTTTTTTTCACAATGGAAAAGGGCCAAAATCAAAAAAAATAAATTAAAATAATTATAATAGATTTTACAGAAAAGAATTTCTTATAAATTTCCTTTAAAATTGGAAGCTCTTTCTTCCACTCAGCAATAAAAACCCTCATTTGGGCACACAACCTGTCACACTCAACCAATTTTTAAAAGTATCTACTCCAATTTGAAGACTGGAATCACTACTCATAATCTTCCACATCAACAATAATGCTAGTAAAATGCTCCAACCGGACCTCTACCATGTCCTTCACTAACCAAAATATCTTTATCAATTCTTCCCTCTACCTCTGTAACAAAAATAATTCTTCATGTAGAACACCAACTCTAATCCTCTATTTTCCTTTTTTTTCCTTGAAGAAATCATGTCTTTCCAAGTTCATTTAGTTCTTGTTCAATCACTTCACTTCTTCCTCTAAAATTGCCTAAAGTAGTAGGCCATTGAAGATAGTACTTATATATGTGTGTGTGTGTGTGTGTGTTTGTGTGATTTCCTTCACACAATCCTTTGTCTCACAAATAGATTTAGAAATTTTTTGGTTTTCATTTGAACATTTCTTCTCAATAGACTTCTTCACCATGCTAAAATATGTACCATACTATAATAAATTATTTTCAATGTCTCTAACTAATTCAACAAGTAATATACTAGACACACTAGATACTATGATCCTTTTACTGATTAAGTTATTAGTCAAATATTCCACCATCAAAGTCTTTTTCATCGATGAACAACCTATCCAAAGTCCACCAATTTGGTCAAAATCACCATCTTTCATCAAAGTCTAGACTACATCAAACTACACATGCTCATATTTTGTTAGAGAAACCACATATTTCTTCATCTCTTCTACCTCTTCTTCTTCATCTTCCAAAATGGTATCTATTTCCTTTCCTTTACAATTGGTTTTTCTTTTCTTAGGTTCTAGAGAGGAACCAACAAAAAAAAATTCCAATATCTTCTTTCCTGAGGAGGAGCCCTCCTCACCATGACTAATTGATAGAACACCAGTAACCATCACACCTAAACTCACACTCTCTTGTAAAGACAAGAAATATACCTTACAAGCATTTTCTCTATTTTCCAACACATTTAGGCATATGAAAATTTTCTTACTGACAAGGATGTCGGTCTTCATTGAACACTCTCCTTAAAAGGTAATGACCTCAAGAAATAGAAATCCAAATACACGACCAGTGATCCAAATCTAAAACCATATCCACCTTCAACAATTATCTTCACATTTTCAAGAAATTTTTCTAGTAACATCTTACAAAGATCCACTTGAACATTATCCCTTACAATTTTATGTGCAATATAAATAGCTAATGCTAAAGTGATACCATTATGATTCTGAAACTTAATTTTATAAGAAATACCATAGGTGACATACCTCACTATTGGATCTTCCAGGGTACTAATAAGAAGTACATGCTAAATAGGACCAATTTTGTTCTATTCTTCTACCTCCTTGTACCTTATTGTCTTCTTTCTAGGTAACTCACCGATGTTGGATAATCTTGTAATAGATCCAATTTCCTCCTTTGTCACCAAATAGGGTTTATATAGCACTAGGTTTTCACCTTGAAACTGACTCAACAAGAACAAAATAAATTCTTTTTCATTGCACTAGGGAAATTCAACCCAAATATTTAGTCCAAGATTTCTAATCCTTTTCATATCTTTTGTAGGTAATTCAAACTCCAACTTCTTGGTTTCTCAATGAACAAACTCCTTCAAATCAACCTTGTTCATTTTCTTTGTCACAGATACACCAACACTTTGAAAAACCAATTAAGATTCCATTATCACTCACAAATTTTTTTCCTTTATAGCTATGAATCAACATAATTGATATTTTCACCAAAATTAATTATCACTAATGTAATTATAATGTACTTTTCACATTAATCAACTGATACATATATCATCATTATTACTTCATCCTTCTTATAAAAAATAAGCTAGTTGTAACAGGTACACTTTGGAGTTGGGGAGGTGTAATATTTAGCATGTTAATACTCCCCCTGAGAAAAATTATTCAACTTAGTTGTTGGAAGTGATAGTACTGGGATCTGGTGCCATAGGGCTCTCCCCACCAGAAACATCTTTATTCTTCCATTTCATATTATTCTTTTGATATTCACTTGAAACCATAGCATTGTTACCATCTCTATGATTTGTTGAAGCACCACCAAATCTGCATGTGTTAGCATAATGACCAATCTTCCCACATTTGAAACAACTAAAATTCCTCTTACTAGATATCACTAATTAAACCTTAGATATATGTTGACTTGCCTTGTGACCATAATTGTGACACATATAGAAATTCCCATGAAAGATATTATTCACTACATTCTTCTTTTCTTGATTTGAAATTTGACTTTTGCACTGAATTTCCTTATGGCCAAACTTATGTGAATTAAATAATTGAGCCTTTTGATCTTTCCTCATCTTAAATTCAATAGAATTATGACCAAAATTATTGTAAATGTAACAATAAACATTAAAAGGTTAGTACTTTTGAGCATTCAAGTGTCTTATTAGAGGCCTTCTTGTGAATGTATTTTGATTTCTGACCTTACTTGTTACTTCAACCTTTGCTTCATCTTCAATTACCTTCTCTTTACATTTTTCCTTCTAATTTGAGCATTCACTGGTAAATCCTCATCCTTATTTATCTTTTTAATTTTTCTAAAAGGCTAATAATTGATCCAAAATAGTACTACTCTCACACACCTTTGCTTCAAATCTTAGCTTCTTCAATTCCAATTCTAGCTTCTCATTTCATCTGTCTTTGTCTTGATGATATTCTTGAGATTCTCTTTAGATTCCTTCCATCTTTCCATTACAATCTCCAACTCTTCTCCAATCCTTCTAACACCTTTCATTTTATGCTTCAATCCATCTTTGATAATCTCCTCAATATTATCCTTGACATTTAACTTGTTTTCCAATTCTGCCACCTTTTCTTTTGATTCCTTCACTTCTTGTTCCAAGCATGCTACTTTTTCTCTTGATTCCTTCAATTCTTGGTTGACTTCCTTATTTCTTTATTTGAACTTTTGAACTTGATCTCTTAGCTTTGTGATACATGCATTTTATTCCTTCAGGTTATCCCTTAGCTCCTCATTTTTTGATTCATCACTTTCAATATAACTCATCATGATCTTCCAATCCTCATCAACATAATATCCTTCTTCAATCTATTTAAACAACCAAGATATCCTTCAAGTGTATAAGCTATATCAATACCAATACCAGAGATCCAATATAGACCTTCTTACAACATACACAAAACTTTTTCAATATAGTATAGCTTCTTGCACACTACTTCCTGATAGACTCGCACTATAATACCTTCAACTCTCTATTCTCAACTTGCACATATGCTCACACTATGTTGTCTTTTGTCTTCATATTCCATACATCAGATATAAAAGGTTTTCTTTATTTATATAAATATCTAATCATACATATGTTGGCCACACAAAAAGAGTGTCTTGACCTCAATTCAAAAAGATATTACAATTGTATTTAATGCATTTCCACTAGTCCTAAATATAGGACACACTTAAGAAAACTTTACAACACACTGCCAGAGGACCCAAATATAGGTCACACTTAAGATCTATATAATGCATATTACATTTAATGAATTAAGATTTTTTTTGGAATCGATAGAATGCCATAACCAAGACCATATATTGATCAAAAAAACATCTTGACCCACCGGTAGATAAAACTAGATAGAACCTCTCCAAAATACAATACCAAAACCATCTAATGAACTGCAAGAAATTATAGATATCAAAAAAATATGGAGAAACACTATAAGTATAAAAATCAATGGGAACTGATAGAAAACACCATCCTGTTGGAAATATTCAGGAATTAACCAAGTTACTGAGAGGGGAGGGGTGAATCAGTAACTCCAAATTTTCTTTCAATTTTAACATGTATTTTACTTTTTAACCTTTGCATACAGAAAGCATGAAACTTAAAAGCATTCACAATAATGACACATAGATTTGGTTACCCAGAAACCTTCCAAAAGAAAGTAAAACTGGGGTGGGGATGAAACCCACAAAGCTTTAATACTGCAGAATAAAGTTGGCCGGTTAAGGCTTACAATTTGATCACTTCTGATGATCTGCCCTGTTAGGAGCAATAAGGATTGCTAAATCCACCTTGTTAAAGGATTTACAAACATACAGTGAAGTATGCACTCGGTAAAGAGATTTATACAAAGACTGTTAAGTCTACCCGGTTAAAGGATTTAGTACTGATTCACCTGTTAGAATGAAACAGTAGATCTCTGCTTTGCAACTGGATTGCTGAATGAGATTCGCTGATGTACTGATCACCTTCTGTGATGAATTTGTCTTTGCTGTACCTTAAACTTTTGAAGCCTTCTGTAATTCACTTATTTCTGCCTTTCTTACTCTTTCACATATATTCTACTTCATACATTTCATTACTTGTGTATTTTTCTTTTATTTCTACAACATTGTTTATATACAGGTCTCAAACAATTAATTACAATTACAATTATACAGTCGGCTTGACAAATAAACATGAGTGCTACTAAGTCGGCCCAAATATGGTTACTCGGTTCCTTCAAACTGACTCGGTGACTTTCTGATACTCGGCGTCCACTGCATTACTCGGCATCGTCATGCACTCGGTAGAAGTGAAGGCACGGTTCATACTGATCACTCGGTAGGTATTGAACTCGGTAAGCATTGGTGACTCGGTAGACAAGATGTTACTCGGTTTACATTGTCCTGATCAGTTTGTACTAACTTGCTCGGTTTGCACTGTCTGCTCGGTTTGCACTGTCTGCTCGGTTTGCACCCAGAATGCAAATAAGTGTTGTCACTAGTGGCAATTCTGCTTAATGCCAACAATCTCCCCCTTTGGCATTAGTGACAAAAACACTTATTGGCCAAAATTTATATACACGAATCATGCTGAGTTTTATTTTGATTTTTCAAAATTTGTCTTTGTTATAGGGCTTTATACATTGTCTCCCCCTTTCAATGTGCTAACTGTTTCTTATACAAATCTATACAGTATACATATCTCTCCTTCTATACATATCTCCCCCTTTTTGACGATAATGCCAAAGGTGCATATACAAGTTATTTACAGAGAGAATCCAAAATTTGATAAGAAATCAGAATGTACCTTCATTATTAGTGCCAGGGTTCTGTCCCAACTTTCTTGCAGTATCTTACATGTTTGTATAGCAATTTGGACTTCTGCAGAGAGTTCAATCATGTGATCTGCTATGGAGAACTGATTGTCATGAATCAATGTTCCGGAATGTTCAATGTGCTTATACATTGTATTCATGATGGGAAGGATCATGTGTTGGATGTCTAGCAGTGTGGACCGGATCCTTGAGTCTTCTTTCAATAGATCAGACTGCATATTGGATAGATGTGAAATTTTCATGTGATGAGCAGAGCTTGAACTTGGTTCAAGTTGCAGCTTCTGTATGCTAATCTTCATATCCTCATCCATTTTATTCATTTTATCTTTGACATCCTTTGTGAACTCGGCAAAATTGCATAGTCTGGCCAAAAGAGAGGTAGCATTCGAATAAATAGACTCTACGTTAGACAAAACTGAAGATAATTCCACTTGGTTAATAGCTATGTGCTGAGCAATGTGCTCAAGCACTTTATTGTTGAATCTCTTCTCGGCTCTTTCAACTAACTTTTCTGTCCCGGATGAGTCCTCATTGTATTTCTCAACTGCTTCTGCCAATTGTAACAAAACATGCTGGGAGGAGTCTACTTTAATGCCTAATGCATCAGACAAGATGTCCTTAGCATCCTTGATGATTTGATACTCTTTGTCTCTCTCCTCCTTAAGCTTCTTTTGCTTTGCTTTCCTTTGGAGGATCTCACCTATATTCTGCATCTGGTCTGCTGAGAGATTTGCAAAATCTAGTGTAGGAATCTCTATCTCTTCGTCTAGGTCTATATCCTCAACTATATTTTTACCCAAAAATTTTATACTCGGTAGAGCCTTAGGCTTATCTGTACTTAATGCTCTTGTAGTAGTGACAGTAGATAAAGTAGGGCTGGCTATTGACACTGGTATACTTTCTACTGGAGAACTTAAAATATTTACACTTGATGATTCAAAAGCTGGAAAACTTACTGGTACAGGAGACTGCAGCTCGGTAGAAGAAATGGTAGCTGCCTCTGATGTTGCTAGGGATGACTGGACAAAAGTGGAAGTTGTCACAACCATGCTTGAAGGTGTCTCTGGGCTGGATGAAGAGACTTTCACTGGAGAGGTAGGAAGGGATGCAATGACTTCTGCTGCTATCCTTACAGTATCATCTACCTCGGTGTCTACTTCTTGCTCATCGCTGTCATCTTCAATATCCTTTATTATTATAGTTTCAATGCTCGGTTGGTGAAGGTGGTATATGTTCTTCCATGTGGCTTTTGCAGCCTTCACAACCGATTCAATATTGTTGATCAAGATCAAACAAGTATTGAACTTTAATGTCATCTTATTTTCATTCTCTTTTAGTGCCTTCTTTACTTCATCATTGTTCAAGCTCGGCATCAACTGTCTCAGGTTTTGTTCAAATATGTGTATTACAGTTTGCCTTGCATTGCTCCATCTCATTCTTATTGGATTTAACAGAACTGCTGGAACCTGTGGGGTAATTTCTTTAGGAGAGTATTTCCACTGTCCCATCTTCTCCACAACAGCATCTTCTATTTCCTTCTGTTCTGCTTCCGATCTGGTTTCATATCTTAGGGATTTTATGTTACTTACTCCAGATCCTGATCCATCTCTGAAGAGTTTGAGCTTTTCTTGAAGGGTTAGAGGAGGCCTTTTGAATACTATGTCTTTATCTGCCTTTTCTGCCTTGTCTGCCTTGCCTTTTGTATTTCTCCTTGTAAACACAGCAGTGGGAGGCACAGATGGCTTAGTGATAAAAACTTTTCCTTTCTTCTTTGCAGGTTCTAGTTCCTCTGTTTTCTCATCCTTTTCTTCTTCTTTTTCACCTATTTCTTCTTTATCCTCGGTTATCATTTGCATTTTAGCTATTCTTTTCTTTCCTTTGTTTACCGCCTGTGGAAGCTTTATGCTTAGTTCAATTCTCATCTTAGCTTCATCATATGTTCCAAAATATGGAGCTTTGGGATTGACAGGCTGATTTAGAAGTGCTTCAATAATGTTCTTGGTTTCATCAATGTTTACCTCATAAGGAAGAGGTTTTACATACACAGTTCTCGGTTTAACTGCTTGAATATACACATTATCACAATCTACCCTAAAACAGATGTCATCTTTGTAATCTTCCACCAACTTCTATGGAATCCGAAATCTGTCATTCATTTTCTCTTTGAAAGACTCAAAATAATTATCCATGATGCTTTCAAAGTTTTCACCCATTTTTGCGATGTATTCATTAATTTCATAAAGTACTGGCACATCTTTTCTCCATACAACTTTTCCTTTTGAAGAGAAGAATTTCTGAACATAGAAGAATAAACAGACTAACAAGGATCCAAACTTACATGGATTGTTTTTGGAAGTTTTGATGCTTTCCATGTTCTTGTTGAACTGTTTCAGCAATAAGTCTGCTAGGTCAAATGTCAAGTTGTTTTTGACCACTTTGTATGCTAGGTCAACAGCTTCGCATGAGACACTGTTCTGTCGACTAGAACTGTAAATCTTGTGTGCAATGATATGTGTACCAAACTTCAGTTCGGCATCGGTAATGCTGCTAACCTTCATGCCTCTACCATCCCATTCGGCTAGGGTTTTCTTCTCTAGTTCCGTCTGACCTAGGGTTTTGGTAGTTTTAGCTTTGTTCAACATGGGAAGACCGGTAACTTGATGAATCATTTTCTTTGTGATCTCAATAGGTTGCTCAAGCCAAATCTTGCCATCATGTACTCGGCTGAGAATGTACCTAACCCATTTATCTCAAAAGTTTCGAGGAAGATGAGCAATGTGGACTAAACCCTTATCTTCCAGATGTTTGTGCTCGGGTTTCAAAGTACCATCCACACATAGTTCCTCATGCACAATGTCTAGTTCTAGGTTTCCCATTTCTTGAATAGAACAGTTAAAATGATTACGGATATCGTTGATAAGCAGTACCTTAGGAGGAATCTGAGATTGAGCTCCGTTCGGATCTAGGGCGGCTGCAACTGCGGGCACGATCTTAAAATCTGGTGCTTTCCACTCCCCTTGAACTATCATATCAGATCCTTTCTTCACTGAAGTGCTGGATGATGCCATGGTAGCTCACAGAAAATTCCTTTCGCAAGAGTATTAAATCGCCGGGATGCTCTTGAAATTTTCTGCTCTCAAAGTGCTTAAAGATTCACGGTGAAGAATGAGTTCGATTACTTGCTTTTTGTTTACAATTCTGTCATTAATGCTCATTTCAAATTAGGGTAGGAATTCTGACAGACTGTCACCCACTAAGAATTAATTGCTCAGAAAAGACTTCACAACTCGGTGAACTCAAGAATTCATAATGCTCCGACCTCGCTCGGTAAAGACAGGTACCGACCTTGCTCAGTGAAGACTATACCGACCTCCCTGTGATTTCACTGCATCTTGCATGCTGATTTAGACTTTTCTTTTAATTTCGGTTCCGGAACTGCTTGAGATTGATCTATGAGAGTACAGTTCCAGTGCTTCCTTGGAAATTTAATCGGAGTTGGTAGAGCCATCCATTCCATTACTTGGACTAGATTGCTCGATAGCTTTAGGAATCCATTTTTGTCTTACCTGTTTCCTGACCTTAGTTGCTTCATTCTTCTTTCCTTCTTCAATTTCACTATTCATACAGTTTCTGGCTATGTGACCGAGTTTAGTGCATTTGAAACATCTTACGTTAGTATCTCTTTTCCTTAGATGATGTTTTATGCAATTCATGCCAATGTGTCCATATTCTCCACAGTAATGACATCTACACCAGGTGTTGTAGTCCCATCCAAACATTGCTTTCACAATTTGTTCTGCTGGATTAAATGTCTTGGATCTGCACTCAGATGCCTTGTGACCTTGTTTGTTGCATTTGTGACAATTACCTCTGAATCTAGGTTTTTCCCTGCATTCATTTGCTTTATGACCAGGTTGATTGCAGCTATAACATTTTCCATTGAATTCTGCTTTTTCATTGTTCCAACATTTATTTGAAGTATGTCCTATTTTACCACAATGATTACAAGTAGGTTTTTGATTTCTTTTAGTACCTTGCTTAGAAGATTCGCCTTCTTCTTTGTATCCAAGTCCTGCTTTTCCTTTTTGCCTATGAAGATTTCGTTCATACAGCCGATTCAAGTCTTCTTGACTTTTCAGCATTCCTCCATTGATTTGTTTTTCAGCGTTTAGGTCATCCATCAATCTTAGATTGATTTCCTTTTCAGATCTTAGTTCTTCTCTTGTGTTTTCTATTTCTGATCTTAGATTTAGAATTTCTTCATTTGTATGAGAGATCTGATCAATTAGATTTTCTAGCTGAAGGGTTTTGTTTTGGACTTCAATGTTTCTTCCATCTAATTCATCTTTCAACTTGTTTCTCTGTTCCAAGATCTCATAGAATCTTGTAGAGTGTAGTTCTTGTTCTCTTTTCAATTTTCTCACTTCTTCCTGCAGAGACCCATTCTTTTCTAGGAGTTCTTTGATAGCATTGTTTGCTTCATCTGAGTTGTTTGAGGGAAGAAGATCTTCAATCTTTTCTTCAATGTAATTCTGATCATTCATCTGATTTGCAAGTTCCTTCCTTCTTCTTAGAGATTGGGAAAGATGTTCTTTTGCTTCTTTGAGTTTAGCTATGGCCATTTCCAGATCTAGCTTTTCATTTTCAATCACCTTGTTCAGTTTGAATACCTCCATTGTCCTGGATCTTTGCTCAAGCTAGTTAAGCTTTGTCTTGAGAACCAATGCTGCTCTGATACCAATTGTTGGAAATATTCAGAAATTAACCAAGTTACTGAGAGGGGAGGGGTGAATCAGTAACTCCAAATTTTCTTTCAATTTTAACATGTATTTTACTTTTTAACCTTTGCATACAGAAAGAATGAAACTTAAAAGCATTCACAATAATGACACATAGATTTGGTTACCCAGAAACCTTCCAAAAGAAAGTAAAACTGGGGTGGGGATGAAACCCACAAAGCTTTAATACTGCAGAATAAAGTTGGCCGGTTAAGGCTTACAATTTGATCACTTCTGATGATCTGCCCTGTTAGGAGCAATAAGGATTGCTAAATCCACCTTGTTAAAGGATTTACAAACATACAGTGAAGTATGCACTCGGTAAAGAGATTTATACAAAGACTGTTAAGTCTACCCGGTTAAAGGATTTAGTACTGATTCACCTGTTAGAATGAAACAGTAGATCTCTGCTTTGCAACTGGATTGCTGAATGAGATTCGCTGATGTACTGATCACCTTCTGTGATGAATTTGTCTTTGCTGTACCTTAAACTTTTGAAGCCTTCTGTAATTCACTTATTTCTGCCTTTCTTACTCTTTCACATATATTCTACTTCATACATTTCATTACTTGTGTATTTTTCTTTTATTTCTACAACATTGTTTATATACAGGTCTCAAACAATTAATTACAATTACAATTATACAGTCGGCTTGACAAATAAACATGAGTGCTACTAAGTCGGCCCAAATATGGTTACTCGGTTCCTTCAAACTGACTCGGTGACTTTCTGATACTCGGCGTCCACTGCATTACTCGGCATCGTCATGCACTCGGTAGAAGTGAAGGCACGGTTCATACTGATCACTCGGTAGGTATTGAACTCGGTAAGCATTGGTGACTCGGTAGACAAGATGTTACTCGGTTTACATTGTTCTGATCGGTTTGTACTAACTTGCTTAGTTTGCACTGTCTGCTCGGTTTGCACTGTCTGCTCGGTTTGCACTGTCTGCTCGGTTTGCACTGTCTGCTTGGTTTGCACTGTCTGCTCGGTTTGTACTGTCTGCTCGGTTTGCACTGTCTGCTCGGTTTGCACCTAGAGTGCAAATAAGTGTTGTCACTAGTGGCAATTCTGCTTAATGCCAACACATCCAACACTTATTATTGAATGCATACACTTTTAACAAGGCCATGCAATCCATGAGTATAACCAAGTACACCTTGCATAGATTACCTAAACTATATGTGTTACAAATAGCGGTTGTCATTTCACCAAAAGATCAACCTGTCAATGCCTGATACAACTGATAGACTTATAGAAGACACATGAGGATATTAAACCATGTCACAAATCACCACTGCACTGACAACATGATGCAGGAGCAGCTCGGGTCCTTGGCAATCCTGTGTCACCAAAAACATTTTGGATTTTGTTTGTGTTGCTTAGTTTCTTCTTTGACCGAGTTGGTTAGTAGTGGTCAGTTTCCTTTGGTTACCAAGTGTGGTTGGTTATCTCCTGGGTGGTTGGTTGTTTCACTAGCGCTTAGTGATGCTTGTCTGTTGCTCGGTCATCCTTGCTTACCGAGTAGTTTCTTTTGAGTTTTTGAATGGCCAACTTGTGCATTTATGTTGGGTCTTGGATTTAATGCTGGAATGCATCATTGGGAAGCATGTGGTCCTAGATCTAATCATTCCTTCAGTTGATTGTGGATTTGAAGGCTGACTTAGTTTAGTAGACTCTTGTATAAATGTAGTTGTTTGGTTTTAGTTTAGAGGTAGTTTTAGGAGAAGATAGAAGATAGTAAGATTAGAGATTATTGGTAGATCCTCACATGTTTGAGGACTTCTATAATTCATTGTAATATCTAGCCCTAACTAGGAAGGCCTTACAACCCAGCATGTATGATTCTATTTGATGAAAATTAATATAAGATCTTGCATTCTCTCTCTCAATGTTGTGTGTTATTGCTTCCGTGTGTTGTTGAGCAGGCTAGATCATTAGGGTGTGCCATTGTTTGGCCCCTATTGAGCCCTACCCTTGTGTCAGGTGGTATTAGAGCAAGGTTAGATCTTGATCTAGGTTTTCAGGTTCCTCTTGAAGCCCTAATTGATTGTTGTGGTGTAGCAGATTGTGATTTGACCTACAATTGTAGAGGGTTGTCAAGATGGTTCGTGGGAGGTGAGATGAAGATCCAAGATTGGAAGATATGCTAAGAAAGATTGTTTCTAGGTTAGAAGCTATTGAAACAGCCTAGAGAAGAGGCATACATCTTGAAGATGTTAGTGATGATGAAATTGAGGAAGAAAAGGCGAATGCAAAACCTGCACCTGTTATGGATCAAGGTGAAGAAAGATTTTTGAAAGCTTTGACAAGTCTAAAGTCTACACCACATTTCAATCCTCTTGAGTATGGTGGAAAATTGGATTCTGATGAATTGGTGGATGGGATCACTGAGATGGAAAAATATTTTGAGTATGAAAACATTCCTAAAGACAAGAAAGTGAAGATTGCAAGCACAAAGTTGAAAAGTCATGCATCCTTATGGTGGGAACATCTGTAGTTGGATAGGAAGAGGAAAGGAAAATAAAAAATCAAGGTATGGAATAAAATGGTAAATAAGTTGAAAGGAAAGTTCTTACCTTGTGATTATTAGATTAACCTAGTTTGGTGAATGCAAAGTTTAAGGCAGAAAGATAGCTTGATAAAAGAATATACTGAGGAATTCTATAGATTAGATATCAGATCTGGACATGATGAAGATGATGTGGAAAGAATTGGTAGATACCTGAATGGTTTGAGAGTTTCCATCCAAGAGGAAATTAGTTTGGTCAAGTTGGAGAGCATTGAAGAGGCTTATCAATTTGCATTGAAGGCCGAGGAGAAATTGAACAAGAGACATGAGCAGAGACAAAGAGGTCGAGGCGGTAGATTCCCTAGAGGAAGAGGTAGATCTAATGGTGAAAATGGTAGATCTGAATCAGAAAAGACAAATCTAGACAAAGGCAAGACCGAGTGGAAAGGTGAAAGTTCATCTAGAGGTAGAGCCAATAAATACTGAGGTGGTTATAGCAGAGGAAGTTTCTCATGAACTTGTTACAATTGTGTAGAAGAAGGACATAGATCTTTTGAATGTACACATGGTAGTAAGAAGGTTGGTAGCAGTAGAAATGCTTTAGTGCAAGAAGAGTCACCGAATGAACTTGAGAAATAAAATAACTTGATGGTAATGAGAGCACTATGGAATGAAAGCAAAAAGGAAGATCCGATAAGGAAAAAGTTTGTTCAAGACTAGATGTAGAGTTTTTGAAAAAGTTTGGAAGGTAATCATTGATAGTGGTAGCTCAGAGAATTTGGCATCTAAAGAGATGGTCACAAAGTTACAGTTGGAAAGATTGGTACATCCAAAGCCCTATCAGATTTCATGGATCAAAGATGAGCATACACTCCTGGTAAGTGAACAATGTTATGTGAATTTGAAGATTGGAAAGTACTATGATAAGGTGTTATGTGATATCATGCCTATGGATTTTCATCATATTTTGTTGGGTAGACCTTGGCAATATGATAGACATGCTATTTATGATGGAAGATTGCATAATTATACTATTGTGGCTAATGGAAAGAAACAAATCTTGTTACCTTTGATGGAAGAACCTGTTAGTAATGTTTGAACATCTGTGAAAGTTTTCTTTATGGAGGGAACAAAGTTTGTTAACTCTTTGAAAAATAATGATGTATGTTTTGTTGTGATTCCTAACAAACCGAGTAAGAAAATAGAGGATAAAGTCCCTAAGGAGATTGATAAGTTTCTCACCGAGTACAGTGATATCATTTTTGATAATGTACCTAATGGTTTGCTACCTAAGAGAAGTATTGATCATTGCATGGATCTAATCCCTGGAGCTAGTTTACCAAACAAGGCACCTCATCGGTTGACACCTACTGAGAATCAGGAATTGAACCGACAGATTCAAGAGTTGCTGGAGAAAGGTTTGATCAGAGAAAGTTTGAGTCCTTGTGCAGTACCTATTGTATTAGCACCAAAAAAGAATGGAGAATGGAGAATGTGTACTGATTCCAGAGTAATCAATAAGATAACAATGAAGTATAGGTTTCCTATACTGAGAATGGATGATATAATGGACAGTTTGATTGGAGCAAAGTTTTTCACCAAAATTGATTTGAAAAATGGGTATCATCATATTAGAATTAGAGAAGGTGATGAATGGAAGACTACTTTCAAGACAAAACAAGGTTTTTATGAGTGGTTGGTTATGCCCTTTGGTTTAACTAATGCACCGAGTTTGTGATTGTATATCTTGATGATATTATAATATTCAGTAAGACCATAAAAGAACATTTGTTTCATGTTAGACAAGTTTTGCAAAGATTAAAAGAGGAAAAGTTGCTGATAAATCTGATAAAGTGTTCATTCATGAAAGAGGAGATTGTGTATTTGGGATTTGTGATCTCAGCTAATGGTTTGAAGATGGATCTTGAAAAGGTTGAAGCTATTTTGAATTGGCCTACACCTATGAATGCTAGTGAGGTATGATCATTTCATGGTTTGGAAAGTTTTTACCAAAAGTTCATAAAGAATTTTAGTTCAATTAGTAATGCTATGACTGAGACTATGAGAGGAGACAAAAGAGAATTCAAGTGGACACATGGAGCTAATAAAATTTTTGAGACTCTAAAGCAAAAGGCTTCTAAATTACCTATTTTGGCATTACCTAATTTTAGTAAGGTATTTCAAGTGGAATGTGATGCAAGTGGAAGTGCAATTGCAGATGTGTTGAGTCAAGAAGGTAAACCTGTTGCTTTCTTTAGTGAAAAGTTGAATGATGCTAGAAGGAAATATTCTATGTATGATCAAGAATTCTATGCTATTGTTCAAGCAATGAAGAAATGGAGACATTATTTGATACCAAGTGAATTTGTGTTGTATACTAATCATAAGGCTTTACAATATTTGGGTAGGAAGAATAAGTTGAATCAGAAACATATGAAATGGGTTGAGTATTTGCAGAGTTACACATTTGTGATAAAGCATAAGAGTGGAGTCACTAACTGAGTTGCTGATGCATTAAGTAGAAGAAGATATTTGATGATTGAGATGAAAATTGAAGTTCTTGGTTTTGATGAGATGAGAGATTCTTAAGAGTTTGACCCTGATTTTTCTGAGCCATGGAGAAAGTGTAGAGCACCTATTCAAGATCAACAAGATACTAAATGGGATGAATATTTTATTTAAGAAGGTATGTTGTTTAAAGGTATTCAGTTTTGTATACCGAGAGGAATAATGAGAACTAATTTGATAAAGGAGAAGCATAGTAGTGGTTTGGCTGGACATTTTGGTATTGATAAAACATGGAATTTGCTTAAGGAGAAGTACTATTGGCTACAGTTGTATAAAGATTTTCAAAAATTTGTGAAAAGTTATGGAATTTGTCAAGTTGTAAAAGGAGTAAGTTAGAATACTAGATTGTATGTACTGATTGTTGTACCTGAGAAACCTTGGATTGACATCAGTATGGATTTTGTTCTTGGCTTACCGAAGATAGTAAGAGGTAATGATTCTATATTTGTTGTGGTAGATAGATTTTCAAAGATGGCATATTTTATACCTTGTAGAAAGACATCAGATGCAGTACATGTAGCAGATCTTTTCTTTAAGGAAATTGTCAGATTGCATGGATTACCAAGGAGTATTATCTCTGACCAAGATAGTATATTTGTTGGATACTTTTGGAAAACCCTTTGGAAGAAATTTGGCACTGAGTTGAAATATAGTTCTACATTTCACCCACAAACTGATGGATAGACTGAAGTTGTGAACATAAGTTTGGGAAATCTTTTGAGATGTTTAGTTGGAGACACACCAAGTAATTGTGATTCTGTGTTGGCACAAGCAGAGTTTTCATACAATAATTCAGTGAATAGAAGTACTTGAAAGATACCATTTGATATTGTGAATGGAACACAATTGAGAGATATATCTGATTTGAGAGACATTGGTGATGAAAGTAAGAGAAGTGCTGAAGGAGTAAAATTTGCTGAGTACATGAAGACATTGCATGAAGATGTGAAGCTGAAGCTGGAAGGAAGTAATCATAAATATAAAGATAGAGTTGATAGATCAAGAAGACATAAGACTTTTGATGTTGATGATAAACTTATGGTTCATTTGAAGAAAGGCCGATTTCCTATTGGAACATATGGGAAGCTGAAAATGAAGAAGTTTGGATGTTGCAAGATTTTGAGAAAATTCGACAGTGGAAATGCATATGAGATTGAGTTTCCTGATGACATGGACATATCACCAATTTTCAACATTGCTGATTTGTATGAGTATCATGAACTTGATGAAGACTTGGCAGTACTGATGGAATATCCTAAGAAGCAAAAAGAGGAAGTTGAACATATTTTGGAGCAAAGAATTTGGAAAAGTACAAGAGGAAAATAGTATATGGAATATCTGGTAAAGTGAAAGAATAGACCGATGGAAGATAGTTCATGGATTTCATAGTCTAAGTTGGATGCAGCTTAGATCATACCTACCAAATGATTCAGAGAATCATTTCAAAATAACCCCCAGGTGTCTGATGCAGTAGCATCTCGGGTCCTTGGCAATCTTGTGTCACCAAAAATATTTTGGAGTTTTTCTGTGTTGCTCAGTTTCTTCTTTGACCAAGTTGATCGGTAGTGGTTGGTTTCCTTTGGTTATCGAGTGTGGTCAGTTGTCTCCTAGGCAATCGGTTGTTTCACTAGCGCTTGATGATGCTTGTCTGTTGCTCGGTCATCCTTGCTTACCAAGTAGTTTCTTTTGAGTTTCTGTTGGGCTGACTTGTGCATTTATGTTGGGTCACACATTTAATGTTAGAATCCATCATTGGGAAGTGTGTGGTCCCAAATCTAATCATTCCTTACATTGATTATGAATCTAAAGGCTGACTCAGTTCGGTAGACTCTTGTATAAATGTAGTTGTTTGGTTGTAGTTTAGGGGCAGTTTTAGGAGAAGATATAAGATAGTAAGATTAGAGATTTTTGGAAGATCCTCACATGTTTGAGGACTTCTATAATTCATTGTAATATCTGGCCCTAACCAGGAAGGCCTTACAGCCTAGCATGTATGATTCTATTTGATGAAAATTAATGAAAGATCCTACATTCTCTCTCTCACTATTGTGTCTTATTACTTCTGAGTGTTGTTGAGAAGGCTAGATCATTAGGGTGTGCCATTGTTTATCCCCTATTGAGCCCTACCCTTGCATCACAACACCAAGGAGACCAATGGCATAATCAATCTTTCTCACCATTTTAACAATCCCGTCAATGCAAGCACAGGGTTCAAACCTATGACCAAGCTCTAATAACACTTGTTACAACTAGTGGTTTTTGTTGCACCAAAAGATTGACCTTTTAATGCCTGATACAACCACTAGCCTTATAGAAGACATAGGAGGCTATTAAACCATGCCACAAACCATTGCTACATTGGAAACACTAAGGAGACCAAGGGTGTAATTAGTCTTGTTCACCATTGTAGCATTATGTAGTGGAATTGTCCTATTTATAACCAAAACCTTTGATGTATTACCAACAACCAATAGGTACACATCCAAAAATTCCAATGACCAATTGATACTGCAAATATGTTGGTACGGGGGTTTTGACATCAATGAAAATAATGCCAACAACATCTCAATATGTCTATTATTTCTATATTGCAGAGTATCAGTGATAGTGACTTTAGGGGTGGATTCAATTCTCATTTCTTATATTTTGGCAAAGAGCCTATTTGTACTAGTAGTTAGCCCGTTTGTATCAACAATTAGCCTTTTCTTATTCTTTGGGTAGTTAGCCCAACCAAATGTGAGCCAACCAACAACATGATAAAACTAGCAGTGAGCCCTTATAAAAATCACCTTAACTGGTGTCATCTTAACTAATTTTCATTTCATGAGAATTATCTTATCCATGGTTCTTCCTAGTTTGAGTCTCCATGTAAATTTTAGTGTTCATTGTTGATTCTTTTGTGCTTTCATGTTTCTTAAATTGTTATAAGTTTCTAATTGATTGAAGTATTTATGATGTCCCTACAAGATAGATAGAGTGACAAGATCTCAATGATTTTGGAAGTTTAGGATCCAAAGAAGTTAAGCATAGAACATTTTTTTGGAACCTTGATTGCATTTGAGTTGAGGAAATTTAGAAAAGAGAAGAGAAAATTTGAGATTAAATTTAAAGCCAAAAAGATAGAGGAAGATCCAAATGGTGATGAAGATTCAAATGAGATGGAAGTGAACTTTGGAAGGAAGTTGAAGAAAGGTACTAGAAAGTACAAAGATATGTTACCTCTTAAATGTTTTAGATGTGTAAATATTGGTTATTTGACTACTACGTGTTTGGAGAAAGGTCCTAGGAAGAAGTTTAAGAAGTTAAATAAGAGAGATTAATATTTTAATGAAGATGATAGTATTTTGGATGATGAGTAAGAAATAAAGGATTATTTAATCTTCTCTAAAGAAGAAGAAAAACTTGGATTTGATCTACTTCTAATATTTTCCTAAAAGTTGATGATAATGTTGAGACTACTTTGAATGTTAGAAGGAACAAGGATGAATGGTTGATAATAGTTTTCATATGACTAGTGATAAAAATAAATTTGTAACACTTGAGAAATATGATGGTGGTCCTATTAGATTTGGTGATGATAAGGAAACATATATTGTTGGTAGAGGTTCTATTACTTTTGATGGAAAACATAAAATTGAAAAGGTTTACTATATGAAGGGTTTATGTCATAAGCTTTTGAGTGTTGGATAGATGTGTGAGAATGGCTATGATGTTGTGTTCAAGAATGAAGGTTGCAGATTCAGAAGAGATCTAGAACATTGATTGGAGTTGGAAAAAGAATAGGAAGAAACGTGTACCAACTTGAAAGAACTACATAAGGTTTTTTACTATCTCAGATTGATGATAGTTATCTTTAGAACTGGAGGATGTGACACATCAATTTTGACAATTTGGTAAGAATAAGTTCATCATGTGCACTAAGAGACTTACCTAGATTATGTAGGCTAGATAATGTTACCTATAAAGGATGCCAGGAAGGAAAGAAGAGAAGAGAATTGTTCAAGGAAAAAGATTATACATCTACCAGTTTACTAGATCTAGTGCACACCGACCTATGTGGTCCTACCAAAACAAGGATTTATAAGGTGAGAGATATTTCATACTTTTTATTGATGATTATTCAAGATTATCTTGGATTGCATTTCTATGAGAAATATCAAAAGCATTTGAGAAGTTCAAGATTTTTAAAGCAAGAGTTGAGAATGAAAGTGATAGGAAGATTAAATGTTTGATATTTGATAAAGGATTGAGAGATTTTACTTTTGATGAGTTTGAGAATTTTTGTGAGAAACATGGTAATAAAAGACAATTTTTAGCTGATAGAACACCACAACAGAATGATGTAGTGAAGAGTATGAATTAGACAATATGGGAAGCAACAAGGATGATGATGAAGGAAGTGATATTACTATCTAGGTTTACTAGAGAGAAGAAATACATACTACTATGTACACTCTTAACATAGTTAATTACCATAAGAAGTATGAAAAGACATCATATAATCTATGTCATGGGAGATAACATACAATGAAGTATTTCAAGATTTTTGGAAGAAGATGCTAGATTCAGAGAGATGAGGACAATCTTGGAAATTTTTAAAACATAGATGGTGAAGGTACATTTATGGGATATTATACAAAGAGAAAATCATACTGCTGTTACAATAAGAGATTGAATAAGATTGTTGAAAGTGAAAATGTGATGGTTGATGAATATTTTCAAAGAAATCCTAAGAAATATATTGAATATGAATCTGATAGGGAAGATAAAGGAAAATAATAGAATAAAGAAGAGGAAGAGACAAGGAAGGCTCCAATGTCTACAACTAAGACACCAAGGCATGTACAAAGAAATCATTGTGAGAATAAAATTATTGGTAATAAGAATAGATGAGTTGTTACAAGAAGTAGAGCAACACAAGAGAAAGCTTTTTTCTGTTTACTTTTAGAAATGGAACCTAAATCTATGGAAGAGGCATATAATGATCAGAACTAGGTATGAAAGATGAAGGGAGAACTTGATCAGATAGAGAAGAATTAGACTTGGGAAATTGTGCCTAGACTTGATAATAAGATTGTGATTGGTACAAAATGGTTTTTTCAAAATAAGTTGGATGAAAATAGAAAGGTAATAAGGAACAAGACAAGACTGGTTTGCAAGCGTTATACTCAGATTCCAGCTATTTATTTTTATGAGACATATGCCCCTTTTGCCTGGATGGAGGCAATCCAAATATTTCTATCTTTTGTAACATTTAAGAATTTTAAAGTTTATCAAATTGATGTTAAGTCAAAATTCTTGAATGGAGAATTGAAGGAAGAAGTTTACATTGAGCAACTAGAAGGATTTAGGTCATAAGAGAATCTAGATTCTATGTGTATATTGAAGAAGTCATCATATGGATTGAAGCAGGAACACAAGGCTTGGTATGGAAGAATGGATAAACATTTGATTGGAAAAGGTTTTTAGAAGGGTTCAATAAACAATAATTTGTATTACAAGATTTATTCAGATTGGATTTTTATTTTTGTGGTTTATGTTGATGAAATTATTTTTGGAGGAAAAGATAACTTGTATAGGATATTTTTAGAGGTAATGAAGATGGAATTTGAGATGTCATTTATTGGTGAGTTGAATTTCTATCTTGGATTGTAGGTAAATTAGAATAGTAAAGGAATTTTCATTTCTCAGTCCAAGTATGTCAAGGAATTGTTGAAGTAGCAAGGTTTAGAAAATTATAAACCAATATATACTCCTATTGTTGTTGGATGTAAATTGAATAAGGAGGAAGCTTCACCAAAGGCTGATGGGAGTTGTGTGGTTTAAAATTGGTATTAAATTGGTAGGTAACCAACACTCTATAAACTATTAAATCAAGAATTTAGCCAAAAGAGTTCAAATGAAATGAACAACTAAACCCTCAAAAGAGGCTTATTGCTTCCTAGTTCAAGTGAGTTTAATCCTTTTTAGAATGCTCATCAGATTTACATGAAGGATTAGTGACTTGACTACTCCAAAATGGAAGATTTTAAATTGTGGGTGAGATGCAAGACTTTCATACTTCACTCCATGATTATCAAGATGCAAATGCAAATTAGCCAAACTAGGAATGAAACTAGATTAGTATGAAGCTACAATGAAAGGCTAATCTAACAATACTACCATCAAAGTAAACTATAATGCAAGAAAACCAACAATAAAAATTACTCTAGAAAATGAGCTAAAATAAGAATGAAAGAGAGCTATGAAACTATGATGAGAGAAACTAAGAACTAAGAACTCAAAATAGCATAAAAAATCTAAAGTGAAAGATAATGAAAATACAAGATGATGGAACCCTTGAGCCAAGGAAGAACTTCCTTTTAAAGAAAATGCCTCAAGAATGAAGGGTGGAGATTAAGAGGCAAAATATGTTAGGTAGAGATGATTGGTGAGGGAGATCAATCCATGTTAAAGGATCCAATAATTTTGAATGGTCAAGCTTTATGGGAGAGAAAGATAAAATAGAAAATCCCCTTTTAATTTCCATTTAAACAAGATTAAGTTGCACACCAATGTGATGAATGGGTTCTTTTTAATAAAAGTGCTAAGAATTTATATTAAAAGTAATATTTTGACAATTAAATGATTTTAAAGATTTGATTTTAGAAATGATTTGTGTTTGATTTTTAGAAATAATTTAACTATGCAAGGGGGATTATTTAGGTTGCTTACATAATTATGTCTAGTAGATATGCCTTTGAGATTTAGTATTTTTCTTAAGGAAATTTGATCAAATTAGGGGCTTAGGTTCTACAAGAATTTTTTTAGGTAATTACATTTGCCCCTCTTTGAATCAATGTGCAAGAAATGCATTGATTGAAAGAATAGATGGTAGATAAATTAGAGAACAACCTAATATGAAGCGATGAGACTACTCTTGATAAGGAGAAACCGACTCTAAACTTGATCGATTAGAGATTAGAGATATAAGCTCTAGACTTGATTGAGTGAAGACTGATGAGAGAGAGAGAGACTAGAGTATTCAGTCTGATATAATGTGATGAGACTAAATATCTATCCAAAGATGAAGACAACTAACCAGTTTAATATGAAGAAATGAAATTGATTAGTGTCAAAGAGCTTGAGATAACTACTTTAAAAAGGATTCTGAAGAATCCAATCACCTGATTGAGAGAAAATATCAGATTGATATGAGTCTCGATGAACCTGATATGCCTTAGGAATGATGTTATATTGATACAGGTCTTGATAAACAACTTGACATGCCCCAAGAGATCAAATAGATGTCTGTCATAGTGATCTGATATCAAGTGATGAGATCACTCTTTCAGAATGATACAAAGAATCTCAACTTGATATGATTCCTAATGAAGGTAAGATGGCCCAAGCCATGAATCTTGAATTGGTTAGTTGATTAGGATTGATTACAAAAGAAGATTTGATAAATTTTCATGCCCCTCAGGTTCAAAATTGAAATAGCGTAGAGGGGTCAAAGAAAGACTTGGCTGATTTGGTAGGTAAAGAGTATTGGTTGAGATGAGAATCAATATCAAATGGATAAGAGTAGATTACTATTAGATTTAAAATATGTTAACCATATTTGACTAAAGTTTGACCAATTTTGACCAAGTTTGACTAGATTGAAATCACTTGGATCTGATAGATTTGTATAGGATTGACCTTAGGGGTTTGAGAAATGAAGGTGAAAGTGAGCAAGAAGTAATAGCATCGGTGGTCAACTAGGTTTGACCAAGAAGAGTTGAATTTGTAATTTGAATAGGTAAATGAACTCAAATTTTTATTTTGATCCTGAAAATAGATCCAAGACATCAAAATTAGCTAGGGGTGCAATTTTCATGGCATTCTAAGAACTTTTAATTTTAGGTCAAAATCTATAAAATGGGCCCAGAGGGGTCATTTTCAAATCATTTGTAATAGTTGACTTTGAGAGCCCAGAGCCTTCCAGAGAGAAATATTTTGATTCCAATACAAGATCATCAATTTGACCTTTAGAGGTGGCACAATCAGCCTCGATCTTATGGTGCACTAGTAAGTACTTGATCCCAATTTGTGATTTTGCATATTTTAATCAATTTTGTAGTGTTTTAATGCATTTTAGGGGCTTTAAGTTTGGTTTATTGTACGATGAAAATCAACATTGGGTGTGATGAAGAAATCATGTCATACGATGAAATGCTGGACAAAATGATAGAAGGCAAAAAAGGATAATTTTCCACCAAACTTCAGAAATTTGGCCAATCTGGACAATTTGATTTCAAATACATGACAAATCCGAGTGTTCCTAGATCATGTCTGCGTATTTGTAGGTAATAAATAATGTGACCAAACAAAAATCTCCAAACAATCCACCAAGGGACAAAGAAACCTTGGGGATACAAGAACTTGTGAAGTCTAAGAGGTATTCCAATGTGCCAAAAAGTGTCAATTGTATGTTCACAATGGTTTCCATAGGTCTCAACACATTCAAAAATGTATCAAGCAGAAACTACGTAAGGTCAAAGGATAGCATCAAAATCTTTTCCCACATTTGATATTCCTTCACCTCACACAAAGTGATGTTGGTTTTTCAAGGACTATGTACATTATGGATCAAAAGAAGAGACTCAATACTCGCATGACAATGGTTCTCCAAATACCACATTCATGATTTAAAGCATCCAAGAGAATACATATGGTGAGTGATCTTTAGGTGACCGGGTAAGTCCACTTGCATCAATCCTTGCACAAAGGTTATGATACTTTTGGGGTTAATTCAGGTAGATTCTATCCAAGAGTGTCTAGTAAGGGCATTCATTCACAACTATCCCTTGTAGTTCTACTTAAGTGAATTGAGACCTATAGCCCTACAAGCACTTCGAGTAAGGTAGTCTTGCAAGAAATATTGAGACCTCTCGGCCCTACACATTACCTTTGTGTGTGTTCCTATAATCAAATAAGTGACTCGACACAGATAATAGCTATGTCCTTGAGGCTTTTAGCCAACAAGGCATAAATTTTATAGTGGGTTAGATGGGCTGGCTTTTCTTTGTCCCACGTGGGTTGTTCCCGCGATATTTTTACCTCAACGACAAACCCTCTAAAGGTAGAATGAAAAAGAAAGTGGATAGAATAATGAAGGTATAGATTTATGATTCTCCACAAATAAAAATAGCATACTCTCCTACTCCATAACTTCTCCCAAGAACATCAAGCACACATTCATTTACCCAAGATTCTTTTGCAAGTGATAAATCAAGTAGGTCAAGATTTATGATTCAATCTCTATGAGGTGAAGTGCATCCTATACTACTAACCAACTAGTCACAAGAAAAGAAACCTTCGTAGTTAAGCTAGATGCCTAAAAAAAAATCAAGTTAAGGAAGACACAATGTTTTCTTGAATCTCCAAGGAAACTTGAAAATAAAATAGCTTAGTAGTCTCAAGATATAGCTTTGGAAAGCATCCTACAACTACAAAGTATTAGTAGTCTCAAAATAATGCAATGTAGATGGCTTTGGTAAGTGAATTCTCTCTCAAGTGGCCAACAAAAATAAGTTATTTCCTGCAAAATAGAATGTTAAGACCAAGATAAAGCCAACTCAAGTATGAAAATACAGAAATGCAAGCAACTAGACCCTTAAAAAAACTCACTATTTTTCATATAATAAAACATAGAGTCAATAATATAATCATACGATGAAATCCAATGAATAGTGTGATGAAACATAGGGTTGATATGTCATACAATAGAACTCAAAGCTAGGTGCGATGAATCAACTTATTCCATATTATCACACGATGATACTCACAACTACATGTGATGAAATCAGTATCGTATGATAATCTGGAGCACTGTGGTGTGATACTTGTTGCAGTTTCAAAAAATAAATAAAAATAACCTGCAAGAAAAGGGGAAAATTTTTTATTCGAGCCCCATGGTGGGTGCCATAGATGTGTGGTTTAAAATTGGAATTCAATTGGAAGGTAACCAACACTCAATAAACCATTAAATTAAGAATTTATCCACAAGAGTTCAAATCAAATGAACAACTAAACCCTCAAAAGTGGCTTATCTCTTCCTAGATGAAGAGACTTTAATCCTTTTTAGAATGCTCATCAGATTGGCATGAAGGATTAGTGACTTGAATACTCCAAAATGAAATATTTTAAATGTGTGTGATATGCAAGACTTGCATACTTTACTCCATAATTATCAAGATGCAAATGTAAATTAGCCAAACTAGGAATGAAACTAGATTAGTATGAAGTTACAATACAAGACTAATCTAACAACACTACCATCAAAGTAAACTAGAATGCAAGAAAACCAACAATGCAAATTACTCTAGAAAATGAGATAAACTAAGAATTAAAGAGAGCTATAAAACTATGATAAGAAAATCTAAGAACTAAGAACTCAAAATAGCATAAAAACTCTAAAGTGCAAGATCATGAAAATGCAAGATGATGGAACCCCTTGAGCCAAGGAAGAGCTTTCTTTTAAAGAAAATGACTCAAGAATGAAGGGTGGAGATTAAGTAGAAAAGATGTTAGGTAGAGATGAGTGGTGAGGGAGATCAATCCATATGAAAGGATCCAATAATTTTGATTGGTCAACCTTGATGGGAGAATAAGACAAAATAGAAAATCCCCTTTTAATTTCCATTTAAACAAGATTAAGTTGCACACCCATGTGAGGAATGAGTTCTTTTAATAAAAGTGCTAAGGCTTTATATTAAAAGTAATATTTTGAAAATTAAATTATTTTGAAGCTTTGATTTTAGAAATGATTTTTGCTTGATTTTTAGAAATAATTTAACTATGCAAGAGGGATTATTCAAGCTTCTTACATAATTATGTCTAGTAAATATGCCTTTGAGATTTATAATTTTTCTTAAGGCAATTTGATCAAATTTAGGGGCTTAGGTTCTACTAGGAAAATTTTAGGTAATTACATGAGCAAGACAAATCAATGATTAGAGAACTATTGTATTTGAATGCTACCAGACTAGATTTAATGTATGTAGAATTCTTGGTAGCTAGATTTCAATAAGAATAAAAAAATCATGTGTTATGGAAGCAAAGAGGATTTTCATATATATGAAGGGAACATAAGAGTTTGGATTATGGTATCCAAAAAGTTTAGATTTAACTCTGATAACTTATACTAATTTAGATTGGGTTGGATGTTTATATAACTGATGAAGTACTAGTGGTAGATCTTATTTTATTGGCTCTCAGTTGGTTGCTTGGCCGAGTAAGAGGTAGGATTCTGTAACATTATCAATTGTTGAATTAGAATACATTGCAACATCCTCATGTTGTACTCAAATATTATTAATGAAACAAACTTTGAGGGATATAGGTGTAACTTTTGATGAGCCAATTTCAATCACATGTGATAATACTAGTAAGTTATAAGTATTTCAAAGAATCCAATGCAACATTCTAGAACAAAAATTATATCTATCAGGAATCATTTCTTGAGAGAGAAGGTGTCAAAAAAAGAAGTCAAGTTTGAGTATGTTTCTACAAAGGAGAAGATTGTAGATATAATATTTATAAAACCTTTGTGCAAGGATATTTTTGAGTATCTCAGGAGGAAGTTGGGTATTATGCCCCCTTTCAAAGTTCAACAAATACACTAGTGTGTGAATTGATCCAGTGAACTACATGCTAATTATTTTCTGGATCAATGCCTGGAGGATTTCTCTCAGGGGGAGAAGAGTGAGTTAGTAAGAGGGAGTTTGGCCCTTTTTCATTGTTTTCAAATGAGATAATAATAGAGGATTTTGATGCTAATATCTTTTTATAGTGAGTTGTTTGCCTTGTTATTGATGAATGTTTCCATCAATGACAGAGGGGGATATTGTTACAATGTGAGTTTGATGCTATTATCATTGTTTTCATTAATGGTTGTCATTTATGTCAACATATCCAATGCATATAAGAGGTTTAGATGTGGTTTGGTGTATCAGTAGTTGGTGCATTAGTAGAAGTGTGCACCAGATGATGTGATTTAAATATTTTCACTTATCCATGCCAGTGTTGGATTCTTTCATCATGAAACATATTGTGGAATATTTATTTTGGTTCAGTCCTATCTGGGATGTGTTAGTTGTGCTTCATTTGATGCATTTGAATTATAATGTATAAATCTTATCTATTGGTACTAAAGGTCTTGGAGATGGTGTAGCATGTTGATATGTGTGAGGTATGTTTTATTTTATGAGGTGGTCCATGTTTCATTCCTTACCACTGCGAGTATGCTTCAATGTGACCTATTTCAAATTGGTTTAGGAAAACTTTGTTGTTGTTATGAGATGGTATTAGACAAATCAAGGTTTTTTGTTTAGTAGTGCTTATGTACAAATATATGTGAAGTGAATGCAAATTTGAAAAAGGAAAATTTGTGTGTTGATGGTTATGCAAGTTGATGCAATTGATAGAAGACTGTTATATCATTTATGTATTACATAATATAGGTGATAGTGAATTTAGTAGTGGATTCAATTCTGATTTTTTATACTCTGGTAGTGAGCTTCTTTGTATCAGAAGTGAGCCTATTTATATTGGTAGTTATTCTTTTCTTAATCTCTAGGTAGTTAACCCAACCGGTAGTGAGACAACTAGAAGTGAGCAAACTAGAAGTGATCCCTTCTAAAAATCACCTTAACCAGGGTCACCTTAATTGGTGCTCATTTTTATGTAGGGGAATCTTGGGTTCCTAGCACTCTTACTAAATCTTGGAGGATTTTCCTTTTGGTCTGATGAAGTTCCTTGTTTTGGGAACTTTTTAGAGATTCTATGTGTAGTTTATCTATGGAGATATTTGGCATGTGAGATGAAAAGGATTTATTCCTTGAGGTTCATGGAGGTTATGACTATGATCACACCTCTTCAAGAGGTGTGGATTGTGAGATCTAGCATATTATTTTCTAAATGGTTGTGTTCTTCATGTCACCAGTTTAGTTGTGTTCACCGGTTGATTGTTGAGGATTGATGTGGAAGTTTTCAATTGATGGAGTTGAATGGCATGGATCTCAAGGTGGATCTATGTGTGGATGAGTTGGTGGTTGGATCACGCTTGATGAAATAATTAAATGTTTTAATTTATTTGGGATCTAGGCCAAACTAGTCTAATACATTTGTCTTGGGATATGTAATATCTTGAATGCCAACCTATGGTGGCTAGTGGGTATAATTTTAGGGCTTGCAATTATAATAGAGGGTGGCACTGAGAGTCCTAGGATTGTAGAGAGATAAGAGATGATAGCTCTAGGGTTTGAAAGATTGGTATGAGGATCTAAGTCTTTTTTTCATTGTGTTTGTCCATAATCAGGAAGGCCTTATAGCTTGACCTACTTGGTGTAATTGGATGTTACCTGATAATAAAGTTATTGTTGTTTGGTCACATCTTGTTGTATTTCTTTGTTCTTTCTACTAAGTTGGATCTTTTTGCAAGATTGAACATCTCCTTTGGAGACTTCTCCCATCTTGGCTACATCAAGTGGTATCAAAGCTGGACTAATCTTGCAGTGGTGTAAATCTTGGTGTCTAAACTTGTGAAGCTTCTAAGGCATTGTTTGTGAGGTGGAAGAGTGTAGATCTAACTCGCATCAATGAAGGGCTTGTGCAAGGTGGTTAGAATGGATTTTCTATTTGGGGGATAAGTCTTTGTGAAGATATGGGTGAGTTGAGGATCTTGGAGTGGTAGATTGTTGTTCTCGAGCTTGCAAGATCCTGGATGGCTTATTGTGGGGTGGTAGAATGTGGACTTGACCTATGAATGCAGAGGATTTATACAAGGATGGATCAAAGAGAAGTTATTTTTGATTGTGAAGCTTGGAATGAGTTGATTTCCTTGAGAAATCCTATTCATGGATAAATCGCCGATTCGAGGTAGGTAGTGAGCATGTTTAATAGATCACTGAGTGAGAGGCAACTGAGATCTTGCAGTTTGATCACTGAGAAGAGGAAATTTCACCTTGTGAAAGGAGAAAGGTCGATGGATAGGATGAACCCTAGAAGTGTGAGGAAAATGTTTGAAGACCTTAGGGTTGAGTTGAGGTATGAGATTTGTAATTATTTGGTTGGTTTGAGGAGGAATCTGAGAGGAAGTGTGAAGAAGCTAATGAGGAGCTAAAGAGGTTGAGTTGGTATTTGCCACTCTAGAAGAGGATTGGTTACCCTATGAAAAGGCTTGTTCAAGGAAGGAAAAAGAAAGTTAGGGTTGTTGTTGAAGAGGTAAACATTGACCTTTCTGAGGTTGAGGTGGTAGATCGAGTTGGTTTTCATGATTAGATGGTTGGGTTTGATGTGAAAATTATAGAGATTCTTGTTATTAAGGAGGATAATGAGATTACTAATATTAAGGAGGTAAATTTTTTGTAGAGATTACCTAGAGGGTGTAAGACTAGAATAATTATAGATATGGTTTGTGGGTTTTTTACTGACTAGTTTGGATTTGTTAGAGAGTTTGGTATCTGATTTGATTGGAGGAAGTAGAGGTTGCTTGTGTGCCTTTTTATCTTCTTTCCTTTGAGGATTGGGAAACTGATGATCAAGATGAGGTTGAGTTCAGATTTTCTTGCGGTATTAAAGTGTGAGGAACACTTTTCTATTTACCATGGGTGTCTGATGCAGGGGCATCTTGGGTTCCTAACAATATTACTAAATCTTGGAGGAATTTTCTTTTGGTCTGATGGAGTTCCTTATTTTGTGCAGTTTTCAAATATTATGTGTGCAATCGATCTATGGAGATCTTTGACATGTGCGATGAAAAGGGTTTGTTCCTTGCTATTCATGGAGGCTATGTATATGATCTCACCTCTTTAGGGGGTGTAAATTGTGAGATATGGTATATTATTTGCTGACTCATTATGTTCTTCATGTCATTGGTTCAGTTGTGTTCACCAGTTGATTATTGAGGATTGTGGTAGAAGTTTCCAATCGATGGAGCTAAATGGCATGGATCTCAATGTGGACCTATGTGTGGTCGACTTGGTGGTTGGATCATTCCTGATGAAATAATTAAATGTTGTAATTTATTTTGGATTTGGGCTGACCTGGTCTAATATGTTTATCATAAGATATGTAATATCTTGAATGCAAACCTATGGTGGATAGTGGGTATAAGTTTAGGGCTTGTGATTGTAATAGGGGGTGGCACTGAGAGTGCTAGGATTGAAAATATATGAGAGAGGATAGCTCTATGGTTTGATAGATCTGAATTATGATCTGAGTCTTATTTTCATTGTATTTGGCCATAATCGGGAAGGCCTTACAACCTGACATGTTTGATGTAATTGGATATTACTTGATAATAAAGTTATTGTTGTTTGGTAACATCTTGTTGTATTTATTTGTTCTTTCTATTGTGTTGGCTCTTGTTATAAGATTGGACATCTCCTTTGGAGACTTTTCTGGTCTTGGCTATATCACATTTCATGAGCATTAGCTTCTTCACAGTTTTTACTAGTTTGGATTTCCATATAAATTCTGGTGTTCATTATGTTGATAGTTTTTTTTCTTTCATGTTTATATTTTTTATAAGTTTATGAATGGTTTAGATATTTACCGGTTTAACATAAGTGAATAAAATTATTTGAGAATAATTAATTCACCCCCCCTCTCAGTTATCTGGTTTGTTCAACAATAACATGACTCTACAAACACCTAAAAGGAAATCATAAAAGACATGCTTGCATGAAGGTTGTTGAAGCTTTCTACTATGGAGAGTAGAATACATTAAATTTTAAAAACTTTCTCAAATTCTTAGATGTGAAATTATAGTTGATAGATTGATTTGGACTTGAGTGATTGCTTATGGATGTCAAAATGAGGGAATTTGGTAATATTTTATACCTCTCACAATATTTTAGGGTGTAGAACTTGATGACAACTAATGCGAGATTAAAACCCCTAGTAAAACAATGTAATTATTGAGTGGGTTCAATTTGGTCCCAATCATCATGGAATGAGATACCTTGATTGGCCTATTTCCAGGAAGGGGGCGCCTGAGGAACCTCATTCCATGTCATGTGGCCTCAGATTGGGATCTGAAGTCTTATTGGAAAAATAACATTGTAATTACATGCAAAATTGAGTTGGGAAAGCAAGACTGGATGCAACAAGTCATGCATACTAAAAATAGGGCCAAACTAAGCAAGAAATTGCATAGGGATGCAATTTACAATGCTATAGTTTTATTTCAACTCAAATACTATAAAAATGAATAAAATAATATAGAAGACATTTTTGTTAGCTTATAGAAACACATAACATAATGAAAGAACAAACATAAAGAACACACAAGCCTTCAAAATGTCCTAGATAAAACATTAAATCAGGTAAAACCTCCAACAAGAGTTTTGTGAGTACCTTATTCACTATCTCTAACATATTTTACAAGTGTTATACAATGCCTTAAAGACTAATTGAAGCTTTGAAAATGTTGACAAACCTCTTCATATTTTTTCTTTCAACCTTGTAACTAAGAAGTTGTGTCCCATTTCCACTTGTCATCTAAACATTCAAGAAACTTTTCCAATTAAACTAATCCATGTTCATATTTGGAAATTAGATTTGTTAGTCTTGTCAACCAAACCTCATTACTAGTATTAGTTATCCTCTATTGGATAGCATGAATTGAGTAAGCATTTTCTCTCTTAAAAATAATGAATTTGTATGTTGCATGAAATTCTAGGAATTTAACTTTGTTTTACATTATGGATGCATTTTGTTTCTTGCATTCACTTTTATATCTCTTTTGAATCCAAGTTTTGTGAATGAAATCATACTATTTGAGGATAAGATAAGGATTTCCAAGTAGTGTGGATCATAATTGCCGAGTGTTTTCATATTTGTGTTGAATTTCATTCAAAAGGAGGTATAGTATTTATATTTGATGATAAATTATATTGGTTAGTCAAATAATATGGCAATTTACAAATGAGTAAAATATCTAAAATTTTGACAATCGTTGAACTAGAGATATCTAAAGTTGAATGTAACTTTTGTCTAACATATTTTACCACATACTTTCTAGAGAGGTCATTGGGATCTTGAATGCCAAGAGACATATCATCATTATCTAACTATTCAAGAGTAGAGTAATGATTCTTTAAAAACCTCCTAGGAAAAGCTACCTAATTAGATGTTGGAAGTTGACATCCTCCTTTTTTTACAATAAATTATACATCATCTAGGCATCTTGGTGGACTACAAGATCAACATAGGCTAATAGGAGAAGGATGAGAATAAATGATATTCTTCGATTTTGAAGATATAAAAATGTCGATTACAACATTTTGAAAAAAATGGGTCAAGTGGATGGTTCACTATTAGAGGGAGCTACCTCTTTTCTCTTCTTTGAAGGTTTTGAAACCACCCTAGTTTGTATTTTAATAGTTGGTGGTCAATATTAGTTGGGGGTTTTGTTTGAGTTTTTCTACAACTAGCATTTCTATTTTTATGGTTATTGAATATAGTCCAATCTTCATCATTTTCTAAAGCGAGAGCCTCAACATGATGTGAATTGGATTTATTACAAGGAGAAAAAATAATACATTCCTTAATTTTATAGTTAGAAGATTAACACCTAAAGTAAATGTTGATAGATTAAGGTAATGAACATGTTGAATGTGATGCAAATGACCAATCTATATATCAATGGATTCTCTTAGATCCTTTGAGAGATTATTCTCAACATAAACATGATTTTGTGGGAGAGTTAAATAATATTTACTAGGATCAAATAAGATGACCTTGTTAATTGATGCGACAATAGAGGTAAAAAATTCAAACAAGGTAAAGGCAACCCTCACATAGGCCAAATAAGCATTGAACCATATTTCATTTGAAACAAAAAAGCCACAAGTGCAAGGCTAAAATGATCTTTAACCATTTACATGCATTGTCAAACTCAAAGGTAAGTAATACAACATCCATAGGAGGATTTAAAAATACATATCATAAAATACATCTAACAAAAGCTTCCATTGATTCTTGTTTGAGGGAGCCATGACCCAGAGTGACCAATCATCAATAGTGATAGAAATTGCTAGGTTGATGCATTTAAGGCCATATAAATGACTACTTACAAAAAACCTACAATAAATGTAGAAAATTAAATATTTTATGTTCAATGCTATAGATATTGTTTTTGTCTTAGGATAAACTGCATATTTCTTATTTTGATAAAAAGAACCATAAGAGGCAAAGGGGTTTCCATATATGTGCTAAAAAAGTTAAAAGACAAAGAAAAAAGGTTCTGAAAAATATAAAGATTCAAAATTTGAAATAGATTTTTTGAAATAGCAGCAATAGCAAGACTATAATGAAAGTAATAACCCTTGCAATTGTTTAGATGTTGTAGAGAAGAAATAAAGAAAAAGTTTAATAAGACAAACAAAATTGAATTGTGAAGACAAAAAAACTGTGAGGTTAAAATGTAATTACAAAATATAAAAATGAAAGTATTTGAAATAATATTTTTTAACTAATTCAAAAGTGCACTTGTCACTTACACATTAAATACAATACTAATAATAAAATTTTACGTTCCATTTAGAGTTTATTGCTCATTATTTCTTTAAATTGTTAAATATTCAAAATAAACTTATAAAAAAAAAGAAGACAGGATTGATGGCGAGCGAATAAAAGCCTACGAACGCATGAAAGAAACATAATACCAAAGCAGATAAATCATTTGAAAGCTCTGATCTAGGGTTTCACTCAAAGCAGAAGGTAGCAGAGGACACCAGTAATTCTGGATTCTCTGGATATTACTACAATTGCTGGCTTTACGCGCATAAAAAAATTGATTGCAGACAAAGGATCGTAAGAGCCCATCCAAATTATGATCACTTGAAATCCTTTATTGAAGAACAAAAATGAAGAAGTTTGGAAGATGATAAGATGGCTATTGATACTCAGGTTAACAAAGCTAAGGATCTTCGGATAAATAAGCTTCTCGTGGAAACTAGGGCTTCCACAAGAAGCAAATTTTTAGAACATGACAGCTCTCAGTTACCTAAAGTCTTCACTGTCAGCAATTTGGATGGGCAAATCACTAGGTTTGCTAAAAAAAAATATGCTTTGTAGAAAATGAGCCTTCCTGGGATCGAAAGGACCTCAAAATCTAGATTTGATCCAGTCAAACGCTCCAATGATCCCCATTCTGCCTTGGGAAGAGGTGGATTTTTTGTGTCCCAGGAGGATCCCAGGAAGGCCAGGTCGAAAGAATATGAATGGCAAGAGGTTAAAAGATATAAAAAGGCAAGATCAAAAAAGGTGGAAAGGATTGAGATTCCTTTGAGGAATTCTTTTGATTTACTAAAGGAAAAGGAGAATGCCCTAATCAAAAGCCAATATTCCCCCCCTCATAGGCGACCTGGAGCTTTGGGAAGCAAGGGAAATCTTAGGGATAAATAGACATTGCGTGAAAATGCAACTCAATTCCACATCCCACCTTCCTTCTCCAATACGCTCACCAACAATAAAGGGTCAGCTAGGATGGGTGAGAATATTGCGCAAGCCAATTCGAAGTCTCCTACAATCAGTGGTAAGCACTACACTCCTCCTCATCGGTGGGAGAATGGTAAGTCTTTAAAGTCTATTCCCAACCATATTTCCTTCAAAGCTAATACTCTACAATCGAAGGTTTCCTCCCCTATTTATACTCCACCACATAGGAGAAACTATAATCATATGCACATGCAAAATAAAAATACAAACAATGAATTTAACAAAGTATCCCTAGAGGGTAGCCATATAGAAAGATTGCAGAAATACTATGAGGATGCAAGTTTAATTGTCAGATGGAAAGGAGTGGGAGCGAGCAACTTGGATATCACAGAAGCACTGGCTAAAATTCTCCCCAAAGAGGTAAATATCTTGAACCTTGTCGATTCTTTCCTTCTCTTAGATTGCAAAAATTTAGAAACTAAAAAGAAGATATTAGATAACTTGGATCTAAAATATAGACATGAATCTTTCTTTGTTACTAAATGGAGACCCCTATTCAACCCACTATATCTTGAGGATTTTGAGGTAGACAAAGCTATAGTACTAAAAAATTTATCAATTGAAATCACAAGCATAGAAACTATAAATACTATTGGCAACAATTTAGGCAAATTTATTAGAATTAGTGATAATATAACTAATGCATCAGAGAAAATAATTATTGTCAAAATGAGCATTCATAGAAAGTTCATTCCTCATATGCATCTAAAATTCAATGCCAACTCAATTATCATTAATCCAGTCATTAATGAAAAATTTCTGGAATCAAAGCATAATTATATGATTGCTTCATCGGTACCTAAGAGTATAAATAATCTTCTAGACAAAAGCCAGGATGTAAACATTAATTTTCTTTCAGATAGAGGGGGATTCACTTTTACTGATATAGATGATTGCTTCACAAAAGCTATTCTTCCCCAACCTATCTCTGATCCCCCTTGCGAGCCTTCATTTGAAAAGAGAATCACTAATAATCAATTAATATCTATGGAGTCATCTCCCCCTATGATTGTGAAAATTGCCCCCCAACTTAGCAATCCACTGATAAACAGCAATGACAATCCTCAGAAATTAGCACAGTCAGGAGGTATCCTTACACCTGAGAAAGAGGGAAATATTCTAGAAATAACAGAGAATGTGCTACCCCTTGAACCCATAGCTTTGTCTAATGATTTGAACTCGCCAACTAAGGAGACTTTATGTACTAAGGAAGACCTGATATGTTCTCAGATTACCACACTAGTACAAGCATCTCCTTTGGAGGATGAAAAATGCTCTAAAGAAGTCAAAATTATAACAGACTACATAGGAGAAACGCCAACAAATGAACTCTTGGATCTATTAATAAGTGAAATTTGTGATGAGGAAGAGTTGAAATATCAGAAGGAAGTCTTGATTCGAGAAATTCTATCCCTTAGAAACTCTAGAGAAGATAATGATGACACAATAGAGATGCAGTAAGAAGAAATAGAGGCTCAAAAGGTAGACCTTTCCAATAACTCTGAGAATGTGACTAAATCTTTTGGACATGAAGCCTTAAAGGCCAAAGAAGCTGGTATTGAACTAGAAAAAGAATATGATGAGGAAACAATAATAAATTTTCCTGACCCATCCTCTCCTGCTGGAGATAAGGTAGATATCCTAGATGGTCTTTTTGGTATCACAAATGAGGACAGACAACTGGGAATTGCTACCAATTTGGCTGGCCTCTCTTCCCCCAAAATCAACAAGGTCAAGAAGAAAACAAGAAGGAAATCATGCATATAGCTTAGATCCTTAGCAGGTAATGCAGAAAATCAAATAAAAACATCTGACATTCTGAACAGCGAAAAGGGGAAGAGCCTTCCCAAGGAGCAATGAGAGTGACTACCTAGAATGTTAGGGGCCTAAACGCCCCTAACAAGAAAAGACTAATTAAGAGATATCTAAAAAACTTTGATTCTGATATTATAATCTTACAAGAAACTAAGTTAAATATTGAAGATAGTAAGAAATTAAGTAACAAACTCGTCTTATGGAAATCAAAATTTGTACCAGCAATGGGTGCATCAGGAGACCTAGCAGCATTATGGGACCCCCAAAAAATTTCCTCCTTAGCCATGATCAACAGTAGCAACTGGATGGCTATGAGGATATGCAGCCTCAAATCAAATTTAAGATTCACCTTAATCAAAATTTACGGCCTAATACATAATATAGATAAAAGAAGAGTTTGGCAGGAAGTCCAAGCTCTCCTTCACCTAAATAGAGGTGAGACTTTCATCTTAGGTGGAGATTTTAATGCTATACTGAATACAAATGAAAAATATGGTGGTTCAAAATTCATATCACAATCAAAAAAAGATTTTACCCAATGGGTGTCAGTCAATAATTTAATTAACATTGAGACCAACAATGGAACTTACACCTGGAACAATAGTAGGATGGGCTTTAGCCACATTGTGGAAAAACTTGATAGATTTCTGGTTTCAAGTGATACAAATAATTTTAACCAACTTTTGTCAGCCGAGATTCTCCTAGAAGTGGGATCTGACCACTTCCCAATTAGACTAACAATCACTGAGGATAGTAAACCCAATAGAAACCCGTTCAAATTCAAATTTATGTGGTTTCAGGATCTGGATCTCATTAATCTCTTAGAACAATGGTGGAACTAGACAATAGTGGAAGGATCCAAAATGTATAGCCTAGTTACCAAACTCAAAATTATTAAAAATAAAGTCTTGGAATGGAACAAGAACGAATTCAACAATATCTTCAAAGAAAAACTACTTATAGAACAGGAGATATAAAGTCTTAATCACTTAGTCATAAACTAGGGTATGGATGAAACGAGCTATCTTAAAGAGAAGGAAATTATGGCCAAATATAATGCGATTTTACTTAAAGAAGAAATATATTGGAAACAAAAATCTAGGGAAACCTGGCTGAAAGAAGGAGACAATAAATTTTTTCATAAATAAACCAATACAAGGAAAAATATTAATAGGATAACCAAGATTAAGGATGAAAGGGGGCAACTATCAGAAGACCCTAAAGTCATCGCAGACTATTTCACTAACTATTACAACTCTCTTCTTAATAACTACGAAGTAGTTAACCTTCAAGAGCAGTCTGAAATGATTAAGGCTATACCGAAGTTAATTTTGGATGAAGATAATACCATGATGAACAACAGATTTACTTTGGAAGAAGTCAAGACTACCTTATTTCAAATGCAGCCTGACAAAGCCCCAGGCCTAGATGGATTTTAGGCCGATTTTTTCCAAAAATGCTGGCACTTCATGGGAACTGACATATGGTAAGTGGTGGAAGCAACCAAGAATTCTGGAGCTATTCTATCATAAATTAACAATACTTTTTTCTCTCTCATACCGAAAAAAATGATTGTATTGACCCAGGAGACTTTCATCCTATCTCACTATGTAACACTATCTATAAAATATTATCAAAATGTATGGAAAATAGACTTAAAACTCTGCTCCCAATTTTAATCTCGGAGGAACAAATGGGCTTTGTAGCCAAAAGGTCGATCCTAGATGGCATTATCACCACCCAAGAACTTGTACACACTACACAAATCACCAAAGAACCAAGCATGTTTATAAAAATAGATATCCAAAAGGCGTATGATAAGGTGGACTGGAGATTTTTGTGCAAATGCTTGGAAGCCTTCAGCTTCTCCAAACATTGGATCAACCTTGTATTTATATGTATATCTACCCCCAAGATCTCGGTCCTTGTCAATGGTACCCCAGAAGGTTTTTTTGGGATTTCCCAAGGTATCAGGCAAGGTGACCCGCTGTCACCCTTCCTTTATGTCATCATGGCATAATCACTGGGTAGAACCATCTCCAAGAAATAGTTAGAAGGCAAGATTTCAGGTTTAAAAGTCGCAGACAATATCCCTTTCGTTACTCACCAACAATTTGCAGATGATACCATTATTCCTAGTTCCACCAATTGTAATGAGGCTAAGGCCTACAAAGCAGTTCTAAACACATCTATGAAGGCCTCAGGCCAACAAGTTAACCCTCTTAAGTCAGAAATCTTCTTTATCAATATGGCACCTGATTTGGAAAAGAAAATCTGTGATACCCTTGGTTATCAACAGGGTACTTTTTCGTGTAAATATCTAGGTATAGAATTGGATAAGGGTCAACACTCCTCCAAACTTTGGAAACAAGTACTATCGAAGGTTCAGGATAAGAAAAGCTCTTGGAAAGGTAAATGGCTCACTAAGCCTGGTAGATCCATTATGATTAAATCAATTTTGTTAGCTATCCCTTCTTATCAAATGTCCATCCTTCCCCTTCCGACTAACATCAAGAAGGACCTAGATAAGATGATGCATGACTTCTATTGGCAAGGCTCTACCGAGGATAAGAAATTGGCCCTAATCAAATGGGACAACTTATGCAAACCTATTTTTATGGGGGGTCTGGGGTTTGAAAACCTTACTTGGCAAAATCGAGCCCTTGGCGCTAAGTTAGTTTGGAGACTCTTCAAGGAATCCAACTCAAAATGGGCTTCTATTCTACTGCACAAGTATGTTCCCGGGGCTGACCCTATAAATATTTTTAGAGCCCATTCACACATCAAGGGTTCACGAATTTGGAATTTTATCAAAGACTCTATAGGCATAATCAGCAAATTCCTCACTTGGGATGTAGGTCTTGGGAATCAAGCTTTATTCTAGGAAGATTCCTGGGTAGGTTTCCTTGTGCTTAACACAGCAGGCTTCTCACCAAATTTCATTGAAATGTGTAAATCCACCATTGGTACTTATCTTAAAGATTATATTAGCCTTAACAATGATTATGATACAGATTTAACCTCAAGAGGATTACCATTTAATCCAGAAAGTCAAAAGTTATTTAGTATCTTAAAAGATAGAAATATCACTATTAAAAATAGGCCTGACTCCCTTGTATGGGCTGGCTCTAATAATGGAGAATACACAGTTAAAGATGGCTATAAAACCATTATCCGAGAGGAGAAAATGGACAATTTAGACATTCCCCTTAATTTATGCTGGAACAAAGCCTGTCTTCCCAAGTCTGGGATGTTCCTAAGGGCTGCTCTGTAGGATAGAATTTTAACATTGGATAGGATTCAGAAGATAGGATTCGAGGGTCCTACAAGGTGCCCCTTATGTGAAAGTCAGGAAGAGGATGTGAATCATATGTTGCTTAACTATCCCTACACTCAAAATTGTTGGAATTGGCTTCAACAATGTCTAGATTGGAAGACAACCCTTCCTTCCGACCTGCTAAGCCTCCTAAAAGCTTGGCCTACTCTTTACAAAGATAATCTTTATAAGGATATCTGGACCATTTCCCCATCTATATTAGCATGGGAGATTTGGAAGGAACATAATCGTAGAATTTTTACTAACCATAAATTAGATTGGAAAAACATAATTAACAAAATTGAGGCCTCAATTACGGAAAACATCAACAACAAACTCCATGATATCATTTGCTATGAGGATTCATTTAGATCTTGGGATAACAAGATCAGACTTAAATGGCCCTCTTTAATCATTCTGAATCTTTTTGGCAGAGGAGGCACAAAGACAAAAGTAGATAGAGCTAATTGCTCTTGGGTTCCCCCCGAAGAAGGTTGGGTAAAACTGAATTTTGATGGAGCATCCAGGGGTAACCTCGGAGAGGTAGGCATCGGTGGGATTATTAGGAACTGGAAGGGAGAATCAATTTCCAAGTATACCCAACCCATCAAGCCTACTACGAATAACATGGCGGAATGCCTTGCCGCTCTAGAAGGCCTCAAAATCTGCAAAAATCTAAACTTTTCAAAAATCATGATTGAAGGAGACTCCCAAATTATTGTTAATGCTATCCGCACAAAGAAGACTCCTAATTGGATTATTAATTCTAAAATTGAGGAAATCAATCTTATCATAGAGACCTTTGCCGAGGTAATTATCAAGCACACTTATCGAGAGGGTAATGCTGAAGCTGATTCCTTAGCAAATCTAGGTGCCAACATCAACCACATTATGGAATAATTGCTTATTAGTTTCTTTTTTAGTCCTAATTCTAGCTTTCAAATGTATTAATATATGTTTGAGAGGTCTATTAATGTATATTATAGGTATTTGTTCTTTGAGATATCATTTGGGTATATAGATATACATCTTTATATATATTTATATATATACATAGAGTGACTTTATATCCTCAGTTATATCCTATTTTTTACTCACATTTGAAACACACATTTGGCTATATATATATATATATCATTATGAGTTTAACTATCTTTATTTATTACTGCCACCTAGTTGGTAGCCCTGTCCTTGCCATTCTTCTTTAGAAGCACTCTTGTATTAGTATTTCTCATAATGGTAGCTATATAAGCTCTCAGAAGAGGTATAGATCCATCCTTTAGCATTTTTTGCCTTACTGATCCTAGCCTTATCATTTCTTCACATGTTAGCTTCGGCAATATGCTCGATCAATCCTGTACATGTTCACTCATAATCATTAAAGAATGATACTTGTTTGCCACCTACTACTAGATAGCATTAGTGGTAGTGACTTCTTGGCAATTCCTTTATCTTTGCTAGGAGATGATTTTGAGGTAGGCCTCCTTCTAGCCTAGGCGGTTTCCTAATCATTGCAATACGCACTAACTAGTGCACTTGTGATCTTTCCACATGTGACCTTCTTCCTGGCATGCACTAGAAGTTTCGACAGTCTTCCACTCCCTTCTGTGAGGCTTTTAAGTATTCTTCTTCCTGGTACCACATCGCTTTGCCAAGAGAGTCCCAAGCCGCACTATGGAGACCAAACTGAAAACTTTTAGTTCGGGCAGAGTTAGAGCAATGGACTTCAGGGGCCCTGTAACCCTAGAGCAATGGAATCAAATTCTGCTTCCTCTACCTAACTCGGTTAGAAGGGCTGTGGAGGAAGCTTCAGGTGAGAACATCTTTGACAATGAATATACATTTAAGACAAATGGAGATATCATTGGACTATTTACTGCAATACTTAGTGGGTAAAGGGAAAGAAGAAATAAGACAGGCAGCTAAGCTGGTCTTTGATAAACACTTCTTAATTGGCTTGGAAAACATGGTTTTTTCTATCGATAATCTGCTAACTACCCCCTTCTCAGAAATTACGATGAGAACAGCCATCCCTGACTTGGCCAACATCCCTACAAAGCAGCGTAACCTGATGATAGTTTTAAGAACGAAGAAGTCTTTGATGCTCAGTGGCCGAGCATGGAAAGGAATTTAGACTTCCTCTATGAGGAAGTATTTCAGACCAAGCGCGAGCCAAGGGAGATCCTAGACTATTAGAGGGCAGTGGGCTTCAGCATCCCCACCTCCTTAAATGACCTTGAGCCTACTAAGCTTCATGTAATTGCCCCAGCTATAAAAAGATGTACCCGCCACTCAAGAATCACAGATGAAACTGAGGAAACATCATGGTGATGAGACAAGAGAATCATACTTGGCTCTGCTTTGCGGTGGACAAAATGAAGGAATAATGAATCAGTGCTTGGTTTGTCACAGCCTTTACTATGCACATAACTGTTTATATATATACAATAATTTGTATACAAGTTAGGTATATAATTTGTATATAGATTATAACAGTAGTATTCTCAGTTTTGTACATAGATAGGCCAGTACTTTTTAAAGTAAAATCAATAAGGGCTAGGCCTTGTTTTGGACCTTCGCTAATGTACAGTTCCTCTCTCTTTCCTTGAGAGAACACTGTAAAGGGAACTATGTAAGAGAATCTTAACTCTATCTAAATATTAAATCTGGTATTGGACCTTATGGTATTAAGTTTTTAAACCTGTTAATTCTTGGATTCTAGACCTATGAACTATTGCTGATGGAAATCTATTAGCTATTAGATTCACATGTAATTTTTTAAATTGAGCTTATCACATTATAGTTTTAAGTTTGTATTTCTTAGTATACACATATACATATATTATATATGGATTTATTCATATATAATTTATGTATACTTGTATACTATATTATATGTATAACTATTCACATCATAACTATATGTGTACAGTTATATATATATATCTTAATTCTCTTCTAGTTCCTTCATATGCTGTATAGATATTGGCTACTCTGTACATTTTACCTTGCATAAGCTCTTCAAGTTTTAAAGGATAAATATGTGATGCATTAGGATGCATTCCACTGGATGGATACCATAGGAATTAATGTACAGGCTGCTTGGTGGCAATCAAAAGGTTAATACGATGTTCTCTGTGAACCTCATATACAGTTCAATAGGTATAAAATGTTAGACCATTCTTACCATTGATGAATTAGCCGCAGAGTTGGTCATATTCGAAAATAGCATTTGTTTGAGTTTAGTTGGATCCATACATATGAAAGCAAACCTCTCTTTAGTATATTCAATTTGAATATGTACTCATACAGGTACTCTTTTTGCACGATGTAGGCATTTTTTCTCTTAAACCTGCAATATTTAGGTCCTATGAGTAACTTGGTGGCCACGTCTGGTTTGATAGTCAGGTAGAAGGCATCTCTGCTTGGATATACATGTATCTATATAGTTACAATAACTTAAATATAGATACATATATATTTACCTTCTAGCCCTATTTTTCCAGACTTCTTTATATTAGACACATATATTTCTATATATATTGCTGAAATATATATATTGATATATATAAAGACATTTATCATGTATTCATTCATTTATCCTTCCTTTAAACATATACATATGTTTATACATATTTATGTGTTTTTTGATCTGTATATTTTCATACTTATTAGAACAGAGTTAGATTTAATCTAGTTGAATGTTTTTTCGTTCTAGCTGAGGTGCAGAATATCACTGAGTTCTAATTTGGTAACACATATAAATGTAAGGTAATAATTTTAATTCTGGCCCAGTATGGCAAGCCGGTGTTCAGAATAAGTATGGAGCTTTGCAAAAAAGGATTGCTATTATTTAAATTCTATTTTCTACTAACATTGGTAGATAGTAGATTGTTAATTAGAATGGATAAACAATCCATTGCTAATTCAGTTATCTTGACGAGGTAGTCATTTCTTTATCATTTTTAACTCATTTTCCTTATATGGGCTAATAGTCTCTTTAAATTAATATGCATCACTTTGTTAGTGTGATATTGGCTAATTTTTGGATGTGGAGACTTGTTGTCTGATAACCAGGGAGGACTCATCATTAGGATACTCAAGAACCTTTCTCGACAAAGCAAGAGGATCAACGATTTCATTTTATCAACATTATTGATTCAACCCATGTATATTCATTATTCGATGTATAACTATTAGATCATGTTTCTTAAAGGTAACAATTATCGAGAATATATGGGACATGGGTATGCCCATGTATGAGTGCACATATCTTGATGAATATCGAGCTGTGGGTATGCCTACGGAAATTTTGTATTTAATAAATCTCGTCATGATACGAGTCGTGGGTATGCCCATGTTAATTTTGTATAAGGTCAGGATCTATGGTCCCGGGCTAGGCTGGAGGTTTTCTCAACCCCGCTCTTTCCTACCAGCGCCTGCAGCGAGCGGGGTCACACTGTAAAATATTTATTTATATTAATAAAAAACTCTTCAAGACTTCTACCTTTTATCGATAAAAAAAAAATTAAAAAAAAAAAAACTTATAAAAAAATGATAGTTCAACTTGAATACAATTGATAAAAGCCATAATATATTCCTTGATCATGTTCTAGACTAAGATTCCCCTCTTTCTCAATGTTTGATATTCAAGACTTATAAAAAGATTGTAATTCAATTTATTGAATACAATTGATAACAATGATAATATATTGTTAGATATTACCAACAACCCTAATTCAAACAGATAACGCATAATTCTCCATTAATAAAGGTACCAAAACAAACTTCAATACAAACTATTTATTTGCAGTACCCGAATCATTGAATAATGCACAGTAAGCATCGACAGAGAATTCACAGCCGCCCAGAATGAGCAATGGAATGTTCCATGGCCATCAAGTAAGATTTTATTTTTCTGATAGTATAGCTAAATTTTGCACCAAACAATCATACGATCAAACACCCATTGCAGCAGCCATTAATGGCAAAAGATCCTCAAAATTTTTGACGGACCTTTGTATTCCAGAGACTTAAAAAGTGTTCAATGTAAATGCAGATTCTTCATATCGTACATAAATTCATTATTTCATGTCTTGAAAATTTAAGGGCATTATGAGAACAGTCGTTTTTATTCAAGATATTTGCAGGCAAATAAACTGGAACAAATCTGCATCTTCAATACCTCCGCCATGAAATTTTACTGCAATTCACAGTAACTGAACACATTTGTAAATGCTTCATTTCTTTACCAGTCATAGTTGCCGAAGGATAAATGCTCTGATCCATCAGGCCATGAATGCAGAAAATGGTACTGAATGTATGAAATATTATTTATAACTCTGAACTTTGGTTCTTGCTTTGAATTTTCTTCTTTGCAGTCTGTTTCTTCCTCAGTTTTGTTTTTCACAGGGTGTCAATTATAGTTTCAGTACCTCCAAACAATAGTTTGCCATTTTTGTTTTAAGGAATATTCTTAGACTATGGTGCCATCACTGAAAAAGGCTTGAAAAGAAATGGGTTTTAGCTAGCTAAACATTTCCCCAAGTTAAGAATATTATTTTAACATATTGACAAGTATCACCATGTTTGAATCCAAAATGTATCACTTTCAATTCATTATAATGTGGGATATCAAAATTGACAAATGTTATTTAAATCATTTAGTTCGACAAAATTAATCAATTGGTAAACATTCAAAATTATTAATTTGCATATTAAATTTTTAATTAAGGAGGTTACATTATGATTGATAAGTCTCCTAATTGTTTGAATCATTTCATAGTATTTAATTATGTTGAAGGTGTTTTCTTACTTTAGATGAAAGAGTTTATTATGCATATCAACAGTTCATAGTAGTGGTGAAGCATGCAAGATGATTAAATGAATGTTCATCATCGGATTTCATCAGTAAAAAGATCCTCTCCTTGTTGAATATATGTCTATTTTCGAACAACAGATGAAGTCCAACCAAGATAAAATAAAATATTACAGTTACACATTTCAGCAGCTACAAATATAGCATTAAACTCATAGGCAAAGGATTACCTATGTCTCTCATCCTCTTTCCCTCTCTATAAATCTCTATCACTCTATCTTACCATATATCTCTCTCTACACATGCCTCTCCCTTTTCCTCAATAGATCTCTATCTCAATCTCTCCTCTATCTCTCTATCTACATATTTTCCTCTACCTCCCTCTATCTATCTACCTATTTCTCTCTCTTCCTATCTCTCTCTCAATCTTATATCACTACCAATATCTTCCTCTCTCCCTCTCTAATCTCCTCTCCCTCTCTCTCTCCATTGATCTTACTTCTAATGTGATTTTATTATCTTCTAGATTCAAATGTTTTATTTTAGTGATATTTGGATCCTATTTCTTGATCCTTGCACACCTCTTTAACATACCAATTGGACACTAAGGTGTGATTTCTATTTATTATTCTTATCATATTTCTAATCAATGACATGATCAAAGTCAAAGATCATATGTTTCAAAAGTCTTCATGATCATATTATTTGTTATATGACACAAATAATGATGGAGCCTTTTTACCATATTTATTACTCAAATATTCTATTATAGTACCTTGAAAAAACTAGATTAAATTATCTAGAGACACCAATTTTAGGAAAAAATTAAAAAATCCACTATAATGATGGTGAGAGTAGATTCAATCTCACAAGCATCCTCTTTAAACATGTACCATATATAGTTTTTTCTTTAGCAAGAGAATTTGGGCTAGGAATAATCCATAACTTTAACCAATCAACATCTCATGGATGGATGTGGAACTCTCAGCACATGAATTGAACCCTCAAAAGTTTTTAAACATTTTCTTTGTGGTCATGTTATATACTTAATCTAGGTAAGTAGTCAATATAACGTACAATTATAATTTATAATTTCATGTTGACTCCAAAATCTAGTTTTATTGTTAAAAGTAGATTGTATTTCTTTTCTAATTAACACTTTGACATTCATAATATCTCATCACTAGGTATTTTAAAAAAAATTCTTTATCTAAGTTTCAAGTATTGGTGTCACATTGATTTGAATGAGTGGCACTCCCAAATATTCCAATATTTGAGTGATGATACCTTTATGAATCCTTCGTCCAAGAGTGCCCAAGCTCATTTGAAAGTCGTAATGTCACAACATAGTAAATCATCATATCCAATATTCTATATTGTAGAAGTTATAATGGCCTCCTTCTTCATTGTCTTAACAAATCAAAGACCCCCATTTCCCTTGTAGAGGCCCATATAGATACTTGTGGGAGGCATTTTGGTGGTCAATCTTTGGTTCAAAAGTTTCTCTATATGGGTTACTATTAATAAGTATAGAACATGTTTTTTTTTTTTAAAGTACCCTTGGTGTCAACAAAATAACAATATGATTAGATCCCTTTCCCATAAAATTAGAGCCCAAGTATCCCCTTGTTCATTTTTGTGTGGGGCTAAGATCTTATTGGAAAAATTTCTCCTCCTTCTCAAGGATATGTCTTCAATATGATAGCTACTAATTACTTCATGAAAGGGGTTGAAGAAGTTCCCCTTCATTCTATAATTTCTTCAAAGCCATTTTTATTTTTTTCGTATGATCATATCATCTCTCATTTTGGTCTTCCTTCTCCTTTATTTTTTTATAATTATACATCATTTTAGAACAAAAAAGTGAAGAAATTTCAAAAGATATTTCACGTTCAACACCGATTCTCTATACTATTATCCTCAATCAAATGATCAAGTAGAAGCTTCTAAGAAACAAATTGAGGAAATCCTTCAGAAAAGTATTAATAAACATGGTAAGGATTGACATAATCAAATTTCTTATGCACTATGGGCTTATTGAAAAAGTGTTTGTATGACTACAAGTACTACCTTGTACAACCTCGCCAATTCAAGAGATTTTCTGAATAGTGTAAAGTTTCTCTTCGGGTAATTCTTTAGTCTTCTTTTTTGTTTATTTTCATTAGGACCTTTAGGATCATAAACATGTTGTGCAGTCCTGATAGGTTTAAGCATCAACAACCTCATTATTAGCAATGTTCTTTTTTGTCAACCAAAATAAAAATCCTAATAAAAAATTTCAACTATAAATAAAAGAAACATAAATAATGGAAACATGAAATGAGACTTAATTTTTGCAATCCTTGTTAAAAGATCACTATGATTATTTGACACTATTTACTATAATTATGTTTCATGAAAAATATTATTGTTGTTGGATGAGATTTTGTTGATCATGGTCATGGCTATTTGAACTAGGTCCTTCATCTACATGCATATTCTCCTTTGACTAGGGGTACATATTCCTCTAGCTACAAGTACCTAATCATTCAACCTATAATTTATATGAACCTTGGCTATTAGCATCTACTATCTTGGTGCATGAAGGGTTAGATATTTTTCAAAATACTTATATTCTAAAATCACCCTAATCAATCACAATGTAATATTATATTCAATTATATATTTAAAATAATTACCAAAATGCATAATCATTTATCAAGACATCATATATCAATTTTAATGCTTAACATTTAAGTATAAATATTAGGTCTCAAGTATTGGATGCAATTGTTCAAAGAAATTTATATTGTGACATGAAAAATAAACATATGAAAAGGGAGCAATTTTTAGGTGCCATCAATCATCTTACTAAAAATTAATGGCACGACAATCCCTAGTAGATCTAATAAAATAAATCATTCCCACAAGTTTTAATTAACACTAAGAACATCAAAGATCACTAAGTTATTAGGGTGACTCTAAGACCTTATATCTCAAGTCTGAACAAAAACTCTTTCCTATCATTTCCCATTCATTAGGTAACCTCGTTTGTTCTTGTGGGTTTAAGAGAGGGGAGTGCAAATAAAGAGGAGATTAGGAGAGTTCAAGAATAATTAAAAATGAACGTTTTTCAATTTAATCTATATTTTTAATTTTTGTAAATTTTTTACTATCAATTATAAGAATATTTATTGAAAAAGCTTCATTTTATCAAAAAAAACTCAAAATAATTTATTATTTTTCTTTACAATATAAGATTTCGAAATAATCTAATAGAAACCATACACATATAATCTAAATAAAAGATACAATCATTGTTAAACACTTCAATAAGCTCCCTTTTAAATAGATATTATGTTCATAACACAAAGTAAGAAGAAAGAAGACTATATTTATGGAAATATAATATTAAATCCTTTAAGGAAGACTATATGTAATGAATTATATGATTATTTATCAAAAAAAGCTTCATTTCTCATTTTATGAATAAAAAACTAAAAAAAATTAATTAATTTTCTATGGAATAAGATTTGGAAATATTCTAATAGAAAAAAATACACACATATCATCTAGACCAAAAAAAAATGTCATTTCCAAACACTCTAAAAAACTCCTCGAACTGGATAGAAATATAATCATATTTATTTCATTCAAACAATCAAATAATAATAATAATCAAGAAAAAACTACATAATTTTTTAAAGTATAATAAACTAATAAAGTTAAGGAAAATGCTATAACTATTTTCTTTTCTCATCTTCACAACATATTGAAAAATAATAAATTTATCATTGATAGTATATTCAAAAACACAAATTAAAGAATAAAGAAGACCATCTTTGTGAAAATATAACACCAACTCCTTTACAATAACAAGAGCCTTATAAAATAATTTTTAGGTGCAATACAAAGTAGATTTGTACAATCAATCTCCTTATAGAATAAGCATTTTGTCCAACTCAATTACTCAGCGATCTTAGAAAATAAGCAATTCTATTGGTAAGAAATGTCCTTCATTTATTTTTCATAAAATTTCAAATCTATTTATACAAGGCTAATATAAGTTGCAAACCATTGGGCTTCCCCACAAGCCCATTCCTAATATAGGAGGTCCTCAAGAAAAATACGTATCATGCATAAGAAAATAATTTTTTAGATTGTTTGAACGTGAGAAACAAAACAAGCCCAAAACTACCAAAGGTTTCACACACAAAATGAATCTTTGGTCTAAGACTCAACATAGGGGAAGAAAACGGGGTTCTCTCCAGTAATATAGCTAGAGTAAATATGAATTAAAATTATCAATACAATTATATACCATACAAAATCTATAATCCATATTGATATCTGAATTCAATTTATCATCATACTGTGCACATCAATTTAAATTTAATTTCACATCATCTCGTGCTCATTCTCTTAATAAAAAAACAAACAAGGTTAAATAATTTAAAGAGTGATTCAACATCAAATCATGATAATAGATACATAAAATGGAGCCACCAAATAAAAATTAAAATATAATTAAGTTGTATAGTAATTAGATCATCATTGAAAACACATATAAAGTAAGCTAATATTTGAATACGATATTAATGTCTAGGGTAATTTATCATTATGATCATAATTCTAAAATATAATACAGAATAAAAATGTGTCAAACATTAACAGTAGCTTTATCAATACAAATGAACTTGTCAAACCTCACATATGTACTATATAAAGATTTGAAAGTATGATAAAGTAACATAAAAAATTATATTTATCTTTATTAAATCAAAGTATATAAAAAATATTATCTAATTTTATCTTCTTATCTTTTTCCAATTAATGCCCTTACATCTATAAAATTCACAAAGGAAGAATTCAACAAATTAAGTGAAGATATCTTGGTAAATAAACTAAAGGTCCTTAAGACCCAAAGTAGTTGGTTTCCATGAAAACCAAAATTATAACTTGAGAAAGAAGGATGCCATCATGTGATATTGTAATGTCCAAAATCTTACAAAGAAAACCCAACCATTTTCTTTGAATATTGTACTTTACCATAAATAACATTTACTTAATATTAAAGATACAAATATTTATTGTAAATTCTACTAATAATCTTATTGGCAGGTTTTCTTTGTAAGACTTTGAGCATTACAATATCACATGATGATTTAGAGGATTTAGAGGGGAAATTACAACAAAATTATTTCCATTTTGTAATGTGATTTTTTATTCTATTTATTTTATCCAAACAAAGTTAGTAAAGCGGTAATAAAAGATATATTTCTATTTTCAAATGTGATTTGAGGATAAAGATTTATTTGGTTTTGTTTTATCCTATAAATTAGTTATGAATCAATAATAGGAATTTCCTATTTTAAAGTATGATATTATTTTATTCAAAAAATAGGATTAAGATTTATCTTTTTATAAATGATTAAGAAATGATAATGTCATATTTCCACTTTATGATGCAATTTGATTTTCTTTAAATTACTTATTTCACATATATTGATTCAATCTAATAGTTTTGAATGTTGATGTTTTTTTTCACATATATTGATTCAATCTAATACTTAATGTTACTTAAAATAAACATAAAAATAAATTATGTGGATAACATGAATCTATCTAACAAATAAAATAGAAAATTAAATATTATCCATGTTTACTTAGAAATTTGATACTTTTCACCATAGACTAATTATTTATGAAATAATAAAATTTAAGATTACGTATCACCTTATTTTATTTAAAAAAGAAAATTTTAAATGTTGTTTTTACTCCCTTAATAATAATAATAATAATTTAGAAAATTTATTTCATCACACTTGAATAGAGCTCCCATAGATTGAATAATGGGAAAAATTGGAGCAATCACTTAAGTAAACTTCAAGTTCAAGGGGTATTTTGAATTATTGCATTTAGTTGGCACCAAAATAGTAGAAGTGTTTATGATTGAACTAAAGTATTTTCCATTATTACTTATTCCCCACTCTTAGAATAGGTTCCACAATGAATTTACACTTGCATTATCTCTAAGAGAATACTCCCTTCCATAATAAGCATTATAGGTGTTATTGTTTAGTACATAAGTTCAAAAAAAATGTTGGTTACAGTTTGATCTAAGTGTAAAATTTGGGCATTACAGATATGTGATAGTCATAAATTTATTGGTATCCATCAAAGGATACAACCCATTTCCAATATGATTTATCTAAGAATTTGAAAGCCACTTTAACTAGGATAGTATCAAAGAAATAAGGAGACATGATAATCATTAGATAATATATTAAGAAGGGTGGAATACATCCCCCAAATGACTCCATAGAAAATTATATGATAAATTTTAGGTAAGGAAAGATATATTTATGATTAATAAAATATCAAATGAAATAGTTTGTTGGTATATATATATATATATATATATATATATATATATATATATTGATGCAGGAGCATCTTGGGTCCTTGGCAATCCCGTGTCACCAAAAACAAGTTTGTGTTTTCCTGTGTTGTTCGGTTCCTATTTTGACCAAGTAGGTTCAGTAGTTGCTCACTTTCCTTTGTTAACCGAGTTGGTCATTTAATTCCCTAGCACTCGGTTATCCTTGCCTAGCGCTCAGTTATCCTTGCTTACTGAGTTGTTTGTTTTAGCTTTCTGTTGAGGCCGACTTGTGCATTTAATTATGGTCATGGATTTAATGTTGGAATCTATCATTGGGAAGCACGTGGACCTAGATCTAGTCATTCCTTTTGTTGATGGTGGATCTAAAGGCCGACTTGTTTGGTAGCCTCTTAGTTTAGTAGCAAGTTTTTGGATAGGAGATAGCAGTTAGAAGATTAAAGATAGTTTCAGATCCTCACATGTTGGAGGACTTCTGTACTTGAATTGTAATATCTGGCCCTTACCGGGAAGGCCTTACAGCCTGGCATGTATGAATCTATTTGAAGTAATATAAGAAGATTTCTGCAATCTCTCTCTCACTTGTGTGTTATTTTCTTCCATGTGTGATCTCTGCAAGGTGGATCTGGTTAGAGTGTGCCTTCGGCCCCTCTCCCCATCCTCCTTTGTGTCAAGTGGTATCATAGTTGAGGTGAGATCTGGATCTAGGTTTGAGGGTTCCTTCTTGTCAAACCCTATTTGATTTATTGTGGGGTAGCAGATTGCGATCTGGCCTACAATTGTAGAGGGTTTCAAGATGGTTTGTGGGAGGCGAGATGCGGATCCAAGATTGGAAGACATGTTGAGACAACTTGTTGCTAGATTAGAAGCTGTTGAAACAACCCAAGGAAGAGGAAGACATCTTGAAGATGTTAGTGATGATGAAATTGAGGAAGAACAAGGTGATGTAGAACCTGCACCGATGATGGATCAAGGTGAGGAAAGATTGTTGAAGGCTTTGACAAATCTAAAGTCTACACCACATTTCAATCCTCCTAAGTATAGTATAAAATTGGATTCAGATGAATTGGTAGACTGGATCACCGAGAAGGAAAAGTACTTTGAATATGAGAATGTCCCCGAGGAAAAGAAGGTGAAAATTGTAAGCACAAAGTTGAAAATTCATGCATCCTTGTGGTGGGAACATCTGTAGTTGGACAGAAAGAGGAAAGGCAAAGACAAAATTAAGGTATGGAATAAGATGGTGAATAAGTTGAAAGGAAAGTTTTTACCTTGTAACTATCAGATTAATCTAGTTAGGCGAATGCAAAGTTTGAGGTAGAAAGATATCTCAGTAAAAGAGTATACTGAGGAATTTTATAGATTAGATATCAGATCTAGACATGATGAAGATGATGTGGAAAGAGTTGCTAGGTACCTGAATGGATTGAGAGTTTCCATCCAAGAAGAAATTAGTTTGGTTAAATTGGAGAACATTGAAGAAGCTTATCAATTTGCCTTGAAAGCTGAGGAGAAACTAAACAAGAGACATGAGCAAAGACAAAGAGGTAGAGGTGGTAGATTCCCTATAGGAAGAGGTAGATCTTATGATGAAAACAATAGATCTGATCTAGAAAAGACAAATTTGGATAAAGGCAAGACGAAGTGGAAATGTGAAAGTTCATCTAGAGGAAGAGACAATAACTACCGAGGTGTTTATAACAGAGGTAGTTTTCAAGGAACTTGTTACAATTGTGGAGAAGAAGGACATAGATCATTTGAGTCTACACATGCAAGTAAGAAGGTTGGTAACAATAGAAATGCTTTGGTGCAAGAAGACTCACCGAATGAACCTGAGAAGGAAAAGAACTTGATGGTAAGGAGAGCACTTTGGAGTGAAAGTAATAAGGAAGATCTAGTAAGGAAAAGTTTGTTCAAGACTAGATGTAGAGTTTCTGATGAAGTGTGGAAGGTAATCATTGATAGTAGAAGCTTAGAGAACTTGGCATATGAGGAAATGGTTACAAAGTTGCAATTTAAAAGGTTGGAACACCCGAAGCCCTATCAAATTTCATGGATCAAAGATGAGCATACACTCTTGGTAAGTGAAAAATGTTAAGTGAATTTGAAAATTGGAAATTACTATGATAAGGTGTTATGTAATATCATGCCTATGGATTGTTGTCATATTTTGTTGGGTAGACTTTGGCAATATGATAGACATGCTATATGTGATGGGATATTACATAAATATACTATTTGGGCTGATGGGAGAAGACAAATCTTGTTACCTTTGATTGAAGAACCTGTTAGTAGTGTTTGTACATTTGTGAAAGTTTTCTTGATGAAAGGAAGAAAGTTTGTTAAGGATTTGAAGAAGAATGATGCATGTTTTGCTGTGATTCCTAACAAATTGAGTAAGAAAATAGAAGATAGCATACCTAAAGAGATTGATAAGTTACTCACCGAGTATAGAGAGATCATTTCTGATGATGTACCTGATGGGTTTCCACCGAAGAGAAGCATTGATCATTGCATGGATCTAATCCCTGGAGATAGTTTACCTAAAATGATCTAAGCATTTACATGCTTGTCAAACTCAAAGGTAAGTAATAAAACATTCATAGGAGGATTTAAAAACCTATCTCATAAAATACATCTAACAAAAGCTTCCATTAGTACTTGTTTGAGGGAGCCATGACCCAGAGTGACCAATGATCAACACAAGTAGAAACTACTAGGTTGATGCATTTAAGGCCATATAAAAGGCTACTTACAAAAACCTACAATAAATGTAGAAAATTTAATATTTTATGTTCAATGCTATAGATATTGTTTTTGCCTTAGGATAAGTTGCATATTTCTTATTTTGATAGAAAGAACTATAAGAGATGTAGGAGTTCCCATTTATGTGCTCAAAAAGTTAAAAGAAGAAAAAAGGTTGTGAAAAATATAAGGATTCAAAATTTGAAATAGATTTTTTAAAATAGCAGCAATAGTAAGACTATAATGAAAGTAATAACCCCTATTGTTTAGATGTTGTAGAGAAGAAATAAGGAAAAAGTTCAATGAGACAAACAAAATTGAAGTGCGAAGACAATAAAACTCTGAGACTAAAATGTAATTACAAAATATAAAAATGAAAGTATTTGAAATAACATTTTTTAACTAATTCAAAAGTGCACTTCTCACTTGCACATTACATACAATACTAATAATAAAATTTGACGTTTCATTTAGAACTTATTGCTCATTATTTCTTTCAATTGTTGAATATTCAAAATAAACCTATAAAAAGATGGTAGTTCAACTTGAATACAATTGATAAAAGCCGTAATATATTCGAAGATCATTTCCTAAACTAAGATTCCCCTTTTTCTCAATGTTTGATATCAAAACTTATAAAAAGATTGTAGTTTAATTTATTGAATACAATTGATAACAAGGTTGCAAAGCAACTAAGTTCCTACCAAAATTTTGGTGTAGTTGAAAATGTAGAAATATGTAATGTAAGTATTTATCACAAATATAATTATTTGTCTTCAATTAAATTATTTTAATATTTTATTCATTTTACATTGTAAATCAACTATGCATAATAGAATGTACATTGTCATATTTGTATAAATTTTTATAAATATGATTTTTAATTTAATATATATAATTAATATTATTTTACTATACAGTTAATAATAAATAATTTTATATAAAATAATAATAAATTAATAAGTATAAATAATATTCTTATATTACAAATAACTTGATATTAATAATTATTTATTTATTCTATTTAATTTTTTTAAAAGTTTACAAAGATAAAAATATATTAAAAAATTAAAATAATAAATTTTCATTTAGACAAAGTGCAAAAATTTTATATTTTAAATATTATATTAATTTTTTATCTCGTATATTTTTTATAAATATATAAAATAAAAAATATAGCATAAATATATAATAATCAATACAATATAAAAATAATAGTTTATATAAAAAATATATGTAATGTAATATATAGTATTATACAATATATTATAAAACTTTTATCATAAATATTGTAAATTACATAAAACAAAAAATTATAGTACAAAAATTTATGAAATATGATAGGTAAAATGTAACAATTAACTTTTTCTAACAATTTAAGTAAAAAAATTGTATTTAAATTTTGATAAAGTTAAATTATTAGAATAGTCTTGCATTATAGTTGTTAATAAATTTATGAAAAATCTGTCTTATCCTTCATTTTTTCAGCCAATGAAATGGATTGCTTACAAAACTTAATGTTTGTAACATAAATTTCCGAAAAAAGGACTCTTATAAATTTTTTTAAACCAATGAAACGAAAGATAAATAATTTTATAAATTGAAAAAGTTCAATATTGTGCATTTTACTTTATCAAATATTAGAATTTAACATAACAAAAAGAAATAATAAAATTTGATTGGTTGGAATTTACTAATTTAATCACTAGCTAAAAACAGGTCGATGCCTATAGTTCTACTGCCTACGACAGAAACTAAAAATGATAATATATGGTTAGACATTACCATCCACCCTAATTCAAACATATAACGCAAAAATTCTCCATTAATAAAGGTACCAAAACAAACTTCAATACAAACTATTTATTTGCAATACTTGAAGCATTGAATAATGCACAGTATGCATCGGCAGAGAATTCACAGCCGCCCAGAATGAGCAATGGAATGTTCCACGGCCACCAAGCAAGATTTTATTTTTCTGATAGTATAGCTAAATTTTGCACCAAACAATCATACGATCAAACACCCATTGCAGCAGCCATTAATGGCAAAAGATCCTCAAAAATTTTGACAGACCTTTGGTATTCCAGAGACTTAAAAAGTGTTTAATGTAAATGCAGATTCTTCGTATAGTACATAAATGCATTATTTCATGTCTTGAAAATTTAAGGGCATTATGAGAACAGTCGTTTTTATTCAAGATATTTGCAGGCAAATAAACTGGAACAAATCTGCATCTTCGATACCTCCGCCATGAAATTTTAATGCAATTCACAGTAACTGAACACATTTGTAAATGCTTCATTGCTTTACCAGTCATAGTCCCCGAAGGATAAATGCTCTGATCCATCAGGCCATGTATGTAGATAATGGTACTGAATGTATGAAATATTATTTATAACTCTGAACTTTGGTTCTTGCTTTGAATTTTCTTCTTTGCAGTCTGTTTCTTCCTCAGTTTTGTTTTTCACAGGGTGTCAATTATAGTTTCAGTACCTCCAAACTATAGTTGGTCGTTTTTGTTTTAAGGAATATTCTTAGACTATGGTGCCATCACTGAAAAATGCTTGAAAAGAAATGGGTTTTAGCTTGCTAAGCATTTCCCCAAGTTAAGAATATTATTTTAACATATTGACAAGTATCACTATGTTTGAATCCAAAATGTATCACTTTCAATTCATTCTAATGTGGGGTATCAAAATTGACAAATGTTATTTAAGTCATTTAGTTCGACAAAATTAATCAATTGGTAAACATTCAAAATTATTATTTTGTATATTAAATTTTTAATTAAGGAGGTTACATTATGATTGATAATTCGGCTAACTTTTTAAATCATTTCATAATATTTAATTATGTTGAAGGTGTTTTCTTACTTTAGATGAAAGAGCTTATTATGCATATCAATGGTTCATAGTAGCGGTGAAGTATGCAAGATGATTAAATGAATGTTCACTATTGGATCTCACCAGTAAAAAGATCCCCTCCTTGTTGAATATATGCCTATTTTCAAACAACAGATGAAGTCCAACCAAGATAAAATAAAATATTGCAGTTACACATTTCAGCAGCTACAAATATAGTATTAAACTCATAGGCAGCGGGTTGCCTACGTCTCTCATCCTCCTTCCCTCTCTATAAATCTCTATCACTCTATCTTACCATATATCTCTATCTACACATTCCTCTCCCTTTTCCTCAACAGATCTCTATCTCTATCTCTATCTCTCTATCTATATATTTCCCTCTACCTCCCTCTATCTTTCTACCTATTTCTCTCTTTTCCTATCTCTCTCTCAATCTTATATCACTACCAATATCTTCCTCTCTCCCTAGATCCCACCACCCTCGTCTCTCTCCATTGATCTTACATCTAATGCGAGTTTATTATCTTCTAGATCCAAATATTTTATTTTATTTTAGTGATATTTGGATCCAATTTCTTGATCCTTGCACACCTCTTCAGCATACCCATTGGAAACCAAGGTGTGACTACTATTTATTATTCTTATCATATTTCTAATCAAAGACATGATCGAAGTCAAATATCATATGTTTCAAAAGTCTCCATGATCATATTATTTGTTATATGACACAAATGATGACGAATCATTTTTACCATATGTATTACCCAAATATTCTATTATAGTACCTTGACAAAACTAGGTTAAATTATCTAGAGACACCAATTTTAGGAAAAATTAAAATAATCCACTATAATGATGGTGAGAGTAGATTCAATCTCACAAGCATCCTCTTCAAACATGTACCATATATAGTTTATTCTTTAGCAAGATAATTTGGGCTAGGAATAATCCATAGCTTTAACCAATCAATGTCTCATGGATGGATGTGGAACTCCCAACACATCAATTCAACCCTCAAAAGTTTTTAAACATTTTCTTTGTGATCATGTTATATACTTATTCTATGTAAGTAGTCAATATAACATACAATTATAATTTATAATTTCATGCTGACTCCAAAATCTAGTTTCATTGTTAAAATTAGATTGTATTTCTTTTCTAATTAATACTTTGACATTCATAATATCTCATCAATAGGTATTTTTAAAAATTCTTTAGAGGTTTCTTATTGGTGTCACATTGATTTGAATGAGTGGTACTCCCAAATATTCCAATATTTGAGTGATGATACCTTTCTGAATCCTTCATCCAAGAGTGTCCAAGCTCATTTGAAAGTCGTAATGTCACAACACATTATATCATCGTATCCGATATTATATATTGTAGAAGTTATAACGGCCTCCTTCTTCATTGTCTTAACAAATCAAAGACCCCCATTTCCCTTGTGGAGGCCCATATAGATCCTTGTGGGAGGCATTTTGGCGGTCAATCTTTGGTTCAAAAGTTTCTCTGTATGGTTTACTATTAATAAGTATAGAACATGATTCTCTTTATTTTTTTTTAAAAGTACCCTCAGTGTCAACAAAATAACAATATGATTAGATCCCTTTCCCATAGAATTAGAGCCCAAGTATCCCCTTGTTCATTTTTGTGTGGGGCTAAGATCTTATTGGAAAAATTTCTCCTCCTTCTCAAGGATATGTCTTCAATATCATAGCTACTAATCACTTCATGAAAGGGGTTGAAGAAGTTCCCCTTCATTCTATAATTGCTTCAAAGCCATTTTTAGTTTTGTGTATGATAATATCATCTCTCATTTTGGTCTTCCTTCTTTATTTTTTGATAATTATACATCATTTTAGAACAAAAAAGTGAAGAAATTTCAAAAGATATTTCATGTTCAACATTGATTCTCTACTATTATCCTCAATCAAATGATCAATTATAAGCTTCTAATAAACAAATTGAGGAAATCCTTCAAAAAAGAGTTAATAAACATGGTAAGGATTGACATAATCAAATTTCTTATGCACTATGGGCTTATTGAAAAAGAGTTCATATGACTACAAGTACTACCTTGTACAACCTCACCAATTCAAGAGATTTTCCCAACAATGTAAATTTTCTCTTAGGGTAATTCTTTAGTGTTCTTTTTTGTTTATTTTCATTAGGGCCTTTAGGATTGTAAACATGTTGTGCAGCCCTAACAGGTTTAAGCATAAAAACCCTCATTATTAACGATGTTATTTTTGTCAACCAAAATAAAAATCCTAATAAAAAATTTCAACTATAAATAAAAGAAATATAAATAATGAAAACATGAAATGACACTTAATTTTTGCAATCCTTGTTAAAGATCACTATGATTATTTGACACTATTTTTAAATGTTTTGAGTTCTCTCTTATGTTTCATGAAAAATATCATTGTTGTTGGATGAATTTTTCTTGATCAAGGTCATGGCTATTTGAACTAGGTCTTTCATCTACATGCATTTTCTCCTTTGACTAGGGGTCACTACTACATAGGACCTCATTTTCTACCAAAATTTTTGACCATCAATTAAAAAGGTTGAGGTTGGTCGAATTATAGAGGGAAAACTTTCTTTTTTTTCAATCCATGCCCGTGTTGGTCAAAATTTTGACCAACACGGGCATAACTTTAAAAAGAAAAAAGATTTCGTATCTCATTTCATTATTTGGTTTTAACTTGGAGCGCACGAAGGAGCTGGAGCCCGTGATTGTTTGAACTATTATTTGGTGAGAGTTTTAGGAGGACCGCCTGCCTGCGAGGATTGCTAGTATGATTTGGTGTAAAAGTGATGCAGGAGCATCCTGGGTGTAAGAGCAATCTTGCATCACCCAAAAAAATATTTTTATTTTTATATTCAATAAGGGTTATTTTGTGCAGAGCTGCTATTTATGGAAAGTTACTATTTTTGGTAATTTTCGTATGTGCTCAGAATGATCTGATTTCTTTCTTGGAGGTTCATTTTGGTCATATAAGTCTGCCACTAAAGTTTCATTGCCAGATCAAGTGTATATTGGAAGATATTGAGGATTTTCGATATTGGCAGCAGGGTACAAAAACTTTGAACTCAGTTTTGAAGGCTTTAGAGGCCCCGGATGAGGTAAAAAATTTGGGTGATGAGAGCTTGCGTTGGTCAAGCCTGTAGAGCGATTCATGGCATTTTCAAAATGGGGTTATAATAGCCGATCGGCTCAACTAGTGATGACTTATGGTCTTCGGAAGTTGGGCCACCTGAAATGGCAGAAAATACTTTTCTTCAAAATTTTTGTTCGGGTTTCAAAGGTTATCTTGAGCTGACTATGATGTAATAAAATGTAAAATAAAATAATTCTAAGTTTGGTTGGCCTTATTGGCTAAAATTCTGAAACCTTCCCAGGCGGTGGAAAATTGCCTATATAAGGAAGGCTGTATTATTGTCTTAGGTAGTTCAGAATAGTTCTGGGTAGTAGATCTGGGTAATAGTTTGAGGCTTTGTCCTACAGAATATTGTAAGGGAATGCCCATGTGGCTTGGCATATTGTAATTCTGAAAGTTTGTAATTCCATATTTGTGGAGATAATAAGAAGCCAATTTTCTGTTCTTGCATATTGTTGTTGTTTCTCTATTTTTGTTATGTGTTTGTGGTATTAAGGGGAGCACCCTTCATCAAGTGGTATCAGAGCAGGAGTTCTTGAGTGTGTAAACAGATCGCCAACTATGAGACAGTTTGCACCAGGACCATGGTTAAGGTTTCAGTGCGCATCGTGAAAATGCCTCCACGAAGAGAACATGGCGGAAGAGCTGGTGCTGTGACACCTGAGGTTAGAGAGCTGCAGAGACAAGTGCGAGCATTGCAAGAAGAGATTCGCAGAGGAATGAATCTTAATGTCAAAGATGAAAGCGAGGATGAAGCCGAAGAAGAATATCAAGAAGGAGAAGCTGAAATTGTGAACCAGGAGGAAGAAAGACTTTTTCGGGTGATTTCTAAGATTGGGAAAAGACCTAAGATTGAGGTTCCTACATTTTTTAGAAATCTTAACCCAGAGGAATTGATCGATTGGATCAATGAATGTGAGGAATATTTTGAGTATGAAGATGTTGAGGATCCTGATAGGGTAAAATTTGCGAAGGCCAGATTGAAAGGTCATGCGAAGATCTGGTGGCAAGAAATTCAATTGGAGCGAAATAGAAGAGGGAAAGATAAAATCACAAGATGGGATCGGATGGTGGATAAATTGAAGCGATAGTTCATTCCTGTTGATTATGAGCTTGACCTATTAAAGAAAATGCAAAGTTTGAAGCAAGCAAGAAGATCTGTTCAGGAGTATACAGAGGAGTTCTATCAACTTCTCATCAGAACAGGCCATGCAGAAGCTGATAAGGAGAAAGTTGCTCGATACCTTAATGGGTTAAGGCCAAGTATTCAGGAGGAGCTGAATCTGGTTCGAATGAACAGTATTGAAGAGGCATACCAGTTTGCCCTAAAAGTAGAGGAAAAGCTGAACAAGAAGCTTGAGAGCAGACAAAATGGAAGAGGTCGCGGTGGACGATCTGGTGGACGGTCATATGGTGACCGAAATGAAGATCCGAAAAAGAAGGATGGGGCCAGTAGCAGTCAGAATCAGCGAGAAAATAATTCCAATCGCTTCCACGATCAGAATAATAGAGATCAAAGAGGAAGAGGAAGAGGACAAGGATCTGGAAGAGGTGGCTTCCATGGAACATGTTTTCACTATGGAGAAGGTCATAGGGCATTTGAATGTCCTCAATGCCAAGGCAGAATAGACAAAAGAAATGAAGGCCAGGCCAGAGTTGCACATGTAGATGAAGATGCTAGATCGTAAAATTCTGAAGATGCTGAAAGAGGAGAAACGCTAATTAACAGAAGAGTCTTGCTGAGTGGTGAGAATGAACCTAAACAAAGGAGGAGCCTATTTCGCACCAAGTGCAAGTGTGAAGGTAAATGTTGTGATGTGATTATTGATAGTGGAAGCACTGACAATTTGGTGTCAGAAGAGATGGTGACAAAGTTGAAGCTCAAGAGATAGAAACACCCACATCCATATCGGATTGCCTGGGTACAGGATGACCACAAGGTCATGGTCAATGAACAATGCCTGGTGAAGTTCAAGATTGGTGGATACCAAGATGAGGTATTATGTGATATCATATCTATGGATGCATGTCATATGTTGTTGGGTAGACTGTGGCAGTTTGACAGATGTGCTGTACACGATGGTCGTGCGAATACCTATTCCCTGACAAAGGATGGAGTGCGACAAAAGCTAAAACCATTGAAGGAGACCGAAGAAAAGGTATGTGGTAATGCAAGAATAACATTTGTTGATGGAAGAAAATTCCTAGATGGTATGAGGCATGAGCATGTGTATTTTTCTTTAATTCCAAAAGTTGGTAAAGAAGAAGTAGAGGATGTACCTGTAGAGGTTGCAGATTTGTTGAATGAGTTTCAGGATATTGTATCTGATAATGTACCTGATGGATTACCACCGGTAAGGAAGATCAGTCATCAGATGGATTTGATTCCAGGAGCCAGTTTGCCAAAAAAGGTAGCACACAGAATGACACCAGCAGAAAGTGAAGAGTTGAACAGACAAGTATATGAGTTATTGCAGAAAGGGTTGATTCGAGAGAGTCTGAGTCCCTGTGCTGTACCAGCGGTATTAGCACCAAAGAAGAATGAAGAGTGGAGGATGTGTACAAATTCCAGAGTAATAAACAAAATCACAATCAAGTATAGGTTTCCATAGCCACAAATGGATGATATTATGGATTGTTTGAGTGGAGCTGTGTATTTCTCAAAGATAGATCTGAAGAGTGGATATCACCGGATTCGGATCAGAGAAGGAGATGAATGGAAGACTGTCTTCAAGACAAAGGAAGGACTATATGAGTGGTTAGTCATGCCTTTTGGGTGAACCAATGCATCGAGCACTTTCATGCGGCTCATGAACGAGGTTCTGAAAGAGTTTCTGGGTAAGTTTGTCGTTGTTTACCTAGATGATATTTTAATTTTTAGCAAGACATTGGAGGAACATATGATGCATATTCGTATGGTGTTTTAGAAGTTGAGAGATGAGAAATTGTTGATTAATTTGAAGAAGTGCAGTTTTGTGAAGAAAAAGTTAGTGTATTTGGAATTTGTAGTTTCAGGAGAAGGTCTAAAAATGGACCCAGAGAAGGTATAGGCTATCCTTGAATGGACTACTCCAAAGAGTGCTACTGAGGTAAGATCTTTTCATGGTTTGGCTAGCTTTTACAGAAAGTTTATCAAAAATTTTAGCAGTATTTGTGGACCCTTGACTGAAACAATGAGAGGGGATAGAAAAGAGTTTAAGTCGACTAATGGGGCAGAAAAGAGTTTTCAATTGTTGAAATAAAAAGTTACAGAACAACCTATTTTAGCACTTCCAAATTTTAATAAGGTGTTTCAAGTAGATTGTGATGCTAGTGGTACTGGAATAGAAGCTGTTATGAGCCAAGAAGGTAAACCTGTTGCTTATTTCAGTGAGAAGTTAAATGATGCCAAGAGGAAATATTCTATTTATGATTAGAAATTTTATGCTATAGTTCAGGCATTAAAGAAGTGGAGACATTATCTACTTCCTAAGGAGTTTGTTTTGTATACCGATCATCAAGCTTTGCAATATTTGAATAGTCAAAAAAAATTGAATCAAAGGCATTTGAAATGGGTTGAGTTTTTGCAGAGTTATACATTTGTTTTGAAACACAGGAGTGGAAAATCTAACAGGGTTGTAGATGCTCTTAGCAGAAGGCAACTATTGCTGACAAAGATGCAGATTGAGGTGGTTGGTTCAAGGAACTCAAGAATTTATATCCAAAGGATCCTGATTTTGGTGAAGCTTGGAAAGCTTGTACAGAACCTGTTACTCTAGACAGGATGAAATGGTTGAATTTCATCATCGAGGATGATATGCTATTCAGAGGGAGTCAGTTGTGCATTCCACGAAGTTCTATGAGGGAGAATCTCATCAAGGAGAAGCATAGCGGAGGATTGGCTAGACATTTTGGTCGTGATAAAACCCTTGGTTTGGTTAGTGAGAATTATTATTGGCCACAGTTGCAGCAAGATGTGAAGAAGTTTGTACAGAGTTGCAGAGTATGTCAGATGGCGAAAGGAGTGAAGCAGAATATAGGGTTGTATCAGCCATTACCTATACCAGAGAAGCCTTGGGAGGATATCAGTATGGACTTTGTTCTTGGTTTACCAAGGACACAGCGGGGACATGATTCAATTTTTATGGTGGTTGATAGATTTTTAAAGATGGCACATTTCATTCCTTGCAAGAAGACTAATGATGCTGTTCATGTAGCAGAATTGTTTTTCAGAGAAGTAGTGAGACTTCATGGTTTGCCAAAGACCATAGTTTCAGATCGGGACACTAAGTTTGTTGGATATTTCTGGCGTACATTGTGGAAGAAGTTGAAGACAGATTTGAAGTTCAGTTCATCACATCATCCACAGACTGATAGACAGACAGAGGTGGTGAATAGAAGTTTGAGAAATTTGCTGAGATGTTTGGTTGGAGATAAGCCAACAGGATGGGATTTGATTTTACCACAGGTAGAATTTGCATACAATAATTTTGTCAATAGGAGCACTGGTAAATCACCATTCCAGATTGTATATGGAAGTAGTCCAAGAAATGCATCTGAATTGAGGAAGATAGATAAAGGAGAAATAAGTAGTGCTGAAGCTGAGGATTTTGCAGAATACTTGAAGAACATCCATGGGGAGGTGAGGAAGTATATTACCAAGATGAATGCACAGTACAAGGCTAAGGCAGATGAGAAAAGGAGGTTTAAAGAATTTCAAGTTGGTGATGAAGTCATGGTTCATTTGCGGAAGGAGCGGTTTCCAATTGGTACATATAACAAGCTGAAAATGAAGAAGTTTGGACCATGTAGGATACTAAGAAACATGATTCAAGAAATGCATATGAGGTAGAATTGGGTACTGAGCTAAATATTTCACCAGTGTTATTTATTTTAGATCTGAAAGAGTATCATGAAGGAGGTGTTGAAGATGAGATCACAACAGCACAGTGGAGTATTCCAGCAACTAGTTCAGACACTAAGAAGATCGAAGATATACTGGACAGTCGTGTTGGTAGAAGCACAAGGAACATGACATATGAAGAATATCTGGTCAAGTGGAAAGGATGACCTGTTGAAGATTCATCATGGCTGACAAAGGAGGAGGTTAGCCGTCTTGGTTTTCCTCTGCACACTTGAGTCGTTGCAAGGTCACTTCTCAAATTACCCAGGGTGTGTGATGCAGGAGCATCCTGGGTGTAAGAGCAATCTTGCAACACCCAAAAAAATATTTCTATTTTTATATTCAATAAGGGTTATTTTGTGCAGAGCTGCTATTTATGGAAAGTTACTATTTTTGGTAATTTTCATATGTGCTCAGAATGATCTGATTTCTTTCTTGGAGGTTCATTTTGGTCATATAAGTCTGTCAGTAAAGTTTCATTGCCAGATCAAGTGTATATTGGAAGATATTGATGATTTTTGGTATTGGCAGCAGGGTACAGAAACTTTGAACTCAGTTTTGAAGGCTTTAGAGGCCCCGAATCAGGTCAAAAATTTGGGTGACGAGCGCTTGCACGGGTCAAGCCTGTAGAGAGCTTCGTGGCATTTTCAAAATGGGGTTATAATAGCCGATCGGGTCAACTAGTGATGACTTATGGTCTTCGGAAGTTGGGCCACTTGAAATGGCAGAAAATAATTTTCTTCAAAATTTTTGTTCAGGTTTCAAAAGTTATCTTGAGCAGACTATGATTTAATAAAATGTAAAATAAAATAATTTTAAGTTTGGTCGGCCTTATTGGCTAAAATTCTGGAACCTTCCCAGGCGGTGGAAAATTGCCTATATAAGGAAGGCTGTATTATTGTCTTAGGCAGTTCAGAATAGTCCTAGGTCGTAGATCTGGGTAATAGTTTGAGGCTTTGTCCTATAGAATATTGTAAAGGAATGCCCATGTGGCTTGGCATATTGTAATTCTGAAATTTTGTAATTCCACATTTGTGGAGATAATAAGAAGCTAATTTTCTGTTCTTGCATATTGTTGTTGTTTCTCTATTTCTGTTATGTGTTTGTGGTATTAAGGGGAGCACCCTTCATCAAGTGGTATCAGAGCATGAGTTCTTGAGTGTGTAAATAGATCACCGACTGTGAGGCAGTTTGCACCATGACCGTGGTTAAGGTTTCAGTGCACATCGCGAAAATGCCTCCATGAAGAGAACGTGGCGGAAGAGCTGGTGCTGTGACACCTGAGGTTAGAGAGCTGCAGAGACAAGTGCGAGCATTGCAAAAGGAGATTCGTAGAGGAATGAATCTTAATGTCAGAGACAAAAGCGAGGATGAAGGCGAAGAAGAATATCAAGAAGGAGAAGCTGAAATTGTGAACCAAGAGGAAGAAAGACTTTTTCGGGCGATTTCCAAGATTGGGAAAAGACCTAAGATTGAGGTTCCTACATTTTTTGAAAATATTAACCCAGAGGAATTGATCGATTGGATCAATGAATGTGAGGAATATTTTGAGTATGAAGATGTTGAGGATCCTTATAGGGTCAAATTTGCGAAGGCCAGATTGAAAGGTCATGCGAAGATCTGGTGGCAAGAAATTCAATTGGAGTGAAATAGAAGAGGGAAAGATAAAATCACAAGATGGGATCAGATGGTGGATAAATTGAAGTGACAGTTCATTCCTGTTGATTATGAGCTTGACCTATTAAAGAAAATACAAAGTTTGAAGCAAGTAGGAAGATCTGTTTAGGAGTATACAGATGAGTTCTATCGACTTCTCATCAGAACAGGCCATGCACAAGCTGATAAAGAGAAAGTTGCTCGATATCTTAATGGGTTAAGGCCAAGTATTCAGGAGGAGCTGAATCTGGTTTGAATGAACAGTATTGAAGAGGCATACCAATTTTCCCTAAAAGTAGAGGAAAAGCTGAACAAGAAGTTTGAGAGCAGACAAAACGGAAGAGGTCGCGGTGGACGATCTGGTGGACGGTCATATGGTGGCCGAAATGAAGATTCGAAAAAGAAGGATGAGGCCAGTAGCAGTCAGAATCAATGAGAAAATAATTCCAATCACTTCGAGAATCAGAATAATAGAGATCAGAGAGGAAGAGTAAGAGGACAAGGATCTGGAAGAGGTGGCTTCCGTGGAACATGTTTTCACTGTGGAGAAGAAGGTCATAGGTCATTTGAATGTCCTCAGTGCCAAGGCAGAACAGACAGGAGAAATGAAGGCCAGGCCAGAGTTGCACATGTAGATGAAGATGCTAGATCGTAAAATTCTGAAGATGTTGAAAGAGGAGAAACGCTAATTAATAGAAGAGTCTTGCTGAGTGGTGAGAATGAACCTGAACAAATGAGGAGCCTATTTCGCACCAGGTGCAAGTGTGAAGGTAAATGTTGTGATGTGATTATTGATAGTGGAAGCACTGACAATTTGGTGTCAGAAGAGATGGTGACAAAGTTGAAGCTCAAGAGACAGAAACACCCACATCCATATCGGATTGCCTGGGTACAGGATGACCACAAGGTCATGGTCAATGAACAATGCCTGGTGAAGTTCAAGATTGGCGGATACCAAGATGAGGTATTGTGTAATATCATATCTATGGATGCATGTCATATGTTGTTGGGTAGACCGTGGCAGTTTGACAGATGTGTTGTACACGATGGTCGTGCGAATACCTATTCCCTGACAAAGGATGGAGTGCGACATAAGCTAAAACCATTGAAGGAGACCGAAGAAAAGGTATGTGGTAATGCAAGAATAACATTTGTTGATGGAAGAAAATTCTTAGATGGTATGAGGCATGAGCATGTGTGTTTTTTTTTAATTCCAAAAGTTGGTAAAGAAGAAGTAGAAGATGTACCTGTAGAGGTTGCAGATTTGTTGAATGAGTTTCAGGATATTGTATCTGATAATGTACCTGATGGATTACCACCGGTAAGGAAGATCAGTCATCAGATGGATTTGATTCTAGGAGCCAGTTTGCCAAATAATGCAGCACACAGAATGACACCAGCAGAAAGTGAAGAGTTGAAAAGACAAGTACACGAGTTATTGTAGAAAGGGTTGATTCGAGAGAGTCTGAGTCCCTGTGCTGTACCAGTGTTATTAGCACCAAAGAAGAATGGAAAGTGGAGGATGTCTACAGATTCCAGAGCAATAAATAAGATCACAATCAAGTATAGGTTTCCATTGCCACGAATGGATGATATTATGGATTGTTTGAGTGGAGCTGTGTATTTCTCAAAGATAGATCTGAAGAGTGGATATCACCAGATTCAGATCAGAGAAGAAGATGAATGGAAGACTGCCTTCAAGACAAAGAAAGGACTATATGAGTGGTTAGTCATGCCTTTTGGGCTAACCAATGTACCGAGCACTTTCATGCGGCTCATGAACGAGGTTCTGAAAGAATTTCTGGGTAAGTTTGTCATTGTTTACCTAGATGATATTTTGATTTTTAGCAAGACATTGGAGGAACATATGATGCATATTCGTATGGTGTTTTAGAAGTTGAGAGATGAAAAATTATTGATTAATTTGAAGAAGTGCAATTTTGTGAAGAAAGAGTTAGTGTATTTGAGATTTGTAGTTTCAGGAGAAGGTCTAAAAATGGACTCAGAGAAGGTACAGGCTATCCTTGAATGGCCTACTCCAAGGAGTGGTACTGAGGTAAGATCTTTTCATGGTTTGGCTAGCTTTTACATAAAGTTTATCAAAAATTTTAGCAGTATTTGTGGACCCTTGACTGAAACAATGAGAGGGGATAAAAAAGAGTTTAAGTGCACTAATGGGGTAGAAAAGAGTTTTCAATTGTTGAAATAAAAAGTTACAGAACAACCTATTTTAGCACTTCCAGATTTTAATAAGGTGTTTCAAGTAGATTGTGATGCTAGTGGTACTGCAATAGGAGCTGTTATGAGCCAAGAAGGTAAACCTGTTACTTATTTCAGTGAGAAGTTAAATGATGCCTAGAGGAAATATTCTGTTTATGATCAGGAATTTTATGCTATAGTTCAGGCATTAAAGAAGTGGAGACATTATCTACTTCCTAAGGAGTTTGTTTTGTATACCGATCATCAAGCTTTGCAATATTTGAATAGTCAAAAAAAATTGAATCAAAGGCATTTGAAATGGGTTGAGTTTTTGCAGAGTTATACATTTGTTTTGAAACACAGGAGTGGAAAGTCTAACAGGGTTGCAGATGCTCTTAGCAGAAGGCAACTATTGCTGACAGAGATGCAGATTGAGGTGGTTGGGTTCAAGGAACTCAAGAATTTATATCCAGAGGATCCTGATTTTGGTGAAGCTTGGAAAGCTTGTATAGAACCTGTTACTCTAGACAGGACGAAATGGTTGGATTTCATCATCCAGGATGATATGCTATTCAGAGGGAGTCAGTTGTGCATTCCATGAAGTTCTATGAGGGAGAATCTCATCAAGGAGAAGCATAGCAGAGGATTGGCTGGACATTTTGGTCGTGATAAAACCCTTGGTTTGGTTAGTGAGAATTATTATTGGCCACAGTTGCAGCAAGATGTGAAAAAGTTTGTACAGAGTTGCAAAGTATGTTAGATGGCGAAAGGAGTGAAGCAGAATACAGGGTTGTATCAGCCATTACCTATACCAGAGAAGCCTTGGAAGGATATCAGTATGGACTTTGTTCTTGGTTTACCAAAGACACAGCGGGGACATGATTCAATTTTTGTGGTGGTTGACAGATTTTCAAAGATGGCACATTTCAATCTCTGCAAGAAGACTAATGATGCTGTTCATGTAGCAGAATTATTTTTTAGAGAAGTAGTGAGACTTCATGGTTTGCCAAAGACCATAGTTTCAGATAGGGACACTAAGTTTGTTAGATATTTTTGGCGTACATTGTGGAATAAGTTGAAGACAGATTTGAAGTTCAGTTCATCACATCATCCACAGACTGATGGACAGACAGAGGTGGTGAATAGAAGTTTGAGAAATTTGCTGAGATGTTTGGTTGGAGATAAGCCAACAAGATGGGATTTGATTTTACCACAGGCAGAATTTGCATACAATAATTCTATCAATAGAAGCACTGGTAAATCACCATTCCAGATTGTATATGGAAGTAGTCCAAGAAATGCATCTGAATTGAGGAAGATAGATAAAGGAGAAATAAGTAGTGCTGAAGCTGAAGATTTTGCAGAACACTTGAAGAACATCCATGGGGAGGTGAGGAAGCATATTACCAAGATGAACGTAGAGTACAAGGCTAAGGCAGATGAGAAAAGGAGGTATAAGGAATTTTAGGTTGGTGATGAAGTCATGGTTCATTTGCAGAAGGAGCGGTTTCCAGTTGGTCCATATAACAAGCTGAAAATGAAAAAGTTTGGACCATGTAGGATACTGAAGAAACATGATTCAAGAAACGCATATGAGGTAGAATTGCCTACTGAGCTAAATATTTCACCAGTGTTTAACATTTCAGATCTGACAGAGTATCACAAAGGAGGTGTTGAAGATGAGATCACAGCAGCACAGTAGAGTATTCCAGCAACTAGTTCAGACACTAAGGAGATCGAAGATATACTGGACAGTCGTGTTGGCAAAAGCACAAGGACCAAGACATATGAAGAATATCTGGTCAAGTGGAAAGGATGACCTGTTGAAGATTCATCATGGCTGACAAAGGAGGAGGTTAGCCGTCTTGGTTTTCCTCTGCACACCTGAGTCGTGACAGGGTCACTTCTCAAATTACCCCGGGTGTCTTATGCAAGAGCATCCTGGGTGTAAGAGCAATCTTGCATCACCCAAAAAAATATTTTTATTTTTATATTCAATAAGGGTTATTTTGTGCAGAGCTGCTATTTATGGAAAGTTACTATTTTTGGTAATTTTTGTATGTGCTCAAAATGATCTGATTTCTTTCTTGGAGGTTCATTTTGGTCATATAAGTCTGCCAGTAAAGTTTCATTGCCAGATCAAGTGTATATTGGAAGATATTGAGGATTTTCGGTATTGGCAGCAGGGTACAGAAACTTTGAACTCAGTTTTGAAGGCTTTAGAGGCCCCGGATGAGGTCAAAAATTTGGGAGACAGATGCTTGCGTGGGTCAAGCCTATAGAGCGCTTCGTGGCATTTTCAAAATGGGGTTATAATAGCCGATCGGGTCAACTAGTGATGACTTATGGTCTTCGGAAGTTGGGCCACCTGAAATGGCAGAAAATAATTTTCTTCAAAATTTTTGTTCGGGTTTCAAAGGTTATCTTGAGCTGACTATGATGTAATAAAATGTAAAATAAAATAATTTTAAGTTTGGTCGGCCTTATTGGCTAAAATTCTAGAACCTTCCCAGGCGGTGGAAAATTGCCTATATAAGGAAGGCTGTATTATTGTCTTAGGCAGTTCAGAATAGTTCTGAGTAGTAGATCTGGGTAATAGTTCGAGGCTTTGTCCTACAGAATATTGTAAGGGAATGCCCATGTGGCTTGGCATATTGTAATTCTAAAAGTTTTTAATTCCACATTTGTGGAGATAATAAGAAGCCAATTTTCTGTTCTTGCATATTGTTGTTGTTTCTCTATTTTTGTTATGTGTTTGTGGTATTAAGGGGAGCACCCTTCATCAAGTGGTATCAGAGCAGGAGTTTTTGAGTGTGTAAACAGATCGCCGACTGTGAGGCAGTTTGCACCAGGACCGTGGTTAAGGTTTCAGTGCGCATCGCGAAAATGTCTTCACGAAGAGAACGTGGCGGAAGAGCTGGTGCTGTGACACCTGAGGTTAGAGAGTTGCAGAGACAAGTGCGAGCATTGCAAGAAGAGATTCGCAAAGGAATGAATCTTAATGTCAGAGATGAAAGCGAGGATGATGCCAAAGAAGAATATCAAGGAGAAGCTGAAATTGTGAACCAGGAGGAAGAAAGACTTTTTCGGGCGATTTCTAAGATTGAGAAAAGACCTAAGATTGAGGTTCCTACATTTTTTAGAAATCTTAACCCAGAGGAATTGATCGATTAGATCAATGAATGTGAGGAATATTTTGAGTATGAAGATGTTGAGGATCCTGATAGGGTCAAATTTGTGAAGGCCAGATTGAAAGGTCATGCGAAGATCTGGTGGCAAGAAATTCAATTGGAGCGAAATAGAAGAGGGAAAGATAAAATCACAAGATGGGATCAGATGGTGGATAAATTGAAGCGATAGTTCATTCCTGTTGATTATGAGCTTGACCTATTAAAGAAAATGCAAAGTTTGAAGCAATTAGGAAGATCTGTTCAGGAGTATACAGAGGAGTTCTATCGACTTCTCATCAGAACAGGCCATGCAGAAGCTGATAAGGAGAAAGTTGCTCGATACCTTAATGGGTTAAGGCCAAGTATTCAGGAGGAGCTGAATCTGGTTTGAATGAACAGTATTGAAGAGGCATACTAGTTTTCCCTAAAAGTAGAGGAAAAACTAAACAAGAAGTTTGAGAGCAGACAAAATGGAAGAGGTCACGGTGGATGATCTAGTGGATGGTCATATGGTGGCTGAAATGAAGATCTGAAAAAGAAGGATGAGGCCAGTAGCAGTCAGAATCAGTGAGGAAATAATTCCAATCGCTTCCAAGATTAGAATAATAGAGATCAGAGAGGAAGAGGAAGAGGACAAGGATCTGGAAGAGGTGGCTTCCGTGGAACATGTTTTCACTATGGAGAAGAAGGTCATAGGGCATTTGAATGTCCTCAGTGCCAAGGCAAAATAGACAGGAGAAATGAAGGCCAGGCCAGAGTTGCACATGTAGATGAAGATGCTAGATCATCAAATTCTGAAGATGCTGAAAGAGGAGAAACGCTAATTAACAGAAGAGTCTTGCTGAGTGGTGAGAATGAACCTGAACAAACGAGGAGCCTGTTTCGCACCAGGTGCAAGTGTGAAGGTAAATGTTGTGATGTGATTATTGATAGTGGAAGCACTGACAATTTAGTGTCAGAAGAGATGGTGACAAAGTTGAAGCTCAAGAGACAGAAACACCCACATCCATATCGGATTTCCTGGATACAGGATGACCACAAGGTCATGGTCAATGAACAATGCTTGGTGAAGTTCAAGATTGGCAGATACCAAGATGAGGTATTGTGTGATATCATATCTATGGATGCATGTCATATGTTGTTGGGTAGACCGTGGTAGTTTGACAGATGTACTGTACACGATGGTCGTGTGAATACCTATTCCCTGACAAAGGATGGAGTGCGACGTAAGCTAAAGCTATTGAAGGAGACCGAAGAAAAAGTATGTGGTAATGCAAGAATAACATTTATTGATTGAAGAACATTCCTAGATGGTATGAGGCATGAGCATGTGTGTTTTTCTTTAATTCTAAAAGTTGGTAAAGAAGAAGTAGAGGATGTACCTGTAGAGGTTGCAGATTTGTTGAATGAGTTTCAAGATATTGTATCTGATAATGTACCTGATGGATTACCACCGGTAAGGAAGATCAGACATCAGATGGATTTGATTCCAGGAGCCATTTTGCCAAACAAGGCAGCACATAGAATGACACCAGCAGAAAGTGAAGAGTTGAACAGACAAGTACACGAGTTATTGCAGAAAGGGTTTATTCGAGAGAGTCTGAGTCCCTGTGCTGTACCCGCGGTATTAGCACCAAAGAAGAATGGAGAGTGGAGGATGTGTACAGATTATAGAGCAATAAACAAGATCACAATCAAGTATAAGTTTCCATTGTCACGAATGGATGATATTATGGATTGTTTGAGTCGAGCTGTGTATTTCTCAAAGATAGATATGAAGAGTGGATATCACCGGATTCGGATCAGAGAAGGAGATGAATAGAAGACTACCTTCAAGACAAAGGAAGGACTATATGAGTGGTTAGTCATGCCTTTTGGGCTAACCAATGCATCGAGCACTTTCATGCGGCTCATGAACGAGGTTCTGAAAGAATTTTTGGGTAAGTTTGTCATTGTTTACGTATATGATATTTTGATTTTTAGCAAGACATTGGAGGAACATATGATGCATATTTGTATGGTGTTTGAGAAGTTGAGAGATGAGAAATTGTTGATTAATTTGAAGAAGTGCAGTTTTGTGAAGAAAGAGTTAGTGTATTTGGAATTTGTAGTTTCAGGAGAAGGTCTAAAAATGGACCCAGAGAAGGTACATGCTATCCTTGAATGGCCTACTCCAAGGAGTGCTACTGAGGTAAGATCTTTTCATGGTTTGGCTAGCTTTTACAGAAAGTTTATCAAAAATTTTAGCAGTATTTGTGGACCCTTGACTGAAACAATGAGAGGGGATCGAAAAGAGTTTAAGTGGACTAATGGGGCAGAAAAGAGTTTTCAATTGTTGAAATAAAAAGTTACAGAACAACCTATTTTAGCACTTCCAGATTTTAATAAGGTGTTTCAAGTAGATTGTGATGCTAGTGGTACTGCAATAGGAGCTGTTATGAGCCAAGAAGGTAAACCTGTTGCTTATTTCAGTGAGAAGTTAAATGATGCCAAGAGGAAATATTCTGTTTATGATCAGGAATTTTATGCTATAGTTCAGGCATTAAAGAAGTGGAGACATTATCTACTTCCTAAGGAGTTTTTTTTGTATACCGATCATCAAGCTTTGCAATATTTGAATAGTCAAAGAAAATTGAATCAAAGGCATTTGAAATGGGTTGAGTTTTTGCAGAGTTATACATTTGTTTTGAAACACAGGAGTGGAAAGTCTAACAGGGTTGCAGATGCTCTTAGCAGAAGGCAACTATTGCTGACAGAGATGTAGATTGAGGTGGTTGGGTTCAAGGAACTCAAGAATTTATATCCAGAGGATCCTGATTTTGGTGAAGCTTGGAAAACTTGTACAAAACCTGTTACTCTAGACAGGATGAAATGGTTGAATTTCATCATCCAGGATGATATGCTATTCAGAGGGAGTCAGTTGTGCATTCCACGAAGTTCTATGAGGGAGAATCTCATCAAGGAGAAGCATAGCAGAGGATTGGCTGGATATTTTGGTCATGATAAAATCTTTGGTTTGGTTAGTGAGAATTATTATTGGCCATAGTTGCAGCAAGATGTGAAGAAGTTTGTACAGAGTTGCAGAGTATGTCAAATGGTGAAAGGAGTGAAGCAGAATACAGGGTTGTATCAGCCATTACCTATACCAGAGAAGCCTTGGGAGGATATCAGTATGGACTTTGTTCTTGGTTTACCAAGGACACAACGGGGACATGATTCAATTTTTGTGGTGGTTGACAGATTTTCAAAGATGACACATTTCATTCCTTGCAAGAAGACTAATGATGTTGTTCATGTAGCAGAATTATTTTTCAGAGAAGTAGTGAGACTTCATGGTTTGCCAAAGACCATAGTTTCAGATCGGGACACTAAGTTTGTTGGATATTTTTGGCATAGATTGTGGAAGAAGTTGAAGACAGATTTGAAGTTCAGTTCATCACATCATCCACAGACTGATGGACAGACAGAGGTGGTGAATAGAAGTTTGAAAAATTTGTTGAGATGTTTGGTTGGAGATAAGCCAACAGGATGGGATTTGATTTTACCACAGGCAGAATTTGCATACAATAATTCTATCAATAGAAGCACTGGTAAATCACCATTCCAGATTATATATGGAAGTAGTCCAAGAAATGCATCTAAATTGAGGAATATAGATAAAGAAGAAATAAGTAGTGCTGAAGCTGAGGATTTTGCAGAACACTTGAAGAACATCCATGGGGAGGTGAGGAAGCATATTACCAAGATGAACGCACAGTACAAGGATAAGGTAGATGAGAAAAGGAGGTATAAGGAATTTTAGGTTGGTGATGAAGTCATGGTTCATTTGCGAAAGGAGCGGTTTCCAGTTGGTACATATAACAAGCTGAAAATGAAAAAGTTGTACCATGTAGGATACTGAAGAAACATCATTCAGGAAATGCATATGAGATAGAATTGCCTACTAAGCTAAATATTTTACCAGTGTTTAACATTTCAAATCTGACAGAGTATCATGAAGGAGGTGTTGAAGATGAGATCACAGCAGCACAGTGGAGTATTCCAGCAACTAGTTCAGACACTAAGGAGATCGAAGATATACTGGATAGTCGTGTTGGCAGAAGCACAAGGAACAAGACATATGAAGAATATCTGGTCAAGTGGAAAGGACGACGTGTTGAAGATTCATCATGGCTGACAAAGGAGGAGGTTAGCCGTCTTGGTTTTCCTCTACACACCTGAGTCGTGACAGGGTCACTTCTCAAATTACCCCGGGTGTCTGATGCAGGAGCATCCTAGGTGTAAGAGCAATCTTGCATCACCCAAAAAAATATTTCTATTTTTATATTCAATAAGGGTTATTTTGTGCAGAGCTACTATTTATGGAAAGTTACTATTTTTGGTAATTTTCATATGTGCTCATAATGATCTGATTTCTTTCTTGGAGGTTCATTTTGGTCATATAAGTCTGCCAGTAAAGTTTCATTGCCAGATCAAGTGTATATTGGAAGATATTGAGGATTTTTGGTATTGGTAGCAGGGTACAGAAACTTTGAAGTCAGTTTTGAAGGCTTTAGAGGCTCCGGATGAGGTCAAAAATTTGGGTGACGAGCACTTGCGCGGGTCAAGCCTGTAGAGCACTTCGTGGCATTTTCAAAATGGGGTTATAATAGCCGATCGGGTCAACTAGTGATGACTTATGGTCTTCGGAAGTTGGGCCACCTGAAATGGCAGAAAATAATTTTCTTGAAAATTTTTGTTTGGGTTTCAAAGGTTATGTTGAGCTGACTATGATGTAATAAAATGTAAAATAAAATAATTCTAAGTTTGGTCGGCTTTATTGGCTAAAATTCTGGAACCTTCCCAGGCGGTGGAAAATTGCCTATATAAGGAAGGCTGTATTATTGTCTTAGGTAGTTCAGAATAGTTCTGGGTAGTAGATCTGGGTAATAGTTCAAGGCTTTGTCCTACAAAATATTGTAAGGGAATGCCCATGTGGCTTGGCATATTGTAATTCTGAAAGTTTGTAATTCCACATTTGTGGAGATAATAAGAAGCCAATTTTTTGTTCTTGCATATTGTTGTTGTTTCTCTATTTTTGTTATGTGTTTGTGGTATGAAGGGGAGCACCCTTCATCAAAAAGGAGGACTGCCTATAAGGATTTCCTTACTCTACATTTGTGTGGCATTGTTTTATGCATCTATACTATTGGTACTTGTTGGTTACCTACTTAGGGCCTGTGAGAAATGTGCCAGGGCATCATGTATTGGGTATTTGCTAGCACGTATTTTTATCACTATTTATATACATTTGATTCAGAGATGAACTTGCAAAACCCTAAATTTCTGAATCACCGCATCATGTTACATTGTTAGTGTACTAGTGTTAGGTTTATGATTACTACAGATCCTTTAATATTAATCACGTTCTTTGTATTCATGTTTTCACAATGAACAAGTATGCAATACAATGAACAAGTAGTGTTTGCTCATTGCTTTTGACACTCCTAGTGCTGATTAACAGTTAACCCGTGAGTTTTCCATGGTGTCTATGCTATGTTTATTGCTATACTTGTGCCCTATTAATACTGTTGTGGTATCTTGCTTACTGTCCCTTTCTCTACTCATAAATAGCCAAGGAGTTAGACTCCTGGCATCGTGGACCCTCTGTCTACTCACTAGTCTTACTCGCCTAGAGCCCGTGAATTTTCCATCATTCTTATTTTCTATTTATCACATGGAACCGTGTGATAGTTTTATGCATTAAACCCGTTGTTGACATATGTGGCATTGTAGAGATCCTTCTTTACATATGTGCTTCCCAACTTAATTAAATTTGTGTGATACGAGTATGTCTCATGACTTAAAAGAATTCATACTTTATGTGCTACATATATTCAGGTATGCTCCATGTCTTGGGTGAATTCATGTGTATTCATGGATATACTTCACATCTTCAGAGAATTTATATGTTTCTCCATGTTTGAGTTGTGTTAGCATGATTAATTCATAGATGTGCATGCCTTATGTTTGAAGTGTTTTAACAAGTATTCTTAGTATGAAATATTTATAACTATTTTAGAAGATGACTGAAACTTATCTTATCCTTCACCAAGTCTTTACTATCGGATCATAATAAGGGACAAAACATATATGGTAATATCAAGCGATGGGAAAAGTACTATAAATAAGTCTAGATATGATCATTTAATAGTTGCTTGAGGACAAGCAAATTTGGGAGGGGCGGATTGTCATAAGCCGTAATCAAGATAACATTAGGATGGGTTATAATCACTTTACTCATTGATTCATGGATAACATATCACTATTTTTTACCATTGAGTGTCCTTTATATAGAATATGTGGTCTCTAAGACACCATTTGTATTCAATTTATATGTTCTAAGGAGAGTAGAAATGAAGATAAGATCCAAGATCATGCAAAAAAAGAACTAAAATGAACCTTATGATAATCAAGATTGATATACATGAGAGTGTGCTTCAAGCTCCAGTTCCTTTCCACATCAATTTTTGGCTTGTTTGAGAAACCATACAGCACAAGACCACCCTGTTGCTCATCAATTGTTACTTGAAAATGAGTAAGTTTAATTACTATTCTAAGCCTACCACCTCCTAACTAAAAAATGACAAGTTTTTATTACCATGCTTTCAAGCTTAACTTTTTCCAAACACCAAAAATTTCAAAAAAACATCAGCCAACTCGAGATATGAAAACATGTCTAAATTCATTAAAAAAATTCATATTACATCTCATTAAATAATGTTGAAGTCAGATTGGGCAATAAAAGTGAAAATATAAATTTTTAATTGCACTCATCCTTATGGGGATTTCAATTTCAAGTTTAGGATTAAATGGGGTTTTGTATGGTGGGACTTGGTACATTAAATGTGAAAACAATTGGAAGTTAAATTATCTGAATCTCCTTAACAAAAATGGAGCTAGCTCCTATTAGATGGGAATAGTTTGGCGGAAGCACCAACTGAGATGTACCATAAACTCCCAAGCTCAATGTCAGTGATGCTGCAAATCCAATAAAATGCACTTTGTCAGTACCTAAAAGATCACATGGATGAATAATTGCAAAGTCTCTACATGTGCATGTATAGTATGTACACATTGCATATAATCTAATGGGAAGGAAAAGAACATGAGAGTTAAATGACTAAGATATACAATCAGCCATAAAAAAGAAATGGGAACTATTAAAACAATGGATAGATAAACACAGTCAACAATTGAAGATAGATTTAAGAAAGGGGAGTAACATCAAATATTATGGCCCAACGACCTTATTAGAGGAATGTCCATACTGTCACGAAAATATTAGCTGGTAACCGGTAACTCTCAATAAGTAGGAAGAATCATTGCATTGGAATCTTAATTCATCTTAGCCATATTAGGATCAAACTGATATGACAATGTTGTAAGAATCCAATAAATAGTGAGGGATATATATACATACATACATACATACATACACATATATATATATATATATATATATATATATATATATATATATATATATATATATATATATATATATATATATATATATATATATATATATTGAATACAGATAGTCCTCTTGGATATTTCTTTATATAACATAATCTGACCAATATTAAGTTTGAGATTCTAGATGGATATAATCCATAATTACTGAATTGGTATCTTACCACATACAGATCAAATTATAGCTTATTCCATTGTCCTATTTAAGTCCTACTCTCCTTGAACACTTACATTACTGACACAAGGCATAAGAAAATAATAATAATAAAGGACTATAAGAGAATATTACTGTGCACACTGATCTGCTATATATAATACAACAAAGTTCATAGTATATAATATAACAAACTAAACCTTTCTTTTTTTATCTCAAAAGTTGGAGGATGAGAGTAAAAGTAATTTACCTTACCATTGATATTTCTATTTATATAGCTAAATTATAACATGAATTAAACTGGAATGCCTTCCACTAATTAAAACAAAGTGTAATGGATTCACACAACAGTAATGAATGTAAACTATTTTCAAGTAATGAAAACGTAAATTCATTGGTAATCTGCTAGTCACTGCCCATGAGGGTACAATCTAACTATTCTATTGAAAAAAGTTTATTTTTATGGTTGATATGGATCCAAATGATTGCTAGGGTATGATTTTGCATGTCATTGGAGTTATGAATAGTTTTGTGCAGGTTTGAAAGCATTTTTGGGTCCTCTAGACATGATTGTCCCTATACAGTCAGGGTATACACTAGTCATATTAGATAGATGCAAAGATTTGATTTAAGATTGTTTCCTTTTCATGCATAATGAGTATGTTAGAATGGTTGTTTTTTATCAAGTTGAATCCATTCATGAGTGTCTAAGGGTGTAGAGGAAATTGGTGTGTTGAAACACAACCAACAGTGATTGTTCCTACACAGTGCACCAATGAAATACCATGAGGAAAGGGTAATGAGATAGTACTTAATGTTTTCCATGAATGGAAGGGAGTTGCGAAGGATGGATTGTCATTATGTTATGTGTTTCAAATGTTCTTGAATGCAGGGTAGATAGTGAAGTGGAAGAACATTCTTAGGTTTCTTGGATATCCCGGTTTAAGGGTCACTAGAATATGTCATCAATGATGATAGCATTCATTACAGTTGCAGGAACTCTTGTAATTGCCCAGATGCTATTTCATACTTCTCTTATATAATACTATATACCACTACCATTATACCATTCTTTTAAATGAGAAGTAAGGAATGGAAAAATGAAGGATTAAACTATCTAAGTAGCAAATATGGTGATAGCTTAGGCATTCAATACATGTCACCTTTGAAATTATGTGCAGTGATTTTGCATAATAAAACTTTATATGGTGAAGGATATTGGTTTTGTGGTTAGCATCTAGGGTACAGTAATTTGGGTTTTCTTCTTTATTAAACATCTAGGGTGTAGTCAGTTTAATAGTAGTTTGACATAAAATATATGAAGGCTACTTAGTTTATCTTAGGGATAGAGATAATTTAATTTTAACTTTGGTTGTGTTAATAGAACTATGTTGAATTTATTTTGTATTTGTTTAACATGAGAGTTTGTAGATTAATAGGAGTTCACAGATACTAGTGTGCCATATTTGCCCATCTATAACTAGTGAGATGAACATAACTCATGTACCTCATGCTAGTGTGCTTGGATACCTTGTATACACTATTTTTCATTAGACTAGACATTATCCAAATAGTGAGTATTTATATAAAGTGCTATAACACACAGAAGGTCCTCCTTTTACACCAATTAATAACAATGACAACCCTCACAGGCGGTTGGATAATGTCTAGTCTAATTCAAGCACACTAGCATGAGGTACATGAGTTATGTTCATCTCACTAGATATAGATGGGCATTAATGCTCAATTGAATGATACATTCCCATAAAAATGTGAACTCTTATTAATCTACAAACTCTCATGTTAAACAACTACAAAATAAAGTCAACATAGTTCCTTTAACACAACCAAAGTTAAAATTAAATTATTCAAAAAAGGGTTTGTGTTTTGAGTTAATTGGTTTATGTAAATTTGTTTCAGCAACCGTTATCTTGATAAACTCTCTGTTTGGTTTTAGAACCCATGTTAGTTTTGAAGTAAATAGTGGTATAATATCATTTGGGTTTTCTAAATTGTGGTAAAGTTTTGTGTTATACCCGTATGGATCAATGGCAAGGTTTTAGTCTCTATAACCCGTATGGATAGTTCTTGTTTATATCCCTATTTCATATTCAGTTTTGAAAGTATTGAAAGTATTGAAGTTGACTAATTCTAGCTTAGGTATAGTTAAATTGTCCTTGCTACCCTAGAATGACATCTTTGTTCAAACCATTGATTGAAAACATTTTTTAAGTACTTGAATCTACAATAGAACAATAGTGGTGAATGTATGATTATTATAATCATATGATTATATGTTATAATATTTATGTAATAAATGTAGTAACGACAGTGCAGTGCATTATTGATATAGGCTCGATGGCTCTTGTCAGTGTGCTAAACTATCAATGTGGTGGTGGGCAGTGTGTGTTGAAGACTTCACGGACATAGAGCAACCTTGGACAATAATTTTGGTGTTGCCCAAATAGAAAAAAGGTTTCTAATGTGTATATATTTAATGTTTCTAATGTAAATACTATTCATTATATTATAAGAACTAATGTAGATTGGGCATCACAGGGAAATAATGGTTGCAGATACTTTATTTGGGTTGATGAAAAATCATCTGCATCTATCCGCCCATCTCCACTTATCCACGATGAAGGATTTGAGTGCAAAACCTGTCAAGTTAGGGCAAATTTTGAAATTATATTTTTACGATGCCTTCTCTGTATTGTAATCACATATCTTTGTTGCGACCATATGCAGAGATGAACTTAGGAATTAGTCAATTTAGTATTTTCATATTGTAACTAATATTTTAATATGGATATGATGTAACTTCTCTTTGCCTCAAGTGTGTATATATATGGTTTACATATTTTTTTAGAATAATTCTTCATGTTTATGGCTTAGGTGAGCCCCAATCTGCTATCAATCACATGATTTAACATATAGTGTTTTCTTGGTTATTCCATTTGTTCCTTGACCTTTGAAGGCCATTTGGTAATTTCAACTACACCTAAGGATCCATTAGTGACCCTGGTGCTCTTCATGACTCCTACCTTTGACCTTGGTGCTCCTACACCAATTGCTAGCATGAAGGAATATTTGACATAACATATATGAAGGCTACTTAGTTTATCTTAGGGATAGAGATAATTTAATTAGACTAGACATTATCCAAATAGTGAGTATTTATATAAAGTGCTCGAAGATCAAAGGCCCAAGTCTAGAATTGCTAAATTATCCAAAAATAGACTTTATCCAAATAGTGAGTATTTATTTATATAAACTAGAAATTATCCAGATATCTTGCAGAGGCTTGAAGAACTAGAGAGGGAAGAAGGGATTTGGATGACAGCTAAGGGTGATGAGGATGATGAGATGGGGGAAGTGGAATTGAATCCCGATGAAAAAGAAGCTCTGGCTGCAATTAGGAAGAAGAAGAAGATGCTTATCGTTGAGCACAGATTGAAGAAGAGTACTGCAGAGAGTAGGCCTACCATACCAAGGAAGTTTGACAAGAACAAGGAATATGGCTTAAACAAAATGGAAAGACATCTTTCTAGCTTGGGCTTGGATCCTTCGACAATTAGCTTGATAATAAATGAAGCAGATGAGAGTTGAGCAATTAGCTTCCCAAGAAAAATCTCATAAATGAACTGTGTGTACCCCAATTCCTATGCCTTCTGTGTGTACCTAATGATATATTTGAAACAACAAGGGTAAATTTAGCCTTACCCTTGTTGTTTCAAATATATCATTTGGGTACGCATAGAGGGCACATGAATTGGGGTACACAGAGTTCATTTAGGGGATTTTTCTTGGGAAGCTAATTGCTCATCTGTCATATACATTATTATGAAGCTAATTGCTGAAGGATCCAGGCCCAGGCTAGAGAGATGTCTTCCCAAACACATAAAAAACATGCACATAAACACGACAGTTGAGAAACATAAACTTGGATTTTAGAATAGCTGAGAAACATAATTACAAGCCTTGTTAAGTAGATAATATTAAAGTATTCTCAAAACCAAGTGAAGCTCAAACTAACATACCTTCATTATTTAATCAATTTAATTCATTCTAGGTCTTTTCTCATAAGTGCATTTTGAATGTGTCATTGTCAAGCAACTATCAAATAAAAAACTAGAAGGGCCAATAGTCAACTTCTCATTGCCATTGTCTAGCATGTTTCAACTTCATTTTGTGTAAGTATTCTCATATTGAATGCATCAACCTCTCTTGGCCTAATGTGGAATATTTCATTGGTTTGTATTTTTGAGTAGGTGAAGTGTTAAATCAGTTCCTATCTTCTATTCTTAATTTGTTCAAACTGTAGGAGGGCCTGACAGATATACTCAACATAGAATTGACTGCTAGTCTAGGCAATTGAACACACCGACTCTTTGGCTTGAGAGAAAGAGTTGGGTAATGTTATTTCTGGAGACCTGTGTAATTGTCCTCAGTGGCCTCTTTTTTTTTAATAGGTTATTATAGATAATGTCTTTGATGAAGGAATTGATGTACCACATGTAAACCAAAATCCATGCTTAATGTCATTTTGTGTAGTTCTTGAGTCATGTTGTTTCGAGCTATGCTGAATGAAAGGGATTTTTTGTAGCTATTCTATTTCTAGCATCATGCATCAATATGTAAAATGGGTCACACTAGAAGAAAGCCATAATTTACAAAGAATACAACTGCTCAGATATCAGTTGGATCTATAAGTAGCATAGATATTCTATAGCTAATAGCCTAATACACCCACGTGAATAAATTTACTTGTTGTCCCCTTAGGATTTACTTAAGCAGACAGTCCTTATGTGCTAAAAAATCAGTTCTTTTAGTGCTGCAATTGTAGATGATTGTATGCATGAATTCAATGACAAGAACTGAACATTAAGAAATAGAGCAATAACACAAGATAATACTACAGAGAAGCGCGATGTGGTGAAAACTCTTGCACAAAAAGGATGTACCTTCCCTTGACATTGTCTCCTTGTGAAGTTACAAGCTTACTGCCCTTCCTAGCCCTTCAAGGACACCAATCAACAAGTACCAAAAGGTATAAACATAATTTTTATCATAATTCACCAATCAACAATATCTCCCATTCATCTACTTAACTACTTCAAATGTAGAATTAATGCAATACTATAATCAACTTTACACTATTGATCAAAATTACAAAACATTGGATTACAATAATCAAGAAAGTTTGAATGCCTCTTTGTTTAATTCCTTGCAAATGATGACAACGTCAAAAGGCCTACTTCCTCAAATAATGTCTTTAATGCACTCAAAGTCCTAAAATGTTGTCTAACCAAGTAGATGATTCAGATATTGTTCACTTTATGCTTTTGACTAAAATCACAAAACATGGAGTTACACTAATCAAGGAGAAGATTTAAATGCCTATTTGTTTAGGTCTTTGCAAAAAATGACTTAATGCAGTTAAGTATCAAGAACCTAGTGAAGGGTGGCTAATCCAAGAAGCTATGCATGCACAATGATGATCTCTTAAAAGCAGAATTACAACTCTGAATAACAACATTCCATTTCTTCGTTGGCCGAATCTATTGCAATCTTTTTAATAATGGTTCTCTTTATGATGTTTGTAATTTTTTGGATTTCATTTGACCATCCTCTGTGGTTATTAATTGACTTATCTTGTGCACACTGTTGCTCATCTAATGCCCTGGTGTGCCAAATGTTTAGTTGGATTCCACAAACATTGTATAAATTTTTTTTGTCATTGTTTCTCTAGTAAATCTATTTGTGTCCATTGAGTCCTATTATTCCCTTGAAGGTTTTATTGGGTAGTATAAGTTTTGGAACTTTTTTGGTTGACTTTGTTTTTGAAATGGTGTGGGAACTATTTGAAACATGGGCATTGCTCTTGGAAGGGTTTACATTTCTTATAAGTTTTTTTTTAACTTTTAAGCTCTATGATAATGCTTGTCATCCTTATATGGCAGGCAAATGAATCCAAGAAGGAAGCTTTCAAGAAATATTTGGAGTCAAGCGGCATGCTTGATACCCTCACAAAAGGTCTCCATGATTTCTGTTTTTGTACTTGTATTGAACAATGAATGCAAGGCTAACATTTTTCTTAGGCTTGTTATAGAATTCATTAGTTTTTTACGAGAACAATCATTTAAATCATAAAGAATTTGAACCTTATATTTTCTTTGAGAAGTTCTAGATGGCTATCTTTTTGGGCTAAATCAAATCTAATTTTTTTTGTTGCAATTCTTGTTGCTTTGTATGAGGAGAATCAGAAACCCTTGGTGGCAATTGAGTAAACTTTTGAATCAGATATTTTCTTTCATTATAACAAATTGTGTGTTTATCGACATAGATGAAATTGTGATAGCAAAATAATTTATTATAAGAATGCATGGATAGCACATAGTTGTGGAAATTCACAAAAAAAAGTGTGATTAATTGGCATTCAGCCTGGACACCAATTTTTTCATTTAAAATATTGTGTTTTTTTAGTTTAATTGGTTAACCCAACTATTGATCCCCTTTTTAGTGATTTCATTAGAAAAATCCATTTTTTAAGATAAAAACATGATTTTTTGGTAAATTTTTAATGGTTTATGGGCTTTTTTTTCTCTTTTGTGGCATTCTTTTTGTTCTATGTTTTCCTAATCCTTACCCAATTTTTTCCTAATTAATTGAAAAAAATACACAGATCTCAATTTATTTCAGAGATTACACAATCCACATTTCTGCCAAGAGATGTGAACCCTCCTTTTCTCCATGAAGGGACATAAAATGAAACTAGTGCTTCTTATGAAAAGTATTGTCTCCGAGTGAGAAGCTAGCTTAAGTTGATAAAAATACCTTATGCCTCTGATGCCTCCAACCTCCAATATTAACCTATTATACTTTATTAGTTTTATGTTGCAATAGACTGTTTGAGAGAAAACGTCCAAAATATCTATTAGGTATAACATGGATAGCTTCATGAACACAAATGTTATGTGAAGCAGCCATACGTAAAGGTGAAATTTTGAGTATCAATACCCTCAAAATAAAACATCTCTTCTCTTATAAACTTTGAGTTTGCAAAATAAATTCTCCTTGAGACATACTTCTCTAACTTATTACATCTAATTTAGAACAAGTACCCTAAAAAATTTCATAGGCCCATACAAGACACCCACCAAAATATAGACAATCAATTTATAGAACCCTTGCAAGATATCCCAAGGAATGACAGGTAGTGAAAACCAAATAGATAGAAAAAATAACATAACCATGTGTTGCCTCACTTGTTTGAGTTAAGCCAAACTCGGTCCAATTCTCTTAACAATGGTACATATCCATCCAAGTGCAGCAAGTTTCAAATATTTGCAGCGGTAAAGAGAATCCCCATATTTTATCAGCCTAACATAGTCTTTGGTCACTTTGGCAATGAGATTGCGAGCAATATTGATCTCGCCAAGGGCCAACTTGTAGTGATCTTTATCATATAAAACATTTAGTAGATCTCCATAAAATGGATGCACATCATCTTGGCAGTGGAAATCGTCTTGGTAGATCTCCATAAAATGGATGCACACCATACCTATCAGTTGAACTAAACTTTCTTTGTTGTAGAATTGATTCAGTATAGAATATTTTCCAGCAGGATATTTTTTTTAAAAAGAAAGGTTTTCATAGCATTATCTACCACTTGAGAAAAAGTTTCCATAGCTAAGTTTCCATAGCCAGAGACAAATTGAATAGCATTGGCTATTTGTTAGCGGAAGGTTCCTGCTAGAATAGACACATTTGTCACTTCTTTAAGATGACAATTGTGTACTAAGTTTCCTAACTGTATAAGTCATCATCATCTATATTATCTGTTGTATAAAATACATCCAAAGCAATAGTAGAAGTAGCAACATGTCTATCTGGAAATCAAAATTCAGAACCAAAGCCTTGAGATTGTTGTAGTGTTTGTGCAAAGGCTTGATACTTCCGAATATCAGCATCACTGACACTTTTCGGGCATATTTCATTGACTCCTCAAAATGAGTAGCCTTTATTTCAACTACCACATCACTATCATCCTCATCCATTGCCTCAGGGTTCTCACTTCTTTTTTGTAGCTATCAGTTGAACTAGACTTTCTTTGTTGTAGAATTGATTTAGTATAGAATATTTTCCAGCTAGATTTTTTTTTTAAAAAGAAAGGTTTTCGTAGCATTATCAACCACTTGAGCAAAAGTTTCCATAGCTAAGTTTTCATAGCCGGAGCCAAATTGAATAGCATTGGCTATTTTTTAGAGGAAGGTCCTTGCTAGAATACACATTTGTCACTTCATTAAGATGATAATTGTGTACTAAGTTTCCTAACTATATAAGTCATCGTCATCTTTATTATCTGTTGTAGTAGATACATCCGAAGCAGCAGTAGGTTTATCTAGAAATTAAAATTTAGAACCAAAGCCTTGAGATTGTTGTAGTGTTTGTGCAAAGGCTTGATACTTCTGAATATCAGCATCACTGACACTTTTCGGGCATATTTCATTGACTCCTCAAAATGAGCAGCCTTTATTTCAACTACCTCATCACTACCATCCTCATCCATTGCCTCGGGGTTCTCACTTCTTTTTCTTTCATGTTCAATATCCTGTAAAAGTGCAGAGGAAAGAGAACATGACAAATTGAAATAATAAGGTACAAGTTGAGGAATCAAAAAATGTAAAATTCTAACAAACCAGTTAAAAAAAAACCATTAAGAAATTCATAACCAAATCTAGTTTGCAAAAGCCGCCGCAATTGAAACTCACCTTCTCAATATTTTCTCTAATAGCATACTTGCAAGCCCGCTGACAAATCTTTGTAATATCAGCTCCATTGAATCCTTGGGTATAACGAGCTATTGTCATTAGGTATAATGAAAATTGTTTTCTTGGTTGTCATACCATCCATCTCCGTCAACAACTGGTTAAGGACTCTGTCCGTAGCACCACCAACATCCCCAACACTGCTTCCACACTGCAAACATGCAAACCAATTATGCATCACCAGTCAGAGCCTATCTCTCAAATAGTTCAAACAAAATGAAAAAACCCACAATTTCACGCAAAGCAGAGCAGATGGATTGCTAGAGCCCACTGAAAAATGTTTGTAATATCTCATCAATAAATATAATGGATGGGGCATTCTTCTCAACCTCCTCAAAAGCCTTCTAGAGATTGCTTTCACTTTCGCTAGCCAACTTTGACATGATCTCAGGTCCATTGATCCAGAAAAAGAAGGCATCGATTTCATTTGCCACTGCCCTAGCAATTAAAGTTTTCCTAGAACCAGGAGGCCCATAGAATAGAATACCCTTTGGGAGCTTCACACCAATAGATTTGAAGAGTTGTGGGCATCTAAGAGGAAGCTCTACCAATTCATGGATCACCAGTCAGAGCCTATCTCTCAAATAGTTCAAACAAAATGAAAAAACCCACAGTTTCACGCAGAGCAGAGCAGATGGATCGCTAGAGCCCAAAGTAGTCTAGAAAATAGAACAAGCAGGGATTCACTGGCAACAAGCAGCAGAATGAGCGTGGACACTTGAAGATAAATATCTAGACTAATCACCAATTAGGATGTCATTGGTGATTAGTCTGGATATTTATCTTCAATTTTTTTTTTAAAACTCTATGTTTCATTGAAAGTCTGGCCTAGTTTGGTCTAAAAATTGACCATGCTATGTCTAAATGTGGTGTCGTGGGTTTAGCATCCTGGTCAGAGCTGCTAAATATTTTGACCAATATTGGTCAAAATATGACCGTAGTGAGTTTGGCATATTGGTCGGAGCGACCAAATATTTTGACCAATATTAATCTATATTGGCTGAATGATCAACCAATATACCAACACTTGCTAATGTTATTTTCGACAAAGATTTCCCTCATTTTCAACTAATATTGGTGTCGATCATTCTATGGTTGCAGCAATGGGTCAATATTTCGACGCTGATAATAGCGACGAACTAGTTGGTCAACTATTCGACCGAGTTGGGTAGAAACTTTGACCAATCGTCCATTGAAAAATGGTACAAAATGTACTAGTGGGTACATATTCCTCTAGCTACAAGTACCTAATCCTTCAGCCTATAATTTATATGAACTTGGGCTATTAGTTTCTACTATCTTGGTGCATGAAGGGTTAGATATTTTTCAAAATACTTATATTCTAAAATTACCATAATCAATCACAATGTAATATTATATTCAAGTATTTATTTAAAATAATTATCAAAACATATAATCATTTTGATGCAGGAGCATCTTGGGTGTAAGAGCAATCTTGCATCACCCAAAAATATTTCTGTTTTTGTATTTAATAAGGGCTATCTTGTGCAGAGCTGCTATTTATGGAAACTTTCTATTTTTAGTAAGTTGGTCTTACAATCTCGGAATGTTCTGATGCCTTCAAAATTGAGTTCAAAGTTTCTGTACCCTGCTGCCAATACCAAAAATCTTCAATATCTTCAAAACTAGACCTAATCTAGCCATGAAACTTTGTTGGCAGGCTGATATGACTGAGATGAACCTCCACATGTAAAATCAAAACATTCCGAGATCGTAAGACCAACTTACTAAAAATAGAAAGTTTCCATAAATAGCAGCTCTGCACAAGATAGCCCTTATTAAATACAAAAACATAAATATTTTTGGGTGATGCAAGATTGCTCTTACACCCAGGATGCTCCTGCATCACATTTATCAAGACATCATATATCAATTTTAACGCTTAACATTTAAGTATAAATATTAGGTCTCAAGTATTGGATGCAATTGTTCAAACAAATTTATTGTGAAATTAAAAATAAACATACAAAAAGGGAGCAATTTTTAGGTTCCATCAATCATCTTACTAAAAATTAATGGCACAACAATCCCTAGTAGATCTAATAAAATAAATCATTCCACAAGTTTTAATTAACACTAAGAGCATCATAGATCACTAAGTTATTAGGATGACTCTAAGACCTTATATCTCAAGTCTGAACAAAAACTTTTTCCTATAATTTCCCATTCATTAGGTAACCTCGTTTGTTCTTGTGGGTTTAAGAGAGGTGAGTGCAAATAAAGAGGAGATTAGGAGAGTTCAAGTAGGAGAGTTCAAGAATAATTAAAAATGAAAGTTTTTCATTTTAATTTGTATTTTGTATTTTCTTAAATTTTTTTACTATCAATTATAAGAATATATATTGAAAAAGCTTCATTTTATCAATAAAAACTTAAAAGAACTTATTATTTTTCTTTACAATATAAGATTTGGAAATAATCTAATAGAAACCATACACATAATCTAAATAAAAGATACAATAATTTTTAAACATTTCATTAAGCTCCCTTTTAAATAGATATAAATAAATCATATAAATTTTTAATAAGAGGAAGCCACATTCAATTTTTCCAAGTAAACTAAATTGGGGAGGTAGGAAAATACAATAACTATTATCTTTTCAAACTTCACAATCTATCAAAAAATAAAGAATGTATCGTTGGTATTATGTTCATAACACAAAGTAAGAAGAACGAAGACTATATTTATGAAAATATAATATTAAATCCTTTAAGGAAGACTGTATGTAATGAATTATACGAATATTTATTAAAAAAGCTTCATTTCTCATTTTATGAGTAAAAAATTAAAATTTTTAATTGATTTTCTATGGAATGAAATTTGAAAATAATCTAATAGAAAAAAAAAACACACACATATCATCTACACAAAAAAAATTGTCATTTCCAAACACTCTAAAAAGCTCCTCCTCGAACTGGATAGAAATATAATCATATTTATTTCATTCAAACAATCAAATAATAATAATCAAGAAAAAACTACATTGAATTTTTTTAAGTATAATAAACTAAGAAAGTTAAGAAAAATGCTATAACTATTTTCTCTTCTCATCTTCACAACATATCGAAAAATAAGAAATTTATCATTGATAGTATATTCAAAACACAAATTAAAGAATAAAGAAGACCATCTTTGTGAAAATATAACACCAAATCCTTTACAATAACAAGGTCCTTATAAAATACTTTTAAGGTGCAATACAAAGTATATTTGTACAATCAATCTTCTTATAGAATAAGCATTTTGTCCAACTCAATTACTCAACGATCTTAGAAAATAAGAAATTCTATTGGTAATAAATGTCCTTCATTTATTTTTCATAAAATTTCAAATCTATTTATACAAGGCCAATAGAAGTTGCAAACCATTGGGCTTCCTCACAAGCCCATTCCTAATACATGAGATCCTCAAGAAAAATATGTATCATGCATAAGAAAATAAATTTTTAGATTGTTTGAACATGAGAAACAAAACAAGCCCAAAACTACCAAAGGTTTCACACACAAAATGAATCTTTGGTCTAAGACTCAACATAGGTGAAAAAAAGGGGTTTCTCTCCAGTAATATAGCTAGAGTAAATATGAATTAAAATTATCAATACAATTATATATCATACAAAATCTATAATCTATATTGATTTCTTAATTCAATTTATCATCATACTGTGCACATCAATTTAAATTTAATTTCACATCACCTTGTGCTCATTCTCTTAATAAAAAAACAAACAAGTTTAAATAATTTAAAGAGTGATTCAACATCAAATCATGATAATAGATACATAAAATGGAGCCACCAAATAAAAATTAAAATATAATTAAGTTGTCTAGTAATTAGATCATCATTGAAAACACATATAAACTAAGCTATTTTGAATACGATATTAATGTCTAGGATAATTTATCATTATGATCATAATTCCAAAATATAATACCGAATAAAAATGTGTTAAACATTAATAGTAGATTTAAACATTAATAGTAGGTTTATCAATACAAATGAACTTGTCAAACCTCACATATGTACTATAAAAATTTGAAAGTATGATAAAGTAACATCAAAACTTAAATATTTATCTTTGTTAAATCAAAGTATATAAAAAATATTATCTAATTTTATCTTCTTATCTTTTTCCAATTAATGTCCTTACATCTATACAATTCACAAAGGAAGAATTCAACAAATTGAGTGAAGATATCTTGGTAGATAAACTAAAGGTCCTTAAGACCCAAAGTAGTTGGTCTCCATGAAAATCAAAATTATAACTTGAGAAAGAAGAATGCCATCATGTCATATTGTAATGCCCAAAATCTTACAAAGAAAACTTGGCCATTTTCTTTAAATATTGCACTTTACCATAAATAACATTCACTTAATATTAAAGATACAAATATTTATTGTAAATTCTACTAATAATCTTATTGGTCGGGTTTTCTTTGTAAGATTTTGGGCATTACAATATCACATGATGATTGAGAGGGGAAATTACAATATAATTATTTCTATTTTGTAATGTGATTTTTTATTCTATTTATTTTATCCAAATGAAGTTAGTAAAGAAATAATAAAAGACATATTTCTATTTTCAAATGTGATTTGAGGATAAAGATTTATTTTGTTTTGTTTTATCCTATAAATTGGTTATGAATCAATAATAGGAATTTCCTATTTTATAGTGTGATATTATTTTATTCAAAAAATAGCATAAAGATTTATTTTTTATAAATGATTAAGAAATGATAATGTCATATTTCCAATTTATGATGCAATTTGATTTTCTTTAAATTACTTCTTTCACAAATGTTGATTCAATCTAATATTTTTGAATGTTGATGTTACTATTAATATATTTATCTAATACTTAATGTTACTTAAAATAAACATAAAAATAAATTATATGGATAACATGAATCTATCTAACAAATAAAATAGAAAATTAAATATTATGGTGTTTACTTAGAAATTTGGTACTTTTCACCATAGACTAATTATTTATGAAATAATAAAATTTGAGATTATGTATCACCTTATTTTATTTAAAAGGAAAAGTTTTAAATGTTGTTTTTACTTCCATAATAATAATAATAATAAAATAAAAAAATTAGAAAATTTATTTCATCACACTTGAATAGAGCTTCCATAGATTGAATAATGGGGAAAATTGGAGCAATCACTTAAGTAAACTTCAAGGTCAAGGAGTATTTTGAATTATTGCATTTACTTGACACCAAAATAGTAGGAGAAGTGTTTATGATTGAACTAAAGTGTTTTCTATTATTACTTATTCCCCACTCTTAGAATAGGTTCCACAATGAATTTACACTTGCATTATCTCTAAGAGAATACTCCCTTCCATAATAAGCATTATAGGTGTTATTGTTTAGTACATAAGTTCAAAAAAAATTGTTGGTTACAGTTTGATCTAAGTGTAAAATTTGGGCATTACAGATATGTGATAGTCATAAATTTATTGGTATCCATCAAAGGATACAACCCATTTCCAATATGATTTATCTAAGAATTTAAAAGCCACTTTAACTAGGATAGTATCAAAGAAATAAGGAGACATGATAATCATTAGATAATACATTAAGAAGGGTGGAATACATCCCCCAAATGACTCCATAGAGAATTATATGATACATTTTAGGTAAGGAAAGATATATTTATGATAATAAAATATCAAATGAAATAGTTTGTTGGTGTATATATATAAAGTAGCTTGATGATAGATACATATATATAATAGCTACATCAAGTAGCTGGATGATAGATACATGGTCCACTAAAAAATTAATTATGACAACTCAATACAAAATACAATAGGACAACAACTAGAATTACAATGAAGGAACATGACAAAACACTTTGCAAAGATCTACATGACTGCTGCTTGAAGGTTGATTCAATTGGTCTTTAAGTTACTGAAGCTATCCCATGGCTAAAACATTCCTCTTCGATAAGTTTGGAAGCTGAGACAACAAAAATGAAGCCTGAAAAACTATATCAGAGTAAAGCATTAATTTATTGCTTTCTTGAAAATAATTATTTGAAAGCACAACAATACATTTGGCTTTCCAAATATGCCTTAAAATAACTTGCCTAATAGAATCAACAATGACATAATTATGTAAGCCAAGGCCAAAAAGAGATTCCTTCCATTTCTATTTATGACAAAAAATAGTTGAATTTTTTTAAAAGATAACATTCCATTTTTTTAATGAAGGGACAATCCCAAAATATACGCTTCAAATATTCAGTGCACATACAAAAGGGGCAATTAATTGGTTGCACTACTGTGCATATTAGTTTCTCACCTTTTGCAAATTATGGTGCAAAACCTTCTAGGCCAACAATTGAGTATTTGCATCAGATATGGATTTACAAACTTGTGCACTCATGTTGATACATCTTTTTGCACTAAATCTGCATTTCTATTTTTTGATTGAGATGAGGGAGGATAAACCATCGAGGTAAGGAATGCAAATAAACTTTCTTAAGAGGAAGATAGTTAAAATGAGATGAAGAAAACCACTTCCTATCTTTAAAAATTTTGAATTCTCTTGGAGTCCAGATTTTAATGGACAACTGGAGAGGAACTAACAACTGCACAAACATGAGAAATGGTTTGTACATGAACTATCTAGAGAAAACTAACTTTTAATATTTAGCCATAACACCCACTCAAAGGTACTAAAGTCCCAAATGTCCTTAAAGTGTCAGACACCTTTATTGAACAAATAAGAGGCATGCTTAGGAAAAAAATAGCAAGTTCCTAATTATGATATTGAACAAGTTTGTTCCACCAAATTGATGATGATGCAAATTTGAAACCATGCTGCAAGGAGGAATCATTCCATTAAAGAAATTGTCAAACATACTGCCAATCCTTCCAAATGGATTGTAGGGTTAAGGATGCCTTGATTTTAAAAAAGGGAGCCATGATAACTTTGTCAAGCCAATTGTCGGGCCAATTTTTTTTCTTTGTAGAAGCTTGAAACACTTGGTTATGAACATGCATTTTCCATGGCTCATCTCCATTAGTAGCTCTCATTATCCATTTTACAACAAGACACAACCCCTGAGTCTTAGGATCAATAATTCCCAACCCACCCCTATGCCTTAGTTGAATGCAATGAGACCAAGAAGCACAAATAAATCGAGCATCATTGTCCCATTTAGACCAAAGAAATTTTCAAGATAAGTTTTTCAAATCTTCATATTTTCTCTACAATGACATCTAGCAAGATGAGTAATAAACTTGGGAAGCAATGAAAACTTTATTTGCAACTTGTATTTTAAGAATGTGATCAATGATGAAATATAAACTACATCCTCAAAATCTAATAGTCAAAACTCTATTACTAAGTTGGTCTCCATGAAGAGTACAATCCATCTCTAATTTGATTGATGTAAGAATTTGGAAGACACTTTAGTTAGGATGGTGTAGCATTTATTGAGACATGTTAAGCATTTTATAGTATATAAAGAAGGGTGGAATATATACTGAAATATTGACTACATAGAGAATTATATAATAAATTCTAGGTAAGGAAAGATATGTTTATAAATATTAAAATATCAAGTGAAATCACATGTGTATTGTTATGATTTAAAAGTATGGTAAAGGAATATCAAAACTTATATTTATCAGTACGTAAATCAAAGTCTATTTAAAAATATGGTCTAATTTTATGTTCTTGTCTTTTCTCAATTAATGTCTTTACATCTAAAAAATCAAAATGAAGAATTCAAAAAATAGAGTGAATATATATTGGTACATAAACTAAAGGTCATTAAGATCCTAGTTGATCTCCACAAATCTAAGAAATATAGCTTGAGAAAGTAGGATGTCATCATGTTATATGTGATAGTCATAGATTTATCTCTAAGTTGGTTTCCATAAAAGATACAATCCATGTCCAATATGATGGATGTAAGAATTTGGAAGTCACTTGAACTTAGGATAAAATAGGATAAATGAAGAGACGAGATAACCATTACACATTATATAAAGAAGACAAGTGAAATATATCCTACAAAAATTGACTACATAGAGAATTATATGATATATTTTAGGTAAGGAAATAGATATTTATAAATAATAAAATATCAAATGAAATAGTTTGTTGGTAATTTTTTTTTAAAATGTGATCAATGATGAAATATAAATCACATCCAGAAGCACACATAGACATTTGAAATGGATTGTGGAAATCTGATACTTTTAATAAATCACATCCTCAAAATCTAACAATTAGTTTTATTATTAAGTTTGTCTCCATGAAAGGTAGAATCCACATCTAATTTGATCAACATAAGAATTTTAAAGCCATTTCAATAGAATAGTGTAGAATTCATAAGAATATATTAACCATTTCATAACATATAAAAATAGAATGAAATTGACTCCACAAAGAATTATATGATGCATTCTAGATAACGAAAGAAACACTTATAAACAATAAAATATTAAATGAAATAGTTTAGTGACCAAAACAATATTATATTTTAAGAATGTGATACTACATCCTCAAAATCATCTAAGCATGAGAGGAGGGGATAGAAAACATTTTTTGGGATTTTATCCTCTACATGACTATTGTGAGATAATAGTGCAATATAATAATCATGGTGGTCACTTCCATATGATTAATTTAACACATAATAATAAAAATATCTAAAGATGGACAACTTAGATATAAGTTAGAGAATCTTGGCTTTACACACAAACATGAAAAACGCTTCATTTTTTTATTTCCAAAATGTTGAGGAAATGACGTTTGTACTAAAAATATAGAATCATAGGTAAAGAATCCGGTAAGAAAATGATGTTTTTATTTTCTATCTCCACGACTCCACTTACCATTTCTCTTTATTTACATGAAATAAGGCATATGTGGGTATATTTTGTTTTAAATATTACATTTTTAGTATATATAGTTATATAATGGCTAGTAAAAAATCTTAGGATTAAAGATATTGTAATGATTTGTTAGTATTTAAATGTTATTGTTAATATATATTTAAAAAATTAGTTAGGAATTATTTGTGTAAGGGAGTTGAGGTAGATGTACATAGCAATGTAATGTTTTATAAATATTGGTATTATTAATTGTAATGTGCATGTTTTATTGTGCTAGAGCTTTTTTTTTTTATGTAGTATTATTTTGGATTATTAATAGTTTTGTTTGTAATCTTTATGTTTTGTTCAATTAAAAAAAAAGCATTTGTATCATATTATATAACTATGTTGAAAAGTGTTTCGTAATGATATTAATGATGTTTTATGATTTATTTGTGCACATTAAAAATAAAAAGCGATGAAGATAATTGTTAAGTCCTTATCTCAAATATGAATGATGTGATCAGTGCTAAACTCAAACAATGAGTATGGGTATTTGAAATAGAGAAGAAGAACATTAAATTGATATCTCTTCTATTTAAAACTTAAAAATGAATACGAACTTAAACTTGTTGATCTATTCTAACAATTTTTATTAAATTTAATTAAATTAAATGTCGATATGATTTCAATTTGTTCAAAAGAAAATTATTCTCAAAATCTTATATTAATCAACAAAATTTAAATTATAAAATTATTAATAGAATTATTTACTAAACAATCTATTTTTAATAAATGCAAACTAAATCTAACCTAAGAAATAACACAATATCCCTCCTCCATAAGTAGAATGTCTTTTCTCTTCATTTAAATTAGGATTCACTTGCTTAAAAAATTGTAATCAAAATACTAAGAACTTAATTTTTCATTCATGAAATAGGAAATTATAGAAAAATCATTGTACTTGGTTATGGTTTGTAAATTGTTAATAGTTATCACTTCTTTTGGAATCGATAAGATATGGTTCTTTCATAAAGTTTGATTTCTCCTAAGATTAAAATCTTAAAAGAATTCAAATTAGTTTTTAACTAATTTATTTTGGAAACAATGTGATTCATTTATACGAAATTTTTTGGTTACTCCCAAGATTAAACTCTTAATAAAACTCAATTTGAACTTAATTATCTAAATGATTTTGGTTATCATTGATAACCTACAACTGATTGAATATCTTGAGGAAAGTTTGACAATGTAATGAATATTTGAAAGACAAGTGATTGATGATCACCAAGCTACTAAAGTATATGTAAGACAATTAAATCAGTTAATGTATCGTCATTGATGTCAACTAGTTTTTACTATACTTATCATGATAGTTACAAACATCTTAAGAAGGAAAATGGTAAAGGAAAGAGATATCTACATGAAGATAAGATGGATAAGAAGGATATGGATATGGTATACATTGGATAACTTAATGATGAGTCTATGACATTATGTTAGTTAATTGATTGTATTACATGAATCTATTATGTATTGTAGATCAAGACTGAACAAGTTTATGTAATTGGTAAATGAAGATTTCTGTATACACTGAGTAAGTGTAGTGTATACCGAGTATAGTATTAATCGAGCTAGTTATCATCGACGCATTATGGTATTGATTGAGTGAAAGAAATAAATAGAACGTATGACAGTCGACTTAAAATGATGAGCTGGACAATTGTTTATGATTCCAAGGTAAAAGATAATGTTTGTTATGATGATCAAATGGATGAAAAAATTCAAAGATGATCGAATGAAAGAGGACGAAATGTGTTGTTGACACAATTGCCAAGGAAGGTTATAGCGGCAAAATATACAGTGAAGATTAAGAGGCAAAATCTATGGATGAAAATAAAATGGTTTATGATGTCTATATAAGGAGACATGAGATTCATTATTGAGTCTGGTTGCTGTAGGAGAATTCGCGTAAAAAAGATTGATTTCATGCAACACCGATCAAACTAGTTGAAGACAGAACTAAGAAAAAGTGTAGACAACACCAAGTGATAGAGAAAGCAATTACTGAGAAAAATAGAGTTGGAGGAAACAAATATGTTGAATTGATTATTGATCAGAGGTATTTTTGAGCTTAACATAGATCTAAAAATTTTCAAATCAAGTTGTATTTGAATCAGATCATTACTGTAACAGTTTAACTATTTCTATAGATAAATCTCTTAACCGAGTGGGACTTAACAATCTTTATATTTCAATATGACATTCAATGAATGTTGATTGTTTTCTTGTTGACCCCACAGTGAATGTTTGGTCAAGGGAGAAATATTAGTGATAAAAACTCTAACCAGGTCACACCTCACAGTGTATTTTGTAACCTTTAATAGGGTTGGCTCCTAATTGAGCTCACTTCAGAAGAGTGAATTATTTTGGGTTACTGGTCCCAGGTGGTTTTTCTCCTAACAGAGTTTCCACGTTAAAAATATATGTGTTATATGTGTATGGATGTGTTGACTTTTTATTTTGGGTGGCTGCAAGAAGTTGGGTCCCACTTTTGGCCAAAAAGTGGAAGTGTTTTCTCTATTTTTCAAAATTTCTGTCAATTGATGTCCAAATTTGAAGCACTTAAAGATTGAATCTTGAAAAACTTTAGTAAGATAAAATTTAGTGCTCGAAATCTAGTTTTCAAATATGTAATTTATTTCAATACCCACATGGTATAAATTGAATTTTAGTATGCATGTCTAAAAACCACTTTTTCAAAATGCTTGTTTCAGGACCACACCTCACGCGTGTACGGACACCCTTTTTTGAAGTAAATGAATGTATTGTTGGGAATCCTTTTGAGAAAAGGTACCTAAAACACTGAAGATTGATGAGAATATTTTATCTTATTTTTTTACTAAATATTTTTTTTAATTAATTTTTAATTGACTATAAAGTACATTTTTTAAACCTTTGGTGTACGAACACCATAATTTGATGATAACTTCACTTTTTTTCAATTTTTTATTTTAAAAATTGAAAAGAATTATATGTAGTTTGATTACATATAACTCATTTTTCAAAAAACAAAAAATTAAAAAAGTTATTAAAGTTTCAAGTTTAGGTACCCGCGTTGGCTTAATAAATATTGTATAAATATTAAAATTCATCATATCACTATAAAATTTATATTTTTATAATCTGCACAATAAGAGATAAAATGGGTTTTCGTTTTATCAAAAAATTCATTCGGGAAGTTGTCCTAAAAATTATGGCAAGGCAAAAATTTTACTCTGTAATGCCTTAACCAAATTTTTGGAGGTCAAGGCATAGGCTTGGTTCTACCAAGCCTAAACCAAACCGAATTTGAAATGAAATTCGAGGCGGATGTGTGCTTCCCGCTCATGTCTTAAGAAACGGGTGCCCATTTTTTTTAAAAAAAATTCAAAGTCTTAAAATGCATTTTTAAATATAAAAAAAATTTAGAAATGGGCACCCATTTTTTGAATTCAAAAACGGGCACCCATTTTTTGAATTTAGGATCGGGTGCCCGAACCTAAAACGGGCGCCCATTTTTTGAAAACGGGCGCCCGTTTCGAGCGACATCTCTCATTTCTAAAAGACTTTTATGGAATTGTCCCCCAACTCCGAACTCTTACCCTTTTACTTTACACATTTCTATAACTAGATAGATTGGTAAACACAGTACTTAATTTACTGGCAATTGGTATATGAAGAGAAAGGCACAGTTGATATTTTATTGAGTTAATTAATTGATTTGAAAGTTTTGATATATACATCTGGCAGTATTTGGGACTGTAGGATAGATGGATTTAACTAATTCACACCCCCCCCCTCAGTTATCTAACAATCATGCCTATTTTGATGCACATATATGAAAACCTCTATTTTTAAAATGAACCCTAATAAGAAAAAAAACTTATCCACCCTCAAAACTATGGGAGGACACTATGTTTGTATTTACAACTCTATTTTTTTTAATAATGTTGCATGTTTATAATCTTATTATTTTTGTTGACTAATTGATATCTTCTACAAGCTTGATATACTTTAAAGGTTAAAGTATTATAACAATTCTATATCTTTGGAATGTTGTTGAATTTTTAAAAATGGTAAAATATTAATTGAGAACTCCCTAAAATAAATCTAGACCCAGACATGTATGTTGTTTTGAAGTCTAAATATTCTAAATATATGAAAAAAAGAATTAAAAAATTAAAAAGGTCAACATAGATTTAAATTTTTTTGAAATAGAAATCATGAATAAAATACAAGAAAAGTTCATTCTCTTACACAAGAACTTCTAGGTCCCCTAACATCATTGTGGTTATTTATTATTCTCTAAGAGGGTTTGATCATTTGCTCTAGATAGGACAATTGAGTGGATCCTTTTAGCTTTGGGATTGGAATCTATCCATAAAAGTCTTTTCCTCCCTCCTCAAATGTTTTAATGGTTTGGGAATACCTTTCCAACTACCATCAAGAACAAAATTAGAATGATAGGTGAGATTGTTCATTCTAAGGAAGGATCATGTCCTAAAGTTAAAGACCAAACTATTGATATAATTATTATGAAGATGGACAATGTTATTATGGGTGAATTTTTTGGTAGACAATCCAACATTAAGATTCTCTAAAGCTGGGTTTCTTCTAATTTGATGAAAAAAGGTAATTGTTGAACACACCAAATAACTAAATAACTAAGAGGGGGGGGTGGAATCAATTATTCCAAAATAATTTTCACAAACTTAATTAATCTAGTACAAAATTAAAGCATTAAGATAATTAAAACATATAAGAACTTGAAAGTACATAATAAAAAAACACCATAACACCAAAATTAATGTGGAAACCTAGGAAGGGAAAAACCATGAAGAAACTAATTCTCATGAGTAGAACACCATTTTAGGTGACACCACTAAAGGTAATTTTTACAAAGGTTTGATAGGCCAACACTATTAGGCTCGAAAGGAGGAAAGCACATCTAAGAGAGGAGGGTGAATCAAGTGTGTACACCTAACACTTTTAATCTCACTTTAACTACTTAAATATGAAAGATAAATAGTAATACAAGATCCACAAAATATAACAAAAAACACCAAGATTTATTCTTGAGGAAACCCGATTAATTGAAAACTCTGATGGGAGTCAAACCCACAAGATGAATGTACTCTCTTAATAGTACTACCTAGTTTAGAGAAAATAGAGAACAAAGGATGCACTTGCAACCACATGCTTATAGCCAAAGTTACAGCCTCACTTCCCAGAGCTCACTGCTCATAGTACAATCTCAGATCTATCCCTTAGTTGGGTTCATTGATATATCTTCAATTACAACAGGGTAGACATATAGTCCATTACAACCGAACTCACAAATAACATCTCCTAGGCCAAAAAAATTCTAATGAAGTACAAACTCTTCTTTAAGTGCATACTACAATTACCAATATCTCTCTTACACACACACGCACTCCTCCCTCTTCATTAATTCTCATAATTACAAAATAATATCTCATTTATATACCGATTACAAAGAAAAATCAACCACTCAGTTGGCTAAGACCTATTACAATAAAAAAATATAAACATTATGCTCAATCTCTAATGCGATCCAAATCAATTCGACCAAGACTTAGATAGGACCAAAATATTTAACCATGAACACAATTTCATGTTTCCAAGACCATATCAAGAATCAAAACACGTTACTCATCAAGTTGACTAGGACCTAAATGAAGAAATGCCAACATGCTACTGAATAAAAAAAATTGATCACCTCAATCAATGCAGACTAATAACATGATCATCACATTATCCAAGAACACTAACAAGAAGTATGAATACCATCTAGAGCCTTCAAATCATCTTCAATACAAAATCCAAACTCATCTTTATCTCTGATAATCAAGAACACTAAAATATCAAACTCTGTCATAACAAAATATAGCTTGTTGTAATTTGAATCATGAACAACATGAGATGCAAACACAATGATAAGGCACCATGTAACCACCAACTTCACAACCTCTAAAACATCAAATCCAAGACATACTGAACCAAATTATCATCCACTGTACATAGGAACATTGTAACATCGACAACCAAAAACACAATCATACCTCTCTCAAACTGTCATCCAAACTTTTGTGAACCTCTGTAGGCCATCTACAGACACATCTGAACAATACCTTACAATTACAACTTAAGATCTTCAACATATAATCTAATCAACTAAAATCCTCTTCACTTTACATACTTAACACACTATCTGAAACATCAATTAGTATGTTGACATCAATAAAAATACATTAATGTTAGCACACCCAAGTACCAAAATCTAACATGATCAACAATCTTCTAACAAATACTGAGCTAAAGAGTGCAATAGAATTGATGTTTAATTTAATGAGTTTTATTTGGTCTATACGTGTCAATCTAGGGGCATAAACTTATGACAAAAGTCCAGGCAATATGCCATCAAGGGGTGAAATTCATGAGATGAGTGGGGAGGAATGCAATTATGAGAAGGAAACCTTTTTCAAATCGAAATAAAACTGGTGACAAGAACTGTCACTTCCTGGTGACATGATCTACACACACAATGAATTCTAAAACAAAACATCAATTACCAAGTTCATAAAATCCAAAGAAAAAGAATAAATCTTAAATTGACAATATATTTAATTCACATAGAAATAATAACTAATTTAATCTGAATGAATACAAAGTTAAAATCAATTAAAATTATTTATAATAATTAATTATTGAATTATGACAACTAGAATACAAAATTAAAATAATGCAAAATAGAATTGAAATCACACACACCTGACAAAATAAATCAAATATATGCATTCACTTGGAAACAGAGGAGTGGGTGCCCTTCCTCCCAACAAATTGACTGAAGAAAGATGCTACAAAACTTTTATGCTAGACTTGATCAATAGAAAAACACTTTATTTCTTAGAGATGATATACATAAAATAATTGCCTTTTTCAAGAAAACTTATGTTTCTTATATATGTGCAACTTATAACAAATTTATATAGTATATTGTTTGTTTTGGAATTGCAGCCAACAAGCCACACATGCAAAACAATAAATTTGATAGTTTCACAGTTTACACAATGAAGGATGAAACTAGAAATAAATGGTTATGCAACTAATAAATCTACACAACTCATTTAACATGGAAACAAGGAGAGAAAATAGGTCATTTGTCAAATCATGAGAGAATTTCCTTCTAACTGTAAACAAAGAAATAGTGGTTAGAGGAATGCAATAAAAAAGAAAGCACTCAAACAACTAAATAAAAACTACATATATGATTAGACAAAAACAAGAGCTAAAAACCATAAAAATCCTAAGAGTGTGTAAACCTTCTTAAACCAAGAAAGCTCCCATTTTATGCGTAGCTTTGTCCAATAGATGGAATGTATGCTCAAAGTGTGCTCAATCTTCAAAGGATGTGATTTTGGAATGATTTTGGCATTATGAGGGTAGGGTTTGTATTTTTTCTTTCAAAATGGCATGATAACAATGCTTGAATGGTGATGATTTGTGAAGAGATGAGGGTTCAATTTATAGGCAAGAAGAGAGGTGAATAGATGGTTAAGATGAAAACCTGAGGAAGGGTCAAGATGCATTTGAGAGAGAGCACATGGATTGTGCTTTCTCAAATGCATATCCTTGTGACAAGTGTCATAATGGGAGAGGTTGGAAGAAGTGGGGAATGTGACCATTTTGGGAGATGTGAGAGGGGACAAAGGTGTAAGAAGGAGATGGAGTATGTAAGAGGTGCGTAAGAGAATTTAAGGTTGACATGAGGTGAAGGAATTGGGGGATGCGAGGATGTGACATGAGAGTTGACTTGGGTTGGGTTAAGATTTCTTAATCCATGGATTATGATTGTACAAATTATTAGGAGGTGATTAGACTTGGCTTAGGAGGCAAGTGGGAGAATTAGAAGGATGTGATGGGAGGAGAGAGAATGAGTGGAGGGTTGAATTAGCTAATCATGGGTCATTAGCTAATTAAGGGTGATTAGTATGTGTGAATGGGTTGGGTTGAGTAGGAACTCAAGGTTAGGTTATTAGGATGGGTTTGGTTAGGGGTTAAAGTTAGGAGCCATGTGCTTAAATTGGATTAAATACATTATTTAATTTCAAGTGAGGAAAATGGAGGTTTATGAATTAATAAAAATAGATAAAGGCATCTATTTTAATTAATAGAGGAAAAAAGATTTAATTAATTATCAAACTATGGGTTTGTCATTTAGATAATTAATTGGGCTATAGTTAATTAATTAAATTAATTAACTAGGGGATGATATAAATTAATTAATTAAATAATATTTAATTAATAAAATGCATTAGGAGAGAACTAAATAGGATTACTTAATTGTGTAATTTGATTTAGGTGTCTACATTTTACCCCTCTTCGACATAGTGTTAAAATAACATTATTTTAAAGATGTTTAAAATAATAAATGACATGAAGAATCTACTAGGTGATGAAGGTGCCCCAGATTGTGGGCCAGAATGTTTAGACTATGCGATGCCCCTCGAGAGGGCAGTAGGGAAAAAGAAAGGGTCCTAGACGACGTCTCAAAAATAAAGTAGGTTTGTGGTGCAGTGGGCAAAAAAGGGGCATGAATGGGGAAGAAGATGGTGAAAAAGGTAAGAAAATGAGAAGGGATAGGAAAATGGGAAGAAAGGGTGGGTGGAGAGGCCTGATCTGGGATAAAACTCGGGTTACGAGAAGCCCTTAATAAGGGCTGGGAGGGTCATAAATAGGTCATTTGTGCACCTTAGAGCTAAAAAATTAAGTGATTTGAGCTCTGAGTTGGCATAGCGAGATGGCACGTGGAGGGAGACCGAGGCATCGTGTGGAGATCGTGAGGAGTTTCCAACAACATGGGGTCCTTGACTGATAGGTAGGGTTTAAAAAACTAGCTCTGTCCTTTCATTTTTTAGCATTTAATGCATGTTATAGATAGAAAATGTGCGATCCTACTAGCACAAGATCAGTAGGAATGCAGTCGCACCTGTGGGATAGCGATCCTGCAAAATATTATTGGGAAACCAGTTTGGGGAGGGAAAGGGGGATTTTGCATGGGATCGTGCATTTCTTGACATTTGGGGAATTTTGGGTAGGATCGTGATCTCACTTGAATTTCTCGCAGGATCACAATCCTAGAGCTTTTGAAAGGTAACACTTAAAAAAAAAGCATTCTTGGGGGGAGGGAGGGGGTAGGGTCAATGGTGTGGGAATGAGTTCCCATGCCCATATGGCTGCAGGGGAGATCCGTGATGGTGGGATCATGAGAACTGTGTTATATGGGAACACGGGCAAAAAAGTTTAGGTGGGAAAAGGGAGGGTAAAATGTGAGATGGGGAATAACAGTTAGGTAGAATTGTAGATAGGAAAGAAAAATGACACGGTGGACTTGGTTTGATTGTAATGGTCTATGGAGTAGATGATGATTCGAGCGAGGCACACAGTGGTGCTAGCTATGGGAGAACAGTTCACACCAGCACAGTGGGCGTGGGTTGACACGATAGGACTGGGGTACTTGGCATGGATGTCGTGGAGGCAGACATATATGTCCATGGTCACAGTGCTCTATGAGAGATGGCACTCCAAGACTGGGACATTTCATCTTTCGACAGGGAAGATGACTATGACTCTGGAGGATGTGTACCAGATATTCAGACTGCCTATCTGAGGTACACCAGTGGTTGCGAGGGATTACATACAACAACAAGCAGTCGCCACACTACTAGGCCCAGGTGTAGTGCCTATTCTTTGTCATGGGAAGTTGGCATTGGCCCATCATGTAGCAGTAGAATTATCAACACGAAGAGTATATCTCTTTTTACATGGATTGGTTTCAGGGTACATTTCCCCTGACATAGGAGGGACGGGTGTGACTCTCACACTCCTCCCTGTGATTGTGAGGATCATGGATGTCAGTGTCCCAACATCCTAGGGCATGTTGATGTTGGTAGAGTTATACCAGGATCTCCACCAGATAGTATATCATGGTGGAGAGAACTAGGGGAGGAGTGTAAGTTTTTCCTCACTCCTATAGGTATAGGCATGGGAGCACATAGTAGTGTTGAGGCCCTTAGGGAAGACAGATAGACAGGCAGAGGAGCCTATGGTATATAGTTAGGGGGAGCTATTATTGTACCACAATGTGGACAATATTGATTACTAGAGAGAGACACTAGACGGGCTACAGGATGCGATCACATGGTGACCATACCTGGGATTAGCAGCATGGGAAGAGGATCGAAGAGAGCTGTCATAAATGATGAATCTCACCTATATCATAGAGCTATGGGAGTATATAGTAGAGTAGTATAGGCCAGATAGGGTCACTCGCCAGTTCAGGTATACACATAGAGCACCAAACATTGAGCACTGGTATCAGAGGGCCACTTGAGAGTGATGATCTGAGTTTGGAGGGAGATTAGATAGGGGTGGGCTCTTGGTTGCATGGCAGGTGATGCAACATGTACATTAGAATTGGATGGGAGGACATATAGATGGGGGGATCACGTCAGAGTACCAAGCCTGGTTTCAAAGGTTGTGAGCAATGGGGCGGTCAAGGCTACCAACTGGGGGAGAGCCTATAGTGGAAGCTAGGGGTCGGGCTTCAAAATTCATAGTAGGATAGGGCCAGAGAGGAGGGAAGACAATAGTTGGCAGAACAGGGAGGAGAGGGGGAGGTAGAGATGGAGATGGAGATGGAGGTGGGGGAGGAGGATATGTGATGGAGGTGGATGGGGGAGGAGGAGGAGATGAAAGGGGAGATGGAGCATAGGTACTACCATTGTAGGGGCCACCAGTACCACATGGACCACTAGCTGGGCCAACACCCACCACACAGGGGCCACCCTCAAGACCACCACCCACCACATAGGGACCCCCATAAGGACCACCTCCAAGGCAGTCATCGGGGATGGGATCATCAGGAGGTGGAGGTAGGGATTTGGAAGGGAATCTCACATCTCTATTGGTTGCTTATGATTGAATGAGCTAGATGTTATGGGATACACAATGGGAGAGACGTCCTAACGATACAACTAGCACAGACTCTATAGGATGGGCTAGAGATGATATATGAGATGGAGTAGCTATAATAGGAGAGGGATAGCTTGAGGGTGGACAAGGATTAGCTATAGGGGGAGTGAGATGGATTGTAGTTAGAGAGGGATATAATGTATGGGGAGAGAGATATGGAGGTTCAGTAGTTGGTCATGGAGAGAGAGGCTGCCAAGGGGGATAGAGTCATGCAGAGCTCACAAGAGAGATCGGGGGAGGTGACCCACCTGTAGAGGAACCTCGTAGATGTAAGGGAGAAGGTGGGGTGGTATCAAGCTATGTACCATGCAATAGTGTTTCCAGATCTCCACAAGCATTACCAATGAGTGAGTTGGTCTGTGGTCACAGGTATAGGGATAGGGACAAGGATGGGTGTTGGCAGCAGCTAGAGGACAGGAGGGAGCACTCAGAGGGTTGGGGCTTCACAGAGGATAGGGAATGAGAGCCATCAGTCTAAGCATTCACAGAGTCAACAAAAATCAATAGATGACTTTGTGCAGATGGCAAAGGCAGAGGGATCTGGGGTGGGGATGGAGGTGGAAACAGGGTCAGCACAGGTACCCACATAGGTGTAGGATATAGGTATTCATGACACAGTGGAGATACTGATACCCAAGGTCATGTAGATAGACATCTCTATGATGCCACCATAGGATCCACCGCATGTTGACCCTTTCATTGATGTTGAGATGTAGCCTCCCTCATGAGAGACAGATAGGCAATGATATGCTGTGTATTTTGATTATGTACATTATGATTTATTGGTGGAGGGCATAGTCCCTATGTATTGTATATGTACCTTTATGGATGGACATGGACTCATACAAACATTTATTCTTTTATTCTTTGACGGGATGGGACACACACACACACACACATATATATATAATGAGTTGGGTGGGATATGATGTGTCATGGGCTTAGCTTTTATGCATGATATTTATGATGTACTGATGTGGTTGATGTAGGATGTGATGTGATGTACTATATGTGATGCATGGTATGAAACTAACATGTGGGTGATGCAGGATGTGATGTACCTATATGTTTATTAATTTCTATGTGATGTGTGTGTTTGTGGATTATATATGTGAGATGCAGTTACTGATGTTTTTTGAATGCAAGATATGATGTCATTTAATGCATGATCTATTTATGTTGTGATTTTATGTATATATGTATGTTTGCATGGATGATGTCTTAACAATGCAAGATTAATTAAATGAACTAAAATGAAGTAACAATTCAAGATAATGAAATGAACCTAAAATGAATTAACAATGCAAGACAATGGAATAAACATAAAATGGATTAACAATGCAAGATAAAATGGATCTAAAATGAATGAACAATGCAAGATAATGAATAAACTTAAAATGAATTAACAATGCAAGATAATGAATGAACCTAAAATAGATTAACAGTGCAAGATAATGAAATGAACCTAAAATAGATTAACAATGCAAGATAAAATGGATCTAAAATGAATTAACAATGCAAGATAATGAATGAACCTAAAATGGATTAATAGTGCAAGATAATGAAATGAACCTAAAATGGATTAACAATGCAAGATAAAATGGATCTAAAATGAATTAAAAATGCAAGATAATGAAATGAACCTAAAATGGATTAACAATGCAAGATAAAATGGATCTAAAATGAATTAACAATGCAAGATAATGAATGAACCTAAAATGAATTAACAATGCAATCTAAAATGGATCTAAATTGAATTAACAATGCGAGATAAAATAGATCTAAAATGAACTAACAATGCAAGATAAAATGGATATAAAATGAAATAACAATGCAAGATAAAATGGATCTAAAATGAACTAACAATGCAAGACAAAATGGATCTAAAATGAATTAACAATGTAATCTAGGATGAAAATGATGTAGTGATGTAACCTAGGATGAGAGAAGTGATGCAACATAGATGAAATGATGCAAAATGTGACGAACTAAATGTAATACCCCAAAAATGGGCTATAGGTTCATTAACCTCCTACATCAACTAATCCAACAAAATCAACATCAAAGTCCTAACCTAAGGCATATCTGCACATCAGTTTATCAAAAACCTAATTGATTATCTTAATTCTACATCAGGGAATATTCTTTGAATATTCCTAATTTATCATAATTATCTTTAATTGAATATTATTTGGCGATAAATGTCATTAATTATCCTAAAGTTGATTAATTGAATACGATGAACATTTAATTAATTAATTTAATTCTCCCACTTAATTATTTAATTAGATTTAATTGCATTTATTCCTAATTAATATTGTTTTTATTTTGACAATAAATCAAAATTCCTACAAATAATCAATTGAATATTTATTTAATTGATTTAAATCAAAGTTGTCAAATTTAATGATTTAATTGGAATAAAGTTTGATTAAATAATTGATTAACCCATAAATCAATTGTTTTAATTCAAAAATCAGTTAAGTGGAAAATAAATCACTTTATTTATTAAATTAATTCATATTAAATCATGCACAATTAGAAAAGAAGTTAACTTTAAATCAATTTTCAATTTCAATTTGTTAACTTTCTAAACTCAACATCTGATGATGAGTTGAAAAAGAGAACTAAACTCTATTTTGAGATAAAAATTGCTTTTGCATGATATACCCAAAAAGGGAGTAGAGCATAATCCTCTAGCCTTATCACTTTTACCAAAACATAGAAAATAGATTAATCTGACATGCTAAGACTGAAATTATCTCACCAAGATTTGTGATGTCAACAACTATGTCTATCGATCTCTCTAGAGAGAGAATGTATCGATCAAAAGCTGATGACCAAACCAAGTAGAACATGAGACAATCACAGTATCCTCCCTACCTACAAGGGGATCTGTTGTCAAGAAGAGCTTCACATGCATGAATAAGCGAATGAAGCCCCCTCTCTCTTGATCATCTGCAAATAGTGTTCATAGGGCCTATTTACTATGTGTAATAGATATGCAAAAAACAAATCTATGTTTGTTTTATAGCCCAAAACTAAAGTGTGAATTATGAAAGCTGGAAAGGCACACAAGCTTGACACATGAGAGTTTGTTTTATATCCAAAATTGAAGTGTTATCAGATTGAATAGAATACCTGAGTTCCTCACAATGCACTTAGTAGATTTTACCTTTTTAAGCAATTTTTGACCATTTGTCTTCTATCTTTTGTACCCATGGGATGTACCTGCACCTGCACCTGCAAACCACTGTTATGAAAAAATTACCTATTCTTGTACATGCAACCCACTGTTATAAAAATCTAAAAAAATAAAAACACAACTTGTCAACCCCACATGGTAGAAAATTAGGTTAGTCAAAGATAATATGTCATTTGATAATCGAAAAACCTACTGTCATAAAAATCAGATTCTAACTAGTCTACACTAAATCGATCATAACTTTTGCAAATCAAAATGAAATTAATTCAAACCAATGAAAAATGAAAGCTAACTCAAATACCTTTTTCAGAAATATAAATTTTGGATCTTTATCATGTCATATGTGCATGTACAAATAAAAACATCAGTCAAATTTCATAAAATCAGGTTCTAAGCAGTCTTCACTAAAATGATCATAACTTTTGCAAATCAAGATGAAATTATTCCAAACTAATGGAAAATAAAAGCTAACTCAAATAAACTTCCAGAAATGTAAATTTCAGATCTCTATCATATCATATGTGCATGTACCAATAAAAACATCAGTCAAATTTCATAAAATCAGGTTCTAACCAGTCTCTACTAAAATGATCATAACTTTTGCAAATCAAGACAAAATTAATTCAAACTAATGGAAAATGAAATCTAACTAAAATAAATTTCCAAAAATATAAATTTAGGATTTGTATCATGTCATGTGTGCATGTACCAATAAAAACACCAGTCAGATTTCTGGAAAAAGAGCCCAGAAATTTATCACAAAACTCATAAAAATTAACCTTGTGGTCGTGGGTTCAAGAAAAATGATAGAATAGATTGGAAAACCATTTTAGGGCCCCATGGTGGGCACCAAAAATGTGTGTGTGAAAATTGTACCTAGCTACGGACACAACACTTCAGTAAAACATTAGAGGTTAGCAAAATCAAAATCTGCAAGTAATTGAAACTAAGCTAACCAAGCGATTTACTACCTTCTAGTAGGTGCGAATATGTATTCTCAGATTAGACTGAGATCAGTGACAATGCAACACCTAAACAAAATATTTAATGCTAAAAGATGAATGCAGAATGAATGTAGATTAATCTATATATTTTTATTTTCTATGCAATTATGATGAAAAACTGTATGAATCTAATCTAGAATTGAATGAAATAATATGTAGATTTAATCTAAAAATGATATGGATTGATATGCAAAACTATGAAAAATTATAAATTGATCTCACAAAGTCACCTGTCGCAAAAGCTTGATTCTTCATATGTAATTTTGCCAGAGTAATTGTGCAAATTTGAGAGATATATTATGAAGAGCTAAGCCTTGATTTTATAGAAATCCAGAGCTTGAGGATGCATTGAGAAAAATCATAAATCACTCTTGATAAACTCAGGTTGATTTTTGAGATCTATACTTTTCCAAATGACTATGCCCTTGCTTGCTACCTCAATGCAGTTGAGCCTATGATGACTTTCGTCAATGAACCAAGTGTTAGCATGATGGAGTTAGACATCAAGTATCTTAGTCAAAAGAATAAGAAATAAAAATAAAAATAAAAAGAGTTTTGAGGGTGAAAACCACTTTGTGGTAGTCCCAGAACCTACAAAAGTAAAAATAAATGACATATCTGAAGGTGAAAACCTCTCTGAGTCACATAAGAGTGAGATATTTGATGTCCTTCCGATTCATTTATAGGATAGATCTCCAGTACTGATTGAGCCCACTCAATCCATCAACTTGGGAACAACAGAAGAACCATAGTTGATCCATGTAGCACAATCCTTATCAAAAGAAGAAAAGAAAAAATTTACCACATTCCTAATAGAAAAGAAGATCAAATTTGCATGGAAATATTTAGATATCCTAGGCTTGGATCCTGATCTTATAATGCACCATTTATTTATAGCTTCAGGGGTCAAACTTGGTAAGAAAAAATTGAGAAAGATGCATCCACATGTTGCACTCTTGGTCAAAGCTGAATTAGAGAAACTACTAAAAGATAGATTCATCTGTGTTATTGATTATGCTAAATGGATCTCAAATATTGTACCTGTATCAAAACTAGACAAGTCTATAAGAGTATGCACTGATTTTAGAGATGTAAACAAAGCATGCCCTAAGGATGATTTTCCACTACCTAACATTGATATGATAGCGGACATGACTGCGGGCTTTGAGATGTATTCTTTAATGGATGGTTTTTCTAGATATAATCAAATCAACATTTCTCTAGAGGATCAAGAGAAAACTACTTTTACATGTGCGTGGGGTACCTTCTGTTGGAATGTCATGCCATTTGGGCTTAAGAATGTTGGTGCTACATATCAAAGAGCTATGACATCTATCTTTCATGACATGATGCATAAAAATATGGAGGATTATGTTGATGATAGTTTGGAAAAATCTATGATAAGATATGAACATCTAAATGATTTGAGAAAAATACTAGATTGAATGGAGAAGTTTAGTCTTAGACTGAACCCTAAGAAGTGTGCTTTTGGTGTCACTTCTGGAAAGCTCTTAGGCTACATTGTTTCAAAGAAAGGAATTGAAGTAGATCCAGATAAGGTCAAAGCTATCATGGAGATGCAACCTCCCAAGAATATCAGTCAAATAAGAACATTACAAGGGAGAGTACAATCTACTAGATGCTTCATATCTTAGCTAGAAGACATATCACAACCTTTCAAAAAGACATTACATAAAGGTGTGACCTTTGCATGGAATGAGGAATGTGAAAAGAAATTTAATCATATCAAGAAATATCTATCAAATCCTCCTATTTTGATGCCTCCTATTCAAGGAAAACCATTGATTATTTATGTCTCCACTACAGATACATCACTGGGGGCATTACTAGCACAACATGATGAGAACAAGAAGGAAAGAGCTATATACTATATCAATAGAACATTGGTAGCATATGAGAAGAACTATTCCATGATTGAGAAAGCTTGTCTAGATGTGATCTTTGCATCAAAAAAATTGAGACATTACATGTTAGCTCATACCACACATTTGGTAGCTAAGATTGATCCACTAAAGTACTTACTAAGCAAGGCTGCCCTCATAGGTAGATTAGCTAAATGGGTGATGCTATTAAGTGAATTTGACATTGAATATGTTGAAAGAAAAGCTACCAAGGGCCAAGTAATTGCAGATCAACTAGCTGACGCACCTTTGTTTGATGATACACCAATGCAAATGGAATTCCCAGATTCTTCTATCATGAATATTTCTTCTAGAGCATGGAAGTTATTCTTTGATGGCTCCTATACATAGAATGGATCTAGAGCAGGCATACTATTCATCACTCTTCAAGGATACTCAATCCCTAAAGCATTCAGAATAAAGTTTCCTTGCACAAACAATATTTTTGAATATTAAGCTCTTCTTAATGGCATGAAGATAGCAATTGAATGGAGAGTAATAGAACTACACATTCATGGAGACTCACAGCTTGTAATACACCAAGTCAATGATGTGTATCAAATGAAAGATGGAAATCTAATCCCATATAAGAGAATGGTAGATGATCTCAAGAAATATTTCATATCTATCACATTTGAGAAAATTCCTTGAATGGAGAACAAGGTTGTTGATGCTATGACAATGCTCTCTACTTTATTACAATAGCCCAAACATGAGCTACACTACGAGTTACTAGTGGAAGCACTATCTTATCCTGCATATGATTCCCCTAAAACTTGCATGATCTACACTATTGTTGGTCATGATTCATCTTCATACAAAAACCTTTTCTCCTATCTCCAAGACCAAATCATTCTCGATACCTTCAACCACCATGAGAAATGATACCTTATCTGAAATGCATCTTGGTATGTCATCATTGGTAATGATCTATACAAATGAGGTCTAGATGGTACACTCCTTAGATGTTTATAATGGGAAGAGTCTCAATGTGCATTAGAGGAAGTCCATAATGGTATTTTTGGATCGAATTCGAACGGTTTAACACTAGCTTGAAAACTTATTAGGGCTGGGTACTATTGGCCTGAAATGGAAAAAGAGGCTATCAAGTTTGCAAAGAATTGTCAAAAGTGTCAAGTACATGGTAACTTAATTCATGCACCAGGGAGAGATCTAATTCACTTTACTACACAATGACCTTTTCACCAATGGTAATTTGATCTTATAGGAGCCATACATCCTCATTCTTCTAATGGGCATACCCATATTATTACAGCTACAGACTATTTCACAAAATGGGTAGAAGCAGTCCCTTTGACTCAAGCAACCGAAAAACAAATATCAATGTTCATCTTGAACTACATCATATGCAATTCAATAGTCATAGATAATGGTGGCCAATTCAAGAATAAGGACTTAGATTCCTTGTGTTCAAAATTCAAGATTACACAACATTGGTCATCTATCTACTATCCTCAAGGGAATGGACAAGTAGAGGCATCCAACAAGAATCTATTGAAAATTATACACCATACAGTTAATAAAATAAGAAGAGAATGGCATCTCATGATCAATCTAGCTCTTTGGGCCTACAGAACAAGTATCAGAACACCCACTAGGGCTACACCATTTGTTTTAGTTTATGGGTCTAAAGTGGCACTACCTATTGAGGTTGAAATCCCATCACTAAGAATCAAAATGCATGGTCTAGTAACTGATGATGACTACAAAGTGTCTAGGTTGCAAGAACTTGAACTACTAGATGAGCACAGACAAGTAGTGTATGATCATTTCAGAGTATATCAGAAGAGAATGTCTAGAGGTTACAACAAGAAAGTTAGACACAGAGAATTTCAGGTTGGCGATCTAGTCTTGAGAGAAAATCCTAAAAATCAATCACATAGAGAGCGCAAGGGGAAGTTTGAACCCAAGTGGATGAGTCCCTTTGTTATCACTGCTACTTTTGGCTCTAGAGCCTATCAACTCTCAACGACTGAAGGAAAATAGCTCTAAGAACCAATCTACATTCTCCATCTGAAGAAATTCTATGCCTAAGGCATTCAGTATTCAAAAATGTCCTGAAAAAATTATAAAAATCAGAAAAAGTCCTGAAAAAATGATCATCCTAGTGAAAACCTAGCAAATAGGCACCTTGATGTATTACAAAAAAATAAAAAATATCAAAAGTACAAAAAAATTGAAAAAAAAGAAAAATACAAAAAAATGAGAAAAAGAAAAAGTGCCTTGGTGAAAACTTGGAAACAGTCACCTTGGTAGCAAAAATAGAATCTCTGCAAAGATGGTGAAAAACCAGCAACCTGGTGCCACTTGTTTCAAAATGCTCCATCTATCAGTGCAATCTTGGTCTCTCCCACCTTTCAGTCTTGCTTTAGTTTGTACATACCTCCCGGTTTGTTTTCGCATTCCTATTTTCAATAAAGTCGGTCTGTGCATCAATCACCTCAAACGTCTATATCCTATCAATGTTCAAACTTGGAGGCAATCAAATTCATATCCTATAGTCCTCAATATCTCAAATGTGTCATATCCAATCAGGGTCCTTTGAAGCCACATCTGAGTTAGTCAGTCAGTCTCCTCTCTAGAAAGGATTTTGCATCTACAACAACACAATCAAACATCAACGCAAACTGAAAACAATCTTTACTTCACTGCTTTTATCTCCTTGCATGCTTACTAATTCACATTGAGATTTTTGCATATTGTGTCCTTTCGAGCTCTTCGATGATGTCCTTTATAAGATTTAGAGAGTGATGACTAGGGGCATAATCTTTTCTTTGTCTTCTGCTTTGAGTGAAAATCTAACTTTGGAAATTCTGGATTGAAATGGTGTCTTTCTGTAAGAGCTTCCATTTCATGTTGGATGGCCATGAGTACCTCGACCATTGATACCCAAAAAATTCAAGGAATTTTGATCTAGCTTACATCTTTTTAAATGATTTCTCAATCCTACTATGAACGGCTATTATCCAAGGATGTGAACGATAAAGGGTCACTGTGGGTAATTCACATTGGAGACAAGAATGAATTCTGCAAATTGTTTAGCATGTTTGTTCCACAAGGCATATTCAGTTCATCACAACATTTATGTTGTGATGCTTATACAAATTTCTATATCAAAATTGATATGATATTCAAGTCATCCTAGCGTTTGTGCCTTGGTGCTTATATCTAATCTGACATTCTAAAAACAAAATCAATATTCATATGTCTATGGTTGTCTAGCCAGTGGGCGTTGTATTGAATTTTGAGCATACAAATCAATATTCATATGTCTATAGTTTCCTAACTAATGGATGTTGTATTGATTTATCTGGTTACCTAAAAATTCAATGATCAAAATGACCGACACATGATCAGTGACTAGGTCCTAGGTCTTAGGTTTGCATTTCATTTTGCACTTTGCATGATTGTATTTATCTCATGATTTCCTAAATCAGCTTGACACTCAAACAATTCTTAAAAACTACGCTAAACATATCATAAGGACTAAGTATTGCACAAAGGTCTTCTTAACAGATCACCAAGCAAGAACCCCTGGCTAATTTCGACGTTCTGAACCCATTTTCGGGATCAAAATCAAAATCTGAGATCATTTATATTGTCAACATAGCGATTTAAAATTTTCAGACCCAGGATGGCTGACTACTTGCATAATTGACCTTCAATCATCACAGAAATCTAGAATTCAACTTAACTGTTTATCTTACATCAAACTATTGGAATTTTAACTTGGTCAACCATGGTAAACTCATGGTTAAACCTAGTCAAACTTGGTCTCCAGGACCTCCAAATGATGCAGAATGCATTCTTGAACGTGTATAACCACTTCTTAAATCAATTGACATGCTTCTAAACCATTTAACACTGACTTTTCTTGTCAGATTTTGATTTTCATCCCGAAGGGGGCATGGTATTACACATCAATCAAATCTGTAAATCAAATCTTTCTTTCAATGATCAAGACAACAACCATGTCTAGTTTTTGATTCATCAAAAGACCTCGTCGCTAGGGGCATATCACTTGGGGAATATCAGATTCATCGAGATCCATATCAATATGGTACCCTGATCAATCTTGTAAATTGTATCAGCTTTTTGTAACCATCAGTTCATTAGTGTTATTTCCTTGGTTCTTCATAACTAAAGGGTTCAGATGTGATACCATTTTGATTCCTTTGGACAATCAGGTCTAGAATTAGGTCACTCACTTCTTCGTAATCATAAAGTTCAAAATCAGGCATTTTGATACTTTTTCATAATCATCGGTTCATTATTGATATAGTTGACATCATCACAATTCTTGTTGAACTAGGACCTGAATCAGCTTTTCCAATCTTTCAATCGGTTTATCTCACAATTCAGTTTCAACATAAAAAATAGACTAATCTTTGAACCACTACGCTTCACACAGTGATACAAAGAGGGGCGAAATGTAATACCCCAAAAATGGACTATAGGTTCATTAACCTCCTACATCAACAAATCAAACAAAATCAACATCAAAGTCCTAACCTAAGGTACATTTGCACATCAGTTTATCAAAAACCTAATTGATTATCTTAATTTTGCATCGGGGATTATTCCTTGAATATTCCTAATTTATCATAATTATCTTTAATTGAATATTATTTGGTGATAAATGTCATTATTTATCCTAAAGTTGATTAATTGAATACGATGAATATTTAATTAATTAATTTAATTCTCCCACTTAATTATCTAATTAGATTTAATTGCATTTATTCCTAATTAATATTATTTTTATTTTGACAATAAATCAAAATTCCTACAAACAATCAATTGAATATTTATTTAATTGATTTAAATCAAAGTTATCAAATTTAATGATTTAATTGGAATAAAGTTTGATTAAATAATTGATTAACCCATAAATCAATTGTTTTAATTCAAAAATTAGTTAAGTGGAAAATAAATCACTTTATTTATTAAATTAATTCATATTAAATCATGCACAATCAGAAAAGAAGTTAACTTTAAATCAATTTTCAACTTCAATTTGTTAACTTTCTAAACTCAACATCTGATGATGAGTTGAAAAAGAGAACTAAACTCTATTTTGAGATAAAAATTGCTTTTGCATGATTTTATGAGTTTATTTATTCTTAATTTCTTGTTAACTCAAAAGTCAACCTGAGTTTATCAAGAGTGATTTATGGTTTTTCTCAATGCATCCTCAAGTCCTGGATTTCTATAAAATCAAGGCTCAGCTCTTCATAATATATCTCTCAAATTTTCACAATTACTTTGGTGAAATTACATACAAAGAATCAAGCTTTTGCGATAGGCGACTTTGTGAGATCAATTCATAATTTTTCATAGTTTTGCATAGTTTTTCATATTAATCCATATCATTGTTAGATTAAATCTACATATCATTTCATTCAATTCTAGATTAGATTCATATAGTTTTTCATCATAATTGCATAGAAAATACAAAAATATAGATTAATCTGAATTCATTCTACATTAATCTTTTAGCATTAAATCCTTCATTTAGGTGTTACATTGTCACTGATCTTGGTCTAATCTGAGAATACATACTCGCACCTACTAGAAGGCAGCAAATTGCTTGGTTAGCTTAGTTTTAATTACTTGCAGATTTTGATTTTGCTAACCTCTAACGTTTTACTGAAGTGTTGTGTCCATAGCTAGGTACAATTTTCGCACACACTAAATGAGATAATGTAGGGTGAAAGTGAATGAAGTGTTTTAGTAATGGTAGATCTAAGAGGATTTAATGAAAATGAAAAATGACAATGCAAAATTTATGCCAACATGATTTAATAATACAAGCTAAATGATGGGGAAAAATGCAAATGGAATGCCTCTAGAAAATGAGGATGGGAATGTATGTGAGATGAGATGCGAGGATGGGAATGGAGGTGGAGGATGTAGCATATCACTACCTAACTGGACCCTGTTAGGAATAGTCCCAAGAGATAACTGAGAGCGGGGGGGGAGGGGTGAATTAGTTATCTACAAGTTTCAATTCTTTATCCAATTAAGTATACTTAAACATAAAGCATAAACACAATGAAAGAAAACTTGAACACTACACCAATATTTTGGTTATGGGGAAACCCAAATAGGTAAAAACCCTGGTGGGACTTGATACCCACTAATATTATGTACTAGTGTATAATGATCCTTGCTAGAAGATCCTTTACCCTGTTAGGAGTAGCTTTACAATATATGAAGTATAGTAGACCTGGTTAAGGGTTGGATCCTGTTAGGAGTCTTTTACAATTTTCCCTATTAGGGGAGAGGATGCACTATCCGAGAGCTCACTGCTCAATTGGGCAAAGGCTACAACCTTCTGAATAATAGATATACACTATATCTAGATCTTGGTGAGCTGCACTTTGACCTGCTGTTTGGATTAGTTCCAATGAATAGCACAAGTACTTTACTTGGTCACATAGACCTTCTTCTAATGGCTCAACACTTTGCACACTTTTCTCTGCTCTTCTTAATCAACCATGAACCACACTTCAACAATCACAAATGACTGCCTATAAATATCTTTCCTCCAAATGATATAATCAAGTCGGCCTATTAGAACCACCTTGAAATCATATTAGAGAAAACATAATAAACTCACTCCAACAAATATTTTGTCAGCTCTATTATGCATGCAACTCATTCTGGGACCTGTCTAATAAAATAATTGTAGATGCATACTACACACTGTCGGCTCTACCAAAACAACTGGAACTTTCTCTGTAAGCTAAATTAACTTATGCGCTCTTAACTAAACATCAATAAAAATTCTCCAAGCTTAACTCCAAGGGTGCATACCCTCAAGATAGGTGCAACTCAAGAACCACTAAAATCTCTGTCGGCTCTTCTGAACAAACATAGGAAAATGCTACTGGCGAATAGCGACTGCATAACTTCACTTGCGTTCATCATTAGACTATGCGTTCATAACTAAAACATCACTAACATGTCTTCAACATATATCCAAGTCTGCAAGGCTCCATGATAACTATACGGACAACCATACACAGAACATTGTTTGTTACTCTATTAGGAACATTGCTAACACCAGCTGCAATATAATTGTTTGTACTAACAGTTAACCTATGCACCCATGATATCATGCTGATATCATGTCCATGCTACATATATTGAAAGCTTACTACATAGTACTTCACACATGCTACTTTCCATATGTTTTCATCAATGACAAACATACAGTCAGTACTGGCCTGCTGACAAATCTCCAACAATCTCCCTCTTTGGCATGATGGCAACATGTGGAATGAAAAACCACCACCAACCCAAATGAATATTTATTTTATAAAATTCTCCATTTCCTCTTCAAAATTCTTCCAAAGATGAATCCTTAATCTACTAAAATATTTTCTAATATTCTACATTTCCTCAACAATGTTGTTGTCATAACTGAATGCTGCTCCCCCTTAGTATACTACTCTTTTACTTCTATTTTTCATGACTCTATATATACTCCCCCTTTGAAATCAATGGAAAAGGGTGTCATTCATTTTAAGCACCGGTACTACTCTTGAGGTAGAGTAGTCAACCTTCCACCAGTCCCAGAGGACTCATGCCTTTCCTTCTTTTTCTAAGAAGAATTAGGGAGGGGAATGACTCCCAACTTCTCCCTGAGATACTCAAAAGTATCCTTAGGCAAGGGCTTTATGAATATATCTTCCAATTATTATTTTGTACTCACATAGTCCAACTTGACTTCTTTCTTTGCCACTTTCTCTCTTAGGAAGTGATACTTGATCTCAATGTGCTTTGTCTTTGCATGCATCACAGGGTTCTTTGACATATTGATAGTGCTAGTGTTATCATAGTGAATAACAATAGGATAATCTATCTGAATTCCAAAATCTTTTATCATCTACTTGATCCAAACAATTTTAGAACAATTCAAGGCTGCTGCAACATACTCCGCTTTTGCTGTTGACTGAGAAATACAATTTTGTTTCTTGCTTGTCCAAGTGACAAGTCTATTACCAAGAAACACTACTCCACCTGAAGTACTCTTTCTTTCGTCAACACATCCTGCCCAATTTGCATCAGTGTACACATGAAGCTCAACATTTTTTAAATTAGGATACCATAGACCATAATCTATAGTGCTCTACATGTATCTGCATATTATCTTTACTGCCATGAGATTAGTTTGTTTAGGTTCTGCTACAAATCTTCCAACTATGCCAACTGCATTTGAAATATCAGGTCTAGTCTGAGTAAGATATATGAGTTTACCAATCATAGACTTATACAATGTTATATCTACTGTTGGTGAGTCATCTTCTTTTGTAAGCTTGCATCTAGTGATCATAGGAGTTCCTACTAGCTTGCAATCATCCATCTTGAATTTCTTTAGTATCTCTTTCACATACTTTGATTGATTAATGAAAATCCCTTTTTCTGTCTACTACACATTTAGTCCCAAAAAGTACTTGATAGGACCAATCATACTCATCTCAAACTCATTCTACATTTTTTTAGAAAATTCACCACTGAGTTTGTCATTACCTCCAAAGATAATGTCATAAAAAAATATAGCTACAAGTAATAAACCTTCAGATGTCTCTCTAATAAATAGATTACAATCTACTACTCCTTTCTTGAATCCAATCTTTGTTAATTATCCATCTAGTCCCTCATACCATGCTCTAGGGGCTTGCTTAAGTCCATAGAGGGCCTTCTTCAATCTGCATACCATATCAGGTCTATCTGATAAGGTGAATCCTTCAGGCTACTCAATGTATACTTCTTCTTTAAGTCTCTATTCAAGAATGCTGATTTGACATCCATCTGATAAACTTTGAAGTTTTTAACTATAGCATAAGCTAAAAATAACTTAATAACTTCTAATCTACTCACAGGTGAAAATGTGTCTAAATAATCAATGCCTTTTCTTTGCACATATCCTTTACATACTAATCTTGCTTTATTTCTTACTACTGTACCATCTTCATTCATCTTGTTTATGAATATCCACTTTGTTCCAATCACATTTTTATCACTTGGTCTTGGAACCAGTTCCCAAGTGTCATTCTTAATAATCTAATCAAGTTCTTCTTTCATAGCATCATGCCAATCTAAATCCTTACAAGCATCTTCAACACTTAAAGGTTCAATCTAAGATAGTAAACATACCGCATCATTGCTAGGTGAGTTCTTTGCTTGTGATCTTGTTAAGACTTTGCCGCTTTGATCTCCAATGATGTCTTCCTTGGAATGATTTATTGATGTAAACTTTGGAACTTTAGGTGATGCTAATTCATTAGAATTAGGAGAATTTTCTTCACTTGTCTTAGGTTCATTGAACAACACATCAATACTGTCAAACATTTCTTCAATAATTGTCTCACTATTAGAGGGTCTAGGTTCTTCTTCAATCATGGGTGAGTAATCATGATATATTTCTTGAATCATAAACTTTTCATCAATCTTTATATGAGCACTTTCAATGATCTTTTTTAATCTTAAATTGAAACATCTATAAGCTTTACTTTTAGTAGAGTAACCAAGGAAAATACCTTCATCACTTCTTGCATCTACTGCTTCATACCTCTTGATGTAGCACTTGCTTCCAAAGATTATGAGGTATTTTACTATGGGAACATTACCAAACCATAGCTCATAAGGTGTTTTGTTAGTACCAGTCCTTAATTGAATTCTATTGATGGTATAGACTGTTGTATTGACTGCATCTCTCCAATAGGTGTGTGCAACTTTTCCTTCTATCATAATGGTGCACGCTGTATCAAGAATGATCCTATTCCTTCTCTCTGCAATTCCATTCTACTAAGGTTTTCTAGGTGCACTTAACTATCTCTTTATGCCATGTTCTTCACAGTACTTATAAAATCTATCAGAGGTGAATTCTCCTCCTCTATCCGATCTCAAACATTTTATCTTTAATCCAGATTCATCTTCAACCTTAGCTTTGAATATTTTGAACTTATCAAATGCTTCTAACTTATCTTTTAAGAATGCAACCCACACCATCCTAGTATAATCATCAACAAAAAAAATGAAATACCTTTCAACATAGTATGATCTTGTTTGAGTTGGACCACATAGGTCTGTATGAATCAGATCCAACTTGTTCTCTACTAAATTTTGCTTGCTCCTGAATGAATTTCTCACATGCTTCCCCATCACAAATTCCCTGCATATAGTATCAACTTGCTTTTATATGCTAGGTAGATCTCTTACTACCTTTACATTGCTTATCTTCACTATGTTATCAAAATTGATATGCCATAGTCTTTTATGCCATAACCAACTATCATCAACTTTAGCAACAAAAAAACTTGCTTCTGAATTGAGTTGAAAAACATTACCTCTTGTCTTTGTGCTTGGTGCAATCATAACACCATCTTTGTTGTTAATGATGCATTTGTCATCTTTGAACTCCAACTGATAGCCTTTACCAAGTAATTGTCCAACATTGAGAAGGTTATGTTTCAAACCATCAACATAAAGAACATCATCAGTACTATTCTTTCCATCCAAAGTGATGGCTCCTCTACCAACTATAGGTTTAGGAGTGTTGTCTCCAAATCTAACCATACCTCCATTGTATTTGTCCAAATGAACAAACCTACCTTTATCACCTGTCATGTGATGTGAACAACCACTGTCTATAATCCAGTCTATTCTTATATCTTCTTGGGAAATCAAAGCTAGCTCTTGATTTACTTTCTTATTTTTAGGAGCTGACTTATTATTCATTTTGTCTACAATAGAAATGAATCCAGTTTCTTCTTCACTAGATTCTTTATCTAAAACTCCATCTCCAGCATATTATCATTCCTTAGAATACTTAGGCTTGTAATCCTTCTTGAACTTTTTAGCTCTAGTGGGACACTTAGATGCAAAGTGACCAATCTTATTACATGAAAAGAACTTAAATGGTAATTGACCTTCATATTTTCCTTTTCCTTTCTTTTCTCTTTTGGAAATCATAGTAATAAAATAATCTAGTGTTTTATCTTCTTCATCATCATCAAAATTACCAGAAGTGTTTGCAGATTTCTTACCATGAACTGTTGCTTTGAAAGTTGTTTCACTCTTTGGATTTGTCTTCAATCTTGAAATCTCAAAAGATGAGATCTTTCTTATCAAGGTCTCTCTCTTGAAATTTGATGTAAGCTACATGGTCTCATCAAGGACGTTGATCTTGCTTTCATATTCTGGAGTAAGAGTAGTCATCAACTTATCCATAATGTCCTCCTCTGAAATCTCTCCACCATTGTTCCTAATTCCAGCAATTGCATCATTAATCCTTTGATTGTAAGCTCTGATGTTTTCTTCAGCAAGTATCTATAATGCATTGAATCTTTTCTTCCATGTCTTTCTACACACATCCTTAGCTTGTTTGTCTCCTTCAAATGTGTCTTCTAGGTGCTTCGATATTTTATGGGCAGTATCTATCTTTTTTACTTCTGAAAATTCACCATCAGATAGGGCGTTGATAAGGGCTTCTTTAGCAATAGCATTATGATGAAACAATTCCTTTTGAATGTTAGTAGCATCATCTTTTCCAAGGTCTTCTAAGGTAGGAATCTTGGCTGCTTTGATGGTTACATTAAAAACTTCAAAAGAAATGCACTGCAAATGGGTTACCATCTTGTTCTTCCAATCAAGATAATTTTCTCCATCAAACTTAGGACTTTCTTTCCTAAAGTATGCCATCTGATCAACCTCAAGTTGTTAAAATTTCTATCCGAGGCACTTGGCTTTGATACCAATTGTTAGGAATAGTCCCAAGAGATAACCGAGAGGGGGGGTGAATCAATTATCTACTGTATCATCTTAAAATGGAAGCACTTCCATGATAAGAGCATTTAGCCCTCTGAGTAAGTGGTTTGGGGTCATGTTAAGTGCCTTGATTAGGTCTTTTCATGTATTTGGCTTTCTCCCCACTTTCCACTTCTTTCAGGCACTTGATTTCTTCATTCTAGGTGAAATTAGGGTTAGGATCTCAAGGATTCTCATTAATTTCCCTCTTTCATGGCTCTATTTTCTAGGTAGGATTCAAAAATAAGTCCTCCTATCTTTCATCATAGTCATCATAGGATTTTATGTCTAACCCTAACATTCTATCTTGGTCTGATTTCATTTGTAGGTTTACCGGCATCCCTGGGACCTCCTGACCTAGCTCTAACTGAATCTGGGCCCAGGGTCAAATTCGAGGTTGATCCTGACTAGGTCAGGATCGAGCTCAAACCTAACTAGGTCAGGATTGAGGTTGAACCTGACTAGGTTAGGTCCAACCTTGATTTTTCCCCCCTTATTCAAATTTCCAGAATCCTGAATTTCCGGGCATCGGGCTTTCAGGATATTTATTTTCCTACCTCCGGGTTGGCCATTTTGGGTTTCAGGATGGTAAATCCTTTAATTGCATTTAATCTAGGTATATTTTCTAAAGGTTAGGACCTAATTGGGATTTAATTCTCCAAGGTTCCCCCTCTAGAGGATTGTGTCCTAGTTCACTATAAAAGGAGGCCTTCCTCTCTCATTTTCACATCTCATCCTCAAGCAATTGCTCTCAAACTCTCAAGGTGATCAAGCAAGCATTCATTCAAGCATTCAAGTCCTCTTCTCCATCCAAGTTCTCCATTGAAGATCAAGGATTCAAGCATTCAAGCCATTAAAGGGATTTGGTTCAAGCATTCAAGATTCATCATACAAACCCTAGATCTAGCCATCATGATGGTGTGATCTTCCTTCAAGGTCCTTTGTTTATCTTCAAGATCCATTTCATTCTCTTATCAAGATGGATTCTAGGCATGCAATCATGGAGGTTTGATTTACATTTATTGTTTTGTTCAAGCTTTCATATCAACATACTTGTTTACATTTCAAATACAATTACATATCTATTGAATTGCATAGCTTCATTGTTAGATCATTTTCTACTACTTGCTAGCATTCCTATTTCAATTTCAATATTAAGGTTGATTCCAAAACAGGGTTTGACCAAGGCAAACCCCTCAAACAAACAATAAAAACCCCCATTTTCTTGTAGGTACATGTGCAAAATTTTAGATCTGAGAGCAAATTTGGATACCCTTTTTGGAAAACTTCTGAGATCTACGAATAGAATTCGAATCGGACTTCAAATAAAGAATGTAGTATTTGACCTTTTATGAGGGTCAAACCTGACTTGAGCTCATCTTGGAGAAAGATTTTTGGGTTTTCTCTATCTCGACATTTCCAATTCAGAATAGGTTTCAGAATTGCGCAAAATTACACATAGACATTAGAATTTAACATTTTCAAAATCTGCCCTAATTTGAGGTTAGTATTTGTATTTCAATTATTTCATACTCCAAGCATAAATTTCATTCATAGGGAAATATTGGATTTACTCTCTCTCTCTTCCATATTCTCCATAAATTGATTCAATTATGTATTAACCTCTTGGTTGATCAAATTGGATCTCTTCTTTGGGAATTTGGGTTTGAGAATAGATCTCATATTTCCCCCCTTTACATCTAAATAGGGGTGAATCCATTTTACCACTATTCATTTTGGTGAACCCGGCTAGCTTACTCTATTCATTTTAACTCTATTCATTTTGGTGAACCCGATGTGAAATTAGATTCCCTATTGTGTTAGATTTTAGATCCTTTCTTGCATTTAGATTAGATCTAGTTTATGCTCTTGCATTTTACATTAAAAAATGCAAAAAAAAATAAAAAAATAAAATTATATATTCAATAAAATCCAAAAATATTTCTTGCATTTCATTTTCTATGGTGATTGTTAAGATTCTTTGGTGTGTAGTTATGTTCTTTATTACTCTTCTTTTAGCATCTCTTTATCATACCTATGATGTTTATGAAAGTATCATTCACTTCATTATGTTGATGACCCTTCACTTTGCTCTTGCTTATGCTTTTGTGAAGTTGACCGACACTAGTTTGCCTACATTTAAAACTTTTGTTAGAGATTTATGTGGTAGCCTCATTCATCTTTTGGATTATGTGAAGAATTAGGTAGATGACACATCATCTCCTAATATTCCTAATCCTATCAATCCTAATCCTAATCCTAATCCTATCAATTCTAATCTTAATCCTAATCTTCCTATTTCAATACCTAATTCTCCATCTGTTAATCCTCGCTCTTCCCATACGTATGATTGGATTCAAGCTATCATTCGGGATGCAGATGTGCAAGATTTCTTTGATTTACCTTCTCCTCTGACCCATGATAATATTAAAGGAAATGGTAAAGAAACTTCTTCAAAACCTATTATCCCACCTTATGCAACCTTTACTCATGAGCATGATAAACAATCACCTCCTATAGAAGATTTACATAATATGTATACTACTGGATATAATATGGTGACTTATAAACAAGGTTATAAAGGTTTAGGGCTAGGCATTAATGAGTATGGTATTAGATTTCCAGTTCATATACCCCCTAAACTAAATATGTATGGTGTTGGGTGTTCAAAATCTCAAGTTAAGGTAGGTGATGCTAAACATCATCCTCCTCTCCCCACACCTAACCTAGATAACTGTAATACTCGACAAGAAATTGCTAAAAAGGTATATGTTGAGCTAATGAATTCCAAGAAAGAAATCTTTAGACCTGTGCCGATAGATGCTCTATAAAAATATAAATGTCCTTTTCATTATAGTAACAAACATTTACTTGGTGATTCTAAACATTTCAAGTCATATGTTAGAGAAAGAGCTGCTTTAGGAATTATATATCACGCTCATGCAATTTTACAATTCCGTCATAATTTTGATATAGGGGATTCCCCTCCTTTAGATATAATGTAGATGTTATTTTCCTCTTGTCTCATGACTGGGGGGAAAGAGGTGTATCTTCATCCAATCTCCTAGGATCCATTAGGTCTTTTTATTATGGCTTAATTGGTATTCTTTCTCTCCTATTTTTCTATGGCTTTGCATTATGTTTTTAATCATCCATAGAATCTATCCTTTCTTTTCAAGATATCTTTTCTAAGACATTTGTTTTGCAAAGGTATCCCTTATCTCTATCTATAGGGGGAAAGGTACCTCTTTCTATCTCTTTGTCTAAGGAGCAGTTTTCCTTAGTTTAGTGGTATTTGTTTATATTGAAATATTATTTCATCATATTGATAGATGTTTTGCCTATGGATAACCTTCTTATATTAGAAGTTGTTTTCCTAAGTTGTCACTTCTCCTCTATGTTGCAAATTATGTTCTTTATAAACTCTTACCCTTGCTTTGTGTTGGATTTGTTTCCCTCATTCCAAAGATTCCTCTTCCTCTTCTTTGTAGGGGGCTTGATGATTGAATCTTTGTTCCCACTGTTGAAAGATGATATTTTATCTAAAGCACTCCTCTTTGGTGGGGGTCTTCTTGATAAGATCTCTTTTCATTTGAGGATCCTTTTCCATGAGAGACATATCCTTTTCATGATTATCTATATTCTTGGATGTAGGGGTCAATATCCATCGCTAAGGATATGGTGTACATTGTTGTAAAGAGGATATCTCCTTGCCTTGTGAAGTAGGTATCCTCTTTCATCTTTGTCCTACACTTGGGGGGCAAGGATTCCATCTCCTTCTATCTTATAGGGATTCACCTCTTTCCTTGGTTAAGCAGTATTTATCTATTATGAGACATCCAATCATACATGAAAATTTTGGTTTGCATGAAGGACATATGTCCTTGATACCAACCTATTTTGTTGTTTGACATTAGGTTTCCATGGTTGATATATCTCTCACCTTGGAAACTGAACAGCATGCTATCCCTCATAAGGGTTACTTTCTTTTCACTTCTTGCATGATATCTCTTTACATTCATCCCTTCCATGGCCTCATAGGAGCTTTGACCTTCTTGGCTTGGACTAGGTGTTGATTGAGGATATTGTCTTGATGCTGAAGAAGGATTTATCCTTGTTCTTTTCTTTCCTTAACATGTCAAAATAATATGTTTTTTCCATATTAAGGAGGGGGGCATATATAGGGTCTCCCTTGTACTATAGTTTTTTTTTGTTTTTTTTATGCTAAATCTTGGAAGGTAACACACATAAGTTGCTAAATCTTGAAAAGACATGCATTTATATGCTAAATCTTCTGATGGTAATGCACATAAGTTGCTAAATCCTGAGGAGACACACATTTTTCAAAATTTTCCAATATGCTAAATCCTCTGAAGGTAACACACATAAGTTGCTAAATCCTGAAGGGACACACATTTCCAGTTTCAAATATGCTAAATCTTGGAAGGTAATGCACATAAGTTGCTAAATCCTGAAAAGACACGCACCTATATGCTAAATCTTCCAAAGGTGACATACATAAGTTGCTAAATCCTGAGGAGACACACATTTTATATTCATAGTGATACAAGAAGGTGGATCTATGAATATTCTAGAAGCTATTAGAAGATGCATTACAATTGCAAGCACAGTTTATGGGTGAACCTGTTGGGCTCTCCCTCCAGGGTGATTCATGGTAAGGTAGGCATCTTATTGGGTGAGGTAATCACTTTCTCTTTTCTCTCTTTTCACTTTCATGCTAATAGGACGGGATCATGAAGCTATGTTATTTATAGTGTTGTTCTTGTCTTTCTTATGTAAACATTTATGCTTTTATGATAGCTTGCCAAATATGATATTAGTATGAGAAATATTTCTTAGCGAGGTTTCTTATGCTAATTGATTTTGGTTGTTTAGTACTAACCTTTGAAACCCTCATGCATATATGTTGAGTTAGAATCCTTAGTTTGGGGGCTTGTGTCCTTAACTAAGTGTTATTTTATCTCATTGTGAATCCACTAGGATCTTCTCTTTCTTCTCCTTTACCAAGAGTTTGCATCAAGTCCATACTCTTGCTAAAGTTGGGGCTTAATGTATCGTCTTAAAATGGAAGCACTTCCATGATAAGAGCATTTAGCCCTCTGAGTAAGTGGTTTGGGGTCATCTTAAGTGCCTTGATCGGGTCTTTGCATGTATTTGGATTTCTCCCTGCTTTGCACTTCGTTCGGGCACTTGATTTCTTCATTCTAGGTGAAATTAGGGTTAGGATCTCGAGGATTCTCCTTAATTTCCCTCTTCCATGGCTCTATTTTCTAGGTAGGATTTTGAAATAATTCCTCTTGGCTTTCATCATAGTCATCATAGGATTTTATGTCTATCCATGACATTCTGTCCTAGTCTAATTTTATTTCTAGGTTTTTGAGCATCCCCGGGACCTCCTGACCTGGCTCTGACTGAATCTGGGCCCAGGGTCAAATACGAGGTTGATCCTGACTAGGTCAGGATCAAGCTCAAACCTAACTAGGTTAGGATCAAGGTCAAACCTGACTAGGTTAGGTCCAACCTTGATTTTTTTCCCCTCATTCAAATTTCCAAAATCCTGAATTTCTGGGCATCAGGCTTTCAGGATATTTATTTTCCCGCCTCAGGGTTGGCCATTTCGGGTTTTGGGATGGTAAATACTTTAAATTAATTTAATCTATGTATATTTTCTTAGGGTTAGGACCTAATTGGGATTTAATTCTCCAAGGTGGCCCCTCTAGAGGATTGTGCCCTAGTTCACTATAAAAGGAGGCCTTCCTCTCTCATTTTCACATCTCATCCTCAAGCAATTGCTCTCAAACTCTCAAGGTGATCAAGCAAGCATTCATTCAAGCATTCAGGTCCTCTTCTCCATCCAAGTTCTCCATTGAAGATCAAGGATTCAAGCATTCAAGCTATTGAAGGGATTTGGTTCAAGCATTCAAGATTCATCATACAAACCCTAGATCTAGCCATCATGATGGTGTGATCTTCCTTCAAGGTCCTTTGTTCATCTTCAAGATCCATTTCATTCTCTTATCAAGGTGAATTCTAAGCATACAATCATGGAGGTTTGATTTACATTTATTGTTTTGTTCAAGCTTTCATATCAACATACTTGTTTACATTTCAAATACAATTACATATCTATTGAATTGCATAGCTTCATTGTTAGATCATTTTCTACTACTTGCTAGAATTCCTATTTCAATTTCAATATTAAGGTTGATTCCAAACTAGGGTTTGACCAAGGCAAACCCCTCAAATAGACAACAAAAAACCCCCATTTTCTTGCAGGTATAGGTGAGGAATTTTTGATCTGAGAGAGAATTTGGATACCCTTTTTGGAAAACTTTTGAGATCTGCGAACATAATTCGAATCAGACTTCAAATAAAGAATGTAGTATTTGACCTTTTATGAGGGTCAAACCCGACCTGAGCTCATCTTGGAGAAATATTTCTAGGTTTTCTCCATCTCGGCATTTCTAGTCTAGAATAGGTTTCAAAATTTCCTGAAAGTCCACACAGACATCAGAATTTAACATTTTCCAGATCTGCCCTAATTTGAGGTTAGTATTTGTATTTCAATTATTTCATACTCCAAGCATAAATTTCATTCATAGGGAAATATTGGATTTACTCTCTCTCTCTCTTCCATATTATCCATAAATTGATTTGATTGTGTATTAACCTGTTGGTTGATCAAATTGGATCTGTTCTTTGGGAATTTTGGTTTGAGAATAGATCTCATATTTCCCCCCTTTACATCTGAATAGGGGTGAATCTATTTTACCACTATTCATCTACAAGTTTCAATTCTTTATCCAATTAAGTATACTTATACATAAAGCATAAACACAATGAAAGAACACTTGAACACTACACCAATATTTTGGTTACGAGGAAACCCAAATAGGTAAAAACCCCAGTGGGACTTGATACCCACTAATATTTTGTACTAGTGTATAATGATCCTTGCTAGAAGATCCTTTACCCTTTTAGGAGTAGCTTTACAATATATTAAGTACAGTAGACCTAGTTAAGGGTCAGACCCTATTAGGAGTCTTTTAAAGTTGTCCCTGTTAGGGGAGAGGATGCACTATTCGAGAGCTCACTACTCAAATGGGTGAAGGCTACAACCTTCTGAATAACAGATATACACTATAGCTGGATCTTGGTGAACTGCGCTTTGACCTACTATCTGGATCTGTTCCAATGAATAGAACAAGTACTTTACTTGGTCACATAGACCTTCTTTTGATGTTTCAACACTTCGCACAGTCTACTCTACTCTGCTTAATCAACTATGAACCACACTTCAACAATCACAAATGACTACCTATAAATATCTTTCCTCCAAATGATATAATCAAGTCAGCCTATTTGAACCACCTTGAAATCATATTAGAGAAACCATAATAAACTCCAACAAACATTCTGTCAGCTCTATTATGCACGCAACTCATTTTGGGACATGTCTAATAAAATAATTGTAGATGCACACTACACACTGTTAGCTCTACCAAAACAATTGGAACTTTCTCTGTAAGGTGAATTAACTTATGCACTCTTAACTAAACATCAATAACACTTCTCCAAGCTTAAATCCAAGGGCACATATCCTCAACATAGGTGCAACTCAAGAACCAATAAAATCTCTGTTGGCTCTTCTGAACAAACACAGGAAACTGCTACTGGTGATAACTTCACTTGCGTTCATCATCAGACTATGTGTTCATAACTGAAACATCACTAACATGTCTTCAAGATATATCCAAGTGTGCTAGGCTCCATGATAACTATACAGACAACCATACATAGAACATTGTCTTTTACTTTGTCAGGAACACTACTGACACCAGCTGCAATATAACTATCTGTACTAATAGTTAACCTCTATGCCCATGATATCATGCTAATATCATTTCCATGCTACATGTACTGAAAGCTTACTATATAGGACTTCATGCATGCTACTTTCCATATGTTATCATCAATAAAAAACATACAGTCAGTACTGGCCTACTGGAAAATCTCCAACAGACCCTTGCTGAGGGGTGGGTGTTAATGAAGTGGGATAGGTAGAGGGGAAAGGGGGATTTGCACATTCAAAATCCATGGGTTAGGGATGGGAATGGAAGGAGATGGTTGATAGGCTTGCGTCAAGGTTGGGGGTTTGAGAATGACTAGAAAGTGGAATGGTGTTTGATACTAAGTGGCTTTACTGAGTTTTGAGGATGTTTTCTTTGAGTGATAGTGGGATTGTGTAGCTGAGGATTTTGATAGTGGGAGGGGGAGTTTATGAAGCTTGAGCATGGGGTATTTCAAAGGGGAATATCACCATATAGTTTGAGCACTTAGTTTGACATAGAAATAGAAGGGACTAGCCAAAGTTACTATGAACATGAGGTTGTATCACTAGCGTTGCATAGGACTGACAAAAAAAGACATGCAAGGGTTTCCCCGACATCACACATGAACCTAAGTGGAAACATGGTGAAGATGATGCCGAGGAACCCAAAAAAAAATGACGCTTCGTGAATGTACCATGTGACCTCAAGAGACCACATGTTGACCATGCAAGGGCTACATCTGACTGACTAACAAGAAGAACAAAAGATCAAAGAGGCCCTACCTCAAAAATTGTCCCTCATCACAATGCACCATGATATAAAGGATATTGGAACCTTGAGTAGAGAAGCAACATGAATCTCCCAATAAGAAGAACAAACCAAAGAAAGAATTACAGAATCAAAATGATAAGACCAAAAAGATGTTGTTTTCCAAAAGAGATCGATCGACTGTGGGAGAGTGTGATTAGGTTAGACAGAAGGAAAGATGAATCCTACAAGGACTTAGTTGGTGGGATTAGATGCAAACTAAATTTTTGACTTGCAAAAAGGAGAGTCTTGGATAATCACAGTGATGGAGAATGCTTGTTGAGGTAGTTGCTAGAAACCGCAAATTGGGCAGGTCATGTGTTTGAGACTAAGGTGTTGCTAAACAAACAAGGATATGTATAAAAGATACCAGACAAGGATAGGGAAACAGATACTGAGACACTATATACAACTATTTAGTTTACAAAAGCTCAGGGGATCAGGATAGGTCAATGAGTGACCAATATGTACATAGATCAATGTTTAGGGATAGGACATGTTATTGGTATATATAGGAAGCTCAGGATGTAGGATAGTAATTCTCTTTTGTGAATGCGATGATAAGAACACCTTGGGAAAAGGGGTGGGTAAAATGAAAGAAGGATGGGATAAATTTTGGTGGAAGACAGGTTTGATGAGAAGATTAGATTTTGATAGATAATGATATGGTCCACTATGCATGGTGCCTATTTCCAAGTTTTCATCAACATACTTGTCCAAGGTGCCTAATTTCCATGTTTTCACCATTGGATGATTATTTCTCTTTACTTTTTTTGATGTTTTTTATTTTTGTATTTTTCTAGATTTTAAGGATAGTTTAAGCATAGAACCACTTCAGATGGATGATATTAATCGGATCATTTAAGGGATACCATTTTGGTGTGGATAAATGATAGGATCCAGAGCTAAAATAGGTTGTTACAATATAGGGACCCATCTAGGTAGGTTCAAACTTTCCATTCTTTTCTTGTTTGGCTTGTACCTTCTCGTTCTCCTTCAAGACCATGTCCCCAACTTAGAATTCTTGAGGATGAACCTTTTTGGTGAAGCTTCTTTTGAGTAAATTTTGATACATGATTAAGTGATCATAGGATTTTTGCCTCTTCTCATCTAGTAGATCTAGTTGGGTAAGGTGTTTCACACGATAGTCTTCATCTATGGTGTAGTTCTTCATGGACACGTGCAATGAAGGAATTTCAACCTCAATTAGAAGGATGACTTCAACACCATATACTAGGGAATATGGGGTGGTGCTTGTGGGTGTACGTAATGAGGTGCAATTATCCCAAAGGGAGGGATTGATTTGGAGATGCCATTTGTGGCTAGAATCATTAACAACTTTTTGCAAAATTTTTAAGATAGTTTTGTTAGATGCCTAAGCTTGGTCGTTTCCTTGCATGAAGTATGGGCTAGAGAAACATTAATGGATGTGGAATTGGGCACATGGATCTCTTACATGTTAATTTTGAAATGGAGTGCCATGGTTTGTGAAGATGGTGGAGGGGATGTCAAAGTGGAAAATGATGTGGTAGAGGAAAAATTTGGATATCTGAACACCTATAGTTAAGCTGAGCAGAATTGCTTCAACCCACTTTGTGAAATATTCAATGGTTGTTATGATGTACTTGTATCCATATGAGGAATTAGGGGTGATCAAACCAATGAGGCTGAAACCCCAACATGAAAAAGGCCATGGGGGTGCAATCAGCTATAGATCTTGTGTCGGTGCATGAATCAAATTGGCATGTTATTGATAGGGTATGCACTTCTTTACAAATTCATAGGTGTCATGCTCCATCATCTGCCAGTAATACCCTACTCTAAGAAGTTTCTTTTCTAGGATGATGCCAGTCATGTGGGTACCACAAATTCCAATGTGGACCTCTTGCAAAGCCAAAATAGCCTCGTTCAAATCTAGACACCAAGAGAGGATGTTATGATACCCACGATGATATAGGGTGTTGGCTACAAGAGTGTAGCACAAAGCTTTGCAAATAAGGTTCTAGTGTTGGGTATTGGTGAGGTGAGGCGATATGATACTATTCTTTAGATAAGCATGAATTTTGTGGTACCATGGGGATTGAGGACCAACCAAGACACACACCATTTTAGAGTCAACATTCTCGTAAGAAGATGTGTGTAGTTGCTCGACTAGAAACTCATATTGCATTGCATCTTAAGGGATCTCTAGTAAGGATCTGATAGTTTCCATTGTGTTGGTTTCTTTATTCTATAGTCTGGGAACTTGTGTGAACTATATTTGGATGAATTTCTCTTTTAATTTATCGAAAAGCTCTTTGTATGGTAGTAGCTTATCGTTCTTGGTTTAAAACTCATCGAGGACTTGCTTGATGATTAGTTGGGAGTCCCCAAACACTTGTAGTTCTGTGATGTTCCATTAAATAGATGTTTTGAGGCTAGAGATGAGTGCCTCATACTTTGTAATGTATTTTGTGCATTGGAACCCTAATTTGAAGGACTTAAGAATGTAGTTTCCTTGAGGGGTGACAAAAAGTATCCCTACCCCTGATCTATCAGATGTATATAATCCATAAAAAGTATAACTTCCATAGAGGTTGTTCTTCGGCCATGCAGAGATGTTCATTTGGGAACTCCATCACCAGTGGGTATGCATCGACTAAGGGTACTTCAGGAAGCTGATCAGCAATGACTTTCCCTTTGATGGCTTTTCGATCAACATATTGGATGTCAAATTCACTGGGAAGGATTGCCCACTTTGCCATTCGACCAGTGAGTGTCGTTCTTGAGAGTGGGTACTTGAGGGCATAAACCTTTGAAACTAGCTTAATTTTATGATTAAGCATATAGTAACAAAGCTTTTGAGTGGAGAATACTACTGTTAAGCATTCTTTTTCCATAGGGGAGTAATTTAGATCATATCCCACCTGTGTACGACTGATACAATAAATAACCCTCTCTTTTCCATTTTTGTCAAGCTCCACTAGGAGTGCCCCCAGTATTGTAGTGGCCACATATATGTACAAAATGAGGGGTCAGCCTAGAATCGGTGACACAATGATAGGTGAATTTCTAGGTACTCCTTAAGGTTTTCAAAGCTTCTCCGATAGATTAGGTCCCATTTGAAACTTGTGTCTTTGCACAATAGGTGTGTGAATGGTTGGCACTTGTCTACCAGCTGAGAGATGAACCTTCAGACTAATTGTAGTTTCCCTTGTAGGATTCACAACTTCTTGAGCATTTTGGGAGGAGGCATTTCCTTTATGGATTTTACCTTCTTTGGGTCAATCTCTTTGCCTCCCCATGATACAATAAATCCTAACAACTTTCTGGATGTAACGACAAAGACACATTTCTTAGGATTCAATTTCAAACCATAGTGATGCAGGAAATTGAACAAATGCTCAAGGATATCGAGGTGTTCCAATCACATTCTTTATTTGGCAAGGATGTCATCTACATAGTCTTCAAGAATCTTATGGATCATTTCATGGAAAATTGTAGTCATTTCTCTTTGATACGTAGCTCCTTCATTCTAGAGCCCAAATGGCATCATGTTATAATAGAAGGTTCCCCATGGCATAGTGAATGTTGTCTTATGTTGATCTTCTTCTTCTATTCTAGTTTGATTATATCTTGAGAATCCATCCATAATGGATAACATCTCACATCCTACTGTAAGGTTGACTATCATATCGATGTTAGGCAGTGGAAAGTCATCTTTGGGACATGCTTTATTTAGGTCTCTAAAGTCTGTGTAGATTCTGATCTCACCTAAAGGTTTAGTGATAGGCACCGATGTATTTAAGATCCACTCTAAGTAGTCAATAGCTCTGATGATTTTGGATTGTAGTTTCTTTTCTAGTTCTACCTTTACTATAAGAGATACATTTGGATGCATTCTTCAAAGCTTTTTCTTAAGTTGTTTGGTAGTTGGGTCCACAACAAGATAATGCACAACCATATTTGGATCAAGCCTTAGCATATGCACATAAGACCATGAAAAATTGATTGTGGCTTCGTGGAGGAGTGTATTGAAAGTTTTCTCTTCATCCTCAGATAAGGATGCTGTGATGTAGGTGATCCGTGGGTATTCCTCTGTTCCTAGATTAATAGACTTGGTGTCTTCGATGATGATAGATGATTTCTCTAGCTTGTAGTCCTGGATGGGGGAAAGAGGTAAATATTCATTCTCTAGCTCCTCAAAGAGGTTTTCACCAAAGGATACACCCTTTTTTTAACTATTTTGGAGTCGGTATGTTCCCTAGAGGGGTTTTCACATAAGGACTCTTTATTTTCTTTTTTATTTTTAATTTTGCAGCTGAAGACTTCCTCTTCCCCAAAATATCCTTTTGGATTGAGATGATAGATGTCTCTTGATTCCTACCCCTAATCTGACTCTTGATATGCGGTGCCCATGAATTTTAGGAGCGCTTCCTCTCTTTGGAACTCATTAATATGTGCCACGCTTGGTTTTTCCCAGTTTATGAGGTCAGGGTGGAGGAGTGGGAGGTCAATGAGGTTGATGACAAGTTGGATGAGGAAAAAATTCCCCATGAAGGTTTCATCATTGAAAATATCATCGTAGGCTCTTTTTTCTTCCTCTTCTAGAATGTCTTTGACTTCCACGAGTTCATCTTGGATATTCAAGAGGGTCATGCTATGAAAATTAGTGCCCCTAGTCATGACATTGGGTCCTTGTATGTGGAGGCAAGGGGTATTAAAACTAAGGTCTTGATGTGGTGGATTATGTGATGCTTCCATGGGTTTTTTTGTTCAAGCCCCTATGGGTCCAAGGCTGCCACCTTGATAGTTCCATTGTTTGGTGGCCCATTTGTGGGATATAGGGTTATTATCCTTAAAATACCCAAGAAGCTCAGTGTCAAGAGGTGGGGGGTCTTTGTATATCCATCTATTGATATCAGGATCTAGTTCTTGACCATTCAAAATTCCATGTGAGACAAAGGTAGATGAACCCATATTTTTTACCTTAGGGTCCTCCTGAGGGGTTTTAGTTTGATGACATAGATATCCTTGAGTGTGCGGGTCTAAGGGGAGGGACCCTAGAATGAAAGCATCAATGAGGTTGTATTATTTGCATCCCCTATTGTTGATCTTGATGGAAGAGAGGGTGGAGGCTAATATTGTCTCTGGATTGTAGTGAGATCAGGATGAACTGGCAATAGAAGTGTCAATGTCGATTCCAAGATAGTGAGTTTAGTGGGGGAATGATGCTTCCAACACATGGTAGTATGCGAAGGGTTGGGGATCTATGTGTATGGTGATTTTAATTCCTTGATATGGGAATTTTATGCACTGATGATAGGTGGAGCAGATGGATTTGATGGAGTGGATCCATGGGCAGTCGAGGAGGATGTTGTACAAGAGGTCAAGATCAACAATGTGGCACACTCTCTTGAATTACTGGGCCTATTTTAATGGGTAAAAAATGGTACCTTTGGAGGTACACTCTTGGTTGTCATAGGCCTTTATGGTGATGACCTTGTGAGAGATGTCTACCTCTATAAAAGCCACCTATTGGAAAAACTTCAATGTACACAGGTTCACGGGAAAACCATTATCTATCATGACCCACTTAACAAAAAAGTCATTGATCATGACAGTGATGTGGAGTTAGAGGTTGTGGTCTAGTTCAATGGATGGAATATTAGAGTTTTTGAAAGAGAGTATGGAGGATGTGGATAAGTGCCCCGCAAGATTCTTGAACTAGATAGTGTTAATGTCTATAGGGACACGAGCCTCTTGAAGGGTGTTATTGAGGATCTCCTGATGAAGGGGTGATGTGTGAAGGAGATCAAGGATGGATATTTGAGCAGGTGCTTTCCCAAGGTATTTTAGGAGATTATATTGTGCACTGGGGATAGTCATGGCTTTGACATCGACAACATATATCCAACCTCTACAAGTGGTAATTGCACATCGACTATCAACACCTTTGACATGGATCACATTCATAGTAGGTTCAACTTGGGAAATGCAACCGAAATTTTTTTCATAGTTGATGTAAGCTATGGTATAGTCTTTCCCATTAGTGTGGTTTCCTTGTTTTCCCTTGCCTTGGTTTTGGGGAGGGTTAGTGTTTGTTTGGTTCTTACCTACATTGTGTTGAGGAAATATATTTTGGTAGATTTGTAGGTTAGCATTTGGTGATGTCTAGGAAGGAGCATCAACTATGATTTCCTTTTTGTCAATGAGATCCTGGACATAATGTTTGAGCTTTATGCATTTCATAGTGGCATGTACCTTAACATGATGATAGTCACAATACTCATTATCCTTGTACCAAGAAGGTTTAGGTGTTGACTCATAAAATGGCTGGGTTTGTGGGTACATAATTAGATTGGCACTAGCCATATGATGAAAGATGGCATCCAATGGTTTCATGAGGGGAGTGAATGTTTGTTTCTGATTGTTTTGGATACGTGACTTGTTTTGGCCCTAGGTGATAAATATGGAATTGGTTTGATTGGTGAGTGGCTGGGAAGGTAGTTTTTGATAGGTGGGTGCTTGTTGTTGGTGTGTTGGGAGAGGGATTGGGACCAGCCACAAAAAATTGGACATGCTTGGTATTTGTGGCTCTGTTTATGACCACATTCTTATTCTTGTTCTAGTAGCAAGGTCAATCATTATTGGACTTATCTTGTGAGCTTTCCTTATAATGTTTGATGGTACCACCATCCAAAATACCTCATTTTATGTCCATTCCTTTTCCCTTTATGTACTTATAGGTATGTATGAAATTCATTCACATGAAGTGGGATAACTTTAGGTGTAAATTGTCAATGAATATCTTGGTGAGATGTTTTTCTAGCTATTGGTATAACAGTCTCATGGTGAGATTATGCCATCTTTGTAGATAATTGGTCAGAGTCTCACCTCCCTTTTGTTTGGAATTACATAGGTCTAGTAGGGAGATCTCATTTTGAACATTGTGCGCATACTGGGCCATGAATTTCTTTGAAAGTTTGACAAAGGTGGTGATAGAGCCATATGGTATCTTGTAGAACAACTCAATGGCGGTCCCTCCTAGACTTTTGGGGAAGAGGCACATGATGAAATTGCTGCTATAAGCCACCTCTTGGCATGCCGTGTAAAACTCTTTAACATGGCTGACTGGATCTCTCTTCCCTCTATATTTATCAAATTTGGGAATTTCAAAGTGCTTGGGGAAGGCGATTATTGTGATGGATCTATCAAAAGGGTATGGGAAAACCTCTTCAAACTTGAATGTTTTTCCTTTGTTACTAGCCTTGAGCTCCTTGAGGGCATTCTTCATCTCTTACCACTCTGAGTTGATAGGTGCTGGAGTGGGTACTCCCATTTGGAATGGATCAGATGGCATGGGTGAATATGGAGGGATGTGCGAAGGGTACTGCGGAATTGGGTAGGGAGATTTTCCTGCCACATAGATAGTTTGGAACATATTTTGAATGGCTTTTTGGGTGATGTATTGTTGTTTCAATGTTGAGGTGTGTTGTTGTGCAGGGCATGGTGTGGTTTGTTGTTAGGGGATGAGAGGATTAGGTTGTTATGCTAAGAAATACTACTGTTGCAGAGGAGGTTGGTAGAACAATGGGGTTTTCTGATGAGACTGGCCTTGGGATTGTCTAATGTATGAAAGATGCATACCCACATTACTGAGAAGGGGGATGGTTGCATGGGTATTTATGTTGGACATTTTCCAGCAAGCCAGTGTTGACTATATGTTTGTCATTGATGACAACATATGGTAAGTATCATGTGCGGAAGAGTTATGCAGTAAGATTTTAGTATATGTAGCATGGACATGTTATTAGCATGATATCATGGACACAGGTTAACTATTAGTATAGACAGTTATACAACAACTTGTGTCAGTAGTGTTCTTGAGAGAGTTACAAGTAGTGTTCTGTGTATGATTGTTCGTACAGTTATCATCGAGCCTTGTGCATTTGGATATGTGATGGAGACATGTTAGTGATGTTACATTTATGGATGCAGAATTTGATGATCAATAAAAGTGAAGTTATGCAGTCTCTATTCACCAGTAGTAGTTTCCTATGATTATTCAGAAGAGCCGACAAATAATATATTGGTTCAAGAGTTGCACCTATTATTTTGGTATGTGACCCTAGATTAGTGCTTGGAGAAGACTTATTAATATTCGGTTAAGTGTGCATGATGTAATTCATCTTGAGGAGAAAGTTTCAGTTACTTTGGTAGAGTTGACAGTGTGTAGCATGTGTCTACATTTATTATTATTGGATAGGTCCCAGAATATGTTGCATGCTTAGTAGAGCTAACAAAATCATTGATGGAGTATGTTATGGTTTCTCTCATATGATTCCAATGTGGTTCTAACAGGCTGACTTGATTATATCATTTAGAGGAAAGATATTTATATGCAGTCATTTGTGATTGCCATGGCATGGTTCAAAGTTGATTGTGAAGAGCATAACAAAGTGTGTGAAGTGTTGAGCCATCAACAAAAGGTCTATGTGTCCAAGTAAAGTGTTTTTGCTATACATTGGAACTGATCTAGATAGTAGGTCAAAGCATAGTTCACCAAGATCCAGATATAGTGTTTATCTATTATTCAAAAGGTTGTAGCCTTCACTCATTTGAGCAGTGTTCTCTCAGATAGTGCATCCTCACCATCAATAGGGTTAATTGTAAAGGACTCCTGATAGGGTCTGACCTTTGAGTAGGTCACTGTACTAAATACATTGTAAAGAAACTTCTAACATGGTTAAGGATCTTCTAACAAGGATCACAATACACTAGTGTAGATTATTAGTGTGTGTCAATTCCCACTGGGGTTTTTACCTATTTGTGTTTCCCTGTAACCAAAATATTGGTGTTATGTTCAAGTGTTCTTTCATTGTGTTTATGCTTTATGTTTAAGTATACTTAAATGGATAAAGAATTGAAACTTGTAGATAACTGATTCACCCCACCCCCCTCTCAGTTATCTCTTGGGACTATTCCTAATAATTGGTATCAGAGCCAAGTACCTCGGAGAGAAATTTTAACAACATGAGGTTGATCAGATGGAATTCTTTAGAAAATAAAGTCCTAAGTTTGATGGAGAGAATTATCTCGACTGGAAGAACAAGATGGTGACACATTTACAATGCATTGGTTTTGAAGTTTTTGATGTAACTATCAAAGAAGTCAAGATTCCTACCTTAGAAAACCTTGCAAAAGATGATGCTACTAAAAAGAAAAAGAATTATTTCATCAGAATGCAATAGCCAAAGAAGCCATTATCAGCGCCCTATTTGATAGTGAGTTTTCATAAATAAAGAAAGTAGATACAACCCACAAGATTTGGAAGCACCTAGAAGACATATTTGAATGAGACAAACAAGAAAAGGATGCATGCAAAAAAACTTGGAAGAAAAGATACAATGCATTAGAGATGCTACCAAAAGAGAACATCAAAGCTTACAACTAAAGGATTAATGAAGCAGTTGTAGGAATTGGGAATAATGGTAGAGAGATCTCAGAAGAAGACATTATGGATAATTTGATGACCACTCTCACATCAGAGTATGAAAAAAAGATCAACATCATAGATGAGACCATGCAACTTACATCAAATTTCAAAAGAGAGACCTCGATCAACAAAATTTCAGCTTTTGAGATTTCAAGATTGAAGATAGAACCCAAAAGTGAGACAACCTTTAAAGCATCAGTCCATAGTAAGAAATATGAAAGCACTTCTAGTAATTTTGATGATGATGATGAAGAGAAAACATTAGATGATTTCATTGCTATGGTTCCTAAAAGAGAAAAGAAAGGAAAAGGGAAATACAAAGGTCAATTACCATTTAAATGCTTTTCATGTAATAAGATTGGTCTTTTTGCATCTAAGTGTCCTACAAGAGTTAAAAGGTGTTAGAATAACTACAAGCCTAGGTATACAAAGGAATGCTATTATGATAGAGATGGAGTATCAAATGAAGAATCAATAGAAGAAGAAATTGGATTCATTTCTCTTGAAGATGAAAAGGATTCACAAGAATTAGCTCTGATTTCATAAGATGACATCAAGACAGATTGGATCATTGATAGTGGTTGCTCACATCACATGAAAGGAGACAAAGATAGATTTGTTCATTTGGATAGATACAAAGGAGGCATGGTTAGATTTGGAGATAACACTCCTAAACCCATCATTGGTAGAGGAGCCATCACCTTGGATGGAAAGAATACAACTGGTGATGTTCTTTATGTTGATGGTCTGAAACATAACCTACTAAGTGTTTGGCAGTTACTTGACAAAGGTTATAGATTGGAATTCAATGGAAACAAGTGCATCATTAACAACAAAGAAGGAAAAATAATTTCATCAAGATAAAAAACTAAAGATAATTTTTTTTAGCTTAGTCCAGAAGCAAGTTGTTTTGTTGCTAAAGTTGATGACAGTTGGTTATGGCACAAAAGACTATGTCATATCAATTTTGATAACATAGTAAAGATTAGCAATGTGAAGGTAGTTAGAGACCTACCTAGCATAGCAAAGCTAGTTGATACTATTTGTAGGGAATGTGTGATGGGAAAGCATGTAAGGAATTCATTCAAAAGAAAGCACAACTCAGCAAAGAACAAGTTGGATCTGATTCATATAGACCTATGTGGACCAACTCAAACAAGATCATACTATGGTGAAAGGTATTTCATTTTGTTTTTAGATGATTATTCTAGAATGATGTGGTTTGAGTTCTTGAAAGATAAGTCATAAGAATTTGAGAAGTTCAAAATATTCAAAGCTAAGGTTGAGAATGAATCTAGACTAAAGATAAAGTGTCTAGGATCAGATAAAGGAGGATAATTCACCTCTGACAAATTCTATGAGTATTGCAAAGAACATGGCATAAAAAGATAGTTAAGCACACCTAGAACCCCTTAGCAGAATGGGATTGTAGAAAGAAGGAATAGGATTGTCCTTGACATAGCATGCACCATCACAATTGAATCGAAAGTTGCACACACCTATTGGAGAGATGTGGTCAATACAATAGTCTACACCATCAATAGAATACAATTGAGACTAGGCACAGACAAGACACCTTATGAGCTATGGTTTGGTAATGTTCTCACAGTAAAATAATTTAGAATCTTTGGAAGAAAGTGCTACATCAAGAGGGATGAAGAAGTAGGCAAGTTTGATGCAAGAATCGATGAAGGAATTTTCCTTGGTTACTCTACTAAAACTAAAGCTTATAGATGTTTTAACTTGAGATTAAAGAAGATCATTGAAAGTGCTCATGTCAAGATTGATGAAAATTTTATGGTTCAAGAAATATATCATGATTAATCACTTATGATTGAAGAAGAACCCAGACCCTCCACAAGTGAGACAGTTGTTGAAGAAATGTTTGATAGTATTGATGTGTTATTCAATGACCCCGAGACAAGGGTATAAGAAAATCCAAAGGAAGATGAGACAGTATCACCTAAAGCTCCAAAGTTCACATCTAGATACCATTCTAAGGATGACATCATTCAAGACCAGAGTGAGAAATTCACAACAAGATCAAAAGAAAATAGTTTTGCAAGCAATGAGGTGGTATGCTTACTATCTTAGATTGAACCCTTAAGTGTTGAAGATTCATGCAATGATTCAGATTGCCACGATGCTATGAAAGATGAAATAGATCAGATTATCAAAAATGATACATGGGAATTGGTCCCAAGACCTAGTGATAAGAATGTGATTGGAACAAAATGGATATTCAGAAACAAGATGAATGAAGATGGTACAGTAGTAAGAAATAAAGAAAGATTAGTATGTAAGGGATATGCACAGAGAGAAGGTATTGATTATTCAAACACATTTGCACAAGTGAGAAGATTAGAAGCCATTAAGTTTTTTTTAGCTAATGCCACATTCAAAAACTTCAAATTTTAGTAGATGGATGTCAAGTCAGCATTCTTTAATGGAGAGCTAAAAGAAGAAGTATACATTGAGTAGCTAGAAGGATTCACCCTATTAGACATACTTGATATGGTATGCAGATTGAAGAAATCCCTCTATGGACTTAAGCAAACCCCTAGAGCCAGGTATGAGAGACTTGATGGATATCTAAAAAAGATTGGATTCAAGAAAGGAGCAACAAATTGTAACCTATTCATAAGAGAGACATCTGAAGGACTACTACTTGTAGCTATATTTGTGGATGACATTATCTTTGGAGGTAATGACAAACTAAGTGCTGAATTTTATAAGGATATGTAGAACGAAATTGAGATGAGCATGATTGAACCTATCAAATACTTTTTGGGATTGAATGTGAAGCAGAAAGAAAAAGGAATTTTCATTAATCAGTCCAAGTATGTGAAAGAGCTATTGAAGAAATTCAAGATGGATGATTGCAAGCCTGTAGGGACACCTATGATAATTGGATGCAAGCTTACAAAAGAAGATGACTCACAAGTAGTAGATATAACATTGTACAAGTCTTTGATTGGAAAAATCATTTATCTTACTCAAAATAGACTTGATATTTCCAATGTAGTTGGCATAGTTGGAAGATTTGTAGCAAAGCCTAAACAAAGTCCTCATGGTAGTAAAAAGGATATTCAGATACTTACAAGACACTATAGACTATGGTCTATGGTATCCTAATTTAGACAATGTTGAGCTTCATGTGTATACTAATGCAGATTGGGTAGAATGCATTGATGATAGATAGAGTACATCAGGTGGAATAGTATTTCTTTGTGATAGACTTGTCACTTGGACAAGAAAGAAACAAAATTGCATTTCTCAGTCAATATCAGAAGTAGAGTATGTTGCAGTAGCCTTGAATTGTTCTACAATTGTTTGGATCAAGAAGATGATAAAGGACTTTGGAATTCAAATTGATTATACTATTAATATTCATTGTGATAACACTAGCACTATCAACATGTCAAAGAACCTTGTGTTGCATGCAAAGACGAAACACATTGAGATCAAGTATCACTTCCTAAGAGAGAAAGTGGCAGAGAAAGAAGTTTTTGGTGTTCAAAATGGACGCTTATGCTCTTAGGCTACCAATATACCCTCAGGTTGATTTTAGGATTGGTTAATTCCAAAATGTATATGGATCTTAGGGTAACTGGACCGACTATAGGGACAAGACTACCCTCTTCACTTATGGCTCTGCAAAACCAAGGTGGTTGCACCTAACCCAGTGAAAAATATAGTTCACACACCAAAGACTGGGTCTAAACAACAGATTGATAGTAAGAAAGTACTAAATGCTAACCTCACATTCATTGACTCTCCATTACCATTGGGTAACACAACCATACAACCAAAGACTTAAAGCTTAGAAAGGTTACTGATTTCAATATTTGGGATGTAATAACTCCAACCAGTGTATGTTAACAAGAGGAATACTCATTTAGGCCAGTGCCTCATCCATTGGGCAAGAGTCCTTAGACACAAAAACACATAAATTTGGGAATACCATGAGAATTCATAGCCATAAATACATTTATCCTAATCTTTACTTCTTACAAAACATCCTTACATAGACAAGAGCAAACTCATATCTCATTTAGAGCATTGTTTAATCCAATCCAAGATCAAAACTCAAGAATGAAAATACATACATAAAAACCATATGTAATGAGCTAGAAAACTCAAAGCTTACTTGACTTGACACAAAGGAGAGATAAGAATCAGATATTTGTATTAAGTATGATGAATTCCTTCTATGTATACAATGAATCACAAGGCACCCTGCTTGCAAACTATAGCTTAGACCTACAATTTTCTTCTTTCATTAACAAACACTAAATCAAAATTATTACAAAACCCTTGGGACCAGAAACTAGGGACTGATTCTGAACTTCGAAACTAGAACCCCATCAAAATCAATAATTCAACACTAAATACCACTGGCTATCTTGGAATCCTACACAAGTTAGGATGCAACAAGCTACAGATAACCAAGGTAAGGGTTAGGGTTTCCAACCACCAAGAAATTCAAATGGATAAAAAATTAATACATTGGAGGGAAAACCAAGCAACCCTAAGCAATCAGATCTAAATTCAATCTTCACTTATGGTAACTCTTCTGGAACTGTACTGAAGATCAAGAAATTCTTGCAAATCCATCTAATTTGACCCCTGCAACATGCTTCAAGAAAGTAAACTCATCCTAAATGGTACAAAACTCTCTGCAAATAATCATCAGACTCACTGGACCACACCACAACAACTGCAAATCATTTCTATTAAGTTTGATCGTCGAAACATTCAATTCTGGTCCTTTCTATTGCTAGAAAATATTCAAATTTTCAAATCTGCAGAGAATGGCTACTTTATGGAACTTACTGACGTATCAATGGCCCACATTCAAATCTGATCTTGGTTTATATCATGACCATTAGATTCCTTTCCCTTTTCCCAGGTTACGTTTTTACTTTATAAAAATCTAGCGAATACGTGACTGAGAAAACCTTCGCCCATTCATGAGAACTTTGAGAGCACTGCTAAATCATTTAGCTACTATGCGAACACTATTTTCCAAATCGCTAAGTCCTCAGACCCCTCGCCAAAATGTCACACGAACTAGTGAATAGAGAGCATTTGTTAGAACCGCCAAAACTTTATCCAAACTACCAAAAGATTGAGAAAATTTAACTAGGCCTGCATCAAGAAGATCGATGGTTGTCTCAAAAGGGAATAGACCTCCAAGATTCCTTCAAATCATAAGACAACCATTGGATTGAGAATCTTTCCCGCCCCTAACAACCCTCTGACACCAGAAGAGATCAATGGCCGTTGTAACATCGCATAGCTTTGACAAATCCCTTGCACTTTAACAACTGTCAGATTGAGATGGTGTTAGAGAGACTGGGCCCGAGAAAAATCAAGCCAAAACATAGGAAATATTAAACATTGAGACTTAGGAAAATTAAAGGCCACCGAGGAAAATGAAACCTTTAATCGCAAGATCGCGTAACAAGAAAAAGGTTCACGTGATCATGCAACAAAGGGGATAACAATTAAGCACATGCATTTTAGAGGTTTTAAGTGACTTGAATAAAGTAACATCAAATTAGAATAGGGCCAGGGCATTTTAGGGTTTTTTCACTACAACGGCTAGTTTTTCAAAAATTTCACCTAGGGTTTGAACCAGAGACAAGGAAAAAGGGGATGCAACCATGCAAAATTTTACCAGTGCTAATAGTGGCTCATACTCAGGGACATGTATCTCTTGTAGATACAACGAGCAAGCTAGAATCTCCTGGAAGAGAAAACCAACTCAAAACTTCAACCCAAAAAAACAAAAATAGATGACTATACAAGGGAAACCTAAACTACAGCTCATGGAAAAGATACTTTAGGAGAAGTAAAACTTTAGGAATTTTCCATGAATAGGCAATTCCAAAGTACCACTAGTTAAATCCTTCAGGACATAAGAATCTATCTGCCATTTGCTTTCAATAAGATAAGGGCCAAACCAAATTGGATCAAACTTTCCATGCTTCACCTTATCTTCTATCCTTGCATTCCACATCAAGACAAGGTCATCAACTTCAAAACTTCTTTGAATAGCCCTTTCATCAAACAAATTCTTACATTGTCTCTGCAATGTCTCATTCTTTTCATGTGCATCTCTCCTTATCTCCTCCAACTGGATCAACTCATCCATTCTTACTCTCATCTCATCATTCAAATCTTCATCATATGCCTGGATGAACTTATACATCTGCAATAGATTATTTTAAGGCAATCTAGCACTTATTCCATATACCAAATCAAATGGAGCACAACCTATGGCCTTCTTAATAGTTACCTTGTCAGCCCATAGTGCCCACCATAACTTTGAGTCCCAGGCTTTCTTATTCTTGTCCAACACTCTCTTGAGAATCTTAATTAGACTTTTGTTACTGGACTTAGCTTGACCATTTCCTTGTGGATGATATGGGGAAGAAAATGAAATGTGTATCCCATATTGCTGACAAAAATCACTAAATTCCTATGATCTAAAAAACATTGCATTATCAACCACAATTACCTCTGGGCAACCAAACCTGGTAAGGATGTTCTACATCACAAAGTTTGCTACCACTTTGCTAGTAGCCTTTCTAGTAGGGATAGCTTCAACCCACTTAGTAAAATAGTCTATTACTAGTAGTATGTAAGAATGTCCACCACTAGACTTATTGGGAATTTCACCAATAAAGTCAATACCCCACTTTTGGAAAGGAGCCTAAACTGCAACATGTCGAAGTGGCAAATTTCCATTAAATTTCAACTTTCCAAAAAATCTTTGACATGCATCACATTTTCTTACAAACTGGTGTGTATCCTTAAAAATTGTAGGCCACCAAAATCCAAACCTAAGGATCTTGTGAGCTGTGGTCTTTGCCATATAGTGTCCTCCACAAACACCCTAGTGCATTTCCTTTAACAAAGCTTCAGACCTCTCATGATCTATGCACTTTAGCAATACTCCATTGCTTCTCCACCACAACTCACCATGTATGATGGCATACCTTGTAGATTGCAACTTGATAGTTCTTCTTCTATTTTCATCCATCTCAGGGGGAAGGACCAATTTCTGCAAGTAACCAATAATATCTTTGTACCAGTCACAACAATCCATATCACAAATATATGGCCTTTGTTCTTCTTCTAACATATTCACATGATTTGCAATTAAATTGCTTTGTGCCATTAATTTTTCAAGATCTAAGCCCCTTACCAACTTTGTAATCTAGATATCAATATCAAACTCTTGGATCCTATTGATCCATCTACATCTTTTCCCTGAAACCTCTTATTGCACCAATATATCCTTAACTGAAACACTAGGAACATAAGCAATCACCTTAGCTCCTACAAGATAACATCTAAAAGCCTTGAATACTTTAACTAAGGCATAAGCCTGTTTCTTAGTAATATCATATTTCAATTATGCTACTTGTAGGGATTTACTAAAAAATGATATGGGTTGTTCATATCTATCTAAATTCTTCTACAATAAAACTGCTACAACTGTCTGACAAGAAGCAAAAGAAAATATTTGCATGGGCTTACCATAATCAGGTGTCCTCAAAACTGGAGCATCCTTGATGGCCCTTTTGATACTTCTAAAAGATTCATCTTCTTCTTCATTCCATTCAATCTTTGCTTCTTTTTTCAACATTCTAGAGATAGGGATACTGATTTCTACAAAATTTGTAACAAATCTCCTTAGAAAATTCACCTTCCCAAAGAAGGACTGTATTCCTTTAAAATTTCTAGGTGGTGAAAGCCTATCTATAGCCATAACCCTTTTAGGGTCAATCCTCACTCCATCCTTGGACACAATGTGTCCTAAGAGCTTGCCTTCCACAACACCAAAAGAACACTTCTTTGGATTCAAAGAAATCCCATACTCCAAAGCCCTAATAAAAATCTTCTCAAGATGTTCACAATGTTGATCTTCCTTATCTGAATATGCTGTGAGATCATCCTAATACACCACTAGAAATTTGTTTATGAAGTCTGCAAAGGTCACATCCATAGCTCTCTGAAAAGTAGCTCCTGCATTTGTCAGACCAAAGGGCATTCTAACATAAACATATGTTCCCCAAGGGGTAGTGAATGCAGTCTTGAACTATTCTGACTCCTTGACCATGACCTGATTATATCCAGAGAAACCATCCATCATGGACATTAACTCTGATCTAGTAACCTTCTGCAACATATTCTCCATATTAGGCAAACCATAATTGTCCTTCAAAGAATTGACATTCAAGTTCCTAAAATCAACACATAACCTAATGTCACCATTCTTTTTTCTAATTGGAACCAAGTTTGACACCCAAGTAGAATGTCTAACAGGCTTGATGATGCTAGCATCCATCATCCTTTTGAGTTCATCTTGCATTTTTAGTGCCAAGGTAGGGTTCACAGGCCTTAATTTCTACCTAAAAGGTTTAGTACCTTCTTTCAATGGTATTTCATGCTGGAATAGATCCTCTCTATAGGCTTTCAAATCATCATAAGACCATGCAAAGTCATGTCTAAATTTTTTAAGAAGATCAATTAGATTATTCCTAGTTTTTTGAGACAAACATTTACCTATATAAACATTTTTAGGTATTTGACTTGTTCCTAAATTTATTTCCTCAAAATCATTGACCGTATCAACAAATTTAGGAAAGCAAGTCCTTTCTTTCTCATCAAATGCCCTCTCAAGAGAAACCAATCCCCTTGGGATCCTATTTGATTTTAATTGCAAAACTTCCTTCCCAAGAACATTTTCTTTTCCATCTCTGATGTCAACATAAGTGCTGAAATCCATCTCCTAACCATCAAAATGAGATTCACACTGCAAAAACCTTAGTATATCCTGATCATCAAAAAATACCTGCCAATTCTCAACATTGTCTGAGATAGAAGGCCTAGACTTACACTCAATCCTGGATATGCCTGCAAAGGTAATATCCTCTAGCCTTAGAGCTATGTTTTCCAATAAGTCAGCCATCCTATTTTGGCTTCTATCCACCCAATCAATACCAAAGGCATTGAAACCCTCAATTTCATCCCAAACAACATTTCTATATTATTTCAGCCTTTGATTCTTTGATGCATACCTTGATCTAATCTGAGAAATTATTAACTCAGAGTCACCAATCACCCTAAGCTATTTGATTCCATGTTTTGATGCTTGTCTCAAACCAATTAGTAGGGCCTCATATTCAACAACATTATTTGTGCAAAGGAACAAGAGAGTGAAAGAAAACTTGAAAGTCTTACCACTTGGGGATATCAATAGCACTCCTACTTCGACACCTCCCTTAGAACTTGCTCCATCAAAATACAGAGTCCATAAGACATTACCTTCTACCATATTATTTTCATCATCAGCCAGAAGGACAGGCTTGACCTTTTCTTCCACCTCTATCTCCTGAACTTGGAAAGAACCAATGTCAGTGTCAACAAAACAATTCATATTGTCATCTTCATCCTCCTCAATCATATGTGGATTTCTAGCTTCCCTTGAAACTTTCACACTTTCTCCCTCAATGTTAAAAGTAGCAAAAGACAAGTCACATTGAATACTTCCTCCCATAGAAGCACTCCATTTTCTAGATAATAGCATTCCATATTGAGGAGGAATATCAACTACAAGAACACTCATAGTTAGTTGTTTGTTAGGAAATGCTACTAATTTATAAGGAAAAGCCTTAATGGTACCAATAACTGGCACTTCTCTTGAGTCCATAGCTTGGCATCTCCAATGAGGTGTATCAACCTTTAGTCCTAATGACTTCATGATCTCTACAGGCATGACAGTGTTTGATGCTCCAGAATCAATCATGCAATTCTTCAATAATTTGCCATTTATCATAAGGGACAAGAAAAAATGATTAACTATCCCTAATGCACCATTTACAACATTTTCATCCAAATACTTTTGAGGAATGATAGAAACAATTTCTTCATTTTTACTATCAGGTGTGTCATCTAGAGAAGCCACATGCTTATCACTCCTGTTCATTTCTTGGACCTTAATAGAAGAGGCACCATTTACCCAATCCAAGGCCTTGACCTTGTGCTCTTCTATCCTCATCATTTCTAACAATGGAACCTTGACAGTTATTTGTGAAAGCAATTTAGTCATATAAATGGGAACATATGTATGGTTACCCATGTCATCCTTAATCATAGTGACATCTTTATCTTCTACTTTGATAGTCAAGTTAGATTTACCTTTGTGTAGAAACTCATCATCCTTCTGAGGTATGGGAATAGCTAATTCTGATGTCTTTGCTTTACCTTGAGGTATTGTAGCAGGTCCCATCTTCCTTTTTACTTTAACCTTACTAACAACACCAGCATCTTTCTCCTTTTCCTCATGCTGTTGTGTACTTTTTTTTGATTTCTTGATAAACATGCTACTTGGTTTACCAACTGTGCTTCCAACTGTCCTGTTTCTCAAATTGTAATTGCTCCTGGCTTGAGTGACCATGTCTGCAGTAATTTGAGCAATTTCCTCATTAGAGTGTCTCCTTAAGGAAACATGTTCCTCACTCTTTACTGTACCACATCCAACATCATCAAACTCTTTTTTCCTCATCATCAGTAGAGTCAACCTCATCCCATGCATGTGAAGAAGTCATTGCACAACCACTCTAATCATATTGTTTATCTTGTTCTTCATTCTCAGATAAATTCAGAGCAATAACATAATGTTTTGGACTATGAGGAGACTGACAAGTAGTACACCATGGGACATCATCATTCATGTTAACTAAATTTATTTGCAAAGGATCAGGAATCCTATCATCAGGCCTATCCCTTTTAACTAGAAAAATGGGCTTTCCATCCTTCCATTGAGTATTGTATGGGTAATTTTGCATTCTTGGTTGCCTGCTAAAATTACTTGAAATAGGTTGGTCATTTTTTGCAACCCTATTGTTTCTTTTTTCATCAGGATTTAGATCCTCTAAAGCACTTAGAATCTACTTTAGATTATCCTCCCCCTTTAGCTTAAAATTAGCAGACCTTCCCATCTCTTTCTTATTTTGCACTTGAGGCCTATAATCATCTCTTCTCCCTGATTTTCCTGATATTCTTCTATTACTTTCTATGTTGATAGCCAACTTGTAAGCCTCTGCAAGATTCCTAGGGTTCTTATCTCTCAAAAGATATCCCATCTTTGCATCAAAAGCATTTAAGTATGTCATAGGACACACTCTATCATCTAATCTGATAACTTGAAGGAGCGTATGCATAGCCTTTTGGAACCTTATATTAAATTCAAGGACCTCTTCATTCTGATTTTTCTTTATGTTATTGAATTCATTCAAAATAAAACCCTCATTTGTTTTATCTCCATAATTCTCCTTGAAACAATTTTTAAATTCATTCCAAGATCCTATACTAGCATGGGGTAATCCTCTAAACCAATCCCTAGCATCCTCAGTCAAAGATTGTACAAATAACTTCATTACAACATCATCAGGCTCAACATTATAATCATCTATTACATCCATAAAAAATTTTAGATGTTCCTCACATGTCATGACATTGTTCCCAGCAAAATTTGGGAGCTTCTTTCTAATTTCATTAGGAATTACATTAGGATAACCAAGAATACCAAAAAAGATAAGTTGTTTGTACCTTTCATGAATAGGAACTCCTTGAGGTGGGTCCATTCCTTGAGATGTAGATGTCCTTGTGTTTGAACCAACAGGAATTTTAGCAGCACTCGGAATGCCATTTGTCTGATTTGCAAGGTTACCATGATTTCCACCTTGCCCCAAAAAGGAAGCAGCAACATTTGAAGGTCCTGAGGTATGCTTGAGAAAATCAATCTTCTTTCTTATTTCTGCAGTAGTAGCCTCCAACTCTTCTTTCTCTAGTTCTTTATCTAATATTTCTTTCTCTTTTCTAGCCTTCTCAAGGTTTGCATCTAATCTCAACCCTTTCTCTAATGGGTTTTCCACATGAACTTGTTCATTGATTTGAACTCCAACAGCTTTCTATTTGCCTTTATCTCTAGGCCTAGTTATCTCATGTGTCCTATACACAATAGGTTGTTCCTCTACTCTTTCAAGCTCTAGGAAAAAATTAATTGCCTCCAAATCTAACAACTACCTCTTTAGCTGATTAGCCCTTATCATTTCTTGTCTTACTCTATCTTCTTTATCTTTTTCTCTTTGCTATCTGATAGCAACTTGTTCTTGAACTCTTCTTTCCAACTAGCAGAGTTCTTCAAAGATTTCTTCTGATTCTGGGAGAGTAGTCTTAGACTCATCATCTCCCACTTGAAATTCATCCTCATATTGGTTTAGTCCCAAATCAAAAGCCTCTTCATATTCTGAAATATTTTCTTCTTGACTAGGCTTGGTTTGAGTTTCTTGTCTTGTATCCTTTTTATTTCTCCAAGTATGAGAAACATTTCTTTTCTTCTTTCCTCCCCTTGTTTGAATAGGACTATAAGTGCTTGGAATACCTTCTTCCATTATGTTTTTAGGATGCTCCTTTCTCTAGGACCTAGTACCTCTGTAACTCATCTTACAAAAAATCTACTGACCAGCACTGCTGTAGAGATGTTTGAGTCACCACCCAAAAATATTGAGAATTTTACAATACTATTTCCTCACTTAACAAATATCCAAATGAGTTAGACAAGACAAGGGACAAGAATGACCCTATTTTTTCCAATGATGACCTACTGGTTACTATAGACTTGTGTAACATTTCCCCAGCAGAGTTTCCATCTTGTTTGAGTTCAAACTGGATGCTTATGCACTCTTAGGCTACCAATATACCCTCAGGTTGATTTTAGGATTGGTTAATTCCAAAATGTATATGGATCTTAGGGTAACTGGACCAACTATAGGGACAAGACTACCCTCGTCACTTCTAGCTTTGCAAAACCAAGGTGGGTGCACCTAACCCAGTGAAAAATATACTTCACACACCAAAGACTGGGTCTAAACAACAGATTGATAGTAAGAAAGTACTAAATGCTAACCTCACATTCATTGACTCTCCATTACTATTGGGTAACACAACCATACAACCAAAGACTTAAAGCTTAGAAAGGTTATTGATTTCAATATTTGGGATGCAATAACTCCAACCAGTGTATGTTAACAAGAGGAATACTCATTTAGGCCAATGCCTCATCCATTGGGCAAGAGTCCTTAGACACAAAAACACACAAATTTTGGAATACCATGAGAATTCATAGCCATAAATACATTTATCCTAATCTTTACTGCTTACAAAATATCCTTACATAGACAAGGGCAAACTCATATCTCATTTAGAGCATTGTTTAATCCAATCCAAGATCAGAACTCAAGAATGAGGATACATACATAAAAACCATATGTAATGAGCTAGAAAACTCAAAGCTTACTTGACTTGACACAAAGGAGAGATAAGAATCAGATATTTGTATTAAGTATGATGAATTCCTTCTATGTATACAATGAATCACAAGGCACCCTGCTTGCAAACTATAGCTTAGACCTACAATTTTCTTCTTTCATTAACAAACACTAAATCAAAATTATTACAAAACCGTTGGGACCAAAAACTAGGGATTGATTCTAAACTTCGAAACTGGAACCCCATCAAAATCAATAATTCAACACTAAATACCACCGGTTATCTTGGAATCCTACACAAGTTAGGATGCAACAAGCTACGGATAACCAGGGTAAGGGTTAGGGTTTCCACCCACCAAGCAATTCAAATGGATAAAAAATTAATACATTGGAGGGAAAACCAAGCAACCTTGAGCAATCAAATCTAAATTCAATCTTCACTTATGGTAACTCTTCTAGAACTATACTGAAGATCAAGAAATTCTTGCAAATCCATCTGATTTGACCCCTGCAACATGCTTCAAGTAAGTAAACTCATCCCACATAGTACAAAACTCTCTGCAAATAATCATCAAACTCACTGGACCACACCACAACAACTGCAAATCATTTCTATTAAGTTCAGTCGTCGAAACATTCAATTCTAGTCATTTTTGTCGCTAGAAAATATTCAAATTTTCAAATCTACAGAGAATGGCTACTTTATGGTGCTTACCAACATATCAACAACCCACATTCAAATCTGATCTTGGTTTATATCATGACCGTTAGATGCCTTTCCCTTTTCCTGGGTTATGTTTTTACTTTATAAAAATTTGGCGAATACACAACTGAGAAAACCTTCACCCATTCACAAGAACTTTGAGAGCACCGCTAAATCATTTAGCTACTATGTGATCATTGTTCACCAAATCACTAATTCCTCAGACCCCTCACCAAAACATAACGTGAACTAGTGAACAGAAAGAGCATTTGTCAGAACCACCAAAACTTTATCCAAACTGCCAAAAGATTGAGAAAATTTAATTGGGCCCGCATCAAGAAGATCGACGGTTTTCTCAAAAGTGCATAGACCTCCAAGATTCCTTAAGATCATAAGACAACCATTGGATTGAGAATCTTTCCCTGCCCTGACAACCCTCTGACACCAGAAGAGATCAATGGCCATCCTGACATCACATAGCTCTGACAAATCCCTTGCGCTTTAACGAAAACTATCGGATTGAGATGGTATCAGAGAGACTGGACCTGGGAAAAATCAAGCCGAAACATAGGAAATATTAAATGCTGAGACTTAGGAAAATTAAAGGCCACCTAGGAAAATGAAACCTTTAATCGCAAGATCACGTAACAATAAAAAGGTTCACGCGATCATGCGACAAAGGGGAAAACAATTAAGCACATGCATTTTAGAGGTTTTAAGTGACTTGAATAAAGTAACATCAAATTAGAATAGGGCCAGGGCATTTTAGGGCTTTTGCACTACAATGGCTAGTTTTTCAAAAATTTCACCTAGCGTTTGAACCAGAGACAAGGAAAAAGGATGCAGAGGCTAGGAAAAAGGGGATGCAACCATGAAAAATTTAACCAATGCTAATAGAAGTCAAGGTGGACTATGTGAGTACTAAAGATTAATTAGTAGACATATTCATGAAGCCCTTGCCAAAGGATACTTTTGAGTATCTCAGGGAGAAGTTGGGAGTAATTCCCTTCCCTGATTCTTCGTAGAAGAAAGAAGAGAGAGCATCAATCCTCAGGGACTGATGGATGGTTGACTACTCTACTTCAAGAGTAGTACCAATGCTTGAACTAATTGGTGCCCTTTTCCATTAATGTCAAAGGGGGAGTAATATATAGTCATGAAAAACAAAAGTAAAAGGAGTAATATACTAAGGGGGAGTAGTATTCAGTTATGGAAGCAGTTCAGTTGAGGAAATGGAGAATGTTGAAGAATATTGCAGTAGATGGAGGATTCATCTTTGGGGGAGTTTTGAAGAGGAAATGGAGAATGTTATAAAAGAAATGTTCATTTGGATTGGTGGAGTTTTTCATTCCATATGTTTCCATCAATGCCAAAGGGGGAGATTGTTGGAGATTTGACAGCAAGCCAGTGCTAATTGTATGTTTTTCATTGATGACAACATATGGTAAGTAGCATGCGTGGAAGACTTATGTAGTAAGATTTTAGTATATGTAGCATGGACATGTTATCAACATGATATCATGGACGTAGAGGTTAACTATTAGTATAGACAATTATACATCAGCTTGTGTCAGCAATGTTCCTGATAGAGTTACAGGCAGTGTTGTGTATGATTGTCTGTATAGTTATCATGGAGCCTTGGGCATTTGGATATATGATGGAGACATGTTAGTGATGTTAAATTTATGGAAGTAGAATTTGATGATCAATAAAAGTGAAGTTATGCAGTCACTATTCACCAGTAGTAGTTTCTTGTGTTTATTCAGAAGAGCCGATAGAGAATATATTGGTTCAAGAGTTGCGCCTATTATTTTGGTATGCAGCCTTGGATTAGTGCTTGGAGAAGAGTTAGTAATGTTTGGTTAAGTGTGCATGATGTAATTTGGCTTGAGGAGAAATTTTCAATTACTTTGGTAGAGCCGACAGTGTGTAGCGTGCGTCTACATTTATTATTATTGGATAGGTCCCAAAATGTGTTGTGTACTGAGTAGAGCCAAAAAAATCATTGATGGAGTATGTTATGGTTTCTCTAATATGATTTCAAGGTGGTTCTAATAGGTTGAATTGATTATATCATTTAGAGGAAAGATATTTATATGCAATCATTTGTGATTGCTATGGCATGGTTCAGATTTGATTGTGAAGAGAAGAACAGAGTGTGCGAAGTGGTGAGCCATCAGCAAAAGGTCTATGTGACCAAGTAAAGTGTTTGTTCTATACATTGGAACTGATCCAAATAGTAGGTCAAAGCACAGTTCACCAAGATCCAAATATAGTGTGTATCTATTATTCAGAAGGTTGTAGCCTTCACTCATTTGAGCAGTGTGCTCTCAGATAGTGTGTCCTCACCCCTAATAGGGTTAATTGTAAAGACTCCTAATAGGGTCCAAACCTTAACTGGGTCACTATACTAAATACATTGTAAAGCAACTCCTAACAGGGTTAAGGATCTTCTAACAAGGATCAGAATACACTAGTGCAGATTATTAGTGGGTGTCAATTCCCACCAGAGTTTTTACCTATTTGGGCTTCCCCATAACCAAAATATTGGTGTTGTGTTCATGTGTTCTTTCATTATGTTTATGCTTTATGTTTAAGTATACTTAATTGGATAAAGAATTGAAACTTGTAGATAACTGATTCACCCCCCCTCTTAGTTATCTCTTGGGACTATTCCTAACAATTTACAATAGGCGGTTGTGCGAGGAAGCTAGTGAGGTGGGAAGAGCTAAGCTGGTGCGATGGTGGAGGAATAATTTGAGAAGTAGTGGGTGGCATCGATAGGTAGTTAGTGAAAGTGGGGATGGATGTGATGAAAGGAGGTGATGGAGGCTATTGTGCTATTTGAGGAGAGATTCCTTACAAATGGATGGGATGAGATATGTGTGATTGCATTAGTATTCCTAAGGTATTCATTTGAGCATGTGTGAGACTCCCAGTGTCACCAATTCTTGATGTGGGTTGTGATGCTAAGGTGGCTATAAATGTGGGAGTGAAGGTAGGATTTTGTGATGTAAATGAAGGGTTTTTGGGATTCCATAAGTGGCATTCTTGTTGTGAAGGTGACTTTTTGGGCTTGTGTGTTTACAATGAAGGGTGGGGAAGGAACTATTGTTTAAGTTGGTTGTGTGACAGATTTGGTGAATGTGGGTTGGGTGGTGAAGGCACATGTTCATGCTGCTTTGTGGGGGAATGATGTTGATAGAGGATCCTGACTTGTGATAGGTGGAGGTACTATCTATGTGGGCTTTTGCATGGGGGGGTGGCAGTGGATTTTGCATGGAAGTTTGTGATTGTGTGGCCATTTTTGAAATGGTGGGTGGAGGTGGTGCACCCATGATAGAAAAGGGGGTAGATTGTGCCATTGTTTGAGCTACAGGGTTAGTAGAACCGAGTTGCAAGAGATGAGGAATGGTTGAAGCTGCATGGGATAAATGTATGGTGGGATCACATATTTTTTGGACAATAGTAGGATAGACGTTGGTTAGGATATAGATGGGTCTTGTGGGATCAAAAGGCCATAAGTGCAGTGGAATGGGAGTACCCTCTTGTGCATAGTTTTCCAAAATGGAAAGATGATTTTGTGCTATGATTTCACTTTCCATTTGTGTGTGTCCTAGATGGCACATGAATGCTTCCATAGAATTTGTGATGGGTATTTTAGTGGGGTCTACCCACACATTTTCAACTAGCAGCAGTTGAGGGTCATATGTCACCATGGTGTCAGTGGGGTTGTTTGGATTTGCTGAACTAGAGGCTTGGTATTGGTCCATTCCTTTCCTCTTCTTTGATTGTGTTTCAATAGGCATGAAATGCAAATTCCTAGGATGGGGAAAATGAAGATGTGACAAGGGGATGTTGGCAATAGGGTTCTAGACTAATTGAGGTTGGATGTGACTTAGATGCTTTGATGAGGACCTAGGTGACGCAGGATTTGGTAATGTCCTAAGAGATGGGCGGCTAAAGGTCAAAACAAGTTGTTTTTCCTGATATGGGATCACAATATGGAGGATTTTCATCCTTAGATAGACTTGTGATCTTTGGATAATAGGATCCTTACTGGTGTGATCCAATCTCTGGATCGAGATGATGAGGCCTAAAAGAGTAAGTACTAGCTACCCTATAAAATGCATAGTCGAATGGGTGGAGCTAAGGTTCTTTTGATTTTTGATAAGGTTTTGAGAAACTCAAAGTGACCTTTGGATAGTGGGTGATCTAGGATTTGGATTTGGATAAAGGATGATTCTAATTGATTTTAGGCTTTTCTATACGGATGACATAGATGTACCTAGGAGATGTACTAAGGAGGAGGGATGTTGAGATAGTCTCACAAGTTTTGAAAAGAGACTGTCTCTTGAGTTTTGAAAAGGATGGTATATGTCTTCTAGTCTTCGCTTTCAAGTCTAACAAACTGGTGATTTACTTGGAAGCGTGTAGGAAAATGCGTGATTCTTGCATTGTAACCCATGTTGTCTAATTTCTCTTGGTACTTTTCTTCCTTTTGGGTTGTAGTTATGATGGCTTGATGATCTTTGAGCTTCCTTTCAGAAGCCTTCTTCTCTTAATACACATGTGGTGTTGGTAACTTGCCCTTCTTATACTTCATTGATTTGGTCATAGGTCCAAAATATTCTCAATCTCTAAATATCGGATCTGTCAAGCTAGGAAGTGATTGTAGTAACTATACCTTGGCTTGGTTTTGAACAAATTTGGATGATCTTTGGAATGTTTGACAAAAATTCCCACAAGATATAAAGAAATCTTGTGGAAAAATAGGAAAATGATCTCTTTGGAAAAGAACTTTGTAACTTCATTTTGTGTATGTTGGAACAAATGTTTTCACTGGGTTTGGTAACTTCGAAAACACAGACAAGCAATTTCTACCCTAAGGAATTAGCGTGACTAAAAAACCTTTGTTCATTAACTTAGGAACACATCCAAGAGATAATTAGAATATGACCATCACCAAGCACATAATGGCCCATGTCATGATGTCATATTATCCAATTCCAAGATCTCAAGGATGGCATGATATGATGAGTGTCTTGGGGAGATTACTATTCTCCTTGCACAAAGATTAGAAAGTCTTCAGGGGTAGATCAGGTAGGTTTCTGATTAATGGATTTTAGTAAGATTTGTGGTGTCCTCCTAATTAGTTTGTACCCGTGTGACTCATTTAAGAGCCTAGTTGACTATGCCAAAATTGTAGGGATATTCACCTACCTTTGGCTACCATCAACACACCTCACTTGAGCTTGAGAGGATAAGGTGAGAGTTTTATCAACACCTTGTTTATATACTGATTGAGGAATTACCAGTTTGAGGTCATTCTCTAAAGAGGAAGGGATTCTCTCTAGGAAGACCTCGCTAGAAGTGAAGTCAATTAAAATTGATCTTTCTCTTCACCCAAGTTTCACGAAGGTGAGGGGAGAGGATACAAATACAAATTAATTATTTTCATGTCACGTATTTTAACAAGGTTTTTCACAAATAAAAAGCTCCAAGGTAGTGTTGAGAAAAACTCCTTCAAACATGCCAAAAAGTGTTCATTTCCAAATTGAACCTAGATTTAGGAAGTGTTTTCTATTCTGAAACATCAAACACTCATTTTTAGCATGCAAGGTTCTTTCCTTTGAAAAATTGAAATGGTTTGAACTTTATAAAAACTTATTATCTTTTAAGCATTCAATATTGTGTTTGATTGATTTTAAGCACCGAAAAGAAAGGTTTTATTGCATTGATTTATTATCCCTTAGGCATTCAAGATTTGATTATTGTTCATTTTAAGCACCAAAATGAAATTTTTAAAGTTTTCCTTGTTTAATTTTAGCCTTTGTTGATTTTAAACCCAAATTGAAATGATGAGGTGTTGTGAGTTCATGCAATGTTCTTTTTAAGACCTTAAGATTAAATGAGTAAATTCTATTTTTAGTTAATTAATTCACGATCCCACTGACTCTACCTGTAATCCTATGATAGAGAAAATAGCAATCCCGCTGACCGTACTCACAATCCTGCAAGTCTGTCATTCTAACAAATTTTTTAAACAGAATGATAATGATAGAATTTAATGTGATACCTATGGCCGCGATCCCACAAGGTCAACTCATGATCTGATAGACATGTTAATGGGTACATAGGTATAAATTTTGAGGCCTTTTTTTGGTCATTTTTAAGTTCCTTATGCCTTACAATAATACAATGCAATCCTACAGCGTCAAACCGTATTCCTTTATTGTGGGTTCACAATCCTACAGACTGTGTCAAACAAATGACCGGTGAAGTTTGGATTCAAGAGAAAGAATTCAATATAGAAGAGAAGAAATTTTGTGGGAATGTGATCCCACCGACTGTACTTGTGATCCCATGAGATGATATTTTTGCTATTGTGTGAAATCTAAGAGTGGGAATGATGGTACAAATTCTTGTTCTTTGTCCTCCCCACCTGTCAAAACCCAACAAAACCTTTCAAAACACTTAAAAAACAAAAAATGTTAATATTTGGTTAGTTTTTGCAAGATAAACAAGATGAAATAGATAGGAAAATGACCCTAGAAGTGGGTCTCGCTGGGCATGCCAAAATGTAAGAAAAGAAATAGTGGTTAAAGGAATGCAATAACAAATAAAACACTCAAACAACTAAATCAAAACTACATATATGATTAGACAAAAACAAGAGCTAAAAACCATAAAAAGCCTAAGAGTGTGCAAACCTTCTTAAACCAAACAAGCTCCCCTTTGATGTGTAGCTCAACCTTAAATGCTCAAAGTGTGCTCAAACTTCAAAGGATGTGATTTTGGAATGATTTTGGCATTATGAGGGTAGGGTTTGTATTTTTTCTCTTCGAAATGGCATGATAATAATGCTTGAATGGTGGATGATTTTTGAAGAGATGAGGGTTCAATTTATAGGAAAGAAGAGAGGTGAATGGATGGTCAAGATGAAAATCTAAGGAAGGGTCAAGATGAATTTAAGAGAGAGCACATGGATTGTGATTTCTCAAATGCATCTCCTTGTGACAAGTCTCAAAAAGGGAGAGGTTGGAAGAAGTGGGGGAATGTGACCATTTTGGGAGATGTGTGAGGGGACAAAGGTGTAAGAAGGAGATGGAGTATGTAAGAGGTGTGTAAGAGCATTTAAGGTTGAGATGAGGTGAAGGAATTTGGGGATGTGAGGATGTGACATGAGAGTTGACTTAGGTTGGGTTAGGATTTCTTAATCCATGGATTATGATTGTGCAAATGCTTAGGAGGTAATTAGGCTTGGCTTAGGAGGCAAGTGGGAGAATTAGGAGGATGTGATGGGAGGAAAGATAATGAGTTGGGGGTTGGATTAGCTTATCATGGGTCATTAGCTAATTAAGGGTGATTAGTACGTGTGAATGGGTTGGGTTGAGTAGGAACTCAAGGTTAGGTTGTTAGGATGGGTTTGGTTAGGGGTTAAAGTTAGGAGCCATGTGCTAAAATTAGATTAAATGCATGATGCAAGAGCATCTTAGGTCCTTGGCAATCCTGTGTCACCAAAAACATATTTGAGTTTGTCTGTGTTACTCGGTTCCTTATTTGACATAGTTGGTTCAGTGTTGCTCAGTTTCCTTTGTCCCTTGATGTTGGTCAGTTATCTCTCTAGCACTCAATGAATTTCCTTGGCGCTCGGTGATGCTTGTTTGGCACTCGGTTTCCTTTCTTACCAAGTTGTTTGTTTTGGATTTCTTTTGAGGCTGACTTGTGCATTTAATTTGGGTCATGGATGTAATGTTGGTATCCATCATTAGGGAGCATGTGGACCTAGATCTAGTCATCCCTTCTATTAATTATGGATCTGAAGGCCGACTAAGTTTGGTAAACTCTTGTATATATGTAGTTGTTTGGTTAGAGTTTAGGGAGTTAGTTTTGGATAGAAGATAGAAGATAAAATTTGGGATTATCTATAGATCCTCACATGTTTGAGGACTTATGTACTTGATTGTAATATTTGGCCTAAACTAGGAAGGTTTTACAGCCTGATATGTATGAATCTATTTGAAGATAATATATGAAAGTATCTTCATTTCTCTCTCCCCCCTGTGTTGTTGTGGCTTCTGCATGTTGTTTTGGAAGGTGTATCTAGTATTTCTCTCTCCCACCTATGTTGTTGTGGCTTTTGTGTGTTGTTCTGCAAGGTGGATCTAGTTAGGGTGTGACATTTTTGGCCCCTCATGTCCTCCCTTATGTCAGGTGGTATCAGAGCGAGGTGATATCTGGATCTAGGTTTGAAGGTTCCTTCTTGTGAAGCCCTAGTTGAATTTTTGTGGGGTAGAAGATTGCAATTTGACCTATAATTGCATAGGGTTTTCAAGATTGTTCGTGGGAGGTGAGATGCAAATCTAGGATCAGCAGACATGTTGAGACAACTTGCAGCTGAATTAGAAGCTGTTGAAACAACCTAGAGAAGAGGAAGACATCTTGAAGATGTTATTGATGATGAAGTTGAGGAAGAATAATCAAATGTGGAACTTGCACCTCTGATGGATCAGGGTGAGGAAAGATTCTTGAAGGCTTTGATAAGTCTAAAGTCTACACCACATTTCAATCCTCCTGAGTATGGTGGAAATTTGGATTCTGATGAATTGGAGGACTGGATCACTGAGATGGAAAATTACTTTGAGTATGAAAATGTACCTAAGGAAAAGAAGGTGAAAATTGCAAGCACAAAGTTGAAAAGTCATGCATCCTTATGGTGGGAACATTTGCAACTGGGCAGAAAGAGGAAAGGCAAAGAAAAAATCAAGGTATGAAGTAAAATGGTGAATAAATTGAAAGGAAAGTTCTTACCTTGTGATTATCAGATTTGGACATGATGAAGATGATGTGGAAAGAATTGCTATATACTTGAATATTTTGAGAGTTTCCATCCAAGAGGAAATTAGTTTGGTCAAATTGGAGAACATTGAAGAGGCTTATCAATTTGCATTGAAAGCTAAGGAGAAATTGAAAAAGAGACATGAGCAAAGAAAAAGAGGTAGAGGTGGTAGATTCCCTAGAGGAAGAGGTAGATCTAATAGTGAAAATGGTAGATCTGAACCAGAAAAGACAACTCTGGATAAAGGCAAGACCGAGTGGAAAGGTGAAAGTTTATCTAGAGGTAGAGGTAGTAACTACTAAGGTGGTTATAATAGAGGAAGTTTCTGAGGAACTTGTTACAATTGTGGAGAAGGACATAGATCATTTGAGTGTACACATACAAGTAAGAAGGCTGGTAGCAACATAAATTCTTTGGTACAAAAAGACTCACCAAATGAACCTGAGAAGGAAAATAACTTGATGGTAAGAAGAGCACTTTGGAATGAAGGTAAAAAGGAAGATTTGGTAAGGAAAAGTTTGTTCAAGACTAGATGTAGAGTTTCTATCAAAGTTTGGAAGGTAATCATTGATAGTGGTAGCTCAAAGAATCCGGCATCTAAGGAAATGGTCACTAAGTTGTATTTGAAAAGGTTGGAACATCCAAAGCCCTATCAGATTTCATGGATCAAAGATGATCATACACTCTTGGTAAGTGAAAAATGTTATGTGAATTTGAAAATTGGAAAATACTATGATAAGGTGTTATGTGATATGATGCCTATGGATTATTGTCATATTTTGTTGGGTAGACCTTGACAATATGATAGACATGCTATATATGATGGGAGATTGCATAAATATACTATTTGGGCTGATGGAAGAAAACAAATTTGTTACCTTTGATGGAAGAGCCTGTTAGTAATGTTTGCACATCTGTGAAAGTTTTCTTGATGGAAGGAAGAAAGTTTGTTTAGGATTTGAAGAAGAATGATGTATGTTTTTCTATGATTCCTAATAAAAAGAGCAAGAAAATAGAAGATAGTGTCCTTGAGGAGATTCATAAGTTACTCACTGAGTATAGGGAAATCATTTCTGATAATGTACCTGATGGTTTTCCAGTGAAGACAAGCATTGATCATTGCATGGATCTTATCCCTGGAGCTAGTTTACCAAATAAGGCACCTCACCAATTGACACCTAATGAGAATCAGGAATTAAACCGACAGATTCAAGAATTGTTGGAGAAAGTTTAATAAGAAATAGCTTGAGTCCTTGTGTAGTACCTACGGTATTGGCACCTAAGAATAATGGAGAATGGAAAATGTGTACTGATTCCAAAGAAATCAAAAAAATAACAATGAAGTATAGGTTTCCTATACCAAGAATGGATGACATAATGGACAAATTGATTGGAGCTAAGTATTTTACCAAAATTGATTTGAAAAGTGGATATCATCATATTAGAATCAGAGAAGGTGATGAATGGAATACTTCTTTTAAGACAAAATAAGGTGTGTATGAGTGGTTGGTTATGCCTTTTGGTTTAACTAATGCACCAAGTACATTTATGAGGTTGATGAATGAAGTTTTGAAGAAATTCTTGGGTAATTTTGTGATTGTATATCTTGATGATATTCTGATATTCATTAAGACTAGAGAAGAACATTTGTTGCATGTTAGACAACTTTTGTAGAGATTGAAAGAAGAAAAGTTGTTGATAAATCTGAAAAAGTGTTTATTAATGAAAGAAGAGATTGTGTATTTGGGATTTGTGATTTTAGCTGATGGTTTGAAAATGGATCCTGAAAAGGTTGAAGTTATTCTGAATTGGCCTACACCTGAGAGTGCTAGTGAGGTAAGATCATTTCATGGTTTGGAAATTTTTTACTGAAAGTTCATTAGGAATTTTAGTTCAATTTGTAATGCTATGACTAAGACTATGAGAGGAGACAAAAGAGAATTCAAGTGGACACATGGAGCTAATAAAATTTTTGAGACTCTGAAGCAGAAGGTTGTTGAATTGCCTATTTTGGCATTGCCTGATTTCAATAAGGTATTTCAAGTGGAATGTGATGCAAGTGGTAGTGCAATTGGAGCTGTGTTCAGTCAAGAAGGTAAACCTGTTGCTTTCTTTAGTGAAAATTTGAATGATGCAAAAAGGAAATATTCTGTGTATGATCAAGAATTATGTGCCATTTTTCAAGCAATGAAGAAATGGAGACATTATTTAATACCGAGTGAATTTGTGTTGTATACTGATCATAAATCTTTACAATATTTGGGTAGTTAGAATAAGTTGAATCAGAGACATATGAAGTGGGTTGAGTATTTGTAGAGTTATACATTTGTGATAAAGCATAAGAGTGGAGTCACTAACTGAGTTGTTGATTCATTAAGTAGAAGATCTTTGATGACCGAGATGAAAATTGGAATTCTTGGTTTTGATGACATGAGAGATTCTTATGAATTTGATCCTGATTTTTCTAAGCTGTGGAGAAAGTGCAGAGCACCTATTCAAGATCAACAGAGTACTAAATGGGATGAATATTTTATGCAAGGATGTATGTTGTTTAAAGGTATTCAGTTGTGTATACTGAGAGGGGCAATGAGAACTAATTTGATAAAAGAGAAACATAGTAGTGGTTTGGCTAGACATTTTGGTGTTGGTAAGACATTGAATTGGCTTAAGGAGAAATACTTTTGACTGAAGTTGTATAAAGATGTTTAGAAATTTGTGAAAAGTTGTGGAGTTTGTCAAGTTGCAAAAGGAGTTAGTCAAAATACTAGATTGTATACACCAATTGATGTACCTAAGAAACCTTGGATTGGCATCAGTATGGATTTTGTTCTTGGCTTACTGAAGACAGTAAGAGCTAATGATTCTATATTTGTGGTTGTGGATAGATTTTCTAAAATGGCACATTTTATACCTTGTAGAAAGACATCAGATGTAGTACATGTAGCAGATCTTTTCTTTAAGGAAATTGTTAGATTACATGGATTACCGAGGAGTATTATCTCTGACCGAGACAGTAAATTTATTGGATACTTTTGGAAGAATCTTTGGAGAAAGTTGGGTACTCAGTTGAACTATAGCTCTACATTTCACCCACAAACTGATGCACAAATAGAAGTTGTGAATAGAAGCTTGGGTAATCTTTTGAGATATTTAGTTAGAGACACATCGAGTAATTGGGATTCTATGTTGGCACAAGTAGAGTTTTCATACAATAATTTAGTGAATAGGAGTAATGGTAAAACACCTTTTGAGATTATAAATGGCATACAACTAAAAGGTATGTCAGATTTGAGAGACATTGCCGATGAAAGAAAAAGAAGTGCTGAAGGAGTGAAGTTTGTTGAGTACATGAAGACATTGCATGAAGATGTGAAGCTTAAATTGGAAATGAGTAATTAGAAATACAAAAACAAAGATGCTAGATTGAGAAGACATAAGACTTTTGATGTTGGTGATGAAGTGATGGTTCATTTTAGGAGAGGCAGATTTCTTGTTGGAACATACGGGAAGCTGAAGATGAAGAAGTTTGGACCTTGCAAGATTTTGAGAAAATTTGACAGTGGAAATTTATATGAAGTTGAGTTACCTGATGACATGGATATATCACCTATATTCAATATTATTGATTTGTATGAGTTTCATGAACCTAAAGAAGACATGGCAGTACTGATGGATTATCCTAAGAAGCATAATGAAGAAGTTGAGCAAATTTTGGAGAAGATAATTGGTAGAAGTACAAAAGGAAAACAATATATGGAATATCTGGTAAAGTGGAAGAATAGATCGATTGAAGATAGTTCATGGATTTCATAGTCTAAATTGGATGTAGCTTGGATCATACCTATTTCATGATTCAGAGAATCATTTCAACTAACCCCATGTTTTTTATGCAGGAGCATCTCGGGTCCTTGGCAATCTTGTGTCACCAAAAACATATTTGAGTTTTTTTGTGTTTCTTGGTTCCTTCTTTGACCGATTTGGTTCAGTGTTGATTAGTTTCCTTTATCTACCGATATTGGTCAGTTATCTCTCTAGTTCTTGATGAATTTCCCTGGCACTCGATGATGCTTTTCTAGCGCTTGGTTTCCTTGCTTACCGAGTTGTTTGTTTTGGATTTCTTTTGAGACCAACTTGTGAATTTAATTTGAGTCATGAGTTTAATGTTGGTATCCATCATTGGAGAGCATGTGGACCTAGGTCTGGTCATCCCTTCCATTAATTGTGGATCTAAAGGCCGACTCAGTTTGGTAGCCTCTTGTATATATGTAGTTGTTTGGTTAGAGTTTAGGGAGTCAATTTTGGATAGAAGATAGAAGATAGAATTTGGGATTATCTATAGATCCTCACATGTTTGAGGACTTATGTACTTGATTGTAATATATGGCCTAAATCAGGAAGGCCTTACAGCCTGACATGTATGAATCTATTTGAAGATAATATATGAAAGCATCTGCATTTCTCTCCCACTTGTGTTGTTGTGGCTTCCGCATTTTGTTCTGCAAGGAGGATCTAGTTAGGGTGTGCCATTTATGGCCCCTCCTATCCTCCCTTGTGTCAATGTATTGTTTAATTCCAAGTGAGAGGAAAATAGGGGTTTATGAATTAATAAAAATAGATAAAGGCATCTATTTAAATTAATAGAGGAAAATAGATTTAATTAATTATTAGACTATGGGTTTGTCATTTAGATAATTAATTGGGCTATAGCTAATTAATTAAATTAATTAACTAGGGGATGACATAAATTAATTAATTAAATAATATTTAATTAATAAAATGCTTTAGGAGAGAACTAAATAGGATTACTTAATTGTATAATGAGATTTAGGTGTCTACATTAACATATCAAAAAATATGGTGATGCATTCAAAGAAAAATCATATATCTATTAAGTATCACTATTTGAGAGATCAAGTACAAGATAAGTATGTGACAATAGAGTATGTGAATTCTAAAGAACAAATAGTTGATATATTTACAAAACCACTACCAAAAGATGATTTTGAGTATCTCCAAGGTAAGTTAGGGGTTCTTCCCCTATCCAATGTTCACTAAGGCATGATGTATGCTACATCAATTCAATTATTCAACAAAATATCTCTTTTATGAGTTGATGCTAGTGTTCACTCTTTAGGTGAAGCCTAAAGTATTGAAAGATATTCAAGAAATGCAATGGAAAATCTATACATTTGAGGTATGATTTGATTTTGTATGTCTTTTTCCTTGTTGTCAAAGAGGGATAATACTATTGATGAATATTGCAGATGGAGATGATCAATGAAGATTAGAAAAAGATGTTGTCAAAGAGGGACATTAAAGAAGATCTACTAATTGAAGAACACTGAAAGAGGGAAAATATGAATAGAAAAGAAAGAATTTATATCTCAGAGAGAGGATATGAATAATAGTGAAGTGTACCATCATCAATTGAACACTAAATATTGTTAGTATTTCTATCAATGTCAAAGAGGGAGATTGTGTACTATAAGTGATAGTAATTTTGAAGATTGATTATCTGATGGTGATGATGATGAAGACCAACCAAGATCAGAGGAATACAAGAGAGTAGAAAGGTTAGATCCATTATTGTCTTTTCATTGATGTCAAGCAATTGATATCTAGTTTATATTATGTTTCCATATCATTTGGTATATGATATAAGTTGAATAAGTTAAGAAAAAGAAGAAATGAGATGTTGTGAAGTTGAAGAAATTAAATGGGCAACTGATACAATTCGAAAAATGTTAATATTATGTTGATATAATTGTTTTCTACCTAACATATGATTATATTAAGTCAATACAACAAGGTAATGAAGATTTCTTAAGTCGGTAAGCTAAATTCTTTTGGCTACCAAGAAGGAAATGTCACTTAGTAAAGGTAAAGGTAAAAATAAAGCAACTCGATAAAGTAAAAGGAACTCAAGACACTAAGAAGGAAATTTTTAGGCACCAAGAGAAGTTAACTGAAATAAAGATGGAGGACACTGAGAAAGGAAAAAGAATCAAATATAAGGATTGGAATGACATTTAATGATTATCTATGATGAGTTGGATGGTTATGATAACAAGGAAAGTTAGTTACAGAGATATGCAAATAGGAAAATCCATGATGATGATCTACAGACTAGATCTAAATGGTTAATGAAGAAGGAACAAGTTTTAAGAAATTTTAATTTCCTAGGTGAAAATAAAACGTGTTACAGAGATCCAGATTTAAGGTATAATGTATTAGATGGTTGAGATTGATCAATGGAAAATGTAATAGAGGAGATTAAGTGGCAATAATTGTCTATATAAAGGATTATTTTGTATGGACAAATGGATGGAAAACTGAAGAAAGAAAGAGTCACTGACAGATGCAGTGAACAAGGAATAGAGAGACTCTGAGTGGGAAAAGAAGGATCTAATGAAGTGTTGATGCCAGTAGAATGTGTAGAATTGAAGTGAAGATAGTAGAGTACACAAAGGATCTAGTTATGCAAAGATAGTTTCAAGTTGATAGGTTTATATATTTATTGTTGCTTACTAGGATTTATAATAGAGAAATCTCTTAACAAAGTGCACTTGACAATCTTATTTTAAAATCCTTGCAAAAGGTAATATTATAAGAGTATTTGAATACCTTTAACTAGGACACTCTTAATAGGGTGAAGATCCTAATATATTTGAGGTGAATCCCTTGATTGGTTCATACCTAAAGTGTGTATTATAATCTTTAACTGGATTGGTTCTTAATCAGGTGTACTTCATAAGAGTATTTTCTTAGTGGGTGATAATTCCCATAATGGTTTTTCCCAAATTTGGGTTTCCATGTTAAATACTGGTGTTACATGTGATACATGAATTGTGTGAATGATTTACTATTTGTTAAATTTTATTTACTATTGTCGGTAAATAGTGAAATGTGTTTTACTGAGCTTTCACTAAGTTAGTCAGAGAAAAGATTTTTAGGGATTTGGAATCAAGGATTATTGATTCACCCCCTCTTTGTAATCCAACAACACGTACAAATAAATCCAAATCTATGGGCTTACAGAACAAGCATCAAAATTCCTATAGGGGCTATGCCATTTTATTGGTTTATAGTTTTGAAGCTATCCTACCAGTTGAAGTCAATATACCTTTGCTTAGGGTATCACTACATGTTCTTATCACTATTGATGACTATAAAATCTCCAAAATTTAAGAGATAGAACTATTGAATTAATTGTTTCCCTAAATTTCCTATTCTGCAAATTTGGCCAAAATCTATTTTAAGGTCTCTATTTTGCCCCTGCCAAGCATCCCTAAAATTTTCATGGCCTTACATTTTGTTTCCTAGCCTCTGCAATTATTTCAAACCCCTGGTCTGCAGGTCTAAAAATTCATAAACTAGCCGTTATAGGCCAAAACCCTTGAAAACCCTAGAGCCTCATTCTAATTCCTTGTTACTTTATCAGCAACTTAAGTGACTAAAGGGGCATGTGCATATTAAGTTTCCTCTTATTTTCCAGTTCTCTTATTCTTTCTGGTGGTCACCTTTTCTTCTTGTGAATTGGCGGTTCCTTATTCTCTTGGTCATGAAATTAAATGGCGGTACCGTAAGTTACTTAGCGACTCTGCCATTTGCCCTCAGTCAGGCATTTGCTTAATGAAACCTTCGGTTCATGCTTGATTCAGTGAATTAGCGAACTCCCTTTGTTCGCATATTCATTCAACTTAACCACAGTTCATCAAAGTATTTCATGAATGAAATTGCCTTGTTCATTGATTCGCCAAGTCAAAGTGGGGTTAGTTCTGCAAAAGGTGGTGAGTTTATGCATCGAATGGTTGTCTTACGATTGGAAGGAATATTCTAGGGTCACAAGGAGATGTGACTAGCTGTAGATTTGGTATCAGGGTTTTGTCTTCAGTTGGCAGTTACTTTTCCTATTCGGTGATTTAGCGAATGCAGTGGTTCGCATAGTCTCTTAATTCTAGCGGTTAAGCCCTTGACGGCTAGTGACTCAGCAAGCAGTTAATTCCCTTCAGTCATGCAATCATTGAGTCTTTCAGTGGTCTCAGATAACTAAGGGTCCCAGTTAGCAAGATCTACGGCCGGCGTGTGTTCTCATAGGTTTGTGTCAGAGCATCAGATCATGCACCGACCGTCGATCTTGATTTGTCATCAGAGCTTCATTCGATGGGTCCTTTCTTTCTAACATGCTCACATTCGATTGGTCCACATAGTGATGAACTAGAACATGTCAGTGGGTCCTGATCCTTTCAAAAGGTTAAAGTACAGTAGGATCTCATGGTTGTCGCTACGCCGCTGGGATAATATGCATGCTTTTTAAGTCAGCAGTTTAGCGACAACTGTCCGATGTTCTTTCTATAGATCATGGGTCTGTCTGTTAGGTATGCTTACTTGCTCAAATGTAATTGGTCTACGTGGTGCTGATGAAAACTTCTAGTGGGTTTGGTGTGTCAGAAGGGGTCCCATTCTAAAAGGATCTACAGCAGGCGTAAAAGTGTACGGAATATTCTAGGTCTTTGAGATCTTACGCCCACCATTAGATTAGGATCTTATCTTTCATGGGACCGATGTCAAGGGATTTGCTGAGGTGTGTGCCTATGTAGTAGCCAAAGTGAATGAAAGATTTATAAGTGGCAAGTTTGGGCCCAGGTTTGATAGAGTATTTGGTGGTTTTGATGAGTTTCACATGTTCACTCATTCACGAAATGATTTGGCGATGCTCCAAACAACTTAGCAATTCAGTGAACGCTTTGTTCGCTGAATCTCTAAATAAATTGGTAGAGGAAGAAAGGATTATGTGACTTAGAGGAGGTCTTTAGTCATGTAGTCATTGAATGACTCAAAGGAAGAAGGGCTCAAGGTGGGTCCAAATATGCTGACGTGCAGAAAAGCTTGATTCTCATTGGTCCAAACATGCCGAGATGGATTTTTGACCATTCAAGGGTTTTATAAACTGTTGCTAGGTTAATCTAAGCTGCTCATTTTTCAGGAAGGAGGAAATATCGACAATCACATTTTAATATGACCGACTAGCCATTGGTTTTCAAAAATTTAAATATGTCTAAGAGGTTTTTGCCAGTATCTAATTTGCAGACCGCGGGCGACAAGGTAGCTCAAGGAATTTATGTCTCTAGGACATTTGCAGTTAAGGGGAGATGATGAGAGAGGTCTGGGTGGACATCTTGGGTCAAGTCCTATCCCTGTGAGGTACCATTCTTGCATTCATGGCAAGACTTTTATGCAGTAGGGTGGGTAAATCCGGGTTGCTTGTTTGCAGGCAACATAGTACAGGCATGAGCATCTAATCGACCATGTTTTGCAGAGATATATTTATGATCAGAAATGATAGTCTTAGGGTTTGGTTATTTTATGTAAAATCTTGTAACCCTAGTTAGGTTTTTGACTCTTGCCTACGTGCAAAAGAGTATGTATATATTGTTTTGGAGCCTTTAGTGATCAGGAGTTGGACAATTTGTAGAAGAAAATTCACCTTTTCTTAAAGGCCATCTATGGTATCATTTCTACCCTCTAGCTCATACAGTTGTATTTTTCCCATTGATGATTCAAATATTGGAGAGGTATTTTGTTACAATCATTCATGTCCCTGTGCTTCCTTGTTTGGATTATCTCTTATTGGATCAAAGTATGTGCATATTTTCAATGTTATTTTAGGGTTCCTGATCACTCTTGCTTTCTACAATTTTGTGTGTTACTATGTTTGATCTAATTTAGATGTTCTTGTGGGTATACCTCAGCCCCCTTAATAGTCTTGTCTCAATCCTACACCGAGTTGTAGAAGTGAATGTCTGTTTATAGGTCATAATTTGTGCCTTATTCTTAGGCCCTCTTATGAAATATTTATGCAAGCCTATTCAATAAGTTGTGACCTACTAGACCTAAGCTTTTCATTGATTTCATTCCTACATACTAAGATCCAAACCCTAATTTCGGTGCATCACCTAGTAGGTAGTTTGCTGTCAAATCATTTCCCTTACAAGCATTCCTTCTATCCCTGTCCCTTCAAAAGTTTACTTTCATGTCTAGAAGCAAATTAAGGTGATTATCCAAGAGGAACCAGCCTAGAATTTGGAGGTCTCATCTCAATTAGCATAGGTCCTAGAACTTGGAGATGATTCCCATGTTATACTAGGTTATCAAGACTACGAGAGCTTGAGACAAAGGTGCAAACTTAGTGTATAACAATTCTGGCACGCTTGGTGGGACTAGTAAAAGATCAGATTGATGTTCAAAGGTGTTCCTATTGGATCATCTAAAAAATGGATTAAAGAAGTTCATTACACAAGAAATATCAGTACAAGCTTAAGCTCAAGGATTCCTCATCTTGGTGCCAGTGTATAGCAATTATGGCACACCTGGTGGGACTAGAAGTTATTCAAATTCAAAGGTATGATATCTCTGATATGCAGATTGCATAGTGTAGGCTTTTAGAAGTCATTCTATCAAGTATATCTGGTGACTCCACTAATTTCAAGGATCCAAGCTACCTTGTTCAAAGTTTTATGAGAAAGATTGAGACTAGAAGCTCAAAGCCTACCCAATTTTTAGAGTTGCCCTCAAAGAGAATTCATAAAGGGAGGACAACTCAAAGAATATCCCCTTCAAGGAGAGTTCAGTCTACACCTCTTGATACCTTAGAAAGGAGACCTTTTCCCTTTCATTCCAAAAGAAGAGGCAGATCTCTAACTAGAGATCTAGAAGAAGATTCCAATCAAGCAGCAAATACAACTCATATAGTTGTCAATCTTTAGATTCCAGCACCTACAATGGCAAGATAGTTTCTTTTGCACCATTCAACCAAGGCATCCCATTGGCCTTTGCTCAACATCATGATGTGCCCTTGGTGGCACTTAAGATTATACCTGATTTCACAGGTGAAGGGCAGACAACTACTTTTGAGCACATAAGAGATGTGAACACCATCTGTAGCATACACAACATTACTCAAGAGGATGTGGCCACAAAGTTATTAGTAGCCTCTTTAAAAGGTAAGGCTCTAGAATGGTTTAGAACTCTAACTATTGGTTCTATTACTTCATGGGATGAGTTAGGGGATGCATTAAGTAAACATTTTGAGGATAAATTAGATAATTTGTCTCTAGTTGAGCAGTTAACAACTATTAAGAGAGACCCTCAAGAGAAAATGACAGATTACAATAGTAGATTCCTTAAAACATGGAATAGAATCCCAGTCTTAGTGAGACCATCAGCTGACCATGCTTTCCTATACTATGTACAAAGTCTAAATGGTCAAATTTCTACCATGATCCAGTCTATGGGTGGTACTTCTCTACCCCAAGCTTTTGACATAGCTGTCAGGGCTGAAAATTGTTTAATTCAAGTAGGTATGATTGCTAGAAGGCCTCCAATGCCCATTTTTCCTAGCCTTCAACCCATTGCACCTGCCCAAGTACCCCCATTTACCCCTATTCCCACCATATTGGCACCTCAAGCTAGTACTAGTGGCCAAGAGTTAACAACAAGCTTCTCTCAAGAGCTGCAAGAGATAAAGAATAGTTAGCAAAGCAGTCAACAAGAAATGACGAACTTGTTGCAGACCTTGACTAAAGAGGTCACAAATCTAAAGAAGCAAGGTCAAGGAATCAGACCACCATTTCAGACACAAGGCTAAGGTCCTAATCAGCAATATCAGAATCAAGGACAACCTTATCAACAAAATAGGCCACCATACCAAGGAGGCTATCAAGGACAAAGAAAAAGTTTTAATTAGAGACCATTCCAGACACATAACCCTGTACCTCTAAATTCTGCTAATCCAGTGAGGGATATGGTTCCTAGTCAAAATAATGTGGCTATGGATAATGAATGGTGTTATCCTTGTAATTAGCCTCATAATCAGGCTACATGTTCAAATGGATGGATGAACCAAGCTCTAATGGCTCAAAATGCCTCACAAGCTCAATCAGAGGGTTCATCCAGTGGATCAGTTCCTCAACAATAATCACAAGAGAATGCGACTGCCCTTTTCAATTGGGAATAACCAGACTTTAATGGAGCCAATGATGAGGTTTCTTTTGTCACCTATATAGGAGAAAAAGGAAGAGCTCAGGACATGGAGAGAGTAGATTCCAATGCTAAGGCTACTACATCTATAGAGCCACTGTAGCAAGCTAATCCCATCACACCTAAGGAGACTCCCGTCATTACAAGTAAAGAAGGCCAGCATTCCAAAGAGGTAGAGCCCATCATGCCAAAGACACAATGAAGAGTACACACTATGACACTATTTAATATTGTAGACAACATGAAGAAGGTGAATGTCACCATGCCCATGTGGGACTCTTTGGCTCTTCCAGGACAACTTGAAATTTTGAAGAAGGCCATGATAGAGGTAGCAACTCCTCAACCTACAAAAGAAGCTGCAAAGCTAGTGTTGGTTAACACTGATCAAGAAAAGGAGGCTCCAAGTAGCAACTCCAAGGCTAATGCCATTCAAGGTAGGAACTCAAAGCCACCTCCCTTTTATGTATCTTTAATCATTGGAAAATATTTAGTACATAATTGTATGGTAGATAGTGGAGCTACTAGCACTGTAATGCCCAAGAAAGTAGTTGACTAGTTAGGACTAAAATATGAGCCCTTCCAAAAGAAGGTTACCAAACTTGATGGATCCTCAGTCAATACTATAGGTGTGGCTAAGGATACTAGTCTAATCCTACATGCTAGTCCTAATTTCTCAATCATCCTTGATATATATATCATAGATCTCCCTGCATTATTTTCTATGTCTTTCAAGGGAGTTTACAGCCAAGATAGGAGGTTACCTATCTTCTGATTGGTCTCACATGTTATTTCATACAAGGTATGGGACCAAGGTCACCATTTAGTTAGAACCATTAGAAGCACACCATATATAACCATATGTATCCAATACCATCAATCTAAATTGCTCTATATTTGATAACAGTGACTTCCAAACAATTAGTGAAGCAGACACAAAAATAGAAAGTATCCCTGGCATTATTCTAGATGCAAGAGCTTCAGAGGCCCAAGAAAATATAATTTGGGATTTTGGTTTGGGAACTTATTTGATACAAGAGAGTGGAGCCATAGAGCCAAGCCTTCTGTAAGAAGACACTGATTCAGAGGATCAGAGCAATCAGGTTTGGGAACTATTTTTTGATGGAGCTAGAAGTAGACATGGTTCTAGTGGTGGTGCTATTTTAGTGTCCCCAAGAGGAGAAAGGTATTATACTACCTTTAGATTCAGTTTCTCCTGCACTAGCAATACTACAGAATATGAAAGTCTAGTCAATGGACTAGAGTGGGCTAGAAAAAGAGGGCTTAAGGCCTTAAAAGTTTATGGTGACAGTGAGTTAGTTGTCAACCAAGTGAGAGGGATAAGTGCAACCAAGAATGACACCATGAAAGCATACAAACATAGAGTTTGGTATGTAATTAAATATTTCCATGCTTTCAATATTGTTGCCATCCCTAGAAAGTTAAATCAAAATGCAGATAGGTTAGCTGCTGTTGGATCCCAATATGACATCCCAAATAGCATTTCAAAAGAAGTGGATCAACAACATATCAAAGTGATTGTTAGACCCTCTATTCCTGATAATGATGTCAATTGGTAGGTGTTTGACAATGATGAACAAATTTTGTAGTTATTTTTTGAAGAAGATGTTTTTTCAGAACACAATCAAGGTACGCTATCACAAAACTATGGTGATCAAGTGATACAACTCAAGTCTAATAAGATGCCTAGAGGTCTTGTCAACTTAGAGACTATCTTCAAAAAGGATGATGAAGTCAAGAAAAACAAAGCCGGCCTGGTAGTTCAACAAGAACATTGTGTTGAATTAGAGTTGGAACCAAGTAAGAGCCTACAATTTGGAAAAGTAAACACTGAATTGGAAAAGCAAGCTTATACCCAATTATTCAAAGAATTCAGTGATATTTTTGCATGGCAATATGAAGACCTCAAAGGTTTTGATCCATTCCTTGCTCAGCACACTATTGAATTAGAACCAAATGCCAAACTAGTGAGGCAGAAGCAAAGGCTTGTTAATCCCAAGCTTGAGCCACTTATGCATAAAGAAGTGCTCAAATTGATAGAGTGGTATCATCTACCCCATTAAGCATGCTAGTTGGGTTTTCAACGTTGTTCCTGTCAAGAAGAAGAGTGGGGAACTGAGGTTATGTGTTGACTTCAGAGATCTAAACAGGGCCTCATTAAGGGACCGCCATCCACTACCCTCTATGGAACAAATCTTACAATGTGTCTCTGGATCTGAGAGATTTTCATTGTTGGATGGCTATTCAGGATACAATCAGATCCTGGTAAATGAAGAGGATCAATATAAGACTACATTTACAACCAAGTGGGGAACCATGGCTTATCAAAATATGCCATTTGGTTTGTCAAATGTAGGTGCTACATTTCAAAAGGCAATGGATATGGCCTTTAAGAGCCTAATGTACAAGTTTGTGTTGGTCTATTTGGATGACATAGCTGTCTATTCAAAGCATGCAGTAGACCATATCAAACATTTGAGAAATATTTTTGAAAGGTGTAGAGAATTTGGGATATCCCTTAATCCCAAGAAATGTGTGTTTGTAGTTCATGAAGGAAAATTATTGGGATATGTAGTATCTAGAGAGGGAATTACAATAGATCCTGAGATAATTGCAGCTATCTTAGAGATACCCTTACCACATCAGAAGAAAAGTCTCCAATCTTTCATAGGAAAGATTAATTTTGTTAGGAGATTCTTGCCTAACATTGCAGATTTACTCAAGCCTTTGACAACCATGTTAAAGAAGAGTTCAACTTTCAGTTGGACCAAAGAAGGGAGAGTCAATTTCCAAGCCATCAAAAAGGCCTTAACAGAAGCCCCTTTTCTCCTAAACCCAAATTTCAATAAGGATTTCATTCTTTATGCTTATGGAGGTCATGATGTCATATTTGCAATGTTGACTCAAGAAAATTCAGATGGATTGGAGTAGCCTATTGCTTTCTTTAGCAAAGGTCTAGAGGAATATGAATAGAGATACTCTTTTGTAGAGAAACATGTACTTGCTGTGGTAAAAAACCTTAAAAATTTTAGATATCTATTGACCCACAGCAAGGTACATTTAAAGGTTACTCATCCAAGTGTCAAAGAATTTTTGCTTTCCAAAGACCTTAATGAGAAAAGAGCTGGTTCAATCACCAAGGTGATGGAATATGACATTGATATTCAAACTACCAAGCTAGTTAGAGGAAGAGGTCTTTGTGAGCATTTGGTAGAGGATGAAAGTTCAAAGAAATTAGAGCAAATGGATGCATCTCTGGTGGTGCATTCTACAAAAGAACAAGCCAAGGCAACAACCTGGTTGCCTAATATGATCAATTATTTGAAGATAGGACAATGTCTTGCAGGCCTAGATTTAGAAAAAAGAAGGTATTATAGGTTATAATCTATTCCTTTTGTGCTGATTGATGATGTTCTTTTTATAAAGGATCACAATGGTGTCCTTTTGAGATGCATAGGTTCAAAAAAGATAGCTGATGTCCTATTTGAGTTTCATGATGGACCTTCTGGAGGTCACTTTTCTCCTAGGACTACTACTTTTAAAATCATGAGGGCTGGATACTATTGGCCATCTATCTTTAAGGATAGTCATGATTATGTCAAAAATGTATCGAGTGTGCCATGTTTGTAGGAAAAGAAAGGCTTGCAGCCTTACCCCTACAACCAGTCAGAATAGAGCAGCCCTTCATGAAGTGAGGTATAGATTTTATTGGAATGATTAATCCCCCATCTAGTGTAGGCCATAAATGGATAATTACTGCAACTGATTACTTCACCGGATGGACAAAGGCAATTTCTTTAAAAGAGGCCAATGAGAGTGATATCCTAAGCTTTTATGATGACTTAATTCATAGGTTTGGCACTCCTAATTCCATAATCTTAGATAATGCCTTAGCATTCATAGACCTCAAAGTCTCAGAATGGGTAGTCAAGAATGGCATCTATCTAAATACTAGTTCAAATTATTACCCTCAAGACAATGGCTTAGCAGAATCAACCAATAAGAATTTGATAAAAATAATCAAGAAGACTCTGGAAGAGAATCAGAGAGATTAGCATACAAAGCTCAAATTTGCCTTGTGGTTAGACATAATTACCCCAAAGAAAATCATTGGTAATTTTCCTTACATGTTAGCGTATGGAAAAGTGGCTAAGTTGTCCATTTCAATAGAATTACCAACTCTGGACTTAGCTACTCAATATGCCTTGTTTGATGAAGAGGATCCCTTACAAATCAAATATGCTCAATTGATGGAGTTAGAAGAACTCAGAGGAAAGTCAATGCAAGATATGGAGTTTCATTAGGTTCATACAAAGAGGAGTTTTGAAAAAAGAGCTAGGATAAAAAATTTCAAAGTTGGAGATGTAGTCCTCAAGTGGGATGAGTTCAGGTCTAAGCCTGGTAGGCACACAAAGTTTGATTCATTTTGGGATGGACCATTTGTTATAATAGAGTGTAAGGGAACCAATGCTTTTCAGCTTTCAACGCTGGAAGGAGATGCCTTGCCAATCACAGTGATTGGATTCCACTTGAAGCCCTGCTTTGAGGTTAATCCCTCCCTGTAAATTCTTGTAGATATGTGTTTCTTGTCTTCTTTCCCTTTTTCTAGCCTAGTTTTCCTACTTTCCAAGAAGTGCTCGTACACAAGTTTGTCTTGCTATTCAGTTTTGTCCCTTTGTAGAATTTTTTTGTTTAGAATGACCCCATGCCTAATGGATATTTCAAGGCCATAGGTTTTCCATGTCAAGCAGGCTGACATCTAGCAGAAATCACCAAAATCTTGCCCTAAATTTCCTATTCTACAAATTTGGACAAAATCTATTTTAAGGTCTCTTTTTTACCCCTACCAAGCATCCCTAAAATTTTCATGGCCTCATGTTTTGTTTCTTGGCCTCTGTAATTATTTCAAGCCCATGGTCTGCAGGTCTAAAAATTCATAAACTAGTCATTATAGGCCAAAACCCTTGAAAACCCTAGAGCCTCATTCTAATTCCTTGTTACTTTATCAACAACTTAAGTGACTAAAGGGGCATGTGCGTATTAAGTTTCCTCTTGTTCACCAATTCTCTTATTCTTTCCAACGGTCACCTTTTCTTCTTGTGAACTGGCAGTTCCTTATTCTCCTGGTCGTGAAATTAAATGGCGGTACCCTAAGTTACTCAGTGACTCCATGATTTTCCCTCAGTCAGGCATTCACTTAATGAAACCCTGGGTTCATGCTTGATTTAGTGAATTAGTGAACTTCCTTTTTTTGCGTATTCATTCAACTTAACCACAATTCATCAAAGTATTTCGTGAATGAAATTGCCTTGTTCGCTGATTCGCCAAGTCAAAGTGGGGTTAGTTCTATAGACAATGGTGAGTTTCTACATCGGACAATTGTCTTATGATCAGAAGGAATATTCTAGGGTCATGAGGAGATGAGACTAGCCATAGATTTGGTATCAGGGTTTTGTCTTCAGTCGGTGGTTACTTTTCCTATTCAGTGATTTAGCGAATGTAGTGGTTCGCATAGTCTCTTAATTCTAGCGATTAAGCCCTTGACAGCTAGTGACTCAGTGAGTAGTTAATTCCCTTCAGTTGTGCAATCATTGAGTCTTTCAGTGGTCTCAGATAACTAAGGGTCCCAATTAGCAAGATCTATGGCCGGCGTGCATTCTCATAGGTTTATGTCAGAGCATCAGATCATGGGCCGACCGTCGATCTTGATTTTTTGTCAGAGCTTCGTTCAGTGGGTCCTTTCTTTTTGACATGCTCACATCCAATTGGTCCACATAGTGATGAACTAGGACATGTTAGTGGGTCCTGATCCTTTCAGAAGGCTAAAGTACAATAGGATCTCATGGTTGTCACTACGCCACTAGGATAATATGCACACTTTTTAAGTCAGCGGTTTAGTGACAACCGTCCAATGTTCTTTCTGCAAATTATGGGTTTGTCTGTTAGGTATTTTGACTTGCTCAAATGTAATTGGTCCACATGGTGCTAATGAAAACTTCCAGTGGGTCTGGTGTGTCAGAAGGGGTCCCGGTCTAAAAGGATCTACGACTAGTGTAAAAGCGTAAGGAATATTCTGGGGAATTGAGATCTTACGCTTGTCGTTAGATCAGGATCTTATCTTTCATGGGTCCAATGTTGAGGGATTTGCCAAGGTGTGTGCCTACAAAGTGGCCGAAGTGAATGAAATATTGCCAAGTGGCAAGTTTGGGCCCAGGTTTGATAGAGTATTTGGCAGTCCTGATGAGTTTCACATGTTTGCTCATTCACGAAATGATTTGGCAGTGCTCCAAACAACTTAGCGATTCAGTGAACGCTTTGTTTGCTGAATCTCTAAATAAATTGGTAGAGGAAGAAAGGATTATGTGACTTAGAGGAGGTCTTCAGTCGCGTAGTCATTGAATGACTTAAAGGAAGAAGGGCTCGAGGTGGGTCCAAATATGCTGACGTGTAGAAAAGATCAATTCTCATTGGTCCAAACATGCCGAGATGGATTTTTAACCATTCAAGGGTTTTATAAACTATTTTCAAGTTAATCTGAGCTGCTTGTTTTTCAGGAAGGAGGAAATATCGATGGTCACATTTTAATATGACCGGCTAGCCATTGGTTTTCAAAAATTTAAATATGTCTAAGAGGTTTTTGCCAGTATCTAATTTGTAGACCGTGGGTGGTGAGGTAGCTCAAGGAATTTACATCTCTAGGACATTTTTAGTTAAGGGAGAGAGGTCTAGGTGGCCATCTTGGGTCAAGTCCTATCCCTGTGAGGTACCATTCTTGCATTCATGGCAAGAATTTTGTGTAGTAGGGTGGGTAAATCTGCGTTGCTTGTTTGCAAGAAACATAGTATAGGCATGAGCATCTGATCAACCATGTTTTGCAGAGATATATTTATGATAAAAAATGATAGTCTTAGGGTTTGGTTATTTTATGTAAAATCTTGTAACCCAAGTTAGGTTTTTGACTCTTGCCTGTGTGCAAAAGAGTATGTATATATTTTTTTGGAGCCTTTAGTGCTCAAGAGTTGGACAATTTGTAGAAGAAAATTCACCTTTTCTTAAAGGCCATCTATGGTATCATTTCTACCCTCTAGCTCATACAGTTGTATTTTTCCCATTGATGATTCAAATATTGGAGAGGTATTTTGTGACAATCATTCATGTCCCTATGCTTCCTTGTTTGGATTATCTCTTATTGGATCAAAGTATGTGCATGTTTTCAATGTTATTTTAGGGTTCCTAATCCCTCTTTCTTTTTGCAATTTTGTGTGTTACTATGTTTGATCTAATTTAGATGTTCTTGTGGGTATACCTTAGCCCCCTTAATAGTCTTGTCTCAATCCTACACCGAGTTGTAGAAGTGAATGTCTGTTTTAAGGTCATAAGTTGTGCCTTATTCTTAGGCCGTCCTATGAAATATTTATGCAAGCCTATTCAGTAAGTTGTGACCTACTAGACTTGAGCTTTTCATTGATTTCATTCCTACATACTAAGATCCAAACCCTAATTTCAGTGCATCACCTAGTAGGTAGTTTTCTTTCAAGTCATTTCCCTTACAAGCATTCCTTCTATCCCTTTCCCTTCAAAAGTTTACTTTCATGTCTAGAAGCAAATTAAGGTGATTATCCAAGAGGAACCAGCCTAGAATCTAGAGGTCTCATCTCAGTTAGCATAGGTCCCAGAACCTGGAGATGATTCCCATGTTATACTAGGTTATCAAGACTACGAGAACTTGAGATAAAGGCACAAACTTAGTGTATAACATTAATAAAGAAAAGCAAGATTTGACCATCTAAGGGTCTATCAAAAGTGAATGTATTGAGGTTACAATAATGAGGTTCGACATCAAGAATTTTAGGTCAGTGATATCATTCTAAGAGAAAACCCAAAGAATCAATAACATCAAGAACACAAGGGAAAATTTGAACCTAACGAGCTAGGTCCTTTTGTTATTATTGTAACATTTGGTTTTGGAGCTTATCAATTGGCTACTCTAGAAGTAAATTTTCTTAGAGAGCCTCACAATGCTCTGCACCTAAAAAGATTCTACAGCTAGACATTCTTCTTCCTATATAATAATCTATGATCTTGAAAAAATTCTAAAAAGCATATAAAGCCCTGAAAAAATCCTAAAAGCATATAAAGTCCTAAAAAAAATCCTAAAAATCCTAAAAATTCATAAGAAAAATGATCATCCTAGTGAAAACCTGGACATAGGCAGCTTGATGTATCCAAAAAAATTAAATATTCAAAAAAAAAAAAGAAAAGAAAAGAAAAATCAGAAAATGAGAAAATAGTGCCTTTGTGAAAACTTGGAAACATGCACCCTGGTAGAAAAAATAAATAATCCAAAGTGGTGAAAACTTGGAAAATAGGCATCACTTGTAATCAACACTCCATCTATCAATGTGTGGCTAATCTCTTTTGTTTCCATCCATCTCTCTTTTTGTCTCCTTGTAATGTCATGAGCTGGAACTAGTCTTAGTCTTTTCCTTGTTACTTTTTTTTTTTCTAGGGGAAATCATACGCCTATCTGAGCTATCAATGCTTTATCACTTGGTCAATTTCTTGAGCTTAATCTAAGTAAGTAAATCATTCTTCCTGATGGGCAATTTATCTCTAACACTACTTGGTGTTTTTCAACACCCCAATCGTATAGTGTTTCTTAACACTACCAATCTGGACATCACTGTATTTATCAACACATAATAGATCTTGTACTATCCACTACACACTTTCACTTTGACATTGGAAAAAAGGTATTTCTTAACACCCATCACAAATTACATCCTAGAAAACTAAAAATGATTGAGATATCTTAAGCTATTTTCTTGTGTGCTATTTCTTATCATTGATTTTTATTTTCAAAATCTTCTAAGGTCATTCAATGATGTCTACTTAACTAGATAATTACTACTGGTGGCATAACATGTTTTCATTGATTTATACTTGTGGTGTGATTTCAATGATCCTTCATTGTCTAATAAAATGGGTGTCTATGGTAAGAGCGTCTATCATGATTAGAACATTGCACATACCTCAACCCTCTTTATTTGAATGCTTAGGTGAGGTTTGAATTATATCCTTGTTTGTTTCTTGTGTATAGCATGTACAATGATACGCCCAGTTATCTTGGTAGCTTGTGCCTTGATACAAGTGTTTTCTTACAATATTAACTTGGAAACTATGTTCAAGTCATCTCAACGCATATGTCTTAATGCTTACATGTATTTCCTACATCTTATCTGATAAGGTCATATTCATATCTTCATCATGTCTCTTACACCAATGAAGTTTGTACTGACCTCTGATGTCCCAAACACTCAAATGATGAAAAATAAATGGCTATAGAATCAATGAATTGACTCATGTCTTAGGTTGCATTTCATTCTAGGGTTGCATGTAGTTTTTAATTTCCATTCTTGCTAGAGCTATGCTTTCTTTTCATCATTCCTTCCTCCCCATTGAGGCAGTTGACTTTGAATCATTATCTTTGACTCTGAATCTATTTTCAGGATCGAAATCAAAATCTAAGTGTTGGAGATTTGCCAGCAGGCTAGTACTGACTGTATGTTTGTCATTGATGACAACATATGGAAAGTAGCATGTGTGGAAGTCTTATGCAGTAAGCTTTCAATATATGTAACATGGACATGATATCATGGGTGCAGAGGTTAACTTTTAGTATAGATAGTTATATAGCAGTTGGTGTCAGCAGTGTTTCTGACAGAGTAACAGATAGTATTCTATGTATGGTTGTTTGTATAGTTATCATGGAGCCTTGCACACTTGGATATGTGTTGAAGACATGTTAGTGATGTTTTAGTTATGGATGCATAGTCTATTGATGAGTAGAAGTGAAGTTATGTAGTCGCTATTCACCAGCAGTAGTTTCCTTTGTTTGTTCAAAAGAGCCGACAAAGATTTTATTGGTTCTTGAGTTGTGCCCATCTTTAGGGTATGTGCCCTTAGATTTAAGCTTGGAGAAGTGTTATTGATGTTTGGTTAAGAGTGCATGAGTTAATTCAGCTTACAGATAAAGTTCCTATTGTTTTGGTAGAGCCGACAATGTGTAGCGTGCATCTACAATTATTTTATTAGACAGGTCCCATAATGTGTTGCGTGCATAGTAGAGCTGAAATAATGTTTATTGGAGTTTTTTTTATGGTTTCTCTAATATGATTTCAAGTTGGTTCTAATAGGCTGACTTGATTATATCATTTGGAGAAAGATATTTAAAGGCAGTCATTTGTGATTGTTGAAGAGTGGTTCATGGTTGATTAAAAAGAGCAGAGAAGAGTGTGCGAAGTGTTGAGCCATTGGAAGAAGGTCTATGTGACCAAGTAAAGTACTTGTGCTATTCATTAGAATTGATCCAGATAGCAGGTCAAAGCGTAGTTCACCAAGATCTAGATATAGTGTGTATCTATTATTTAGAAGGTTGTAGCCTTCACCCATTTGAGCAGTGAGCTCTTGGACAGTGCGTCCTCTCCCCTAATAGGGACAATTGTAAAAGACTCCTAATAGGGTCTGACTCTTGACCAGGTTGACTGTACTTAATATATTGTAAAGTTACTCCTAACATGGTAAAGGATCTTCTAACAAGGATCATTATACACTAGTACAAAATATTAGTGGGTATCAAGTCCCACCAGGGTTTTTACCTATTTGGGTTTCCCTGTAACCAAAATATTGGTGTTGTGTTCATGTGTTCTTTCATTGTGTTTATGCTTTATGTTTAAGTATACTTAATTAGATAAAGAATTGAATCTTGTAGATAACTAATTCACCCCCCCCCCCTCTTAGTTATCTCTTGGGACTATTCCTAACAATTGGTATCAAAGCCAAGTGCCTCAGAGAGAAATTTTAATAGCTTGAGGTTGATCAGATGGCGTACTTTAGGAAAGAAAGTCCTAAGTTCGATGGAGAGAATTATCTTGATTGGAAGAACAAGATGTTGACTCATTTGTAGTGCATTGCTTTTGAAGTTTTTAATGTAACTATCAAAGCAGCCAAGATTCCTACTTTAGAAGACCTTGCAAAAGATGATTCTAATGACACACAAAAGGAATTGTTTCATCAGAATTCTATTTCCAAAGAAGCCCTTATCAGCGCCCTATCTTATCATGAATTTTTAGAAGTAAAAAAGGTAGATATAGCCCATAAAATATGGAAGCACCTAGAAGACATATTTGAAGGAGAAAAACAAGCAAAGGATGCACACAGAAAGACATGGAAGAAAAGATACAATGCATTAGAGATGTTGCCTGAAGAAAATATTAGAGCTTACAATCAGAGGATTAATGAAGTAGTTGCTGGAATCAGGAACAATGGTGGAGAGATTTTAGAAGAGGACATTATGGACAAGTTAATGAATACTCTTAGATCAACATCTTTGATGAGACCATGCAGCTTACATCAAATTTCAAGAGAGAGACCTTGATCAGCAAAATCTCAGCTTTTGAGATTTCAAGATTGAAGACAAAACCAAAGAGTGAGACAACTTTCAAAGCAATAGTTCATGGTAAAAAATTTGCAAACACTTCTGGTAATTTTGATGATGATGATGAAGAGAAAACATTAGATGATTTTATTGCTATGATTACCAAAAGAGAAAAGAAAGGAAAAGGAAAATATGAAGGTCAATTACCATTTAAGTGCTTTTCATGTAATAAGATTGGTCACTTTGCATCTAAGTGTTCCACTAGAGCTAGAAAGTTCAAAAAGGATTACAAGCCTAAGTATTCTAAGGAATGCTAGTATGTTGGAGAAGGAGTTTCAGATTAAGAATCTAGTGAAGAAGAAATTGGATTCATTGCTATTATAGACAAAATGAATAACAAGACAATTCATGAAGATAAGAAAGAGAATCAAGAGCTAGCATTGATTTCACAAGCTGACATAAGGACAAACTGGATTATAGACAATGGTTGTTCACATCACATGATAGATGATAAAGGGAGGTTTATTCATTTGGACAAATACAATGGCAGTATGGTCAAATTTGGAGACAACACTCCTAAACCAATAGTTGGTAGAGGAGCCATCACCTTGGATGGAAAGAATAGTACTAATGATGTTCTTTATGTTGATGGTTTGAAACATAACCTCCTCAATGTTGGACAGTTACTTAGAAAAGGCTATCAGTTGGACTTCAAAGATGACAAATGTATCATTAACAACAAGGATGGTGTTATGATTGCATTAGGCTCAAAGACAAGAGGTAATGTTTTTCAACTCAATTCAGAAGGAAGTTTTTTTTTTATTAAAGTTGATGACAGTTGGTTGTGGCATAAAAGACAATGTCATATCAATTTTGATAACATAGTAAAGATAAGAAATGTTAAGGTAGTAAGAGATCTACCTAGCATAGCAAAGCAAGTTGATACTATATGCAGGGAATGTGTGATGGGGAAGCATGTGAGAAATTCTTTTAGGAGCAAGTAAAATTCAGTAGAGAACAAGTTGGATCTGATTCATGTAGACCTATGTGGTCCAACTCAAATAAGATCATACTATGGTGAATGGTATTTCATTTTGTTTGTTGATGATTATACTAGGATGATGTGGGTTGCATTCTTGAAAGATAAGTCAGAAGCATTTGAGAAATTCAAAATATTCAAAGCTAAGGTTGAGAATGAATCTAGACTAAAGATAAAATGTTTGAGATTGGATAGAGGGGGAGAATTCACCTCTGACAGATTCTATGAGTACTGTGAAGAAAATGGCATAAAGAGATAGTTAAGTGCACCTAGAACCCCTCAGCAGAATGGAATTGCAGAAAGAAGGAATAGGATCATTCTTGATAGAGCACACACCATTATCATAGAAGGGAAAGTTGCACACACCTATTGGAGAGATGTGGTCAATACAACAGTTTATACCATCAAGAGAATCCAATTGAGGCCAAGAACTAATAAAACACCTTATGAGCTATGGTTTGGTAATATTCCCATAGTAAAATACTTCAGAATCTTTGGAAGCAAGTGCTGCATCAAGATGGATAAAGTAGTAGGAAAGTTTGATGCAAGAAGTGATGAAGGTATTTTTCTTGGTTACTCTACTAAAAGAAAAGCTTATAGATGTTTCAATTTAAGATTGAAAAAGATCATAGAAAGTGCTCATGTAAAGATTGATGAAAATTTTATGATTCAAGAAAGATATCATGATTACTCACCCATGATTGAAGAAGAACCTAGACCCTCCACTAGTGAGACAGTTATTGAAGAAATGTTTGACAGTATTGATGTGTTATTCAATGACCCTAAGACAAGTGAAGAAAATACTCCTAAGGTTGATGAGTCAACGTTACCTAAAGTTCCAAAGTTTACATCAAGAAATCATTCCAAGGCAGACATCATTGGAGATCAGAGCAGCAAAGTCTTAACAAGATCACAAGTAAAGAACTCAGCTAGTAGTGAAGCGGTATGTTTACTATCTTAGATTGAACCTTTAAGTGTTGAAGATGCTTGTAATGATTCAAATTGGCATGATGTTATGAAAGAAGAAATTGATAATATTATTAACAATGACACTTGGGAACTGGTCCCAAGACCTAGTGATAAGAATGTGATTGGAACAAAGTGGATATTTAAAAACAAGATGAATGAAGATGGTACAATAGTAAGAAATAAAGCAAGATTAGTATGTAAGGGATATACACAAAGAGAAGGCATTGACTATTCAGAAAAATTTGCACCTATGAGTAGATTAGAAGCTATCAAGTTGTTTCTAGCCTATGCTACAATCAAAAACTTCAAAGTTTATTAGATGGATGTCAAGTCAGCATTCCTGAATGGAGACTTAAAAGAAGAAGTATACATTGAGCAGCTAGAAGGATTCACCTTATCAGACAAACCTGATATGGTATGCAGATTGAAGAAGGCCCTCTATGGACTTAAGAAAGCCCCTAGAGCATGGTACGAGAGACTAGATGGATACTTAACAAAGATTGGATTCAAGAAAGGAGCAACAGATTGTAATCTATCATTAGAGAGATATCTGAAGTTTTACTACTTCTAGCTATATTTGTTGATGACATTATCTTTGGAGGTAATGACAAAATCAGTGCTAAATTTGCCATAGAAATGCACAATGAGTTTGAGATGAGTATGATTGGTCCTATCAAGTACTTTTTGGAACTAAATGTGTAGCAGACAAAAAAAGGAATTTTCATAAATCAATCAAAGTATGTGAAAGAGATACTGAATAAATTTAAGATGGATGATTGCAAGCCACTAGGAACTCCTATGATCACTGGATGCAAGCTTGAAAAAGAATATGACTCACTAGTAGTTGATATAACATTGTATAAGTCTATGATTGGTAAACTCATATATCTTACTCAGACTAGACCAAACATTTCCAATGCAGTTGGCATAGTTGGAAGATTTGCAATAAAACCTAAACAATGTCACCTCATGGCAGTAAAAATAATATTTAGATACTTGAAAGGCATTATAGATTATGGTCTGTGGTATCCTAATTTAGAAAATTTTGATGCAGATTGGGCAGGATGTGTTGATGATAGAAAGAGTACTTCAGGTGGAGCAATGTTTCTTGGTGAAATATTTGTCACTTGGATAAGAAAGAAACAAAATTTTATTCCTCAATCAATAGAAAAAGTGGAGTATGTTGCAGCAGCCTTGAATTGTTCTACAATTGTTTGGATCAAGCTAATGATAAAAGATTTTGGAATTTAGATTGATTATCCTATTATTATTCACTGTGATAACACTAGCACTATCAATATGTCAAAGAACCTTGTGATGCATGCAAAGACAAAGCACATAGAGATCAAGTATCACTTCCTAAGAGAGAAAGTGGTAGAGAAAGAAGTCAAGTTGGACTATGTGAGTACTAAAGATTAGTTGGAAGATATATTCACAAAGCCCTTGCCTAAGGATACTTTTGAGTATCTCAGGGAGAAGTTGGGAGTAATTCCCTTCCCTAATTCTGCTTAGAAGAAAGAAGGAAAGGCATCAGTCCTTTGGGACTGATGTAAGGTTGACTACTCTACCTCAAGAGTAGTACTGGTGCTTAAAATGAATGGCACCTTTTTCCATTGATGTAAAAGGGGGAGTAATATATAGAGTCATGAAAAACATAAGAAAAAAGAGGAGTAATATACTAAGGGGGAGCAACATTTAGTTATGACAGTAGTATAGTTGAGGAAATGGAGAATATTAGAAAATATTACAGCAAATAGAGGATTCATCCTTGGGGGAGTTTTGAAGAGGAAATGGAGAATGTTATAAAAGAAATGTTCATTTGGGTTGGTGGTGGTTTTTCATTCCACATGTTGCCATCAATGCCGAAGGGGGAGATTGTTGGAGATTTTCCAGTAGGCTAGTACTGACTGTATGTTTGTCATTGATGACAACATATGAAAAGTAGCATGCGTGGAAGTCTTATGTAGTAAGATTTTAGTATATGTAGCATGGACATGATATCAACATGATATCATGGGCGCAGAGGTTAACTGTTAGTACAAATAGTTATATAGCAGCTGGTGTTAGCAGTGTTCCTAACAGAGTAACATGTAGTATTCTATGTATGGTTGTCCGTACAGTTATCATGGAGCCTTGTGAGCTTGGATATGTGTTGAAGACATGTTAGTGATGTTTTAGTTATGGATGCATAGTTTGTTGATGAGTAGAAGTGAAGTTATGCAGTCGCTATTCCCCAACAATAGTTTCCTATGTTTGTTTAGAAGAGTTGACAAAGATTTTATGAATTCTTGAGTTCCTCCTATCTTTAGGGTATGTGCCCTTAGAGTTAAGCTTGGAGAAGTGTTATTGATGTTTAGTTAAGAGTGCATGAGTTAATTCAGCTTATAGAGAAAGTTCCAGTTATTTTGGTAGAGCCGACAGTGTGTAGTGTGCATCTACAATTATTTTATTAGACAGGTCCCAGAATGTGTTGCGTGCATAGTAGAGCCGACATAATGTTTATTGGAGTTTGTTATGGTTTCTCTAATATGATTTCAAGGTGGTTCTAATAGGCCAACTTGATTATATTATTTGGAGAAAGATATTTATAGGCAGTCATTTGTGATTGCTAAAGAGTGGTTCATGGTTGATTAAAAAGAGCAGAGCAGAGTGTGCAAAGTGTTGAGCCATTGGAAGAAGGTCTATGTGACCAAGTAAAGTACTTGTTCTATTCATTGGAACTGATCCATACAGTAGGTCAAAGCACAGTTCACCAAGATCTAGATATAGTGTGTATTTGTTATTTAGAAGGTTGTAGCCTTCGCCCATTTGAGTAGTAAGCTCTCAGACAGTGTGTCCTCTCCCCTAATAGGGAAAATTGTAAAAGACTCCTAACAGGTTCCAAACCTTGACTAGGTCTACTGTACTTACTATATGTAAAGCTACTCCTAACAGGGTAAAGGATCTTCTAACAAGGATCATTATACACTAGTATAGAATATTAGTGGGTATCAAGTCCCACTGGGGTTTTTACCTATTTGGGTTTCCCCATAACCAACATATTGGTGTTGTGTTCATGTGTTCTTTCATTGTGTTTATGCTTTATGTTTAAGTATACTTAATTAGATAAAGAATTGAATCTTGTAGATAATTGATTCACCCCCCCCCCTCTCAGTTATCTCTTGGGACTATTCCTAACACTAAGATCATTTTATTGTCGAATGCAGTTGATCACTAATGTTATCACTTCCTTCCTGCTTCCATCTTCTTTTTTCCTTTCCATTCTTATCATGAGGGTTAATGACATTATATAAAATATTCTTCATCAATCAAATCTCCTAATATGTAAAACTAGCAATTGAACCAAGTATTTATCAATCAAGTCAATCAATGAATAAACATCATTGATTGGGGCATCTAAGATTCATCAAGAACCATATAAAGTTGAGGTTATCCACATCTCTCTCTGAAAGAGTGATCTCATCACTTCATATTAGGTCACTCTAACAAGCATCTTTTCAATCTCTTTGGGAATATTAGGCTCATTAGGGTCCATATTAATTAATTTGGTATTGTCTCTCAGGTGATTGGCTTCCTCAGAATCCTTGTCAACGTAGCTATCTCAAAGCTCTCTAATAGATATTCAATCTCATCACTTCATATAATAATGGATACTTTTTTCTCACTCATTAGTCTCCACTCAATCAAGTTCAGAGCTGATATCTCTTATCTATCTTTATTCAATCAAGTTCAGAGTCGGTTCCATGTCTATTATCTATTATTTGAATCAACATGATACTCGCACATCAATTCAAAGAGGTGATAATTTAATCACCTAAAAATTTTCTAGTAGAACCTAAGCCCCTATTTTAGATCAAATTGCCTCTAATTGAATCCTAAATCTTAAAGGCATATTCACTAGACATAATTGTGCTAAGTAACCCATAAAATCCCCTTTGGATAATTAAAATAAAAAATAAAAATCTTATATCAAGCTTATACTATGGTATAATTTATAGAGATTTCATATTTATTTAATTTCTATAACATTGCTTTTAATATAAAGTTTCTACACTTTTATTAAAATAACACATTCACATGTGTGCACATACTTAATCCTAATAAATTAGCAATTAAAGGAGATTAGTGCTTTCAAAATTTCTATTTTTTCTTATTCTTGCCTAACATCTCTTTTGCCTCTTAATCCTCACCACTCATTTCTACCTAACCTTGCATCTCCTTCATTCTCCTTTTGCCTCTTCATCTCAATCACACATTCTTTTTCCTCTTAATCTCCACACTTCATTTTTGAGGCAAATCCTTTAAAAGGAATCTCTTCCTTGGCTCAAGGGTTCCATCTTAATTATGCTTGATGTCCCAATCTTGAACATTCTTGCATTCTTTCTTTCTTGCATTCTTAGAGTAATCTTGTTAAATTTGAATTCCTAGCTCTTAGTTTATATAATTTATATTCTCATAAATCTCTTGCATTCTTTGTTTACTTCGTTATTAGCATAATCTTGTTAGGAATAATAGTCCATAATACAACTAAGAGGGGGGGTGAATCAGTTGTATGACAGATTATTAAATTTTAAACTTTAAGTAGTAGCAATATTAGATCCAATGAACATAATGAATGCCAACACAATATTTTGGTCTCGGGGAAACCTTATTAAAGGTAAAAACCCTTTTGGGAATTAGGACCCACAAATTATGTACTGAGAGTATAGTTATCCTTGTTAGAAGATATAGCCCTGTTAGGAGCTTATTGAAACATTACAGTACATAGTCCTTGTTAGAGGACATACCCTGCTAGGATTCAAGAAGAAAGGGAGGGCTCACTGCCCAAAGAAGGTTAAATCCACCTTTAGAACTCATTGTTCACAACACAAGTGTATATGAAGAAATACACAATCTTTTGAACTTTTAGTAGCAATTATCTTTTCTTGATCAGTTCCAATGAAGTCCACCAACAAAACTCTTCTCTACATATAGCAAACACAAGCTCACAACTTTTACAATCTCTCTATATCATCTTCTTCTCATCCATATCTTTTCCAAAGAAGAGACCTTTCATTTCTACCTTATTACAATTCTCATAAGCAGGTCGGCCCATAAGGATTTCCTAATTATAAATAATTACATAAACCCTTGCTAAGATACACATGGTATCTAGAACAAGTATAAAATGATTACATTACAACAATTAAGGACCGACATCCTTAATTCAAGTTTTCCATCCATCATACATGCTACATCTCTATAGTCATCTTCCAAATAGATCACCTCCAAAATATATGCCATAGATGATGTCATCCTACTTTTTGTACCTTGCACAGCTCATAGAACATTATTCAATACTCTATCTTTCATCTCTTAAGTTTGTATATACTTATTCCATATTTCTTGTAAGCTATACACAAAACATAGAGACTAACTTTGTCATTTCTCATTGTCACAGTCAGTGACCAGTTTTCACCAAAACATCTATAACTTATCCAATATAAAACAATACATGATGAATTCTTGGATATAAGATCACAACACCCTTCTGAACTCTCATCAGTCTTCGCAACATCTAAAACATCCATATAGTGTCCATACACTATGGTAACTAGCCTGATCTCCTCCTAGAAATATATGTTGACATTAGTGACAAAACATAGATGACAACAATATGAATGCCCATTCAATAACATAGTGATTAAATATATTAAATTTCTCAATCACCACCCATGCATTAGAAATATCCAATAAATCTTGCATTTGTTAATCTAGCTTGATTTGTTGCATTGTTTCATAGCATATCTCTTGCACTCCCATTCTAGAATACTAGTTGTTTGCATCCATTCTAGCTTAAATCTCTCATTATAACTTTGTTAATCTTGCATTGTAGTGCATTTCTAGTTTTTCATTTGCATTTGAATCTTCCATTTTGGAGTAGTCAAGTCATTAATCCTTCATGCCAATTGGATGAGCATCATGAGAAGGATTAAAATCACTTCAACTAGGAAGTAATAAGATGATTTTGGGAATTTAGTTGGTTCATTTAATATGACCTCCTATAGCTAAATTATTCAGATAATGGCTTATTGAGTATTAGTTATTCCTTAATTTGAATACTAGTTTTTTACCACACAAATAGTTTGAGAGGAAAATATGATGAAATAAGAATGGAAGACAATGAGAACATTAAACAATATAGTCTAAGAATCAAAGAAATTGTTGGTTCTATTCGAGGTGCTAGAGGTAATCTTCCTGAGGAGGATTTGGTATGAAAAGTTTTAATAACCTTATTACCTTAGTATTCTATTGGAGTTTAAGCTATTCAAGAGCTCAGCTGTAGGAACCATCATTATTACTCTTCATGCACTAAAAGGAAAGTTAACTTCATTTGAGCTAAGTAATTATGATAATAGATTGCCAAAAGTTGAAGCTTCTTTCAAGTCATGATTGAATCTTGATTAATCTAGAAAAGGAAAGGACATATCTAAATTCTCTTCTGCATATTACTCTAAATATTATGAATCTATTTTATCTGAAGAAAGAGAACATGAAGCATTAGAAACCTTATTTGGTAAAAGGATGCCTAGAGGAAAAGGTAAATATAAGGGTAAGATACCTTTAAAGTGTTTTTCATGTAATAAGATTGGACATATTGCCTCTAGATTCCTTGATAATGAAAGGAAGGAAATGCCAAGGAGATTCAAGGATAATAACAAGAAGGCTTGTTATCTCGATGAGGAAGGTGTTATAGATGATGAATTTGATGGTAGAGATGAAGAATAAATTGTATTTGGTGTTGTAAATGAATAACTCTCTGGAAAAGGTGAGAAAACATTAGTTTCAAGAATGAATCAAAGAAGTAACTGATTATTAACAATGGATGTACTTGTCATATGACCCGTGATAGAAGAAAATTTATCAAAATGGAGGAATGTGATGGAGGATTGATAAGATTTGGTAATGATGCTCCTCATTTGGTAAAAGGTAAGGGATCTATTGCTTTGACTGATAAAATAAACTATGATGATGTTTATTGGGTTGATGGTTCGAGATATAATCTGTTAAAGAACAAAGGATATAGTTTAGAGTTCAATGGAGGTACATGTAGGATCATTGGAAAATTAGGAGAATTGATTACTACCAATGAATAGACTAAAGGTAACTAGTTCTATTTGAATTCTACTATTAAGAATTGTTTGATTGCTAAGATTGAAGATTTTTGGATATGGCATAAAAGGTTTTTTTCATCTAAATTTTGATAACCTGATAAAATTAAGAAATATGATGATAGTGAGAGGTTTTCCTAACTTAGTTAAGCAAGACAATGCGATGTGAAAATAATGTCAGCTTGGGAAGTTAACTAGTTCTAGTTTTACCAGTAAGTCATATTCTATTATAAGTATCTTAGGTTTGTTTCATATCGATCTATGTGGTCCTATGAGAACTAGAATCTATTATGGTGATAGATATTTCATGTTGCATGTTGATGAATATTCTAGAATGATGTGGGTTATGTTTCTAAAGCATAAATTTGAAGCTTTTCACATGTTTAAGATATACAAAGCTAGAGTGTAAAAGGAAACTGGTTAGACCCTAAAATGTCTTAGATCTAATAGAGGAGGATAATTCACTTCACATGAGTTCATTTAATATTGTGTTAATCATGGAATCAAAAGACATATGTCATCTCCTAGAACACCTCAGCAGAATGACATTGCTTAAAGAAGAAATGTGTCTATCATTGACTGTGCTAGGACATTAATGATTTAAAAAGGTGTTGCATAAACATTTTGGAGAGAAGTAGAAAGCACTGTTGTTTACACATTGAACAGAGTTTAGATGAAGAAAGGTACAAAAAAAACTACCTATGAGTTGTGTCATGGTCTATCTCCATGTGTAAGTTATTTAAAAAAAAATAGAAGTAGATGTTACATAAAAAGAGATGAAAATTCAGGAAAGTTTAACCCAAGAAGTGATGAGGATATATTCTTAGGATATTCCACAAAGAGAAAAACTTACAAGTTCTTGAAAATGAGAAAAAATAAGTTAGTGGAAAGTGCTAGTGTGAGAATAGATGAATTTTTTGAATAGAATGATGAATTCAACAAGAATGAACCTGAAGACTATCATGGGTTTGAATATGTACAACTAGTGGAGTAGGATACTATAGTAGAACCAATGGAGAGATAGGTAAATAAATATGATTTGGTACAAGTGGTTGAAAGTATTTATATAATTGAACTAGTATTGCCAAGATATGTAAAATTGAACCATTTCCCTGATCAGATTATTGGTGACAAAAATGATGGTGTTCTAATAGGAAGAAAATAAAGAGAATGTACATGTTTTTTTAATCTAAACTTGAACCTAAAATAGTGAGATATGCATTAAAAGAAGATGATTGGGTGATGGCTATGGAAGAGGATTATTGGATGATGTGTTGTAAAGAATTATCTTTAGCTATGATGGTGTTGGTACCATTTATCTTGGAACATAATGTGGTTTAGTTGTTTGGGCTCAGTCCTATTTAGAAAGTGGTCATTTTGCTTCATCTCAAGTATTTGCATTATAATGTATAGATCCTATCCATTTCTTTTGAAGATCTTGATGATGTTATATCCTGATTTTATAAACGAGGTGTATTGTATTGCGAGGTGGTCCATTTTTTACTCCTCACCACTAGAGGAATGCTTTAGTGTGACCTATTTCAAATTTAATTAGGCTAAACTAGTGTTTGGCATGACATGGTATAAGAAGACTGATGACTCTATTTGTTTTGATATGCTTGTATGCAAGTAATATTTGAACTAAATGCAAATATGAAAAGGGAAGATCTATGTATTTTTTTATCTGTGAGTTTGTGTAATAGGTAACTTTAATGGTGGATTCATTTTCATTTCTTATATTCTAGTGGTGAGTCTATTTGTACTAGTAGTGAGCGTTCCTAATTTCTGGGTAGTTATCCCAAATGATAGTGAACCTTACCCATAATAAGAAAACTAGGAGTGAGCTCTTGTGAAAATCACCTTAACTGATGTTCTTTCCAAGAGAATCAACTTCTCTATGGTTTTTCCCACCTTGGGCTTTCACATAAATTTTGGTGTTCATAGTGTTGATATTTTGTAATTTCATGTTCATGTCTATTATAAATTTATGATTTCTTTAAGTATTCATAGGATTAAAAAAGGTTAAGGAAATTATTTTAGAATAATTGATTCACCCTGTTAGTGCTTAAGATTGCAGATGATGAATAAAAATAAGAAAAATCTGATACATAACTCTTATGGTCCCAATAGATGCATCTAACAACATTAAACACTAAGGTATTAAGGATTTGAGTCCTCCTTCACTTTCAGCTTCAAGCTTAGGTCGGTATACCTATTAGATTCAATTCTTTAAAGAATCACAATAATCATATGTATCATTGATACAGATACAAGCATTTAATTCTTTCAACTTAAAATAAATTATTATTTCATACTGTTGATGGTGAGAAATGTAAATTAAGCAAAGACTAGTGCCAAATCCAAGGGCATAAGAGTCAAAAGAATACATCTACATAACATCCCTCAAATCAAATATCCCTGAAACCCAGATAAGATGCCTTACAAATTATCCTCTCATTGACATATATTGTCATTAGATTCCTGCATAAACTATGAATTCCCTAATACCTCCCTTAAGATTTATTAGGAATAGTCCCAAGAGATAACTGAGAGTGGGGGGGGGGTGAATCAGTTATCTAAAAGATTAAATTCTTTATCCAATTAAGTAAAAAATAACATTAAGCACATACACAGTAAGATAACACTTAACACAACACCACAATTTTGGTTACGGGGAAACCCAAATAGGTAAAAACCCTGATGAGAATTAGCACCCACTATAAACTACACTAGAGTATAATGATCCTTGTTAGAATATCTTACAACCCTATTAAGAGTTGATCTTTACAATGCATGAAGTATAGTTTCCTTGTCAAGGGTCAAACCCTATTAGGATTCTTTTACAAATAACCTTGTTAAAGGTGAGGACACACTATCTGGGAGCACATTGCTCAAATGGTGAAGGCTACAACCTTCAGCATAAGAAATACACACTATATCTGGATCTTGGTGAACTGGAAAGTAGACCTGTTGTCTTGATCAGTTCTAATGAATAGCATAAACTCTTTGCTTCCTCACATAGATCTTCAACTGATGATTGATTGTCTCGGTATACTTTCATCTGCTGCTCTCCCTTCTCAATCATACTTAGCAATCACAACTAACTGGCTATAAGTATCTTTCTCCAAATGATATAATCAAGTCATCTTATTAGAACCTTCTTGAAATATTAATAAAGAAACAATATAACTCTTTAATAACATCTCCAACATCTAAACCAAGAACGCAACACAAATAGGACCGCGCAACTCAATATGAGTAGACATGTCACTTCACACAGTTGGCTCCACCAAATTAACTAAAACTTTACTCTAATGATGAAATACATTATGCAATCTTAACCAAACATTCTTAAATTATCTCCAAACATGAAACCAAACACACATATCAAAATGATAGGCACAACTACTAAAACAATATAAACATTGTCGGCTCCATCAGATAAACTCAAGAAACTGTAACTGGAAAATAGAAACATCATAACTCAACTTCAACTGCACAATTGACTCTATGTCCATGATAATCTCATCATAAACATGTGTTTAACATAAATATAAATGCACAAGACTCCAACATAACCATACTAAAAATCACATACAAAACTCTTCTTGTAACATTGTTAGGAACACTACTAATACAACCAACTACACAACTGTCTATACTCATAATCAACCTTTGCATCTATGATATTATGATGATAACATATCTAAGCAGAATATGCTCAAGGATATCTACATAAGACTTCAATGCACACTACTTACCATATGTTTTCATCAATGACAAACATACAATCAACACTGGCTTGCTGGAAAATCTCCGACAATCTCCCCCTTTGGCATTGATGGCAACATATGGAATGAAAAACACCACCAATCCAAGCATACAATTATTTAATAACATTCTCCATTTCCTCAATAAAACTCACCCAAGGATGAATCCTCCATCTACTACTGAATGCTTTGAATATCAACTGCTACATCTTCTTACTATATACTCCCCCTTACTTCATATTCCTCAACTAATAGTTTTTTTTTCATGACTATATACTCTCCCTTTGACATCAATGGAAAATGGTGCCAAAATAAATAAGAATAGGTACTACTCCTAAAGTAGAGTATTCAACCATTCATCAGTCACTAAGTACAGATGCACTGCTACAAACTCTAATCAGATCCAGGGAAGGGAATTACTCCCAGCTTCTCCCTGAGATACTCAAATGTATCCTTCAGTAAAGGCTTTGTGAAAATGTCTGCTAACTATTCTTTTTTATTCACATAATCCAATTTTACTTCTTTCTCTACAACTTTCTCTCTTAGGAAGTGATATTTTATCTCAATGTGTTTTGTCTTTGCATGCATCATAGGGTTCTTTGACATATTGATAGTGCTAGTGTTGTCACAATGAATAACAATAGGATAATCAATCTAGATTCCAAAATATTTTATCATCTACTTGATCCACAAAATTGTAGAACAATTTAATGCTACTACTACATAATCTGCTTCTACTGTGGATTGAAAAATACAATTTTGCTTCTTGCTTGTCCAAGTAACAAGTCTATCTCCAAGAATTATTACTCCTCCTGAGATGCTCTTCCTATCATCAACACAACCTACCCAATATGCATCTGTATACACATGAAGTTTTACATTCTCTAAATTAGGATACCATAAACCATATTTTATAGCTCCTTTCAAGTATCTAAATATGCTCTTTACTTCCATAAGATAACTTTGTTTAGGTTCTACTGCAAATCTTCCAACAATACCAACTACATTAGAAATATCAGGTCTGGATTGAGTAAGATATATTAGTTTACCAATCATAGACTTATATAGGGTCTTGTCTACTATTGTTGAATCATCTTCTTTTGAAAGCTTGCTTTCTATTGTCATAGGGGTACTTACTGGCTTACAATCATCCATCTTGAATTTCTTCAATATCTCTTTCACATACTTAGACTAATTAATGAAAATACCTTTGTCTGCCTGTTGCACATTCAATCCCAAAAAGTACTTGATAGGTCCAATCATGCTCATTTCAAATTCTCTATGCATCTCTTTAGCAAATTCTGCACTAAGCTTGTCATTACCACCAAAAATAATGTCATCAACAAAGATAGCAACTAGTAATAATCCTTCAGGTGTATCTCTTATGAATAAGTTACAATCTGCTGCTCCTTTCTAGAATCCGATCTTTGTCAAGTAACTATCTAGTCTTTCATACCATGCTCTAGGGTCTTTCTTAAGTCTTGAGAACTAGAGTTTTTTATTACAGTAAAAATAGGTTTTGAAGGGGCCCTGAAACCCTTTAACATAGATAAAGAGAGATAGGCATAATAAACCAAAAATACAACAAACTAACCCAAAAAGGGATAGTCTAAAAAAGGGAAACTTCCCATATTTTCAAGAAAATCATGCATAAAAAATATAGAAAGAACTAAATGCTGGACAAAGCAACAAAAATCCTTTAGCAAAACAGGTCCAAAAATACCATCAACACCAATCAGGCCAGAGTCTTAAAAAAGAACTCTGAGTCCTCCAGCTAACTTTGCATGGTCTTGATTGAGTCTTTCAGCTTCATAATCTCCCGATCCTCAACCTTGACCTTCTTCTTTATGTTTGACCTTGTTTTGGTTCCTGGACCAATTTGATGACTGGAAACACTCAGATCAAATTTTTCAATCATAGAACCATCTTTGTTTCCTTCCAGCACACTGCTCAAGGTTTTCAAATTCTCCAAAGTATACTTCATACCAACATTTGACATAACAAGAAAATTATTTAACATAGCTTCATTCTTACTGGTCTTATCATTAATGGGAACCATGGCTATCTCCAAAGCTTTATTTATTTTTTCCTCCAGCTTGGTCGAGTTTTCCAAACCTTTATCAAAAAAATCAACTTTAGCTTTAATATAAATTACCTCCTTCCTAAGGTTGTCAATAGTTTCCTCTAGCATGACATTCTTTATTTTCAGCTTGATACACCTATTCTTCAATTCGATGAGGTCATTCAGCACCCATTTATCAAGGTTGTAACTTTAGATGGACTTGTTCTTGACCAATTGAAGAGGAGTCATTGCAATGGTTCTTTTCACATGAGAATCTCTTTCTCTAAGATCTTCCTCTAAAGGGCAGAACCTTTGCCTTTATGAGCTTGTCTCATAGTCTTCATTCTCTTTCTCCTTTCTGGAGCTAGGGGAATCAAAATTAGCCAGCTTATCCTCATCCATAATCCTGAGACCCTCTTTGCTAGAATCATCATAAATATTAACCTCTTCATTATTAACCTCCTTATCAGTATTATTAACCTACTCTTCAGCCTCATGATCTTGGTTAACCTTTCCCTCAACCTCATGATTACTACCATCACCAATGTCCGAGGTCTCAGGATTGATCTTCTCCCCAATTTTAGTAGTGGTTTTAGTATCTTTATTATTCTTATCGAGGTTCTCCTGCTCAATCCCAAAATAACCCTCCACTATGTCGATGATGTTATTACTAACCTCCTCTAGGTTAACCATTTCTTCCTCCTCGGAGACATGAGTACAAGAATTGGTGTCTTCTGAATGACCCTTGCTAGAATCATCAACAACCTTAGTTTTGTTATTAGGATAAACCCTTTTCTTAGTTTCCTTATTCGCCAGCTCAGTCATCTCTTCATCCACCTTCTCCTAGTTAGCTTTTGACCTAGAATATTCGTTAATGGCCACATTATCCTTTTTAACCTCAGAAGAAGTTTTACCTGGGGAATCCTTCACATTCTCCAAACCATCCTTCTACCTAGTAGAAACCATAGCAGTCATGGAAGAAAGGGCTTTCTTACAAGGAGAATTTTTCTTCCTAGAGGAAGAACCAAGAATATTCCTCTTTTTAGAGATAACCTGGGAGGAATAGGATCAAGAATATGATCCTTGTGTAATCGTAAATGAGGAGGATGAGCCCAATGTGAAGAATTGGAAAATTCTTCACCCTGTGCTCAATAATACTTTGGTTGAGCAAGCTCAAAAGGAAGAAAGGGAAAGAAACCCTTTTCTCATGTCTAAAATGGTTAGCTAACACAAAATAGTAGTTATAAACCCTGGAAAACCAGCCTTCAAGGGTAAAGTATTCCATGATTACCTGATAACAAAACCCCAAATGTTATCAATATTATCCATTTCCACATATTCCTTCTCACCTTTTACCAACAGGGCTCATTCTTCATCTGTTTCAAGAAACACCTTATATGCTCTGTTTCCCACTTGATCTCCTTTGAATACTGCAATCCATCCAAGGGAAGCCCAGTAATTTTGGTGAGGAGCTCCAGGCTGATACTGAAGGATTTTCTAGCCAAATTTACCATGCCCTTATCCCAACCTTTGGCTAAAGATTTGGAGACCTCATTATCATACTCGTGAAGTCTCTTGAGATACTAATGAACTTGGTATTTTTTCAGCACATTCCAAACCTCCTTATTGTGCTTCCATTTACAAACAGTAGGTTCTTCTCTTCTAAGATCTCCACCCATGGCTGAAATATCACCCAACTCTTTGATCTTAGGATGAGGGTTCTTCTTTCTATGCAAAGTTAAGAAATTACAGTTGTAGTAATCATGCTTGGGAATTTGAATGCAAAGGATTTGATTCATAACCCTGATCACATGCAAAATCTAGCATACATAACTTGTAATTATGACTTGGCACATCAACTTTGTGACTATCATAATAGAAATAGATTTTTGAATCATCGATGTGTACTTTACAATTTTCTACATCACCTCTAGATTAATAATGGACTGGTTTATATTATGATGTATACTCATTATTAATACTGCATATGACCCCTTCTTTTTGTTTGAGCTTATCATAATTAATGCATGAGTTTATCTCATCATTAATATTAGTTGTGCCATACTATTTTTGGGTTCTATCACTTTTGACTCCAATATTAGCTAGACTGTTAGCAACATGATTTGTTTCTCAGAAACTATGAGAAACATGGAAAGAATCAAAAGATTGGACAATATTGATAATTTTGGCTATTATGTTCTCTATAGTCCAGGAGGGAGAATTGATGCCTTTAATATTATTGTCTATGTTAAGAGATTCACCTTCCAGCCAAACACTTTTGAGACCTAATTCTTCCACCAACATTATAGTATTGAGAGTTGTCATGGCCTTGGCTCTATGGTTCAACTGAAAGCCCAAAGGAGCAGCAATTTCTCCCAAATAGTTCCCATTGCAAGCTATGATGATACCACCACACCCCAAGACTCCAAAATTACCTTTGGATGCACCATCAAAATTATCTTTAATCCATCCACTAGGAGGTGTGATCCACACTGAGTTATCTCTAGAAGGATTACGCTGAAGTTTGGGAATGGGAAAATTCTAGATTTTCAAATCATCATCTGAAATACTTGTTAGAAATAGGGAATAATGAGAGGGGGGGTGAATTAGTATTCTAAAAAATTTATCTTTTTCCCAAATATGGATATAACAGATTATCTTTATACATGCATAACATAAGAAGCTAAACAACATGCATAGCAATAAAACTAAAGAACTCATAACACATTATTTGTTCTCGAGAAAACCCTGGCCAAGGGAAAACCCCGGTGGGGATGGTACCCAAAAATATCCACTAATAAAAAGTATCCTATTAAGGATGTTGACCCTATTAGGAGTCTATTACAATCATATAGTGTATCAGTCCTGATTAAGGGACTATAGGCCTTGTTAGAAGCCTCAACCCTATTAGGAGTTGGTTGTAAAAAATGTGATTACCAGATGAGCCCACTGCCCAAAAAAGTAATGTACAATATACACTGATTACAAAAATAGGTTAAGGTACATAACCTTATACTTCTTGCATCAATATCTCTTCACTACTCTTTCACTATCGCTATTACATATGCATCATATATTTCGCATCATATCACTTGTCCACACTTTTGTGTTCTTTCTCCAATTACAATTACAATTACATTTACATTTATAAAAATAACTTTATCCAAGAGTTAACATCTAGGATGTCATCCCTTTATATTGTTAAGTCATTATTTTGATAAACAAAATAATCCCTTAACTCTTTACTAGTTCTGTCTTCATATTCTGTCATGTTGGCTTGACATTGTCTTCGGTAAAACTATCATAACTTCTTTTGTACATGCCATAATGAATTGTTCTCTAAGATGGTTGTTCAATAGACATCATAGAGTCTATGTTCAATTGTGCAAGCATTGAAATTACTCCAATCAACATAAAAAAACAAAAACTATGTCCAGGTTCACTGGTAAAAACACTATCTCACACTTAGACAAATTTGCAATGCGCTCTGTCATACTTGCTCTCTGACTTGTGTGATCTTCATGTGGAACATATGTTTCCATAATGACAACATCTATGTAATCAACTCAGCCAAATTGCCAACAATCTCCCCCTTTGTCATTGGTGGCAACATATGAGAAAATTGGTTAAGTGTACAACTCAAAATCTCAAAATTGTGGCCATAGTATAAAATATATACTATCCTTATAAATCCTCAAAAAATATTGTCTCTAATATAGTACTCCCCCTAGGAGTATCAATCCTTATCATAGACAATCAATTTTCTGCTATATATCTCTCCCCCTTTGACAACAATGACAAAATAAAGGTAGGGAGGGTTACAAAATTGTATCACAAAAAGATTATACCTTAATTCAATTATTGCAAAGCCTGTAGGCTTGCAACACAATCTACAAAATCTATCTTCATAGCTTCTATCTCCTTCTCCCATGATTTCTTAATGGAATCTACCGCATTAAATAGTGCGCTCAGTCCATAAGATGTTATTTCACATGCTTGGAGGTTTTCAAAGTTAAACTTCTGAAAAGATGTCTTAGCTAAAATACATTCTTCCAACTACTCTTCAATAATGCTTAACTTCATAGAAGTATGGTCTCTCAAAAGAGTGAATCTTTTCAATTTTCTATCTCTCTCATCTTGCACAACTCTGATTTCATCATATAGCTTCTGAACTTTCTTCTCAACATCACATACCTTCACATTGGGGCTAGAAAGAAGGTTAGTTTCATTCAAAATTTCTGCTTCCTTCAACTTTATCTTCTGATCTTCTTCTGTAGTCAAGGTCTTTGATTTTGTACATTGTATGTACAAAGATTTACCTATTTCCAAATGCTTCCTTAGATCCTTGATACAAATATCAAGAGTGTTGATATCATTCTTGATATTTTGACTGATGTTCAAAAGCATTCTAGCCTCATAGGCTGCTTGTGCTTTCACTTTTGCAATATCATACAAGTTTGTGAATTCATTGTCAAAAGTGCTCATTACCTTCTTTGCTTTCTCCATAGGGTTAGCTTCTGCAATTTGTGTAGTTATAGTACTTTGTAACTTCTTAGTTAGTTCCTTTAGACACCCTTCAAGACTTTTCACTTTCTTATTCTTGCCAATGATTTTATTCAAGGATGTGATCAATTCCAATTGATCATCATCATCTACTTCCTTTCCCAAATGCTCAATCATAGATCTAATTTGATTTTTCTTTCTAGTCTTAGGAGTAAGACTAATATCTTCTTTGGTGGGAATGGGAACTTGTTCCTCTGTTACTGGTGGTTCTACAACTGTAGTCTATATCATCTCTTCTTCTTTTGTAGCTTCATGTTCTTCAAAGGCTGAATTGTCAACAATGTTCTCCAAATTCTTGAATACATTTTCATCAGTATCCAAGGTGATTTTTGTTCCTTCTGCATTCATTGTTTCATCTTCAATATTAATAGCTGGAGGAGAGGGAATGTCCTCTTGTTCTTTCTCACCTGCTTGCTCTGCTACAACTGATGTTTCTCCAACATTTTCTATCATAACCTTGATAATAGCTTGTTCTATCTTAGAATTGATTTCTTCATACCTACCTCCCTAAATCTGAATGGTTCTCCTTTTGGTTCTCAGATGGGTGCTTAAGGCTTTCATGATTTGATTGAAATGTGTTTCATCTCTTACTTCACAAATCTTTTGTACAAGCTTTTCTCTAATAGTTGTGTCCTCCTTTGATGCTCTCTTCTTCCTATTTACAATTTTATTATATAAATCATCAAGTATTTGTCCCTGAATTGTATCAAACTTCTTGTTAGCCAAAATCATATGCTTCACAACTACATTCTCCAGATTAAGTCTATCTATATAATCATAAAGATCATAGTACTTGTTCATTCTTGTAAAGTCACCATTCTCAATGATCTTCTCATTAAGATTTTCAACTTTGGGTTTTCAAGCTTTCTTCTTAACAGTAGTGACATCATCTTTTATTTTTGCAATCTTTCTTGGAACTGGTTGCACTAAAGTTTTATGTCTCTTTCCTAGTCCAGTAGCACTTTCCTTTACTCTTTTGCTAGGTGTGAAGGAAGTGGATCTAGTAGACATCTTTGCTTCTATATCCTTCTCAGTTACTTCCACTTTTACCTTCACTTGTGGTTCTTCATGTTGTATTGCAATTGATGATAAAGGAGGGATAGACAAAATTTATTTTTGTCCACTCTCTCTGATTGCTGTTGTTGTTTTCTTTGCTACTAAAAACTCACGCTCTGTCATCCCTGTATCTTTTAGGATTTTCTTTATAGTGCTCTCAACTCTCCTCTTATACTACTTCTCTTTAATTAAGATCTTTGTCGAGTTGAAGTTCTCCTCAAAGGTTCCAAACCTGTTGCACTGAGTGTCCAATTTACACTTAAGTAACCTGCTAACATACTCTTCTATCTCTACCTCAAATATCTCATAGCCAAGAGGGTTTATGAACTTTTTTCTAGGCTCTACTACTTCAATATAGATAAAGTTAGTATCCACCATAAAACATATATCATCTTTATACTTTTCAACTAGAGACTTAGGGATCCTTGATCTGCTAGACACAATATTCTGAAATGTCTTAATAACCGGTACTGCACTCTCATTTACACTATCAATAACATGTCTTATGTACACTAGGTTAATCCTTTCCATTGTATTTTGTCCATCATTCTATTCATTTCCAATGGTGTAAGGAAATCTCCTCAAAAGATGAAAAAATGTATAGGTGATTAGGGATGAAAACCTAAACTGTGTATACTTAGTTTTCTTAATCTTCTCCAAGTTCTCAAACAATTGAATTCTTAGAATTTCACACATATCAACTTCTACCCTGTCAACACACATTAGATAGGCTTCATGTATCATTCTAGCTACCATGTCATCCTCTCTTGAATTTGCACAAAACTTAGTAGTTAGGATCTTGCATAAGTATCTCACATCATCTTGTTTGATCTTACTAATCAAAATTCCTCTACCATTATAGGATGAGTTTGTGTTGTCAATGACTATTTTCCTCATGTTTTTCTCATTTAAAGGAATAGCTCCATTTTTAGATAATCCAATGACTTGATGAATCAAATTTGTTGTAATATCTATCACTCTATCTTCTAACCAAAACTTTCCATTATGAATTCTGCTCAAGATAATCTTAGTGCATTCTTCATTATCAAATTCATACTGTAATCCATACTTAACAATTTCATTATGTTCCAAATATTCAAAACCTTGTTTTAGTGTCATATCTTGATTGTAAATCTTTTGATATTCATTTGTGAAATCACTATCACTGACTATCTCTAGTTTGCATCCAAGATAACTTCTGACATTCTCTAAGTGTAAAACTCTATCTAGTACGGATGATAAAGCAAACCTAGGGTCATCTTCCAAGGGTTCTACTGGTTCCCTTTTCAATTTAGGTCTATTCTTATCTCTGACATTGTGTATTAAAGAAACATTCATGATTTCTACAAATTCCTTTACTGATTCAAAGATTCGTCAAGTAAAATACCTTAATTTTGTGATTTAGGGCTTGTGTAGATTCGACACAAAATTCTTCTCCAAATCCTTGCAAAATGCTTCCAATCACTGCTCTTTGATCTCCTTGATACTTGAATTCACTTTGATGATCAAATAATACTGATCATAACCTTTTATTAATTCAATCTCACTTAGATCTGACATCGCATTCAATTCTTTTGCCACTTCTTTCCAAAAAGTTGTTTCTGCTAACTTGCAAAACTTAAAACTTCTTGCAATCTTGCAAAACATAATATTTTTCTTTGTGCTCTTAACCATAGAATTAGAACATCATAAACTACCTTGCATTAACTGCGCAAGACTTAGTTCATCATATATCTACTTCTACACTAATCTAGGTTTCTATTCTACTACAATTTACATAAATTAAGTACTTTGAGATGGGTCAGATAAAGATTCATTCTTACCTTTCAATACTTCACCTTCCTGATTACCTTCAATGTTGAATATGTCTTCTTGATCTGTGCTTTTGATAAACTTCACTTCATCTGAATTACTACAACATCCTTTCTGATAAACTTCACTACATCTTCATTTCTTCTTGCATGATTTTTGGGATTAGGATTAGGATGAAAAACTCTATTGTTCATTTTGCAAAACCTTGCTATATGTCCAATCTTGTTTCATATCTGACAAACAATTCCATTGTTTCCATATCTTGGTCCAGGTTGATTGATTTGTGATATGCAATTTCTGGCAATGTGTCCAACCTTGTTGCATCTATAACATATTACTCCAATTCTTTTGTTCATATCTTCAGTAGGTTTCTTATCTGCATTTTTAGTATTCCTAAACATTCTACTACCATCATTATTCTCAATAAATTTAGGATTCCTACATTCAATAGCTCCATGTCCAAAACCATGACAATTGTAACAATAACCATTAAGAGGTTTAAATTTCTTACCTATGCAATCTTTCTTCATATGACCAATAGTATTACAAGCAAAACATCTACCTTTAAATTCTCTTTGCATACCTTTGGGTGATTCCTCTTGCTTCGGTGATTCTTCTTCTTTAGGTGTATCTTTAGATTTGTTGATCTCATCAGACTTCTTCTCATCTATGCTTTTAGATATCTTCAGATCTAGTTCCTTGCTTTCATCATTTTTTTAAAAAGTGTTGAATCCAAGACCAGTCTTATCATAAAATGGTTTTTGATAAGATATGTGTTCATCAATCTTCTCACTAGTTGAATATAGCCTTTCAAGTTGTTGTTTGGATTGAGTTAGTTCATCTTTCACAATCTTATTGTATTTCTCAAGTTCATCATACTGTAAATTGACTTTCTCAAGTCCAGATGTTACTTTACAAAGTTTAGATTTTAGTCCTTCATTTTCAGTCTTTAGATTTTCATTTTCAGATTTCAGATTTGCTTCATTCTTTCCATTTCCATCTTTCAAACTAAGCTTTAAATTTTCTATCTTCAGTTCATGCTTAAGGATCTCATTTTCTTTTTCTAATTGTCATCACAATCTTCAATAAGAACTTCAGATTCATTTTTCAGATCTCAGATCTTCCAATTTTTTTTTTAGTTTCTCAATGAGGTTCTTTGCATCATCATACTTTCTTTTCAAAGTGTCTTTTTCAATAGTAAGCAAGTCAACCTGTTCAAGAGCTTCTTCAAGATTCTTCTATAGTTGATCCATATCCATAGAGGTCTTACTCAAGCTGCTAGGCTTTCCTTGAATGATTCTTTTCTGAGTAACTAAGCTCTAATACCAATTGTTAGAAATAGGGAATACTGAGAGGGGGGGTGAATCAATATTCTAAAAACTTTATCTTTTGCCCAAATATGGATATAACAGATTATCTTTATACATGCATAACATAAGAAGCTAAAAAACATGCATAGCAATAAAACTAAAGAACTCATAACACATTATTTGTTCTCAAGGAAACCCTAGCCAAGGGAAAACCCCAGTGGGGGTGGTACCCAAAAAGATCCACTAATCAAAAGTATCCTATTAAGGATGTTGACCCTGTTAGGAGTCTATTACAAGCATATAGTGTATCAGTCCTGATTAAGGGACTATAGGCCTTGTTAGAAGCCTCAACCCTGTTAGGAGTTGGTAGTACAAAATGTGATTACCAGATGAGCCCACTGCCCAAACAAGTAATGTACAATATACACTAATTACAAAAATAGGTTAAGATACATAACCTTATACTTCTTGCATCAATATCTCTTCACTACTCTTTCACTATCGCTATTACATATGCATCATATCACTTGTCCACACTTTTGTGTTCTTTCTCCAATTACAATTACATTTACATTTACATTTATAAAAATAAATTTATCCAAGAGTTAACATCTAAGATTTCATCCCTTTATATTTTTAAGTTATTATTTTGATAAACAAAATAATCCCTTAACTCTTTACTAGTTTTGTCTTCATATTCTGTCCTGTTGGCTTGACATTGTCTTCGGTAAAACTATCATAACTTCTTCTGTACATGTCATACTAACTTGCACTCTGAGATGGGTGTTCAATAGACACCATAGAGTCTATATTCAAGTGCACAAGCACTGATCTTACTCCAATAAACATTGAAAACAAAAACTATGTCCAGGTTCACTGGTAAAAACATTGTCTCACACTTAGACAAATTTGCAATGCGCTCTTTCATACTTGCTCTCTGACCTGTGTGATCTTCATGTGGAACATATGTTTCCATAATGAAAACATCTATGTAATCAACTCAACCAAATTGCCAACAATACTATCCTTGAATTTCTTCTTACTATTAATGATGGCATTGGTGAAATTTTCCTCTAGACCTCTGCAAATGTTGTTTCCAATGACCTCTGGTTTAGCATAATTCTCTCTGAATATTCTATTATTTCTTTCCTTCTATATGCACCAACATAGGTGAGGAGGGATAAGATTCTAGAATTCTCTTGCAATCTCATTAAAAAGAGGGCATCTCCATTGAGTAACGAAGTCCTGCCAAGAGTTAGGGAACAACCAGCACAAATTCCACTTTTTGAAAATTACATCCCAAACCCTATGAGTATAGCTACAATGAAGCATAATATGATCACAAGATTCAGCTTGTTCCATAAAAATAAAACATCTATTAACCAAAGATAAACCCCTCTTAGCTAAATTATCAAGAGTAAGGGGCTTGTTTTGGACAAGGATCCAAAAGAAAAAATTAATTTTTGGAGTGAGAGATTTATACCATACACTAGCACACAAAGTTTTTTCTTCCTTGGAGAAAGAGATAGAGCAAGTAGTGGCCACCAAAAATTCACTATTAGGGGTAGGGTGCCAGATGATTTTATCTTGGTAGTTGTCCTTAATGAACCAAGATTTCAATTCATTCATGAGGGGAAATAGTCTATTGTCAATGTTTACAATGTCCTTCCATTTATTGTTATGCCAGTAGTTAGAAACTTCGATACCAAAGGAAGCTTTGGCTTGTATAATAACTTCCTTCCACTCAAGCTTATTAGATAAAGGCTCCTTTTGAATCCAGGGATCATCCCAAAAATCAATTTTGACCCCATCTCCCAACTTCCATCTCCTCCCTTCAAGAATTATATCTTTTGAAGAACGAAAAATGTTCCATATATAAGAGCCATTCACCTTGACATCTTTTTTAATAAAGTCCTCCAAATTTTTAGAATCAAAGAGGTACTTACTTCTTATAATCTCACTCCACTACTTTCTATCCCCATAAATTCTCCAAATTTTCTTAGCAAGAAGGGCCTTATTAACAAGATTTATAGATCTTAGACCCAACCCCCCTTTACTCTTAGGTTAACAAACCTTCTCCCAAGCAACCAAGCTTAATCTTTTTTTATCTTCAACTCCAGTCCACAAAATTTTTTTTTGGATAGTCTCAAACACCACAACAAACTTATGGGGGATCTTGAAAACAATCAAAGCGTAAACACAGAGATTCTGCAAAGTAGATTTTAACAGCTGAAGCTTTCCAAAATTGCTAAGAAGGGAACCTTTCCAACCAACCAATTTTCTATTAAATATATCCACTATAAGATTCCAAAACTATCAGGGGGCTTAGAGAAAATGGGGAGACCCAAGTAAGAAGAAGGGAGAGTCCCAATGCTACAACCAAGAATTTGAGATCTTATTCTCTCTTTCAAGGGAAGTATTAATAAAGAACATGAAGCTCTTATTCCAATTTATAAGTTTCCCCGAGGTAGAAGTGTAGGTAGTCAAGGCTTTTTTAAGATTCCTAGCTTCTTTAATAGTAGCCTCCCCCATGAAAAGAGTATCATCAAAAAATTTCTCATGAGATAAGATAGTCCTGACAAAGGAAGGCTGGAGACCAGAGATGCTTCCCTCATTAATAAGTTTATTAATATATCTTCCCAAACCCTTAGCCATAATAGAAAACAAAATTAGAGAGATAGGATCCCCTTGCCTGAGGCCTTTGGAAGGTTTTAAAAAGCTAGAGGAACCACCATTTACAATGATATAAGAAGAGACTGTAGAGACTAGTTGAGAGATAAGCTTTTGGACCCCAAAATCAAACCCAAATTTTCTCAACAATCTTTGGAGAAATTTCCAATCAACCCTGTCATAGGCTTTAGATAGATTGAGTTTCATTAAAAAGCCCTGCTTCTTCGCTGCTTCAAGCGAATGAATATTCTAATGGGAAACCATAATGGAATCAAGGATTTGTCTTCCCAGGATGAATCCATTCTATTGAGATGATATAATAGAAGGCAGCAAAGCAAGCAATCAACTTGTCAAAACTTTGGCTATGATCTTATAAACCGCATTGCAAAGACTTATAGGTCTAAAGGATTCTATCGTATTAGAACCTTTCTTTTTTGGGTTCAGGACCAAAAAGGTGGCATTAAGTTCCCTTAAAAGAGCTTTAGTACCAAAAAATTCTTTGACTGCATTTTGGACATCTTGACAAGTAATCTCCCAAAACTGTTGGAAGAAAAAGAGGGGGAAATCATCAAAACCCAAAGATTTATCCCCTTCAAAAGAGAACACAACATCTTTGATTTCCTTGTCATTGGGAATAGCCTTTAACCTAGCATTAGAGCTGTGATCAATCAAGTTAGGGATGGTAGAGAGGATCTCATTTTGATTAAGCATGTTGAGGTTATCCTCTTTATTAAGAAGCGATGAGAAGGAATGGAGCATTTCCTTGCTGATATCTTCTTTCTTAATCAAGGATTTACCATTAGAGACAAGGGAAGAGATTCTATTTATTGCTTTGTGTTTCATAGCTATCATATGAAAGAATCTCATGTTTCTATCCCCATCTTTTAACTAGAAGGCTCTTGATCTCTACCTCTAGAAAGACTCCTCTTTGGAAATAATGTTATGATAGTCAGCCACCAGTAAATTCTCTGTATTTTTACGCTCCTCTAAGAGACCCTCTTTCTGAATTTTCTCCTGAATGACCTTTAACTCTTCCTTTTTACTATTTTAAGCCTTGAAGATGTCTCCAAAAATTTCCTTATTCTAAGTTCTTACTTTCCTTTTAATAGTGCTCAGATTATTGGCTATTCTATACATAGTATTATGTTCCTGATTGTAGTTCCACCATTTAGAGATACACTCCTTTAAACTAGGATGGGCCAGCCACATTTTTTCAAAGCAAAAAGGAATATTATTTTTCCCATTTAAAATATTAGCATTGAAGACTATAGGAAAATGATCAGACCCGATTCTTAGAGAGGAGGACAAAGGAGAGGTAAACTTAGAAATCCAATCAAAATATAAAAGAGTTCTATCAAGTTTCACTTGAATAAGCTCAACTCCAGTTCTTCTATTCGACCAAGTATAGGAAATGCCTTTGAGCTCCATGTTAATGAAAGAATGATCATTTATATACTCCATAAGATCTAGTCTACTTTAGATTTGAGAAGGGACCCCACCCATTTTATCATTAACTTGAAGAGGAGTGTTAAAATCTCCTATGACCATCCAACTGGTCTCTTGAAAGTTACTTCTGATATCTTTCAGTCTTTTCCAAAATTTCATTCTACCATTTTTTGTATTGGGAGCATAGATATTCATCAGATTCCATGAGAAGTCTTCTTTTAGGTGTTTAACTTTAACAGGGATGATATTTTTCTCCACAAGTAAAACCGTACAGTTGACAGAAAAATTATTCCAAAAAATGACAACTCCTCCAAAAGCACCATTAGAATTGCTACCAATACTATTGTCATTCTTAAAAGGATGTATTTTTTCAACTTTTCTTCTAGCCATCTTGGTTTCTTGAATAAGAAGAATATCAAGTTTCCAGTCTCTAACCATATTTCTCAGAACATCTTGTTTATGGGGACTGTTCAGTCCTCTAATATTCTAGGATATTATCTTCATTTAGAGGGTTGGGGAATAGATCTCTGGGATAGTAAATTATTTACCATCCACAATATTCTTTTTTTCTTCTTGTTCTCTTGTTTTTTTGTGAGTAGGTCTTCCTCTTCCCCCTGAGGATGAGCCAACATCAACTTTCTATTGCCTTCTTGTCTAGACTCCTCCCTGGGGGTATATTAAGATATCTTACCTAACTCTAATTTCCTTTGAGTCAATCCTTGTTTAGAAAGTTTTTTGACTTTCTTTTTGTCTATAACCTCTGACCAGGGAGACTCTTGGAGTAACAAAGATGGAGAGACATCAGCCAAACTCTCCTTTTGTTTATTCTCCTCGCTTACTTCTGACCAACTCATGTTGTTTCTCCCCAAAGAAGGGGTTTTATCCTACCCTTTGATTTAAAATATTACTAAATCAGAGTTACCCATCTTAGTTCCTCCCAACCCCTGGTTGGCCTAAGTGTTTTCATTCACATCTTTCCCTTCTTTACTAGGACTTGGAAACTCCAACTGAATAAAGTCCTGTGGAGGAACAATATGAGATTGGTTTCCATCTTTAGATATCTCTCCTTTGAGAGGACTAAGGGGATTGATAAGGACTGTCTCTTCAGCTTTTTCCTCAGATGCTTGAGATTGAATTGAACCCTCCTTGGCTTGATCTTTCTTTTCTTCTCCATTTGTTAAATCTTCATTTATATTTTTTTCCTCAATAGGTATATTAGATTTAGATTGAATCTCTACTATGCCATTTTTTTCTCTCTGTTCAGTTCTTGGTTCTTTCTTTTTTAGTTTTTCCTTTGATTTCAACGGACATTATTTTTCCCAGCGCCCAAATTTTTTGCAGGTGAAGGAAGAAAAGGGAAGAGATTCAAAATCCACCATTTGAATGTGTTTTCCCAACTTAGAGTTGATGGTAATAACCTCTAGTAGGTTATCCTTTTGGTTGATGTTGACATAGATCCTGGCATATACCAGTCTTGACCTAGCTGTTGTCATTGATTCTATAGATAGAAGCTCCCTGAATGAACCAGCCATACCCACAAAAAAATCTTCATACCAATACTCCAGAGGTAAACCCTAAAAACAAACTCACACCGGGGCCACTTCAAACATTTCCACATTTAAATCTAGTCTAGTTCTCCATTTTTAAAGAACCAAAGATGATTTTCCAAACATCCATAGACCTCCACAAAGAACATCAGATAGGTCTTCTGAACTTGAAAAAAAAATGTGAAAAAACCCTTAGGTAGAGAAACTATATCTACTTGTCCCTTTAGCTTCCATTTTCTTTCTATAAATAGTCTTACAACATCTATATATGTTAGGTCTTCGGCCAATAAATTTTCCCACCCGTGTATTTTTCATTGTAGCAACAGTATGATCAACCAAAGAATTAGGAAGAGATATACTAAATAATCCTTTTTTAGGATCAAACGTATTATCTACAGAAGGGAAAGAAGACTTTCCAGTTGGTTTAACTCCAAACAATGAAGACCAACTACCTTTAATAGAATTTACAAAAAAAATTTGACCATCGATCCCAGCAGAGGATGTCTTACTGATAACATTTCCTATTTTTGGGCCTCCATCTTGAGTGATGTTCCTGACTGGGTCTTTGTCCCTTTTTTTATCTTTAGTGGAGCTCTCCTCAGCTTCACCATAAGCTTTATTCTGCTCTTCTCACTCATAAGTTCTCTGAGCACTTCCAGATGCAATGTTCCCGCTCGAATCATTTTTTGAAAAAGCCTATTTTCCACCTTCTCAGGAATGATTGTGGTCTAGATCTTTGTCCCCTTCTAAATCATTCTTCCCCCATTATTCTTCTAGTCACCTACCACTGTAGATGCCTAAAACCTGTCAGTAGTAGGTTTCCTACCTAGAGAGATTTTTGAATTTCCTCCCTCCAGTCATCGCCTTCCTTCTCCGATCTCCATTTTCCTTAAATCTTGAGAACTGGAGTTACCCTTGCCTTGAAATAAACTTAAGATTAACCTCACTATCTACCTTGTAGATGATATATCAAATATTCCTTACAAATTTAATACACAAAGACCTCAACATTCATACATGAAAACAACAAAATATGCAAAGGAGTTTCAATATATTTTCATTGATAAATTTTCTACATCAGTACATTCAAAGAAAATAATTCTTAGAATAAAACACCACTACAAAAACTCTCTTTACAAATGTATTTCATCACCTCTATACAAAACAAAAAGCTTTCTATTGATATCACTAGCCATCTTGAAAACCTCATGGAAAAGATGCAACAAGCTTCAGAAGGCTAGGATAGTGACAGGAACTAAAATACAAAACAAATTACATCATGAATAGAAAAGGAAAGTAAAGCCAAAAATCTATTTCCAATCATAGTGAATCTTCACAGGTGGCACCTTTTTCTGTAGATATTTAAAGTAACTGCTAAAAGTTATTATATGAATAATGACCACCTATCGGCTAACATACATTATTCCCTTTATTATAGTTACCCTCTTTGTGCTCAAGGATAAGGTTCCATGTGTAACTCACTCCTCTTCCATTGCCTCTAAATAAATGGTTGTTGGCTTCTTCTTCTTGGGTTTTGTGCTTCTCTCCCATGATGCAACTTCCTCCTCGCTAGGCCAAGTGTACACCTTCAAACTCTATAGCAACTTTATTTTCTTATCCCAGCTAGAATTAGTTATGGCCTTGGTATCACTAACAAATCTAGTGCAATCATTTTCTACTTTAAAAATATCATCTAGAGTGTTGTTGAACCTTCCCATGTCCAAGGTGCCATCATCATTCAAGAAGGCATCATGTCTAGTCAGCAACTGATCCACTCCTAATTTCCACTCCTCAACACCTATGATGTTTCCATCATCCTTATGAATTGGAAACAAATAGTTGCTAACATCAGGGCCAAACATCTCCATCTTAGCTTTCACTCAATTGGCTTTACCCTTGAAAAAGGTCCAAGTTGCACCAATGAGCTCAATTTTTTCTCCTAGTTCATCAAATGATTATGGGATATCAAGCCTATGTGTCTGCAGCATCTCAAGTTTCTCAAAAAGGGTCCCTCTACCAAACCATATGCTAAACAATGGCTCCAAGGTAGCTATAGCATCCTTTACATTTTCACTTATATTTTGCAACATTATGTATGAACTATGCACTAAGTCCATCTTTCCCTTTATTAATTCAAATCTATGTTGCAAGATTTTAGACAAGGCAATAAGAGCCACCTCCATCTTGTCTTTATCTGACTTATCTACTACCACATTAGGTACCTCGGCCTTTGGAAGCACTACAACTTCAATTTCTAAAACTGGTGGAGGGATTGCCTTAGATGCCTCTTCAAGTTTGATCTTTATTTTTTTGAGCTCATCCTCTAGCACTTTGATTTTCATGAGCCCCTTCTCTCTATCTTTAGCCAAAACAATGGCATCATCAAGTAGTTTTCCATATCTATTGGACAACTAAGTAGTCTTGGCCTCATTTAAGTGAGCAAATGAGTCACTTCTTTTGACACCTCGAGGTCACTAGTGTTCTGGACTATCCAAATGATCTTATTTCCATCCATTTTCTCTTCAATTCTAACAAGAGAAGGCTTCTGTGTCCTAGGGGAAGGAGACCACATAGCCAAAGTTTGGGACCTAGGTTCATAACCACACCCTCTTATTATTTCACTAATCTAGGCCTTAGAAGAAAAACTACCCTCTGGTTGCCTCCTTATTTGGTCAATAATGAATGCATAGGTCAAGTCCCACCCTAGTAATAGTAGCATTCCACAGGATTTGACCAATTGCCTAGCCTCATCAACAAAACTTGTCTCTAATTCATGATCATATGAAGCTAGGGCCTTTAGGGCCTCATTATTTGGATCGGTGCCTTCATTCACCTAACTAGCTATCTTTTGTTATTTCTTCCATATCAATAAATTATTAAATTATTCTCCTTTCATGAATTCATCATCACTAAGTAGTTCTTCTTGGTACATTTCTTGCTCATCCTTGCACAACAAGAGGGAAAATTCAAATTCTTCTTGTGTAGCCACCTTCTTTCCTTCTCTAATGATTTTCCTCTTGTGGTGATAATATTCCCTATCACTAGAAACTAGGGAAGTAACTCTGTCAATTTTTTTCTTTGGTCTTTTCCCTTTTGAGAGCTTTCTTTCCTCAAGTCTTTGATTCTTTTGAGGAGGTTTAGGTGCATCCTCTTCATCTAGAGCATCTTGTCCTTGATCACTAGTAGCAGTTTCATTTCCTTGGGGAGGCCTATCTTCCTCATATGAGCCCTGACTATCTTCCTCATACTCTAAAGAGGAGTAATCCTTTTTTACCTTTAGCTTCTCTTCAAGCTAGGCTTCCAATTGATCAGATAGGGTTTCATACATCCCTATCATCCTACTAATTCTTCTTAGGTAGGGGAGGCTTGGGAAAAACCCCCCAAAGGAAATTCCAGCCTTCTTTAACTAAGCTTCTAGGTTCAAAAGGTCATAGAACTTGGTGTGCCTCCTTCCAATCTCATCTTCATCCAGCAAATTCCTGATCACATCCTTCATGGTCTTTACTAGCACTAATGTTGGTGATAAGAAACTTCCTGGCATTCTTTAAAAAGTCCTCAAAATCCACATATTTGTAGGTAGTTGAGGCCATCTTGAAATGATTTAACCACATGCTAAGTTGTGGCAATGATCTCTTCCCAATTAGAAAACTTGGCAATTTAAACTTCTGAGGAGTGAAAGTTCCCTTCTTGTGTGGAGCCAGGTGCTCTTTATCAGTCCATATCAGCGGCTAGATAAATTCCAACTAGGCACCCCATGGTGGCACATATTTTAGATGTATGTGAGGGGGTTGTGGGTAACCATAGACTTTAATAAATGTGTAAGTCTGACCCAAATAAAAATCACCAAAGTTATGGTCCATTTTCTATTTGTCAACATAATCTTTAGGCCTAAGAATCCTAAGCAATCTAACTGGGAGCCTTGTGATGTTTATCCCCAATAGGTTCAGGATTGGATTGAATATCCAATTTTAGAAACCAAATAATTCATTTTCATTAGAGGTGTAATTCCACACACTTAACAAAAGTTGTACTAGATTTGGCTATCCATCTTTCATTGTTCTTGGTCTCAAAATGTGTACATCCATATTATCAACATTAAAATATAGGATCATGTGCATCAAAAGAGAGTAGTGCATGAATTTCATTGGCTTCTTACCCTCTTTGATGCTTACCAAACCCTCATGCATCATGTCAATTACATATTGAATGTAATCATAATTTGTATTAGCATGTGAGTTTTGTATATCTAGTATCATCATCAAAAAATTAGCGAGCATCCTTTCCTCATCTCCATCCACCCCCAAAACCTGACATAGTCCATATGTAAGATATTTTATGTAAAAATGAAGGGCTTTAAACTCATAGGGAACTTTCATGTGGCTAGGGAGAGGGGCAACATATTTACCAGTCCTAGACATGTGATGGGAAATTTGGTTTTTCACAAACTCCACCTGGCTTGCATACTTCTCCTTCTTTAGGTCGATCTCTTTGGATGATGAGGAGTACAAGCTAAAAGCCTTCATAAAGGACCCCCTATCAAAAGTAACTAGGGATGTTTGCTCACTTTTCCTAATTTTTTTGGACACATGATCATAATTCCTGGATAATTCAAACATAAGGTCAACATTTAGAAAAACATCAGGAACTATGAGCTTAGTAATGCCTAACATCCATGCATTACATATTGCGATTGGTCTAAAATATTTATTATATAAATAATTGAACAACATAAAACCAAAGCAAGAAGGGGTAACTGGATCCATACAATTTGACATATCATCAATTAAAACTTCATCACTTACCTTCCTATTTTGAATAGAACCCGAGAGCAACATGATAAATTCTTTAGAAAAATTGGGCTTCCCTTTCTGCTCATCTCCTTGTTCCTTTTCTCCTTCACTGGATGAGGCCTGTCTAGACTCAAGCTAACTCATCTTTGCAATTTCTGAATGATGCTTAGCTCTGAAAAATTTTCTCTTCACAATTACACACTGCAATATCTCTACAACTACTCTCTTAAAACTGATAAGTGTAAATGTAGGAACATCTTTTCTATATATAATTGATCAATGAATGTATGGAAATCATATCAAATCTTCCCCGATTCACCTGAGCATTCACTCCTACGTGAAACCAAGTTCAAATCTAGGCTAGTTGTAAGGTGAGAAGTTGACAAGAAGCATTCAATTCTTGGAAAGAAAGCAAAAAACCAATGATTACTTTTTTTTTCTTTTAAACCCTCAAAAACTATCAAAAACCCTCACTTGAAATCTGATTGGCTAGTTCATTAATTTTTCCATCTTGGCACAGTACCTTTTCCATGTCAAGGCAACCTTTTTTCTTTATTTTCTCATAATAACTTAACCACACCTTACTCTAAGATTCAGTGATTGAATACTCCTCATAATCTCAGAATACTTTACTCAACCTATTAGAAAGTAAAGTCCACCAAGATAACTGAGAGGGGGGGGGGTGAATCAGTTATCAGATAAATAGAACTTTTATGAACCTCAATAGAATTTAACCATGTAAGCAATGTAATCAACAACCATAGAAAGATATACATGCACAATAACACAATGACACAAGATATGTTGACTAGGGAACCTCTTGATCAAAAATTAAACCTCAGTGGGAATGATGCCCATAAAAGATGCACTGATATGAAAGTTCCTTGTGAGAGCATGGAATCTGTTAGGAGTCTTATGAAATACATTTAGTACATATGAGTCCCTATTAGGAGACTTTTAATCCCTGTTAAAAGATTCTAACTCTGTTAGGAGTTATGGAAGACAGAAGGACCCACTGCCCAAACAGCTTCAGGGTAAGATCACTAAACTCACTATCCAACTGATCTTTGTATTAATCAATAGAATAATACCAAAAGATTACTGATCTCAACAATTCAATACTCCTTCTCTGACTGTGCCAAACCACACCAACTGCTTCTTCAAATCTCAATACCAGATCTCTAAACTTTGCATATCCTCTTCCAACATGTATTGCACACTTCTACAATTCACTTTGAAATACAATTCACAACTTCTACATTCACACTTACCTATTACAACAAGGAAAATATTCCTTCCTTTATACCACACTTAATTAATTACAAATGAGTTGGCATGCAAATTACAAAATAAAAGTTTCCACACGTTACATAAAAATTACACAAAGTTGTCAACTTCCAATTAAGATAATTATTCACTCATGTGAACTTGGATCTTACACTCACATCCACATCACTAAAATCATGTCTTCAACTACCTCATAATTTCACATGATCAGATTCCATCCTGATTAGGAGATATCATCCAATTTCCACAAACCACTAGTCAGGAACACTGCCTGAATACTACTTCCACTGATTTCCTCATAACTATCATGAACAAATGAATTTCCATCTATGCTCTTAACCAAAATCCAATAGAACATCATAGAGTAATTCCTCAACTTTTCATAGCTTCATCTTCAATATCCCAAGTGCGCTAACTCAAACATTGTCTGCTTCTCTGTTAATCTTTAGTAGATCACTGTGTTGACATCAATGACAATCATAGTCATGAATGCAACAACAACTGCTAGAGAATGGCTGTGAATACTCCCCATAGGATATATTTAGTATTCATTCCTATCAATATTCCCCATTGGCATTGATGGCAACGTAGATGAAAAAACATCCAAGTTCCATGAACACCAACACTGCAACACTGTTGCTCTGAAAATTCTTTCAAATCCTCTTCATCAATCAAATCTTGCTTCATTTTCCTATTTAGTTCTCTCCAATAGATGATTTTTCATGTATACTTCTCCCCCATTGACATCAATGATAGATGTTTCATCATTATGTCAACAACAAATTCAATGTCAAAAGACACTATTCAAAAAATACATTCACTAGAGTCCTCATGACTCAGCTCAAATACACATACTCCCCCATAGAGGAAGTACCAACATCTAGTTCAGAAGAAGGATAGGGCTCATATACCACTGGATGGATGTAAAAATCTACATCACTTCTCAAAAGTAGACTGGGGCATAACCCCAAGCATACCTCTCAGATACTCAAATGTTTCCTTAGGAAAAGGTTTTGTAAATATGTCTACAAATCTCCTTTGTGCTTATGTACTCAAGTCTGACTTCTTTCTCTACCACTTTCTCTCTCACTACATGATACTTTGTCTCTATATGCTTTGTCTTAGAATGTAACATGGGGTTCTTATACATACTAACTGTGCTGGCATTATCACAATGTATAACAATAGGCTCAACAAATTTTATTCCAATATCCTTCAGTATTTGCTTCATCAAAGTTATCTGATTACAATTGTTTGTTGCTGCCACATACTCTACTTCTACTGTGCTCTATAAAATATAGTTCTACTTCTTGCTTAGCCAAGAAACCAATCTTCCTCCAAGGAAAAATGCTCCACCACTGGTGCTCTTTTTTTCATCAACACTACCTCCCCAATCAACATCTGTATATGCACATAGGGTAAAATCATCAGATTTTTCATACCACAATCCATACTCAATTGTGCCTCTTAAGTACCTCAGTATCCTCTTTACTGCTGCATAATATGATTCTTTGGGTTCAGCTTGAAATCTTGATACAAGTCCAACTGCATGTGATATATTAGGTCTTATATGAGTCAAATATTGCAATCCTCCAATCATAGATCTTTTTTTTCCACTGTAGGAGTCTCATCTATGCTAGATAACTTGTGTCTAATTACCATAGGTGTTCCAACTAGTTTATAGGTCTCCATTCCAAATCTCTTCAATAAATCATTCAAGTACTTTGTTTGACTTACAAAGATACCATCAATGTTATGTGTTATCTATAATTCTAAAAAGTATTTCATTTCACCAATCATACTCATTTCAAATTCACTCTTCATTTCATTTGCAAATTTATCACGAACTTCATCTTCTCCTCCAAAGATAATATCATCAACAAAAATAACAACAACCAACAAACTATTTTCAATTTCCTTTGTGTATAGGTTGCTATTAGCTGTGCCTTTTGTAAATCCTAACTTTATCAAATACTTATCCAATCTCGCATACCAAGTTCTAGGTTCTTGCTTCAGTCCATATAAAGCTTTCTTCAGTTTACATACCATATCTCCTTCTTGAGTTAAAGGAAAACCTTCAGGATGCTCAATGTAGACTTCTTCTTCCAATTTTCCATTTAGAAATGTTGACTTCACATCCATTTGATACACTTTGAATTTCTTGTAAGCTGCATAAGCCAAAAACATTCTTACTACTTCAATTCTTGCTACTGGTGCAAAATTTTCTTCATAGTCAATTCCTTCTTGCTGTGAGTATCCTTTACATACCAATCTTTCTTTGTTCCTTACTACTTCTCCTTGTGCGTATATGTTGCAGAGATATATTTTGTATTGTTATTGTTTTATTTTTTTACATTCGGATGTAATGATGTAAAATGTATAATTCTGGTTCTTGTCACCCGAGTGGCAAGAAGGGAAAAAAATGGCAGTGATGGGAAATTTGTGTGTCAATTGGAAACAACAATACATAGACTCATCTTCATAACAACACATAAAAAAAAAGGTTGTTCAAACGATTAATAATGTTTACTAACTTGACAAGTATCATTTGTTTGATAATGTCAAATGTCATAATTCATTACTTAGATTGATTTCACATAACATAGCATATGTTTACAAAAAAATTGATTACACACTTTGTTTAAATGACCAGTTGATTAGTAATCAACTATGTAGTGATGATTTGACAGTGGAACTTATGCACATTTTAATTGGATGTGAAAATATATCTCTAGAATAAGGTTGAAAATAAACAAGTTTAATTTAGCGTTTCCAATTTTGTAACAATTTGAACTATCATAACATAGACACGGTTTGCATAAAAGAAATAATAAAAGGTATATATATATATATATATATCATCCTATCATCACACTAATATTAAAACACTTATGAATAAGTCCACAAAAACATTCACACACATACAAGAATAAGTAAACTCTTCGGATCTAGATCCTACCTGGAGTCCTAGGGAGAAAAAAAAAACCTCACAATGGCTGGAGCACACCCCTGCAACACCTCCAAGATTTGAGTGAGATTGTAGCCTCCTGGTAGAGTCTCCTCCAAAAACCAAACCTCTCTTCCTTACTCAGAAAACTACCCCAAATGTACTCACATAAATATGTTCAATAAAACACAGAGACAAAATTTCTCCCAAATAACTTCTAGAAACACTTTGCAAGAATTACCAGATTTCTTTCTCAAGAAATCTCTTGTCATGCCCCACAAGGGAACTGGGGAAGAGAATATAGATTCTCTTTGTAAAAGAAAACCTAAGTAATGATTTATGAAAAATTTTGAATTTTTAAAAGAATTATGTGAACAAACTTAAACTTAAATTCCTCCCAAGGTTCCCTACTATTTTATGAAAAATTCATTTAAGTCCATTAAGTAAACTAACAACAAGATTTACTTCTCAAAGCATACTACATCATATCATTTGAAGATTCTTTATAAAGAAATACAAATTACTTTCATTTCAATTTTCTATTTAAATCCATCTACTTTCCTAAGTGTCCTTTGTGAACAATATAACATTTAAAGAATTAATATCATATAATAGAGTCATCTAAACATTTGATACATTGCAAATATTACATTTGTTTTTCAATAGCTTTTCACTTAATCAATAATGAGAAACATACTACTTTACTTGATATGTTTATAAAATCCTTTTCTTTTCCAACATACATCTTATACATAAAGTTCATGCTTTCCCTTTTCCCTTTTCCTAAGTCTACCCATTCCAAATACAAAATTTTGAAATATATTAATGATTACATTACATTCATCTCCCCTTGGGAGGTAATGATAATTTTACATCATAAAAGATCAGTCTTCATTCTTCAAAATTGGAACACTATGCAAGCATGAATCCATAAGCACTACATCCGCAAAAGATACCTCAATAAAAATATTTACCACCCAACCATGTGGATAGCAAAAGGCCCACTCCCCCGTGCTAGGAGATAAACACCGAGGTCCACAAAGAAGGAATAGCTAGGCCATACCTAGGGTTAGGTAACCTTTCCCAAATAGCAAATGAAAAGAAGATCAAAGTTTAAATCTTTTCCCAAAGGTTCTAAGGCTTGGTAGAAACTATAAGCAACAACCTAAGTGAGTGTCATCACATAGCCCTCACCCCTTGGGTTTTCCTGGTACTAGCCACTTTGAGCCCCAGCCCCCAAGTAGGCACATGCAGAACTGAATGCCTTTCATATAGACAAGTGCCATTCAATCGTACCTACGCATAGGCATGTTCTCCCACTCCCATCCATAGCCTTTACTAGCACTACTGGCATGGGTGAGACATCTATTAATCTTTTTAGTGTTTGACCCCATTCCCATAAATTTTAATTAAATTTTCACTTGTTAAATAACTCTTCAATCGGTTATCTTGGTTCTAGCCACTTAGGGCCCCAGCCCCGTACTGAGAGCCACTCACTTGGTGTTGTTAGGTTTTCTACCCTTAACCCACACATCACAAATACATCATACATGTAGTAAAAACACATCATAAACACATTTGAGAACTGCATCAAAGAATATAAAATAATAAGATAGTTTATGGATGTTTAGGGAAATTAGGAATGTTTAAGGATGTTTAGAATGGTCCTGATCCTCTTAGACAATCCTAAACCCTAATCATGCTTCCTACACACATCCTAACCCTATTTAAGCATCTAAATGCACCACATACCTCCATCAAACAAGTAATGAACATATTTATAGTTTATACAAAGTTTCCATATAGTTTGTACAAAATTCCATATGCCTGAAATTTAACTAAGTTTGATTTTGTTTAGGATACTCCAAAAATTAGAAGTTGCATCTTAATTCCTAGGAAGCTGAAACCTATCTCAAACTTCCCAGAAGGTACCTAATTTCTTTATACAAGTATAACTTAAAGTATAAGTTATGAAACTTTAATTTCTTATACTTGAATGTTATACTTGTATAAACCGAAAACATTCATAACTCCTACAAACAAAATAAACCCTATTCCACAAGTGGCATTAAAACAATAATAATAACTTAGGATTGAATAATTCAATCAAAACTTGAAACAATACTAATCACTCAGGATTCAAAACAAACCCTAATAATATAACTCAGAATTAAATCACAGGACTAAATCAATAATAACACAACTTGGGAAAATGACAGGGAATGTGTGATGACAAAAAATGCAAATGACAGAGATCAAAACATTTAACTCGACCAAATGTGAGAGATCAAAACAATTAACTCGGGATTACAAAGCCCCACATATTATTTGCTGACAACAATACTTTAACAACAGAAAACTAAATACAAATATTTTGCACATTACTTAATGATAGGAGATAAAATATAATTAATCATAAAACAGATGACATTGTACAAAACTACAACAACTTATAATTGTATAAATGTTTATAGAATAATACAATAATGGATAAACGTTCTACAATAATACAGAATACATAAACATTCTGCAATAATACATAATACAATAATATAAATAATACATAAACATTCTGCAATAATATAATAATATAGAATACAATAATGTATTAAAGTTTTGCAATAATACAATAATGTATAAACTTTCTGCAAACAAAAACATATTCAGGAGCATTCAAACAAATCTAAAACCAGCATTCATATAATAAAAGAGATTTATCTCTCAGGATGGATTCCAACCTGGAGTCCTGCGGAGACCGGTTGAAGAAGAAGAATCTACTCCTCTCAAACTCTTCCAGCACTCCTTCTAATCCTTCTAGATGTAAACTCTAGCCTCTACCCAAATCAACAAAATGCTACTCTTAGAGAATAATGAATTCTCTCCTCACCACTATAATTCCCTACAAATAAAAATGCCCAACTATACAATATCTCTTCTTGAATGCCAATTCATCTCCAACCTCCTCTCACACAGGAGATCCCTCTGTATATAGATTGGGGAGTAGTTGCACAGGTATTCCAACTAATGCAACTATCCACCGGTTATCCGTTAATACTATGGTTTGTAAAACCATTCCCATAAAGGGATAAATAATTTTTTAATAAAACTATAATCTATGTCTCCTAAATTTGAGGATGACAAAATAAATAATAAATATTTTAGGAATAGTCTTCCTAACTTGTTTACTACGGTAATTACCAAATGCATTTCTCAAAATAAAATATATCATAACCTTACCATAGCCTCATAATAATTTCCCTTCACATAATTAATTTATTTTATAATAATAATATATATTTATTTATATATGTATTCATAGGCATATGTGTGCACCCATATGCTTATGGTACATATACCATAAGTAAGACACATTATTTTTAATATTAAATATTATGAATATCATTATTATAAAACATATTATTTATTCATACACTAATCCATATTCTAAAATATATAGTAGGTAGCTACTAACATAAGTTAGATTTTACCTCTACTATTTAAAACATTTATTATTAATATTGCCATAGACACTTTGTTATTATGAGTATTATAAAATAATACCATCAAATTATTTATTATTATTGATATTAAAATCACATGATTTAATCACATACTAACTCATTCCTAACAAGATATGCTAGTATAATAGTAGCTACTAATAAAGATAAATTACTAAATCATACCCTCAAATGAACAATAACTCACATCAATAATCTACTAACAAAATTGAACATACCATGAAGATAATTAGAGCTACCATACTCAAAACCTCATTCTCAATGAATGCAAATGACAAGAACCCAACTACAAGATCTACAAAACCAACAAATTGAGAGGACACAAATACATCACCCACACAAGCGACTACCTCAAGTACTCCCCACCTAAAGGTAAAAAGGATCAAAGGTAGAGTTCCTTCTTGTGGAACCTGGTGATATCTCTATAACAACAACAATGATTGAGGATTTTGAGGGATCGCTCAAACCTGTGAAGCTAGGTGGAGATGATACCTGGTACCTACAATCCTACATCACCAAGAAGAGATACATATATACATATGGATATACATACAAATCAAATATATGCAAATAGATGACTAGGATCGATACATCATGTGGACCTCAACTAAGTGAGTAACTATGACTTTATCCTGAGTCATGAAAACACATCAGACACATATACATGAAACATAAAACATCATGATAATGGTTAGATTCAAATCCTTAGGTTAGCTCCATAAAACATATAAAGATAGATGGTTTTCTCATTTCATAAACATATAAATGATAACCATAAATGAGCATATCAATCATTTGATAAACGTATCATCATCCACAAAACATAAATGTAAATGTATAGCTCTAACCATCATAATAGAATGTCCAAATCAAAAAGTCTAAGTATCACCATAGGAGAGGGTATTACATTCTCCTCCCCTAGAGTTAGGCTTACTCCTAGAAGCCTACAAATAGATATGGATAAGCATCTCTAAGTCTAGCAAAATCTTCCCATGTGGCAGAAGAGTCATCATTGGGGTCCCATTGGACCCTTTCTTGCTCTATGGTGTGACCCCTGAGGGTCAATATTCGCTACTGCAAAATGCGTACTGGCTCTAAAGCTAGCTGCCTGTCCGCTACCTATAATGCATTCCAATCCAAAATGTGAGTTACATCAGGAATATACTTTCTAAGAACTGAAACATGAAATACCTCATGAATACGAGCAAGGCTGGATGGCAAGGCAAGCTGATAAGATACTGGTCCTATCCTCTCTAGGACCTCAAAAGGGCCAACAAATCAGGGTGCCAACTTGGAGCCTTTTTCGTAACGGATTGGACTCTTTTGTGGATGCACTCTCAAAAAGAATCTATCACCAAGAGAGAAGTGTACATCAGTCTTGTGAGCATCAACATACTTCTTCTACCTATCCTGAGCTATCAAAATATGCTCTCTGATGCGCTTGACCTACTGTTCCATATCCTCTAACATCTCAGGGCCTAGAAGTACCCTATCCTCCAATCGGTCCCATCTTAAGGGAGTGCGGCATGGATGGCCATACAAAGCTTGAAAAGGGGACATACCTATGGAACTGTGATAACCATTATTATAAGAAAACTCCACCAAATATAGATACTCTTCCCAATGGGTCTGTTTGTCCATAACATACATTCTAAGCATATCCTCAAGAAACTGATTTACTCGCTCCGTCTGCCCATCTGTCTCGGGGTGATAGGCTGAACTAAAGTTGAGCTGAGTCCCTAAAGTGAGCTGGAGTGAAGTCCAAAGAACCGATGTGAATAGTGGATCACGATCGAATATGATTTTCCTAGGAATACTGTGGAGTCTCACAATGTCCTTCATGAATACTCTGGCTACAGAAGTTGCTGAGTAGGAGGACTGCATGGGAGAAAAATGGGCTACCTTGGTGATTCTATCAACTATTACCATGATAGTGTCATGTCTCCTAGGAGTAACTAGAAGTCCCACAATAAAATCCATGGAAATAATGTCCCATTTCCATTCTAGCACTAGGTGAGGTTGCAATAGACTAGTGGGGTGTTGATGTTTTGCTTTCACTCTCTGACATTCCAAACATCTAGCCACGTAGCTGACACTTTGCAAGAATTACTAGATTTCTTTCTCAAGAAATATCTCATCCCCAAATTTCCCCAAATTCATTTGAATTATCCTCCAACTATAATGTTGGAGGAGTTTCTTTATGGGAAGCAAATTCTCCAACTTCCATAGTTCATTTGAAAAATCAAACCAACATTCCTGTAAACACATAATAAAGTTTCTTAATAATTTTAATTAAAATAACATCCCAAGAAACCTACAACAAGAAGATTAAACATAAAGCTTTCAAGAAAAATACATAGCCCACTTGGAATCAAACTAGCCTAACTTCTAGGAGGTCTCGAGTTCAACTCCCTCCTAGATAGCTAGTTTTACCACAAAGAGCATTTTCCTTTTACTATTATTATTTTTTACTTTTTATTTAATACATTCATTAAATATACTTTATTTAACTCACTTTATTTAATAATTATAAATAACATACCATTTACACAATCAATAAAAACATACAATTATTATTATTTATCTAAGCATGGGTATATGTGTGTGCACCCACATATACACATACCTATATAACATACAAACAATTATAACATAATTATAAAATAATTATTATACATATAAAATAGGTTAATTCTAAATCATAACATAAACTCAAACCAACATCAAATCAAGTCCACAACATAAACTATATTCTACTTTCCGAACTAGGATAACTTCCTAAATAGAATTCTAAGTCCATGGGTAACCTCAAGAGTAGCTTGGTTAAATCACCACACAACAATAGTTTGAGGATTTTGAAGGCACACTAAAACCTATGTAGCCATGTGGAGATGATGTCTAGTACCTACATCCTACATCACCAACCGATATACATATACATACATATATATATAAACAGATAGTGACAAACAAGGAGGGGAGTGCGACATCATGTGGACCTCTCGTAGGAGTAACTACGACTGCCCCTCCTCATCCTACACTCACATCAACTAGTAAATGTCAAATCATAATGAGGTCAGTAGGGTTAGATCATAATATAAACATAATAACATAAATCATTGTAAAACATTTCATTGATACTTCATTTCTAACCATTCATCATTAAATGCCAACTCATTTAATATTTCCAAATGAACTATAGTAACCAAATATATATTCTCAAATGTCTCAAAAAATTCTAACTAAATAATGATCATAGTCCATCATAAAATCCAAAGTGTCAAATCAATAGTCCTTTCAGTCTAACATAGGAAGATGCTAAGGTGGGCATTACAGTTTCAATATATTTTCATTGATAAATTTTTTGCATCAGTACATTCAAAGACAATAATTCTTAGAACAAAACAACACTGCAAAAACTCTCTTTACAAATGTATTTTACCACCTCTATACAAAACAAAAATCTTGCTATTTATATCACTAGTCATCTTGGAATCCTTAAGGAAATGATGCAACAAGTTTCAGATGGCTAGGATAGTGACAGGTACTAAAAGACAAAACAAATTACTTTATGAACAAAAAATGAAAGTAAAGCCAAAAATCTATTTCCAATCATAGTGAATCTTCACATGTGGCACATTTGTCTATAGATATTCAAAGTAACTGCTAAAATTTGTTATATGAATAATGACCACCTACTGGCTAACATACATTATTCCCTTTATGATAGTTACCCTCCCTATTCTTAAGGATCAAGTACCATGTGTAACTCACTCCTCTTCAATTGCCTCTAAATCAATGGTTGTTGGCTTCTTCTTCTTGGGTTTCATGCTTCTGTCCCATGATGCAACTTCATCCTTAGTAGGCCAAGTGTACACCTTCCAACTCTATAGCAACTTTATTTTATTATCCCACCTAGAATCAGTTATGGCCTTGGCATCATTGACAAATCTAGTGCAATCATTTTCTACTTTAAAAATATTATCCAAAGTGTTGTTGAACCTACCCATGTCCAAGGTGCCATCACCATTCAGGAAGGCATCCTTCCTAGTCAGCAACTGATCCACACCTGATTTCCACTCCTCACCACCCATGATGTTTCCATCATCCTTGTGAATTAGAGGTAGATACTTTCTAAAATCAGGGCCGAACATCTCCATCTTAGCTTTGACCTAATTGGCTCTACCCTTGAAAAAGGTCGAGGTTGCACCAATGAGCTCATTTTTTTCTCCCACTTCACCAACTGATTCTAGGATATCAGGCCTATGTGCCTATAGTATCTCTATTAATATTATTTAGAACAATAGAGAGGGGGGTGAATCAGTTGTTCTCAGGTCCAAGTGTACCAATTTAACTTTTAAACACTTCAACAATCTCATATCTAATCACCAACACAACTCGGTCTCTAAAGAATATATAACATAAATATATAACATGCAGTCCACTGTCCAAAAGTATTTAACTTGCATAATATAGAAACATTCACATCAAAACATTCACACATGTATAACACCAAGATTTATAACAGAAACCCAATTTGGGAAAAACCACTTTGTAACATGTTACTAATATTTTCACTCTTTTGAAGTGAGCTATGTGAAAATCCAACCTTGTTAAAGGTTTACAAACACACTGCTAGGTGTGACCCTATTAAAGGATTTAAACACTCTATCAAAAGTGACCTAGTTAAAGGATTTAAGTACATTCCATTAGAATACCACCTTGATTAAAGGATTTAAACAATGACTATTAGGTAAATCTTGATTAAAGGATTTAGACTGATATAATGGTTAGAAAGTAGTAGTATTTTCTAATCTAAAAAACATACAACTCACTTTGCAAATAACAGATCAAATTTGCACATATATGTTGATTTATTGACTAAGTTCCATTTCCATCTCCATCTCTAATCTTCTCAGAATTCACTTCAAGCAATCACAACTCTGATCAACTCCTTCAGCCTTCTGCTTAGACTTATCAGTCAATAACATCAACAACTCCAGCATACTATGTAACCTCACACTTAGGTTTTCCTTTATACCTCTCTAGATAGGTAGATCCTTCTTTTTCCACTTGATCTCCTCTGTAGATCTTAGGTTAGGTTAGATTCATCAAATCCTTCCAACATTTAATCTCTTCATCCATCCTTCTAGATACATCTTCAATCTCCTCATTGAATCTATAATAAAATGATTTACCATGCATTAAATTCTCCATACAATTAATTAATAAAGTCAACATGATTTACATAACCCAAGAATTCAACTGTGTTAGCTAGAAATCTGAATTCTTCCTCCAAATGTAAATTATTGACGCTCGGTCAATACTGTGTTCATCTCCTAGTCATCACTATGTAACTCGGTCATCTCTACAAACTATCTTCCTTGGCTAACACTCTCTTGCTCAGTAATTTCATGTCGCTTGGCATAAACTGATGTTCGGTCAACACTAAATTTACTCAGCATATAGTGTCACTCAGTCGACACTAACATCACTCAGCTTAAACTATATTTATTCACATTTTCTCAGTTAAGCCTACTTCTTCAGTCTTTGTTCTTACTTAGATAAATAATACATTATCTTATCATAGTGCCAAATAATCAAGTACTCATTGAAGTATCAAATAACTCAACCTTTCCCTAGGTGCTATTGTTATCTCCCTTTCCCTAATCCTTTTCATCAATAAATAGATATAGTTTTTTCTTAGATAGAAACTATCTTACCAGTTAAGGTTTGACATCAATGATAATACAATAATTGCTTCAATTGTAGTTTCCAATAATCTCCCTCTTTGACATTGATGGAAACACCACATGAATAACACATGATTTACCAACCAATCCAAAACTTTTTCAGTGCATCAAAAATATTTATAATATAAAGCTTCATTTTGATTCATATCAACTTAGCCTTGCTTGACTATTTGCATAGTTACTCCCTCTGAATCTTTTTTGTCTCTCTCCCTCTGATTCTCTTAATCTCTTCCTCTTTGATTTGTTTTCATCTGAAATCTCTCCCTCTTTGACAATAATGCCAAAGCAGTATCTAGAACTTACATCTTTTATATGTATATGTCATCTTGTAAGTTCAATATTAGTATTTCTCCCTCTGTCATCTTTCTTATGATTGATTATCAGCTTTGTTGTACTTTTCACAACTCTAGGAAGCTCCTAAAGTGTGACCTTTCATGCATCATTTTTTTAGATACTCTATGTAGAACATTTGATGCAGTGCTCCTAGCTTGACTAGGCAACCTCAGTTAGGGGAAGCACCCCTATTTTACCTCTAAGATATTCATGAGCATCCCTAGGTAAAGCTTTTATGAATATGTTTTCCATTTGTTCCTTTGTATTCACATATTCCATTCCCACTTCTTTTTCTTGTACCAATTCCCTCAAGTAATGATACTTGATAGCAATATGTTTGGTCTTTGTGTGCATCACTGGATTCTTTGATATGTTGATAGCACTTGTGTTATCACATAATATAACAACCGGTTCAATGATCTCCTCTTTCATACCTTTCAACAATTTCTTGATTCATACCAGATTTGAATAGTTCACTACAGTTGCTACATACTCAGCTTTGGATATAGATTGGGAAATGCAATTTTGTTTCTTGCTTGTCCAGGAGACTAACCTTTTTCCTAGAAAGAAAGCTCCACCACTTGTACTTTTCTTGTCATCAACATTTCCTACCCAATCAGCATTAGTGTAGAATCTCAGTTCAAATTTCTCATTCCTCTTGTCGTACAATCCATACTCTTATGTCCCTTTTAGATATCCCGGTATTCTCTTCATAGCCATCATATGATTTTCCTTAGGATTGGAAGAGAATCTTTCCATAATCCCAACTATTAGGGCCATATCTAGTCTACTGTGGATAACATATTGTATCTTTCCAATCATGGATCTATAAAGGGTTTGATTCACTATAGTAGTATCATCAGTCTTAGATAGTTTCTGTCTAGTAGCTAGAGGAGTACTTACTGGCCTTGAATCCTCGATTCCAAAAGTTTTCAGTATCTCTTTGACATATTTAGATTGTGTGATAAAGATACCTTTCTCCATCTGATAGACTTGTAAACCAACAAAGAGTTTGATCTTGCTAAACATAGACATCTCAAACTCAGTTTGTATCTCACTTGAAAATTTTTGATATAGGGCATCTTGTCCTCCAAATATGATATCATCTATAAAAATTTCAGCTAACAAAATCTCTTTACCTTTTTCATCTTTCATGTACATATTTTTGTTGGCATTTGTTCTTTCAAATCCAATCTTTATCAAGTAATTGTGGAGCCTCCCATACCATGCTCTAGGGGCTTGTTTCAATCCATATATTGCCTTGTTCAGTTTGCAAACCATATTTTTCTTGTCTAGATCAAAAAATCTTTCAGGTTGTTCAATGTATACTTCTTCTTCTAATATACCATTCAGAAATGCAGACTTGACATCCATTTGATATACCTTGAAATCTATGTAAGCAACATATTCAAGTAGAGTTCTTACTCCTAATCTTTCTACAGGGATAAATGTTTCCCCATAGTCTATTCCTTCTTCTTGTGCATAACCCTTGTATACCAGTCTTGCCTTGTTTCTTGTGACTTGTCCATGTTCATTAAGCTTGTTTCTAAATACCCATTTTGTTCCAATAACATTCTCATTTTCTAGTCTCAGCACCAGAGTCTAGGTATCATTCTTTTCTATTTGATCTATTTCTTCATTCATAGCTTGAATCTAGTCTTCATTTTCTAAAGAATCTTTTACTATCTTAGGCTCAAACTCACATAATAAACATCTAGGGTCTTTCAACTTACTTCTAGTCAAGACTCCAGATTCCTTATCTCCAATGATTTTCTTAGGCTTATGATGTCTTCTCACAAACTATGCCAATGTAGGTTCAAATTTCTTTTCTCCTTTCTCTTCAAGTTCATCATAAAAATTATCAGATTCTGCTTCTGATTGATCGGCCACATCCTCCTGATGCTCAACATTTCTTACACGTGATGCTGCATCTGGTGTAGGTGTGTTACTTGCCTCTCCTTCTTCCATATAGATAAAAGATCTATAGTCTTTAGGTTCTCTTTTGCCTTCTTGTTCATTTTTCTCTGCATATTCATCAACTCTCACATTTTCACTTTCCACAATTTTGTTAGTGTTAGAATTCAAACACTTATAAGCTTTACTCTTAGTGGAATAACCTAGGAATATGCCTTCATCACTTTTTGTATCAAACTTTCCATTTCTATTATCATTCAGTATATAGCATTTACTCCCAAAGATTCTAAAGTATTTCACATTAGGTGCATATCCATGCCATAATTCATAAGGTGTAACATTTGTACCTTTCTTGATTTGTACCCAATTTAAGGTATAAATAGTTTTACTTACAGCTTCTCTCTAGTATTTTTGTGCAACATTCTTCTCAAACATTAGTGTCCTTGCACAATCCATAATAGATCTGTTTCTCCTCTCAGCTATACTATTCTGTGGAGGTGTTCTAGGTGCAGACATTTGTCTCTTGATTCCTCTATCATTGCATAACAGATTGAACTCATTTGATATAAACTCTCCACCTCAGTCAGATCTCAGACATTTAAGGCTTCTACCTGTTTATTTTTTAACCTTTTCCAAATACCACTTAAACAACTAAAATGCATCATATTTTTCTTTTAAAAACATTACAGTCATCATCCTAGTGTAATCATCAACAAAAAAAATGAAGTACTTAGCATCACAATAACTTTGTACACCCATAGGTCCACAAAGGTCAGTATGAGACAAATCCAAAGCATTCTCAGGAGTAAATGTCTTTCTCTTGAAACTAAACTTTGTCATTTTACCAAGCTGACATTGTTTACACATCACATTATCAGGTTTCTTCAATCTTGGCAAACCTCTAAATTTCTTCTTTTTACTAATATTTACCAGATTGTCAAAATTAACATGACATAGCCTCTTATACCATAACCATACATCATCAAACTATGAAAAAAAACATGTCTCTTTAGATAGATCTAGATAGAACAAATTACCTCTAGTTTGTTCTCCACTTCCAATTAGTTCACGAGTAGCATCAAATATTTTAGCCTTCCTGTGATGAAACTCCACTCAAAAACTAGTGCTATTAAGTTGTTTAACACTCAGTAAATCATATTTAAGACCTTCAACCCAATAGGCATTTTCACAAGTGATCTTATCAGTTAGCTTAATTGATCCTTTACCTCTTATGGGACATGGTGCATCATTACCAAACTTAACACTTCTATCTTTGTAATGATCTAGGGTTTCAAATTTACTTTTATCACTAGTCATGTGATGTGAGAAACCACTATCAATAATCCATTTATCACCTTTACTCACATAAGAAATAAGTGCAATTTTTCATCCTCATCAGAATCATCTTTCATAGCAACATAAACTACTTCAATATCAAAATCATCACTATCACTATCAGTTTCCTCTTCTGCAATATAATAGGATTTCTTACCTTTATCTTTGTAATCTTTATACCTTCGATGATCTCTCTTATCCTTGTACTTTCTTTCTCTTTCCTCATCCTTGTCATTCCTATCAAGACACCTTGTAGAAATATGGCCAACTTTGTTACATGAAAAACAAATTATAGGAAGTTTACCTTTATATTTTCCTTTTCCTCTCTTCAATCTTCTAGCCATGAATGCCTCAAGATCATCCAATTCCTCGTCAGAAGTTTCACTGTCACTTTCACTATCACTTTCACTTTTCACACATTTTTATTTTTCTCTCTTAGATATGTGCAACACCATTTGTGACTTAAATGCAGATTCAACATTAGGAATAGTGTAGTTATCATAGTTAGAAAGCTCAAAAGCAGTAAGCTTACCAACAAGACTTTCTAGAGTTAGAACATTACCAGGGTTACATCTTGATTCTTGAATTGCTCAAATTTTGATAGCATATATAGGAAGAAAACTTATCAATACCTTTCCAATGATAGTCTCATCATCAATGATTCCATTGGCCCCTCTAATAGCATTCACTATCTCCTTGATTCTTCCACAATACTGAGTAATATTCTCACCTTCTTGGATTTTCATCTCATCAAACTTACCTCTTAAGCTTTCATCTTTTTCCCTTAGTACTTTTGTATCACCACCATAGATGGTTGCAAGATTATCCCACATTTTCTTTGCAGTAGTGTAGTCTTTGATGTCTTCAAATTCAGGATAGCTTGGGGTAGATGCAATCTCCAAAATTTCTTGATTGTGCTCCTATTTTTCTTTTATTTCCTCGGCAGTCAAAGGTGCAGCAGGTATAACATAGTCATGTTCAACATAGTATTTTTCTAAATCTCCACTACTAGTTAGATGCAATTTCATCAAACTCTGCCATGCATGGAAGTTCTCCTTGTTCAACTTTGGTACCTCCTTTTTATACATCTTGATCATTTACATCAAGTACCTTTAAACTTGTTCTCTGTAGGCACCAATAACTCTGATACCAATTGTTAATTTTATTTAGAACAACAAAGAGGGGGGTGAGTCAGTTGTTCTCAAGTCCAGATGTACTAATTGAACTTTTAAACACTTCAACAATCTCATATCTAATCACCAACACAACTCAATCTCTAGAGAATATATACCAAAAACATATTGTGTGTGTGAAAATTGTACCTAATCTGTAGACACAACACTTCAGTAAAATATTAGAGGTTAGCTATAATCGAAATCGTGCAAAATTGAAAACTATCTAACCAAGCGATTTACTGCCTTCTAGTAGGTGTGAGATTGATGTTCTCAGATTGTAATTGAGATCAGTGACCTAGACGACACCTAAATGAAGGATTTGAATGCAATTGATCTAGATATGAGATTGAATGCAATTAATCTATATTTTTGATATTTTCTATGTAATAATAATTGTGAAAACTGATATGAATCTATGCTAATATAAAATTGATATGCTATGAATGCTAAAATAAGATTGCTCTCACAAAGATGTCGATTCGCAAGAGCTTTGATTCTTCAATTCCAATTCTCCAACGTGATTGTGAAAAATATGAGATGATTTGTGAAGAGCTGAGCCTTTAATTTATAGAAATCCAGGGCTTTGGAGGTGCATGGAAAAAGCCATAAATCACTCAAATTAACTCATCTTGATTTTTGAGTTATTTTTAAATAAAGGATAATTAACTCACAAAAACATGCAAAAGCTAAGCTTTAACTCAAAATAGAGTTTAGCTTTAATTGATAATTGATAGTTGTTTGCTTTTATGATTGTGCATGTTTTATTTATGAATTAATTTAATAATAAAGTGATTTATTTCCAACTTAACTGCTTTTAAAAATAAAACAATTGATTGATGGGTTAATCAATTATTTAATCAAATTTTTATTAAAAACTATATTATTAAATAATGACAACTTGCTTTAATTAATTAAATAAAAATTTAATCAATTATTCATAGGATATTTGGATTTATTGTCAAAATTAAATAATACAATTAATAATAGATAGAATTAAATTTGATTACACAATTAAGTGGCAAGATATTAAATCTAATTAATTAAATATGAAAATATTCAATTAATCAAACTTTAGGATAAATGTGATTTATTGCCAAATAATTATAAAATTAAAGATAATTATGATGATTAGGAATATTACTAAGAATATTCCCCGATGCAGAATTTAAGATAATCAATTATGATTCGATGATGTTTAGATGTGCCTTAGATTAGGACTTTGATGTCGATTTCATTCGAATTGAAGATGTAGGAGATTAATGAACTTATAGCCCATTTTTGGGGTATTGCATTTTGCCCCTCTTTGAATTACTGTGCGAAGCGCAGTGGTTCAAAGACAGTCTATGTTTGATAAAGATATGAAACTGATTCAAAAGATAAACTGATCTCAAGATAGAAACCGATTGAAAGATATTGAGATAGGAGTTGATTGATATTGAATTTGATATGAAGATAATAGGTCTTGAATGACCAAAGATAATGTTCACTATAACAAAAAATGAACCTATGATTGCAAAAAAGTGTCCAAAACGCCTGATTCCAAACCTTAGGATTGCAAAGAAGTGAGTGACCTATTCTAGACTCGATTGTCTTAGCAAAACTAGCAGGTATCACATCCAAACCCTTCAATTGCCAAAGAACCAAGTAAAGAACACTATGATCTGATGGTTGCAAAAACTGATACAGATTACAAGATTAATAGAATACCAGATTGATATGGATCGATGAATCTGATATGCCCCAAGTGATGATAGATTTGCCCCGAGCGATGAAGACTTTTGATGAATCAACGACTAGACGTGATTGTTTGTCTTGATTACTGATGAAAGATATTGATAGATAAAAAAAGATATGATTTCAAATTTGATTACAGACTTTGAATGATGTGCAATACCATGCCCCCTTCGGGATTAAAATTGAAATCTGACAAGAAAAGTCAGCGTTATAGTTTAGAAGCATGTTAATTGATTTGAGAAGTGGTTATATACGTCCAAGAATGCATTCTGCATCATTTAGAGGTCCCGGAGACTAAGTTTGACTAGGCTTGACCATGAGTTGACCATGGTTGACCAAGTTGAAATTTTGATAGTTTGATGTTTAGATAATCAGTTAAGTTGAATACTGGATTTCTGTGATGATTGAAGGTTGATTATGCAAGTAGTTAATAATATGAATGATCTCAAATTTGAATTTTGATCCCGAAAAAGGATTCTACTTGCTGTTTCGTTGGAGGAACCTTCACGTGAGATTCAGCTCTTGTTAGAGTGGAAGAGGTGATTTGAAGAATCATTTAAGCATTGAAGTTCATTTAGCCATTGTGAGATCATGCAAACATGCAAAATGCAAAGAGACATACAAAATGAAATGCAACCTAAGACCTAGGACCTAGTCACTGATAATGTGTCGATTTGTTATCATCATTAAACTTTTAGGTAACCGGATAAATCAATACAATGCCCACTAGCCATGAAACCATAGACATATGAATATCAATTTGTATGCACAAGAATCAATACAACACCCACTAGTTATACAACCATGGACATATGAATATTGATTTATTTTCAGAATGTTGGATCAGATATAAGCACCAAGGCACAAACGCCAGGATGACATGAATATCATGTCCATTTTGATATAGCAATTTGTATAAGCATCAAAACATAAATGTCGTGATGACCTGAGTACGCCTTGCGTGGCAAACACATCAAACAGTCAAGAGATCATTCTAAATCCAATGTGAATTACCCGTGGTGACCCTTTATCATTCACCTCCTTAGGAAAGATCGCATTTCACAGTAGGAGAAAAAATTTACTTCAAAAAGATAATAGTTAGATCAAACGTCCTTGAATTTTTTGGGTATCAATGGTCGAGGTACGCATGGCCATCCAATTCGAGATAGAGGCTCTTATAGTCAGACACCATTTCAATCTGGAATTTCCAAAGTTGTTAGATTTTCACATACAAGCAGAAGACAAAGAAAAGATTATGCCCCCAGTCATCACTCTCTAAATCCTATAAAGGACATCATCGAAGAGCTCGAAGGGACACAATATGCAAAAATCTCAATGCGAATCAGTAAGCATACAAGGAGATAAAAGCATGTAAAAAGCATAGATTGTTTTCAGTTGAGTTTTGATGTTTGATTGTGTTGTTGTAGTTGCCAAATCCTTTCTGGAGACAAGACTGGCTGACTGACTCACGTGAAGCTTCAAAGGACTTTGAGTGGATATGACACGTCTAAGATACATTAGAGACTATAAGATATGGCATTGATTTCCCCCAAGTGTTAAACATTGATAGGATACAGACACTTGAGCTAGTTGTTTGGTGTACAGACTGACTTATTGAAAATTGGAAATGCGAAAACAAACCGGGAGATATGTACAAACTAAAGCAAGACTAAAAGCTAGGAAAGACCAAGATTGTGCTGATAGATGGAGCGTTTGGAACAAGTGGTGCCCATTTGCCGAGTTTTCACCATCTTGGTAGAGATTCTATTTTTGCTACCAAGGTGCCTATTTCCAGGTTTTCACCAAGGCACTTTTTCTTCCTTTTTTTTTTTTTTTTTCAATTTTTTTTTCAATTTTTTGATTTTTTTGAATTTTTGATATTTTTTTATTTTTTTTTTGTGAATCATCAAGGCGCCTATTGCTAGGTTTTCACCAAGATGTTCATTTTTTCAGGACTTTTTCTGATTTTTAAAATTTTTTCAGGACATTTACCAAGCACTGAATGCCTTAGGCATAGAATTTCTTCAGATGGAGAACGTTGATTGGTTCTCAGAGTTGTTCTCCTTCAGTCGTTGAGAGTTGATAGGCACCAGAGCCAAAAGTATCAGTGATAACAAAGGGACCCAGTCAGTTGGGTTCAAACTTCCCCTTGCGTTCTCGATGGGATTGATTTTTAGGATTTTCTCTCAAGACTAGATCACCAACCTGAAATTCTCTATGTCAGACTTTCTTGTTGTAGCCTCTAGACATTCTTTTTTGATATACTCTGAGATGATCATATGCTGCTTGCCTGCGCTCATCTAGTAATTCTAGTTCTTGTAACCTAGACACTCTATAGTCTTCATCAGTGACAAGTCCATGCATTCTGATTCTGAGTGATAGGATTTCAACCTCAATAGGTAGTACTACTTCAGATCCATAAACTAAAGCAAAAGGTGTAGCCCCTGTAGGCATTCTGATACTAGTTCTGTATGCCTAGAGAGCTGGATTGATCATGAGATGCCAGTCTCTTCCTGTTTTATTCACTGTTCTGTGCAAGCTTTTTAAGAGATTTTTGTTTGAAGCTTCAGCTTGTCCATTCCTTTGAGGATAGTAGATAGATGACCAATGTTGAGTAATCTTGAATTTGGCACATAAGTCATCTAGGTCCTTGTTTTTGAATTGTCCCCCATTGTCTATGATTATAGAGTGAGGGATCCCATATTTGCAAATGATGTAGTTCAGGATGAACATAGAGATCTGTTTCCCCATTGCTTGTGTTAGAGGAACTGCTTCTACCCATTTTGTAAAATAATCTATAGCTGTGATTATATGGGTATGTCCATTAGAACAGTGCGGATGGATAGCACCTATGAGATCAAATGCCCATTGTTGAAAAGGCCATTGTGTAGTAAAGGGAATCAGATCTCTCCCTGGAGCATGAATCAAGTTGCCATGTACTTGACACTTTTGACAATTTTTAGCAAATTTAATAGCCTCTTTCTCCATTTCAGGCCAATAGTACCCAACCCTAATAAGTTTTTGAGCTAACGTTAAACCGTTTGAGTGTGACCCACATATACCCTCGTGGACTTCCTCTAATGCACATTGAGACTCTTCCTATTCTAAAAATCTAAGCAGTGTACCATCTAGACCTTGTTTGTACAGATCATTACCAATGATGACATATCAGGATGCGGATCAGATAAGGTTTCATTTCTCAAAATGGTTAAAGGACTCGGGGATGATTTGGTCATGGAGATAGGAGAATAGATTTTTGTAGCAAGATGAGTCATAACCTACAATAGTGCAGATCATGTGGGTTTTAGGGGAGTCATATGCAGGATAGGATAGGGCTTCCACTAGGAACTCATAGCGTAGTTCATGTTCGGGCTGCTGTAAGAGAGTAGATAATGTCGTCATTGCATCGACAGCCTTATTCTCCGTTCTGGGTATTTTCTCAAATGTGATAGAGATGAAGGATTTCTTTAAATCATCTACCATTCTCTTGTAAGGAATGAGCTTTTCATCTTTGGTTTGGTACACATCATTGACTTGGTGGATAACCAGTTGTGAGTCTCCATGGATGTGCATCTCTGTAACTCTCCACTGTATTGCCATTTTCATACCATTGAGAAGTGCCTCATATTCAGCAATATTGTTTGTGCAAGGAAACTTTAGTCTGAATGCTTTGGGTATCGAGTATCATTGAGGAGTGATGAACAATATGCCTGCTCTAGATCCATTTTGTGTGTAGGAGCCATCAAGGAATAACTGCCATTCTCTAGAAGAGAAGTGCATGATAGAGGAATTGGAAAATTCCATTTGCATGGGTGTATCATCAAACAGTGGTGCTTCAGCTAATTGATCAGCAATGACCTGTCCTTTGATAGCTTTTCTTTCAACATATTCAATGTCAAATTCGCTCAAGAGCATGACCCATTTAGCTAGTCTACCTGTGAGGGCAGCTTTGCTTAGTAGGTACTTCAGTGGATCAATCTTAGCTACCAAATGAGTGGTATGAGCTAACATGTAATGTCTCAGTTTCTATGATGCAAAGATCACAGTGAGACAAGCTTTCTCAATCATAGAATAGTTCTTTTTATATGCCACCAATGTTCTGCTTATATAGTAGATGGCTCTTTCCTTTTTGTTCTCACCATTCTGTGCTAGCAATGCCCCTAGTGATGTATCTGTTGCAGAGACATATAATATTAATGGCTTCCCATGAATAGGATGCATTAAGATAGGAGGATTCGAGAGATAATTCTTGATATGATCAAAATTCTTTGCACAGTCTTCATTCCATGCAAAGGTCACACCTTTATGTAATGTCTTTGTGAAAGGTTGTGATATGTCAGCTAACTGTGATATGAATCTTCTGATGGACTGTACTCTCCCTTGAAAAGTTCTCATTTGACTGATATTCTTGGGAGGTTGCATCTCTATGATAGCTTTCACCTTAGCTAGATCGACCTCAATGCCTTTCTTTGAAACTATGTATCCTAAGAGCTTTCCAGAAGTGACACCAAAAGCACACTTCTTAGGATTTAGTCGGAGACTAAACTGTTCCATTCTGTCTAGGATCATGCTCAAGTATATTAGATGTTTAGTTCTAATGATGGATTTTTCCAAGGTATCATCCACGTAATCCTCCATTATTTTATGCATCATATCATGAAAAATAGATGTCATTGCTCTTTGATATGTAGCTCCAGCATTTTTGAGTCTGAATGGCATAACATTCCAACAGAAGGTTCCCCACGCACATGTGAATGTAGTTTTCTCTTCGTCTTCTGGAGCAATTTTGATTTGGTTGTATCTAGAAAAACCATCCATAAGGGAATACATTTCATAGCCCACAGTCATGTCCACTATCATATCAATGTTAGGTAGTGGAAAGTCATCCTTAGGGCATGCTCTATTCACATCTCTAAAGTCCGTGCACACTCTGATTGAACCATCTAGTTTTGAAATAGGTACAATGTTAGAGATCCACTCAGCATAGTCTATGACATGGATGAATCCAGCTTTTAGGAGTTTTTCTAGTTCTGCTTTGACTAAGAGTGCAACATGAGGATGCATCTTTCTCAATTTTTGCTTGATTGGTTTTACTCTAGGAGCAATGGATAGATGGTGTATAATGAGATTGGGATCCAATCCTGGCATATCTGAATATTTCCATGCAAAATTGATCTTTTTTTCTGATAAGAATGTAGTGAATTTCTATTTCTCTTCTTTTGATAGAGATTGTGTTACATGTACCAATTGTGGTTCTTCTGTTGTATCCAAATTGATGGATTGAGTGGGCTCAATCAGAACTGGAGATCTATCCTGTAAATGACTCGGAAGGACATCAAATATCTCATCCTTAGGCACCTCAGAGAGGTTTTCACTTTCAGATACATCTTTTCTTTTTACTTTTGTCGGTTCTGAGACTACCACAAAGTGGTTTTCACCCTTAGAACTCTTTTTCTTTTTCTTTTTACTCTTGTTTTTCTGACTAAGATATTTGATGTCTGACTCGGTCATGCTGACACTCAGTTCACTGATGGAAGTACTCATAGGCTCAACTGCATTGAGGTAGCAGACAAGGGCATAGTCATTCGGGAAGGTATACATACCATGGTTTGGGTTTGTGGAAGTTTGGTCGATAAGATCAGGGCGTTGGATAGTCAAAGTAGGAAAGGCTTGGGATATGGTGTTCATGGATGTGGATATGTCATCATTGGTCCTAACCTGACGCTCAAGTTCAAAGGTGATATTACAGCTCAAAATGTTCAATTCGTGAATAGGCTCAACATCATCATGGGAGTCCTCTTCAGCCATAGGTGGATCAGACACGTTAAGTTCATTGTTTCTCTCTAGACCTACGTTAGGTTGAGATACATATTGGTGAATAACATCAATATATTTCTCTGTGATAAGCTCATCTTCTTCTGGAATGGCACCCCATTCATAGTAATTTGACTCAGCTTCTGATTCAGGATCTCTAGGAAATCTTAGAAAATGTGTGAAATCAGGATGAATACCCCAAGAAGGATTACCCTCAGTCTCTGACTTGAATTCATATTCATGGGAATCAGTGTCAGAATAACTACCCCCTTCTTCTTGATCAGTTTGATCACCTTCAAGATTAGCTGGTTCTTGTGGTGCAACCATCTCTTGCACTACAGTAGGTTCTTGTGTTTCTACTACATTAATTCTTTTGATAGGATCATCTTTATCATCAAGAAGATCTTTGATCTCTTTAGGAAATTTTTTATAGGGGATGAGTTCTGAACTATCTGAATCATCATCTGAGGGTTCTGTCTCTTCTTTCTTGAGAAGGGGTTCTCCTGGTGCAATTTGTTCTATGACATGAGAACAACCACCTTTGAGATGGTAAGGTTTCTTCTTAAATCCTATGCCACCAGTATCTTTTTTGGTTCTACCAATATGTGAAATGGGGGTCACAAGACCCTTTCCCCTAATTCCTAGAGGTCCTTGACCGGAATATCCCATCTTGGCTATCAATTTGTTTCTTGAACCATATGAATTAGAAGGGATTGTAGGTGCTATAGATTCACTAGGTTGAACAAGTTTGGATTCAGAATCCTCTTTATATAGCCATGCTAGCACAGCTTTATCCTCTTTAAATTCTTGTTTGGATACTTGCTCTGCCACAAAATTTCTTTTGTATGCTTCCATAGGTTCCTTAGGTTCTTATTTAGATTGCTTCAAGGATTGTCCATATGACTTGGGTGAGATTGGGAGAGATGTTAGAGACAAGACTGGCTCTATAGTGTATTCTCCCATCCCATTTTCTTTGATATTGATCTCTTTAGCAATGTCATCCATCTTAGATGTGGAAGCCACATTTTGTTGCTTAATGGAAGATTCTCTGTTATTGGGAACAAGCTTATCGGCACTTTCCTTCAATGTATTGCAAGTTGTACTCAAATCTGCTGGGATAGTAACCTCCACTCCTTCGTAGGGAAATTTCAAGCATTGATGGTACGTAGAAGGAATAGCTTGCATTTCATGTATCCAAGGTCTCCCTAGAAGGATATTGTAAGCCAATGGTAGATCAAGCACCTGACATGTGGTATCTTTGATGACCAAACCCACTTGGATAGGTAAGACAATGGTGCATTTAGAAGCTCTTTCTTGTTCATCATAGGCTTTTATGGTGATCTTCTTTCAAGGATCAATAGCCATCTCTAAGAATCCCAACTGTGTGATTAAGTTGTAAGAACAAATGTTGAGGCCTGCGCCCCCATCTATCAACACATGTTTGAGTCGATGATTCTGGATCAAGACTTCTATGTGCAAGGGCTGATTATGTGGGTGACTTAGGGAGTTGTCGTCCTCTTCTAAAAAGGAGATATATTGCAGAGATGTTAGATGACCAACCATAGTCTGGAACCTGTCTAGATCTAGATCATCAGGAACATTAGAGCCAAGTAAAGCTTTGTCTAGGATATCTCTGTGAGCTGGAGATATTCGAAGTAACTCAAACATAGAGATTTTGGCATTGGTATGCTAGAGTTGTTGTATGATGCTGTAAGATGTAGGTCTAGTATCCTTTGGATTGGAAGATTTTGAGGCAACCTTCTGTTTAGAAGCAGATGTGAGATTGAAAGGTATCTTAGGGACATTAGATGAACTTGGTGTTTGTCCTTTCAGATGAGTCTGAGCTTGTGATTTGGTAACCACATTAGTTGAGGAATGATTTCTATCTCTTTGTACAATCGTGATGACATTGCAGCTTTTAGAGAGACATGGCTCAACCATATTGATGATAGCATTGTTTCCAGGGTAGGCATAGTTGACTTTTGCCCCCATGTTAGGCTGAGAAGTGGAAACTCCCTTGCCATGTTGTGGAAACAGTTCTATAAATGCTGTGTGATCATTATTGCTGGTAGGATTATTGATCATGATGTCCCCTTGATCTATCAAGTCTTGAATGGTATGCTTCAAGTGGAAGCATCCATTAGTTCTATGGCCTTTAGTCTGATGGAAAGCACAGAATTCATTATCTTTCCACCAATATGGTTTTGGATCCAGATCAGGGTTTTAGATTGGTGGTAAAGAGATCACGTTATCAGCTATCAGGGTTCTTAGGGCAGATTCCAAAGATTCTCCCAGGGGAGTAAACTTTCATTTATTATCCCATCGTTTGAATGGCTTCTTTGGAGATGGTTCAGCAGATTTTTGCTCTGAAGCTTCAATGGCTTTGGTGGAAAGGGTGAGATTGTAGGCCGGTGCTTTTGATGGGGTGCGGATAGTGTCAACAACACCATCAGAGATGATACCTTTGTTTCTATTCCAGCTCTTATTTTTATCTTTTGAGCTAGATCCAGATTCAGACTTGTCCTTTTGAAGTGTGATTTCTCCTTTCTTGACAAGTACTTTCTCAATCTTGATTGCATTATCCACCATTTTATCAAAAGACACATGATCTTGCATTTGTAATGGATAGTTGAGCTCTGGAACAAGGTTATTGATAAAGATTTCAAGTTTCTCCATTTCAGGAATTGGTCTAGCATAAAGAGAAAACTTCTTTCACCACCTCTTGAGAAAAGTTAGGAATGATTAACCTGGATACTGCTTGAGGTTACAGATATCGATCATGGTAATCAGATGTTGAATATTGTAGGAATATTGTTGATAAAACAATTTAATCAATTCCTCAAAAGTTTTGATCGTAGAAGGTAATCTCGAAAACCACTGAATGGATGCTCCTCCCAAGGATCTAGGAAAAAGATGCATTAGATAAGTTGGTTCATGCATGAATTCCATGGATTGCATACAGAACTCTCTGACATGATCTTGAGGATCAAAGTGTCCGTCATATTTGTCATACTTTGGTATCTCCACTCTTTTTGGTTATGGTGGCATATACAAGTTTTTGTCGAATGGGAAAGGACATAGGGCCTCCATGGAGAACTCCTTGGGTTCCTTCTCCTTCTTAAGATTGTTAAATTTAACTTGTATAGCATGCATCTATTTTGTCATAGCTGTGAGTGGAGTTTCTTCCTCATGTGTGATTATATCATCAACATTAAAGTTGGGAGGAAACTTAGCCCCTTCTTGGGCTAATTGTAAAAAGTATGCCTCTCTATCCACTTTCAAGAAATGCCTCATCATTCACTGGAATTCATCGTCATTCTGACATCGATGGATTTCAGAGGGGGTAGGTTCTTGGTCGGCATTATGTTGAGAATGGTGTCCTTGGGACCCTCCTCCTAGAGAACCATGGTTTGTCCCTGCTTGAGACATGATAGGAGTTTTTGGGTTCCCTAGAATAGATTGAGGAGGAGTTTGCTGATTACCTTTATGAGTTGATAAAGGAGGTATGTAACCAGTTTTCAATTGAAAGTTACCAAGACCGTCATCTTCATAAATACCTGACTTGATGAGTTGTTCAAGAGTTGGACCCGGGGTATTGGTCAAAAGTAAGTTCTGAGATATTTCTTCTGATTTCTTGTGTGAAGAAGCTCTGGTCTCCACCATTAACTTTGAATGAAATAGAAGAAAAGGATGAAGACAACTGAAGAATAATTTGAGTCGAGAAAATCGGATGACGCAACCTTGTCAAGATGATGATATTTTTGAAGATATGATGAGATGTGGGTGAAGGAAACTGTGCCCTGGATGTATGGGATAGATCACCCAAAAGATAGCGGACACGAGTTCTCAACACTTAGTCTATTTTTGAAGATTGATTGAAGATTGATAGTTCTGACAAGGTTTTGACACGAGATAAAAAAGACTCAAATTGATCAAACAGAAGACTAGATCAGATTCAAAAGATCAAACTCGAAAAATGGTAGAATGCTCAATAGCTACTGCTCTGTTCCTGACAAAATGATATTTTTGACAGATTCTGGAACTAGGCTGGAAACATTGGATATCTCACAAATTGACAATTTCTGACAACTCTCTCAAATTTTTCCAAACGACACTCTGTAGACTCGTACGACACTGGGTAGTCTATGAAATGACAGTTGCTAAACTCGTACGATAGTTGGGTAGAAATGAAATGATAGTTTTAAAACTTGTATGACAGTTGGGTAGCAATGAAACGATAGTTGACAAAACTCGTACGACAGTTGCTAATAGATTTTTGGCTTCTTGAATTTGCTGGTTTGAAAACTCGTACGACACTGGGTCTTCAATCATATGACATATGGGCTATACTAAAATGACATTTGACAAAAAGTCATACGACTTTTGACTTCTTCAAATGACTTTTGACTCCAGAAAGAACTTTACGTCAATTTTTGCAAAATTTAAGGTTTTCAGTTCTGGATTGTTTGCAAATTGTACTGTCCAGATTTTGAAGGTTATACCAGATTTGATCATTTTTAAGAGCCAAGTAGATAAATAAGCACGTAGAATAGCAAGCAAGTGATTCCAAGCACATTTGAAAATAATGAACAAGGGCAAAAGCAACCTTGCGCATGAACAATCAAGTGACCAAATTGTGCTAATCCCTGAGAGTACTAATTGTGAATGTTTTGAAAAGTTTTGCAATAACACACATATACCTGAAAGTGAAAAATTGGCCTCTCTAGGGTTTTTAGTAATGGTTTGACTCGGTAACTTTTATGATTCAAAGGGGTGAACTCCAATCCCGGCGCACCAGGGTTTTGACACAGTCTAAGAACTTAATCTTCAAGAGCTGCTAGGGAGATCTGACAACCCAAAAATGAACCATACCCATGGAGATTTCTTCCACAAGGACATTTATATAGCGGCTGTCACTACCACGGCAAAAATGGCTATGACCGCTTGAGGTTTCGTCAACACAGTTTTCCCTATGAAGGGATTGTCCACTATGGTTAACCCTCTCTAAAGATGACTCACAGATTTATACCACAAGGGGACTTGGCTCCAGATTCAAGGTTTTGACACCTCTTCACTTTTAACCCAAACAAAGCAAGCAGATTAATTCGACACGCTAAGACAATGTTTTGTTCCACCAAGGTCTGTGATATCAACTCCACGTGATCTATCAACCTCTCCGGGGAGAGAATGTATCAATCAATAAGAGAAGATGCACTAACCAATTTTGATTCACCAAAGCTTGTGATATCAACCCCACGTGATCTATCAACCTCTCTAGAGAGAGAATGTGTCGATCAATAAGAGAAGACTCACTAACCAAGTTGAATGTGAAACACACTAAGTATCCTCCCTACCTACAAGGATTCTATCATCAAGAAAGATTTTGCTAGGAATCCAATCTCTCAAGAATCACGAATAATGTTCATAGGGCCTAATTACTATGTGAGCACAGATATATGTTCTGAAAGTAAATCTACCAAAAGCATCCAAAAAGTAGAAAGAGGAACACTTAACGCTTAAAGAAAATATGAGATGAGTCCACAAGGTGGAACACTTAACACCTCACACAACCTAAAAATGAGTCCACAACTTAGAAAATAAGTGAGTTCCTAAAAGCACAAAAGGGTTGCCAAGTGGAACATTTAACGCTTCTGTCCTGTTGACCCCTCCCCTTTATGGTGCTGAGATTGCAACCACGGGGCGAAAATGAGGGGCCGGCGGATTAGCGAGTCCAATAACCCAAGATAGCAATCAAGATCAATCACAAGTATTCTAAGACTACTTAATGAATTCTTATGGGATTACAACCTAGTATCAAATTATGCAAGTGTGTAGAATAAAAGCATGAGAAGACACACACAAGCTAGACACATGAGAGATTTATTTTAAGCCCAAATCAAAATGTTATTAGATGAAGGAGAATACCTGGTGATCCTCGCAACGCGCTTAGTAGATTTTACCTGATTTTTAGCAATTCTTGCACTTTTCCCAATCAAAACCAGCAGAGAGCAATCAAAAATAGAGAATTTCAATTGTCAAAATTAGTAGTTAGCTGAAATATAAAAATCAAATCTGATACTCTACTGTGAAAAATGAAATCACAATCAAAAACTGGTACAAAAACTCGTACAACAGTGGGTATGCTCTCAGACGACAACAACACTTTAGTAAAACATTAGAGGTTAGCTATAATCGAAATCGTGCAAAATTGAAAACTATCTAACCAAGTGATTTACTGCCTTCTAGTAGGTGCGAGATTGATGTTCTCAGATTGTAATCAAGATCAGTGACCTAGACGACACCTAAATGAAGGATTTGAATGCAATTGATCTAGATATGAGATTGAATGCAATTAATCTATATTTTTGATATTTTCTATGTAATAATAATTGTGAAAACTGATATGAATCTATGCTAATATAAAATTGATATGCTATGAATGCTATTGAAAATTGATATGCTATGAATGCTAAAATAAGATTGATCTCACAAAGATGTCGATTCGCAAGAGCTTTGATTCTTCAATTCCAATTCTCCAGCGTGATTGTGCAAAATATGAGATGATTTGTGAAGAGCCGAGCCTTTAATTTATAGAAATCCAGGGCTTTGGAGGTGCATGGAAAAAGCCATAAATCACTCAAATTAACTCATCTTGATTTTTGAGTTATTTTTAAATAAAGGATAATTAACTCACAAAAACATGTAAAAGCTAAGCTTTAACTCAAAATAGAGTTTAGCTTTAATTGATAATTGATAGTTGTTTGCTTTTATGATTGTGCATGTTTTATTTATGAATTAATTTAATAATAAAGTGATTTATTTCCAACTTAACTGCTTTTAAAAATAAAACAATTGATTTATGGGTTAATCAATTATTTAATCAAATTTTTATTAAAAACTATATTATTAAATAATGACAACTTGCTTTAATTAATTAAATAAAAAATTAATCAATTATTCATAGGATATTTGGATTTATTGTCAAAATTAAATAATACAATTAATAATAGATAGAATTAAATTTAATTACACAATTAAGTGGCAAGATATTAAATCTAATTAATTAAATATGAAAATATTCAATTAATCAAACTTTAGGATAAATGTGATTTATTGCCAAATAATTATAAAATTAAAGATAATTATGATGATTAGGAATATTACTAAGAATATTCCCCGATGCAGAATTTAAGATAATCAATTATGATTCGATGATGTTTAGATGTGCCTTAGATTAGGACTTTGATGTCGATTTCATTCGAATTGAAGATGTAGGAGATTAATGAACTTATAGCCCATTTTTGGGGTATTACACATATAACATGTAGTCCACTGTCCAAAAGTATTTAACTTGTAGAATATAGAAACATTCACATCAAAAAATTCACACAAGTATAACACTAGGATTTATAGTGGAAACCCAATTTGGGAAAAACCACTTTGTAATTCTGAAGCGAGCTCTGTGAAAATCCTGTTAGAAAGTAAAGACCACCAAGATAACTGAGAGGGGGGGGGGGTGAATCAGTTATCTGATAATTAAACCATTTATCAACATTAACTTCAATATCAACTTCAATAGCTTTAAACCATATAATTAATGCAGTAACCAACCATAGAAAGATAATCATACACAATGACACAATAACACAAGATATGTTAACTAAGGAACCTCTTGATCAAAGAGTAAACCCCAGTGGGAATGATGCCCAGAAAATGATGCACTAATATGAAAGTTCCTTGTTAGAGGATGGACCCTGTTAGGAATCTTATGAAATACATTCAGTACATATGAATCTCTATTAGGAGATTTTGAATCCTTGTTAAAAGATTCTAACCCTGTTAGGAGTTATGGAAGACAGAAGGACCCACTGCCCAAACAGCTTCAAGGCAAGATCTCTGAACTCACTGTCCAATAGATCTTAGGATTATTCAACAGAATAATATGAAATATGTTACCTCCTTCACACTGTGCCAAAACTACACTCTTTGCTACACAAGATCACAAATCCAGATCTTTGTACTTCGCAAGTCTTCCTTCATCACTAAATTAGCTCTTTTCTTCACTTCATGCATACATTCGCATCACAACTTTCACAACTTCATATTAAAACTCTTACAATCCTCACATAACAAGGAAAACATTTCTTCCTTTATACCACACTCAAATAATTACAAATGAGTCAGCATGTAAATACAAAATAATAATTTGAACACGCTACATCAAAATTACATAAAACTATCAGCTTCCAGATACAATAACTTTCCAATCATGTGACCTCAAAGTTTGCATTGTGAACCACATCACCACCAATGAGTCTCAAACTTCCCTTTAACTGCACAGAATCAGATTTCATCCCAATTAGGAGATATCCTCCAATTACCAAAAACTGCTACACAGGAATACTACTTCCACCAAAATACTTATAACTTTCATGAATAAATGAATTTATTTTTGCACTCTTAACCATAGGCTAATAACACAACAAATAACATACCATCAACTAGGCATAACTCAATCTGCAATATAACATGTGCGCAAAACAAAACTGTGCCTGCTTTTCTGCTAAACTCCTGAATATCATTGTGTTGACATCAATGACAATCATAGTCATGAATGCAACAATCACTGCTATAGAATGACTGCCAAAGGCTTCAGCATTCATTCCTAACAATCTCCCCCATTGGCATTGATGGCAACATAGATGAAAAACATCCAATGTTCCAAAAATCCAATCACTACTACTCAACTGCACTACTGCTCATCATCAATCAAATCTTGCTTTGTTATCCTATTCAATCTCTCCAAAAAATGTAGTTCCTCAATGTTTTTCATGATTCTCTCCCCCATTGACATCAATGATAGAAATTTTATCACTACATCAAACAATAACTCAATGTTAAAAGACACTATTCAGAAAATACATTCACAAGAGTCCTCAATGACTCAGCTCAGATACACATACTCCCCCATAGAGGAAGTACCAACATCCAATCCAGAAAATAGATAGGGCCATAAACCACTGGACGGATGCAACCAACTACATCATTACTCAAAAGTAGGTTGGGGCATAACCCAAAGCATACCTCTCAGATACTCAAATGTATCCTTAGGCAAAGGCTTAGTAAATATATCTGCTATCTGCTCCTTTGTGCTTATGTACTCCAATATAACTTCTTTATCTACAACATTCTCTCTTACAACATGATACTTGATCTCTATATGCTTTGTTTTAGAATGTAAAATTGGATTCTTAGACATACTAACTATACTTGTATTGTCACAATATATGACAATAGGCTCATCAAACTTGATTCCAATGTCCATCAACATCTGCTTCATCCAAATTATCTGATTACAATTGTTTGTTGCTACTACATATTCTGCTTCTGCTGTACTCTATGAGATACAATTCTTCTTTTTGCTCAACCAAGAAACTAATCTTCCTCCAAGAAAAAAGGCTCCACCACTGGTGCTTTTCTTATCATCAACGATGCCTCCCCAATCAGCATCAGTATATGCACATAGGGTAAAATCATCATAATTTTCATATCACAGTCCATAGTCCATTGTGCCTCTAAAATATCTCAATATCCTTTTTACTGCTACATAATGTGACTCTCTAGGTTCAGCTTGAAATCTTGCTACCATTCCAACTTAATGTTGTATATCTGGTCTAGTGTGTGTCAAGTACTACAATCCACCAATCATAGATCTGTATTTCTTTTGCTCAACTTCTGGTGTCTCATCTTTACTAGATAGTTTATGTCCTATAACCATAGGTGTTCCAGCTGGTTTACAATTCTCCATACCGAATATTTTCAACAAATAATTCAAGTACTTTGTCTAACTTATAAAGATACCATCTTTATTTTGTGTTATCTATAATCCCAAACAGTATTTCATTTCTCTAATCATACTCATTTCAAATTATGTCTTCATTTCATTAGCAAATTTGTCACTAGCTTCATCTTCTCCTCCAAAAATAATGTCATCAACAAAAATAACCAAAACTAACAATCCATTCTCAATTTCTTTTGTGTATAAGTTACTATCAGTTGTTCCTTTTGTAAATCCCAATTTTAACAAATACTTATCTAATCTAGCATACCAAGTTCTAGGTGCTTGCTTTAGTCCATACAATGCTTTCTTTAGTTTACGTACCATGTCTCCTTCTTGAGTCAAAGGAAAACCTTCAGGCTGCTCAATGTAGACTTCTTCTTCTAATTCACCATTCAGAAATTCTGACTTCACATCCATCTGATACACTTTGAATTTCTTAAATGCTGCATAAGCCAAAAATATTCTTACTGCTTCAAGTCTTGCCACAGGGGAAAAAGTCTCTTCATAGTCAATTCCTTCTTGCTGTGAGTATCCCTTACATACAAATCTTGCTTTGTTTCTAATTACTTCTCCTTGTTCATTCATCTTGTTCCTGAATACCCATTTAGTTCCAATCACATTTTTGTCTTTAGGTCTAGGGACCAATTCCCATGTCTTGTTCTTTTCAATCTGATCCAATTCTTCTTTCATAGCTTTAATCCAATGTTCATCTTCACAAGCTTCATTAGTAGACTTAGGTTCAATTTGAGAAATCAAACATAAATGTATCTTCTTTCTAGTCATAACTCCTTTGTCCAAACTTCCAATAACTTTCTCAATAGGATGATGTCTTGATATATACCTGTTAGGTGTCATAGTTACTGATCTTCCTTCAACTGTAGATTCTTCTCTATTTTCTTCAGCGTGACTTTCATTCAACAATTCACTATCAGTCTCAAAAATTGTTCAATAGTTTCAATGTTAGGCTGAGGTTTAGTTCCTTCATCAGATTCATAATCAAGCATTCTTTCCTAAATTTTAAACTTCTCATCAACTTTTACATTTGCACTTTCAAAAATAGTTTTAGTTCTCTTATTGTAACATCTATATGCTTTTCTTTTCAAAGAATATCCAAGAAAAATTCCTTCATCACTTCTAGGATCAAAATTTCCTATATCATCATCTCTCTTAATATAACATTTGCTTCCAAAAATTCTAAAATACTTAACTGAGGGTGCATGTCCAAACCACAATTCATAAGGTGTCTTGTCTGTGTCTGCTCTGATTTGTACTCTATTCATTGTATATACTGTTGCATTCACTGCTTCTCTCCAAAATGTCTTTGTCAAATCACCTTCAAATAACATAGCTCTAGCTGCTTCAGTCACTGATATGTTTCTTCTTTCTGCAATACCATTTTTTTCAGGTGTTCTAGGGGCTGATAACTATCTCTTAATACCATTTACTTCACAAAAAGTGTTAAACTCTTTAGATGTAAATTCTCCACCTCTATCAAATCTCAAACATTTAATCCTCATTCCTGATTCATTCTCAACTTTATTCTTCATGACCTTAAACTTATCAAATGCTTCAGATTTTTCTTTCAAAAATGCAATCCACATCATTCTTGTAAAATCATCAACAAGAATCATAAAATACTTTTCTCCATAGAATCCTCTATTCCTAGTAGGACCGCTCAAGTCTGTATGAACAATCTCCAACTTTTCTGTAGATGTGAACTTCTTGCTAGGAAATGAACTCCTTTTCTGCTTAGCCATCACACATTCCTTTCAAATCATGTTAGTAGGCTTCATAATCTTAGGTAAATCTCTTACTGCAAATGTAGAACTTACTTTCACAATATTATCAAATTTTATATGACAAAACATTCTATGCCATAACCAACTATCATCAATCTTAGTCATCAAGCATGTCATCTCAGTAGGGTTCAACTGAAATACATTACCTCTAGTTCTAGATCTAGTTCCAATTAGATTTCCATCTTTGTCCTTAATCACACAACTTTTCTCAGTAAACCAAACTTGATATCCCTTATCCACTAACTATCCAACACTCAAAAGATTATGTTTCAATCCATCAACAAAGTAAACATCATTAGTATTAGTCTTTCCATCAAGAGTAATAGATCCTATACCTTTAATCAAACAAGGTGCATTGTTACCAACTCTAACAACTCCTCCATCATAATTGTTAAACTTTATGAATTTTCCTTTATCACCAGTCATATGATGTGAACAACCACTATCTATAATCCAATCAGCTTTCTTTTCAGCTTGGGAAACTAAGGCTTTTTCTTCTTTAGTATCAGATTCAGAATTTTCTTCCTTAATTGCTACAAATCCTATGTCATCAAAGTTGTCGTTATCACTATCACTAAAATGTCTTTCAATTCCTGCTTCAATTTTTTCATCATTTGCATAATAACATTCTTTAGATCTTCTAGGCTTAAAATTGTTTCTATACTTCTTAACTCTCTTAGGACACTTAGATGCAAAATGATCATATTCTTGACATGTCCAACATTTAAAGAATTTCTTACCATTTGGTTCTCTTTTCACAAGCAAGGAAATGTAATACCCCAAAAATGGGCTATATGTTCATTAACCTCCTACATCCTCCAATCGAACGAAATTGACATAGAAGTCCTAACCTAAGGCACATCTACACATCATCGAATCTAATTGATTATCTTAAATTCTACATTGGGAAATATTCCTAGCAATATTCTTAATTATCTTAATTACCTTTAATTTAATGATTATTTGGCGATAAATCACATTTATCCTAAAGTTTGATTAATTGAATATTTTCATATTTAATTAATTAGATTTAATATTTGCCACTTCATTGTTTAATTAAATTTAATTCTATCTATTATTAATTGTATTATTTAATTTTGACAATAAATCCAAAATCTTATGATTAATTGATTAAATTCTTATTTAATTAATTAAAGCATGTTGTCATTATTTAATAATATAGTTTTTAATAAAAGTTTGATTAAATGATTGATTAACCCATAAATCAATTATTTATTTTCAAAAATCAGTTAAGTTGAGAATAAATCACTTTTTGGAACTCGACATCATTTTTGAGTTTTAAAATTGATCTAAACTTCTAATTTGAGTTAAAAAGTTGTTTTTGCATGATTTGCATGTTTTTGTGAATTAAATTATCTTTATTTAAAAATAATTCAAAAATCAGGTTGAGTTTATTTGAGTGATTTATGGCTTTTTCCATGCACCTCCAAAGCCTTGGATTTCTATAAAATCAAGGCTTAGCTCTTCATTAATCATCTCTCAAATCCATAAGAATTGCATAGTCACGCTGAAGAATCGCTATCTAGAGAATCAAAGCTTATTGCGAATCAAGGCTATTGTGAGATAAATTTGGTTTTTACATTCATTTAGATTAATTGCATTCATATTTCATATCAATTTTGCATTCAAATCCTTCATTTAGGTGTCTTCAAGGTCACTGATCTTGATAACAATCTAAGAACATCATACTCGCACCTATTAGAAGGTAGTAAATCGCCTGGTTAGTTTAGCTTTCAATTCATTGCATGATTTCAATTTCAACTAACCTCTAATGTTTTACTAAAGTGTTGTGTCTATAGATCAGGTACAATTTTCACACACACAGGAAATACCTTCTTCAATCTTCTTACCTTCATCAGATTTGGATATGCTACTGCTGGCATAATCTCCATTCACACTTGTACTTCTAGACAAAGTAGGTCTGATGCTAAGAGCACTGAATGTTGTCTCCACTCTAGGTAGTTCTCCTGATAATCTCAAATTCATCTCTGTTTCTTCCAATCATCCAAGAAGAGTCTCTCTTGAAAAGTTTGGTGTACAAGGTATCACTTGTTCAATCATTTGTGTAGTCTGCCTGAATACCGGTGTCAATGTTCTCAAAATCTTCCATATTACTTCATTCTCTATCTTTTCACCTCCACAAGACTTTATTCCTGCAACAATTTCTGACATCCTACCAATATAGCTTCTAACAGATTCATCTTCCATCATTCTTATGTCTTCAAATGCACAAATCCAATTATGTAACCTAGATTTATTTGCATGTTCATCACCTTCAAAAGTAGAATGTAAAGCTTTCCAAATATCATGAGATTTAGTTAAACCTTTTACCCGGCTGTATTCATTCTCTAGAAGTGCTGATAAAAGTGCTTCTCTTGCAAGTATGTTACACATAAATAGATCTACCTCATCTTTAGAACTTGTTTCAAGATTGTCTTCTTCAATTATAGTCCTTTCATTCTTTGTAATCAACTAATAACCTGGTCCTAAACATAAGAGACGTGTCTTCATCTTTTCTTTCCAGCTGTCAAAATTTACTCCATCAAACTTAGGGATTTCTTTCCTAAAATTCACCATAGATCTCCTTAAGTTGTTAAAATTATCTTTCAAGGACCTGTCACTCTGATACCAATTGTTAGAAAGTAAAGACCACCAAGATAACTGAGAGGGGGGGGGGGGGTGAATCAGTTATCTGATAATTAAACCATTTATCAACATTAACTTCAATATCAACTTCAACAGCTTTAAACTATATAATTAATGCAATAACCAACCATAGAAAGATAATCATACACAATGACACAATGACACAATAACACAAGATATGTTAACTAGGGAACCTCTTGATCAAAGAGTAAACCCCGGTGGGAATGATGCCCACAAAATGATGCACTAATATGAAAGTTCCTTGTTAGAGGATGGACCCTGTTAGGAGTCTTATGAAATACATTTAGTACATATGAATCTATTTTAGGATATTTTGAATCCCTGTTAAAAGATTCTAACCTTGTTAGGAGTTATGGAAGACAGAAGGACCCATTGCCCAAACAGCTTTAAGGCAAGATATCTGAACTCACTATCCAACAAATCTTAGGATTATTCAATAGAATAATATGAAATATGTTACCTCCTTCACACTATGCCAAAACTGCACTCTCTGCTACACAAGATCACAAATCCAGATCTTTGTACTTCGCAAGTCTTCCTTCATCACATAATTAGCTCTTTTCTTCACTTCATGCATACATTCGCATCACAACTTCATATTAAAACTCTTACAATCCTCACATAACAAGGAAAACATTTCTTCCTTTATACCACACTCAAATAATTACAAATGAGTTGACATGTAAATACAAAATAATAATTTCAACACGCTACATCAAAATTACATAAAACTGTCAGCTTCCAGATACAATAACTTTCCAATCGTGTGACCTCAAAGTTTACATTGTGAACCACGTCACCACCAATGAGTCTCAAACTTCCCTTTAACTACACAAAAATAGATTTCATCCCAGTTAGGAGATATCCTCCGATTACCAAAAATCGCTACACTGGAATACTACCAGAATACTACTTCCACCAAAATGCTTATAACTTTCATGAATAAATGAATTTCTTTTTGCGCTCTTAACCATAGGCTAATAACACAATAAAGAACATACCATCAACTGGGCATAACTCAATCTACAATATAACATGTGCGCAAAACAAAATTGTGCCTGCTTTTCTGCTAAACTCTAGAATATCACTGTGTTGACATCAATGACAATCATAGTCATGAATGCAACAATCACTATTATAGAATGACTGCCAAAGGCTTCAGCATTCATTCCTAACAAATCCAACCTTGTTAAAGGTTTACAAACACACTCCTAGGTGTGACCCTATTAAAAGATTTAAACACTTTGTCAAAAGTGACCTAGTTAAAGGATTTAAGTACATTCCATTAGAATTCCACCTTGATTAAAAGATTTAAACAATGACTATTAGGTCAACCTTGATTGAAGGATTTATACTGATACAATGGTTAGAAAGTAGCAATAGTTTCTGATCTGAAAAACATACAACTCACTTTGCAAATAACAGATCCAATTCGCACATATATGCTGATTTACTGACTAAGTTCCATTTCCATCTCCATCTTTTATCTACTCAGAATTCACTTCAAGAAATTAAAACTTTGATAAACTCCTTCATCTTTCTGCTTAGACTTTTTAGTCAATAACATCAAAAAATCCAGCATAATATGTAACCTCACACTTAGGTTTTCCTTTATACCTCTCTAGATAGGTAGATCCTTCTTTTGCCACTTGATCTCCTCTATAGATCTTAGGTTAGGTCAAATTCATCAAATCTATCCAACCTTTAAGCTCTTCATCCATCCTTTGAGATACATCATCAATCTCCTCATTGAATCCATAATAAAATGATTTACCATGCATTAAATTATCCATACAATCAATTAATAAAGTCAACATGATTTAAATAACCCAAGAATTCAACTATGTCGGCTGGAAATCTGAATTCTTCCTCCAAATATAAATTATTGATGCTCGGTCAATACTGTGTTCATCTCCTTGGTCATCACTACGTAACTCAGTCATCTCTACAAATTGTCTTCCTCAGCTAACACTGTCTTGCTCAGTAATTTCATGTCGCTCGACATAAATTGATGTTTGGTCAACACTAAATTTACTCGGCATGTACTGTCACTCGGCTTAAACTAGATTTCTTCACTTTTTCTCAGTTAAGCCTACTTCAGTCTTTGTTCTTACTTAGATAAATAATACATTATCTTATCATAGTGCCAAATAATCAAGTACTCATTGAAGTATCAAATAACTCAACATTTCCCTAGGTGCTATTGTTATCTCCCTTGCCCTAATCCTTTTCATCAATCAATAGATATAGTACTTTCTTAGATAGCAACTATCTTACTAGTTAAGGTTTGACATCAATGACAATACAACAATTTCTTCAATAGCAATTTCCAACACATCTCAAGTTTCTCAAAAAGGGCCCCTCTACCAGACCATATGCTAAACAATGGCTCCAAGGTAGTCATAGCATCCTTTACATTTTCACTTATCTTTTCCCTTTATTACTTCAAATCTATGTTGCAAGATGTTAGATAGGGCATTAAGGGCCACCTCCATCTTGCCTTTATCTGACTTATCTACTTCCACATTAGGTACCTCAACCTCTGGAAGCACTACAACTTAAATTTCTAAAACTGGTGGAGGGGTTTCCTTAGAGGCCTCTTCAAGTTTGACCTCTATTTTTTTGATCTCATCCTCTAGCACTTTGATTTTCATGAGCCCCTTCTCTCTATCTTTAGCCAAAACAATGGCCTCATAAAATAGTTTTCCATATCTATTAGACAACTGAGCAGTCTTGGCCTCATTTAAGTGAGCAAAATGAGTCACTACTTTTGACACCTCAAGGTCACTGGTGTTCTGGACTGTCCAAATGATCTTATTTCCATCCATTTTCTCTTCAATGCTGACAAGAGAAGTCTTTTGAGTCCTGGGGACAAGAGACCACATTGCCAAAGTTTGGGACATAGGGTCATAACCACACCCTCTTATCATTTCACCAATCTGGGCCTCATAAGACAAACTTCCCTCTGGTTGCCTCCTTATTTGGTAAATAATGAATGTAGAGGTCAAGTCCCACCCTAATACTAGTAGCATTCCATTGGATTTGATGAATTTCCTATCTTCATCAACAAAAATTGTCTATGATTCAAAATCATATGAAGCTAGGGCCTTCAGGGCCTCATTATTTGGATCGGTGCCTTCAGTCACCTGACTAGATATCTGTTGTTATTTCTTCCATATCAATAAATTCTTTAATTCTTATCCTTTGATGAATTGATCATCACTAATTAGTTCTTCTTGGTACATTTCTCATTCATCCTTGCACGAAAAGAGGGGAAATTCAACTTCTTCTTGAGTAGCCACCTTCTTTCCTTCTCTAATTCTTTTCCTCATGTGGTGATAATAGGCCCTATCATCAGGCACTACAACAGCAACTTTGTCAATTTCTTTCTTTGGTCTTTCCCTTTTGAGGGCTCTCCTTCCTTAAGTCTCTACTTATTTTGAGGAGGTTCAAGTGCATCCTCTACCTATGGAGCATATTTTCCTTGATCACTAATAGGAGGATCATTTTCTTGCAGAGGGATATCTTCCTCATATGATCCCTCACTATCTTCCTCATACTTTAAAGAGGAGTAATCCTTTTTTACCTCTAGCTTCTCTTTAAGTTGGGCTTCCAATTGATCAGATAGGGTTTCATAAATCCCCATCATCCTATTAATTTTGGTCAGGTAGGGGAGGCTTGGGAAAAACACCCGAAAGGCAATTCCAACCTTCTTTAACTGAGCTTCTATGTTTCAAAGGTCATAGAACTTGGTGATCATCCTTCCAATCTCATCTTCATCCATCAAATTCCTAATCACATCCTCATCATCACATCCTTCATGGTCTTTACTAGCACCAATGTTGGGGATAAGAAACTTCTTGGCATTCTTTATTGATGCAAGGGGGGATGGAGAGAGGGGCCAAAGGCACACCCTAACCAGATCCACCTTGCAGAAAAAAAATGTAGAAGCAATAACACACAACAATGAGAGAGAGAATGAAGATGCCTTTCATATATTATCTTCAAATTGATTCATACATGTCAGGCTATAAGGCCTTCTCGGTGTAGGCTAGATATTACAATCAAGTACAAAAGTCCTCCAACATGCGAGGATCTTCCAAAAATCTCTAATTTTGTATCTTTTGTCTTCTATCCAAAAAAAACTTCCTCCTAAACTCTAACCAAACAACTACATTTATACAAGAGGCTACCAAGCCAAGTCAGCCTTCAAATACACAATCAACAGAAGGGACGACTAGATCTAGGTCCACATGCTTCCCAATGATGGATACCAACATTAAATCTATGACCATAATTAAATGCATAGGTTGGCCTCAAAAGAAATTGAAACAAGCAACTCAGCAAACAAGTAGAACCGAGCACTAGATAAGCATCTTCGAGCACTAGGGAATTAACCGAGAACCAAAGAGATAACTGACCAACTTGGTCAACAAAGGAAATTGAGCAACACCAAACCAACTCGGTCAAAGAAAGGACTGAGCAACACAAACAAACTCAAATATGTTATTGGTTACATGGGATTTCCAAGGACCTAAGATGCTCGTACATCAGACACCTGGGGTTATTTGAAAATGATTCTTTGAATCATGAAACAAGTATGATCCGAGCTACATCCAACTCAGACTATGAAATCCATGAACTGTCTTCAGTCAGTCTATTCTTCCACTTTACCAGATATTCCATATACTATTTTCCTCTTGTACTTCTACCAATTCTTTGTTCCAAAATCTTTTCAATTTCTTCATTCTGTTTCTTAGGATAATCCAACAGTACTGTCATGTCTTCATCAGGTTCATGATACTCATACAAATCAGAAATGTTGAAAATAGGTGATATGTCCATGTCATCAGGTAACTCAATCTCATATGCATTTCCACTGTCAAATTTTCTCAAAATCTTGCAAGGTCCAAACTTCTTTATTTTCAGCTTCCCATATGTTCCAATAGGAAATCTACCTTTCTTCAAATGAACCATCACTTCATCACCAACATCAAAAGTCTGATGTCTTCTTGATCTATCAGCTTTGTCTGTGTATTTATGATTACTTTTCTTCAGCTTGCATTTCACATCTTCATGCAATGTCTTCATGTACTCAGAAAATTTTACTCCTTCAGCACTTCTCTTTCTCAAATCTATTAAATTTCCACAATCCATGAATAATACCAATTAGTTTCTGGATTCGATTGTGTAGATTTTTTTTACCATCAATGTTTTGGATCATACTACATGATCCATCATCAGGATACCAGAGAGAAAGAAAAAAAAGATCCATCATCAGGATCCATCTTTTGTTTCTTTCTCTCTGGCATCCTAATGATGGATCATGTAGTATGATCCGAAATGTTGATGGTAAAAAAACTCTACACAATCGAATCCAAAAATTGATTGGTATTACTTCTCTTTCTCTCATCAGAAATGTCTCTCAAATCTAATATACCTCTTGGTTGTATGCCATTTACAATCTCAAAAGGTTCTTTTCTAGTACTCATGTTCACTGAATTATTGTATGCAAAATTTTCTTGTGCCAACACAGAATCCCAATTACTTGGTGTGTCTCCAAACTAAACATCTCAAAATATTTCTCAAACTTCTATTCGCAACTTATGTATGTCCATCAGTTTGTGGGTGAAATGTAGAAGTATATTTCAACTCGGTGCCAAACTTTCTCCAAAGAGTCTTCCAAAAGTATCCAAAAAATTTACTGTCTCGGTTAGAGATAATACTCCTCGGTAATCCATGCAATCTAACAATTTCTTTAAATAAAAGATCTTCTATATGTACTACATTTGATGTCTTTCTACAAGGTATAAAATGTGCCATCTTAGAAAATATATCCACAACAACAAATATAGAATCATTACCTCTTACTGTCTTCGGTAAGCCAAGAACAAAATCCATACTGATGTCAATCCAAGGTTTCTTAGGAATAGAAATTGGTGTATACAATCTAGTATTCTGACTTACTCCTTTTGCAACTTAACAAATTCCACAACTTTTCACAAATTTTTGAACATCTTTATACAACTGTGGCCAAAATTATTTCTCCTTAAGAAAATTCAATGTTTTATCAACACCAAAATGTCCAGCCAAACCACTACCATGTTTCTCCTTTATCAAACTAGTTCTCATTGGTCCTCTTAGTATACACAACTATATACCTTTAAACAACATACCTTCTTGAATAAAATATTATTCCCATTTAGCACTCTATTGATCTTGAATAGGTGCTCTGCACTTTCTCCACGGCTTAGAAAAATCAGGATCAAATTCATAAGAATCTCTCATGTCATCAAAGCCAAGAACTTCAATTTTCATCTCGGTCATCAAAGATCTTCTTCTACTCAATGCATCAGAAACTCAGTTAGTGACTCCACTCTTATGCTTTATCACAAATGTATAACTCTGTAAATACTCAACCCATTTCATATGTCTCTGATTCAACTTATTCTGACTACCCAAATATTGTAAAGCCTTATGATCGGTATACAAGACAAATTCACTCAACATCAAATAATGTCTCCATTTCTTTAGTGCTTGAACAATAGCATAGAATTCTTGATCATACACAAAATATTTCCTTTTTGCATCATTCAAATTTTCACTAAAGAAAGCGATAGGTTTACCTTCTTGACTCAATACAGCTCTAATTGCACTACCACTTGCATCACATTCCACTTGAAATACCTTATTGAAATCAGACAATGCCAAAATAGACAATTTAGCCACCTTCTACTTCAGAGTCTCAAAACTTTTATCAGCTCCATGTGTCCACTTGAATACTCTTTTATCTCCTCTCATAGTCTCAGTCATAGCATTACAAATTGAACTGAAATTCCTAATGAACTTTTGGTAAAAACTTGCCAATCCATGAAATGATCTTACCTCACTAGCATTCTTAGGTGTAGTCCAATTCAAAATAGCTTCAACCTTTTTAGGATCCATCTTTAAACCATCAGCTGAAATCATAAATCTCAAATACACAATCTCCTCTTTCATGAATGAAAACTTTTTCAGATTTATCAACAACTTTTCTTCTTTCAACATCTACAAAACTTTTCTCACATGCAAAAAATGTTCTTCTCTAGTCTTATTGAATATCATAATATCATCAAGATATACAATCACAAACTTACCCAAAAATTTCTTCAAAACTTCATTCATCAACCTCATAAAAGTACTTTGTGCATTAGTTAAACCAAAAGGCATAACCAACCACTCATACAAACCTTCTTTTATCTTGAAAGAAGTATTCCATTCATCACCTTCTCTGATTTTGATCTAATGATACCCACTTTTCAAAGCAATTTTGGTAAAATATTTTTCTCCAGTGAAACTGTCCATTAAATCATCCATTCTTGGTATAGGAAACCTATATTTCACTATTATCTTATTGATTGCTCTGGAATCAGTACACATTCTCAATTCTCCATTCTTCTTAGGTGCCAATATAGTAGGTACTGGATAAGGACTCAAAATTTCCCTATTCAAACCTTTCTCCAACAATTCTTGAATCTGTCAGTTCAATCTTGATTCTCGGTAGGTGTCAACCGATGAGGTGCCTTATTCAGTAAACTAGATCTAGGGATAAGATCCATGCAATGATCAATGTTTGTCTTTGGTGGAAAACCATTAGGTACATTATCAAAAATTATTTCTCTGTACTTGGTGAGTAAATTATCAATCTCATCAGGGACACTATCCTCTAATTTCTTACTCAATTTGTGAGGAATCACAACAAAACATACATCATTCTTCTTCAAATCCTTCACAAACTTTCTTCCCTCCATCAAGAAAACTTTCACAGATCTGCAAACATTACTAACAGGTTCTTCTATCAAAGGTAACAAGATTTTTCTTCTTCCATCAGCCCAAATAGTATATTTATGCAATCTCCCATCATATATAGCATTTCTATCATATTGCCAAGGTCTACCCAACAAAATATGACAACAATACATAGGCATGATATCACATAACACCTTATCATAGTACTTTCCAATTTTAAAATTCACATAACATTGTCCACTTACCAAGATTGTATGCTCATCTTTGAGCCATGAAATTTGATAGGGATTCAGATGTTCCAACCTTTTCAACTACAACTTTGCAACCATTTCCTCAAATGCTAGATTCTCTGAGCTACCACTATCAATGATTACCTTCTAAACTTTATCAAAAACTCTACATCTGGTCTTGAACAAACTTTTCCTTACCGAATCTTCCTTTTTACCTTCATTCCAAAGTTCTCTTCTCACCATCAAGTTATTTTCTTTCTCAGGTTCATTCAGTGACTCTTCTTGCACAAAATTATTTGTACTGTTACTAGCCTTCTTACTTCCATGTGTATACTCAAATGATCTATGTCCTTCTTCTCCACAATTGTAACAAGTTCCTCAAAAATCACCTTTGTTATAACCACCTTGGTAGTTACTACCTCTACCTCTAGGTGATCTTTCACCTTTCCACTCAGTCTTGCCTTGATCCAGATTTGTCTTTTCAGGTTCAGATCTACTATTTTCACCATGAGATCTACCTCTTCCTCTAGGGAATATACCACCTCTACCTCTTTGTCTCTGCTCATGTCTCTTGTTCAATTTCTCCTCAGCTTTCAATGCAAATTGATAAGCCTCTTCAATGTTCTCCAATTTGACCAAACTCATTTCTTCTTGGATGGAAACTCTCAAACCATTCAGGTATCTAGAAATCCTTTCCACATCATCTTCATCATGTCCAAATCTGATATCTAATCTATATAATTCTTCAGTATATTATTTTACCGAGCTATCATTCTACCTTAAACTTTGCATTCATCCAACTAGGTTAATCTAATAATCACAAGGTAAGAACTTTCCTTTCAACTTATTCACCATTTTACTCCATACCTTGATTTTGTCTTTTCCTTTCCTTCTTCTATCCAACTACAAATGTTCCCACCATAAGGATGCATGACTTTTCAACTTTGTGCTTTCAATTTTCACCTTCTTTTCCTCAGGTACATTCTCATATTCAAAATACTTTTCCATTTTGGTGATCCAATCCACCAATTCATCAGAATCCAATTTTCCACTATACTGAGGAGGATTAAAGTGTGGTGTAGACTTCATACTTGTCAAAGCCTTCAAGAATATTTCATCACCCTGATCCATCATAGGTGCAAGTTCTACATCACCTTGTTCTACCTTAATTTCATCATCACTAACACCTTCAAAATGTCTTCCTCTTCTCTGGGTTGTTTCAACAGCTTCTAATCTAGCAACAAGTTGTCTCAACATGTCTACCAATCTTGGATCCGCATCTCACCTCCCATGAACCATCTTGAAACCCTCTTCAATTGCAAGTTAGATCACAATCTGCTACCCCACAACAATTCAACTAGGGTTTGACAAGAAGGAACCCTCAAACCTAGATTTGCAAACCTAGATCCAGATCTAACCTCGCCCTGATACCACCTGATGCAAGGGAGGATGGGGAGAGGGACCAAAGGCACACCCTAACTAGATCCACCTTGCAGAACAACACGCAAAAGAAATAACACACAACAGTGAGAGAGAGAATGCAAATGCCTTACATATATTATCTTCAAATTGATTCATACATATCAGGCTGTAAGGCCTTCCCAATTTAGGCCATATATTACAATCAAGTACAGAAGTCCTCCAACATGCAAGGATATACCAACAATCTCTTATTTTGTATCTTCTATCTTCTATCCAAAAAAATTCCTCGTAAACTCTAACCAAACAACTACATTTATACAAGAGGCTACCGAGCCAAGTTGACCTTTAGATCCACAATCAATAGAAGGAATGACTAGATCTAGGTCCACATGCTTCCCAATGATGGATACCAACATTAAATCATCAACCATAATTAAATGCACAAGTTAGCCTCAAAATAAATCCAAACAAACAACTCGGCAAGCAAGGAGAACCAAGCGCCAGATAAGCATCGTCGAGCACTAGGGATTTAACTAAGCACCAGAGAGATAACCGACCAACTCGGTCAACAAAGGAAATTGAGCAACACCGAACCAACTCGGTCAAAGTAGGGATCGAGAAACATAGACAAACTCAAATATTTTTTAGTGACATAGGATTTCTAAGGACCTGAGATGCTCCTGCATCATTTATAAAGTCCTTAGAATCTATATATCTGTAGGAAATTAAGGCCAACTTGAAATGATTTAACCACATGCTGATTTGTGGCAATGCTCTCTTCCCAATTAGAAAACTTGGTAATTTAAACTGTCGGGGAGTGAAAGTTCCCTTCCTATGCATAGTGAGGTTCTCTTTGTCAGTCCATATAAGCTACCAGATAAATTATAATTGGGCAACCCATGGTGGCACATATTTTGGAAGTATGTGAGAGGGTTGTCGGAAACTATAGACTCTAATCAATGTGTAAGTTTGACCCAAATAAAAATCACCCTAGTTATGGTCCATTTTCTATTTGTCAACATAATCTTTAGGCCTAAGAAGCCTAAGCAATCTAACCAAGAGCCTTGTGATGTTTGTCCCCAATAGGTTCAAGATTGGATTGACTGTCCAATTTTGGAAACTATAGAATTCATTTTCATTATAGGTGTAATTCCACACCCTTAACCAAAGTTGTACTAGATTTGGTTGTCCATCTTTCATTGTTCTTGGTCTCAGCATGTGTACATCCATATTATCAACATTAAAATACAGGATCATGTGCATCAAAAGAGCGTAGTGCATGAATTTTATTGGCTTCTTACCCTCTTTGATTCTTACCAAACCCCTATGCATCCTATCAATTACATATTGAATGTAATCATAATCTGTATTGGCATGTGAGATCTGTATATCTAGGATCATCATCAAAAAATTAGCTGGCATCCTTTCCTCATCTCCATCCACCCCCAAAACTTGACATAGTCCATATGAAAGATATTTCATGTAAAAATGAAGGGATTTAAACTTGTAGGGATCTTTCATGTGGCTAGGGAGAGGGGAAACATATTTACCAGACTTAGGCATGTGACAGGATATTTTGGGTTTTCACAAGCTCCACCTGGCTTGCATACTTCTCCTTCTTATTTAGGTCAATCTCTATGGATGATGAGGAGTAAAAGCTTAAATGTTTCATAAAGGACCCCCTATCAAAAGTAACTAGGGATGACTCATCACTTTTCCTAATTGTTTTGGATATAGGATCATAATTCCTAGCTAATTCAAACATAAGGTCAACATCTAGAAAAACATCAGGAACTGTGAGCTTAGTCATGCCTAACATCCATGTATTGCATATTGGGACTAGTCTAAAATGGTTATTATAGAAATAATTGAACAATATAAAACTAGAGTAGGAAGGGGTAACTAGATCCCTACAATTTGACATATCATCGGTGAAGACTTCATCACTCACCTTCTTGTTTTGAATAGAACCCAAGAGCAACATGATAAATTCTTCAAAAAAATTGGGCTTCCCTTTCTACTCATCTCCTTGTTCCTTTTTTCCTTCACTGGATGAGGCTCAACTACACTTAAGCTGACTCATCTTTGCAATTTATGAATGATGCTTAGCTTTGCAAATTTTCTCTTCATAATTACACACTGTAATATCTCTACAACTACTCTCTGAAAATTGATAAGTGTAAATGTAGGAATGTCTTGTCTATATATCATTTATCAATGAATATATGGAAATCACAACAAATCATCCCCAAGTCACCTCATCATTCACTCCTATATGAAACCAAGTTCAAATCCAAGCTATCTGTAAGGTGAGAAGTTGATAGGTAGCATTCGATTCTTGGAAAGAAAGCAAAAAACCAATGATTACTATTTTATTTCTTTAAAACCCTAAAAAATTATCAAAAACCCTCACTTGAAATCTGATTGGCTAGTTCATTACTTTTTCCATCTTGGCACAGTACCTTTTCCACGTCAGGGCCAGCTTTTTTCTTTATTTTTGCATAAGAACTTAACCACACCTTACTCAAAGATTCAGCAGCTGAATACTCCTCATAATCTCAAAATACTTTACTCAACCTAGGTCTAATTGTAAGATTCGATGACTCAAGAAAATCTTTGAATCTCTAAACACTTGGCTTGAATGGGGTTATATCAAAAGAACAAGCAACCAAATATATCTCTTGGTCTCTAGATACTTTCTTTAACTCATGTTTGACTCAAAGATCTAACGACCACAATATTCTCATAATCTCAAGACATAAACATTAACCCTAGTTTCATTCGGAGAATGAGAGATAACCAATATCTCCAAGTCACTAGATATCTAACTTAACCTTGATAAGTTCCTAAGATTAAGTGCTAGCCCTTGATCTTTCTTATCATCTATGGTCCTCGCTGAATCACCAGATATTTCAAGCTTTAACCATTACCTTACGAGAATCAGCGATAACCATCTGCATATTAATTTAAGCCTTGTCATTAGATCTCCAGATGTTTTGTCTTCAACTGCCAGCATCACGAGATTAAGAGATCGCCTTATTCGCTAGGTTGCCAAAAAAAATTTCTTAACCCTCAACTATCCAGAGATCACATGACTTGTTATCTTCTTGTAACCTCGTCGTTAGGTTGCTAAATGTTTACAAGCTTTACCTCTAGACCCAGAGACCTGGAGATAACCCCTTTCGCTGGATTGTCAGATGCCAAGTCACTAACCATCTAATTTAAGAGATCAAGAGACAACTATCTTCACTGAATCACTGATTCATTCACTAACTACAAACTTTAACTTGAGATTCAACGACATCCGTTGATCAAGATTTGCATCAACGATGACCGCTGAAATGCTGAATATTTCATAACTTTTCCTTGGAACTGTGAGGATAGGAGATAACCACATAGTGCTGAGCTTTGAACCTTTTTGCCAAATCTCCAGATCTTTTAAAATTTATCCACCACCTTCGGAGAACAAGAAATAATCATTGCGTCAGATCGCTGAATGCTTAGAGAAAACTACCAAAAATCATGAGACTTGGAGAAAGCTCTATCACCAAATCGCCAAATATTTCCACTAACCACTAGTCATTCGGAGAATAAGAGATAACCACAAAACAAGTTAAACTTCTATCCTTGTCACCCATTCTTTGAATCAAATAAGACATAACATTTCCATTGTGAGATTAAGAGACTCAAAGGGAAAAGAAAATAGCCATGTACAAATTGAGAACTTAAGTTCCCAGAAAAGTAACTTTGAAAACATAAGATCTAGGTCACAATTTAAGAACACTTTAAAAAATATAACCCTGCCAAAGGAAAACAAGACCTAGGGTAAAGAAAAATAGACATTTCTCAGCACATGGTAATCTTGAGACTCAGACCCTTTTAGAAAACTCTTGCAGGCACATAAAATGGAGGAGACATAGACACAATTCGGATGTCACAAGAACAAGAAAAGACACTTCTTAGAAAACCTAGAAATTACTCCAACACACCCCTCTCTTATTTATTTTTCCTATTCAAAAATTGGTAATAGAGCTTTGGTTCCTTGGAGAAAGCTTAATTGCTTGAGATAGATTCAATGGCACACAAATTAACTTTCCCTATGTTTGATGGATCTTATTATAATTTCTTGAAAGTGAAGATGAGATGATACATTATTTTAGTTAGTTACACTACTTGTAAAGATATGGATATGAGGTATGTAACTATGTTTCACCTTAGAATGGCCCTACTACTCAAGATGAAATTTTAGCCTTTGAGGAGAATGGGAAAGCAAGGTATGCAATTTTTAGTGTTTTAAGAAAAAGTAAGTTTACTAAGGTTATTTCATTGAATATTGCTTATGATGTTTAGGAAAATTTGAAAGAGATCTATGAATAGAATGATAGAGTTAATTTATCTAAGATGCTAATAGCTAAGCATCAATATGAGAATTTGAGAATGGAGTAAGATGAAGATATTACAAGTTACTTTTAGAGGGTTGGAAATGATGTAAGCGAAGTCAAGAATCAAGGAGGTACTATTATTGATGAAGATGTTATGGAGAAGATCTTAATGACCTTAATATAAATATACAGAGACAAGATCTCAACTATTGAGGAAGTTTATGATCCAAATAAGTTTACCAAAGAGAAGTTGTTTGGCACCCTAACCACATTTGAGTTGAGGAAATTTAGAAAATATAAGAGCATATCTGAGATAACCTTTAAATATACAAAGATAGAGGAAGAATTAGATGATGATGATCCAAGTGATATGGAAGAAAACTTTGTAATAAATCTAAAGAAAGGTACTAGAAAATACAAAGGTGTGTTACCCCTTAAATGCTTTAGATGTGGAAAAAATAGTCATTCAACAATTAGGTGCCAGGGAAATGATGATCAGCATAAGTTTAATAAGTTTAGTATGAAGGAATATTATGCTAATGAAGATTCTTGTATATTAATTTATGAACTGGATCAAGAAGACTTTTTTTTTGCAAAACAAGAAAAGCCTAGATTTGATATTTCTAACATTTGTCTAAAAAAAAGGATGTGGCTGCTAATGTGGAGAAGGGATGGATTATAGTAAAGGGTAAATATCTAAGATGTCTATGCCCTCCTTTAATATGCCACTTTTCTCCCACAAGGGTATTATGGATAAAGGTAAATCTTAATTTTTGGGTTTTGGGGATGGGGTTTCCTCTAGTTCTATGATCATTTGCTCTGTTCTTAGCTACAAGTTATGTTTTTCATGCAATGTTTGTTTTAGGTTTTGGGAGCCTAGTCACAAAACTCTCACATCAGTCTTGCACCATTCCTTTTTGTGGGATTTCATGCATTATCTTTATGAATCATTTTTACCCTAATCAAAAACATTTGTTCATAATTTGATGATAGTACTAAGACTACATTTTTTTTTTAGAAGAAATAATAATGAATGGTTGATTGATAGTGGATGTTCAAATCATATGACTAGTGATAAAGTAAAAAATTTAACACTTGAGAAATATGATGATGGTCTTATTAGATTTTGTGATGATAAGGAAACACATATTATTGGAATTAGCTCAATTACTTATGATGGAAAGAATAATACTGACAAGTTTTACTATGTGAATGGTTTGTGTCATAATGTTTTGAGTGTTGGATAGATGTGCAAAAATGGCTATGATTTTGTGTTTAAGAATGAACATTGAAGGTTGTGAGATTGGGAAGAATTCTAAAACTGTTATTGTTAAAACTATGGAAACATACAACTAAGAGGGGACGGGATGAATCATTTGTCTCAAAAAACCAAACCTTAAAATCCTCATCTTAGATATAGTAAATTAAACTTGTATGCGATAATTAGAGACACATTCACAACACATAATACCAATATTTTTAGGGAGGAAACCCTATTAAGGAAAAAAACCTTAGTGGGGTTGAAACCTACAATATGACTATACCTTGTTAGAAGTATAACATAATACAAAAGGAGAATCTACATGCATTTAGGCATAATTTCTATAGTTCACTACTCAAATACAAAGGGCTACAACCTTGTAGAAGGTTCACTACCTTATAATATTACAATAGTGATCTGCAGTTTTTAAACTATATAATGGCATCTACCCTTATGCCTATGTTAGTTCCATTGAAGTATAATTTATATCCCTATTCAAACCTTATTTGACTTCTATAGATGAATAGTTTAACCTTAAAAAATCTAGCACACTTGCTTCACACCTAGTCATGCATCAATAATATAAAAAATTTCCCTAAATCCATATATAATTCATCAACCCAATAAGGGTGCCACAACCTCAATTTCAATCTACAAATCCACATTACAAAAATGATAATTCAAATTCATGTTTTCCTTCCAAATTATAGAAGGGACCCCTATCATCAAACCTCAAGCATGTAGCACTTCCAAAAATCACACTTCAAACATCTGTAAAATATTTTACAGATCAAGTCGACCAAGGACATTATAAAATTACCACCAATTAAAAAATCCTCCAAATCCGATCACCACAATTGATGTAGACTACCAACTCAAAATGCACACAACCCAAAAAAATCCATAGGAATCATGAAGAATATGCAAACATCTGAAGCCACCCAAATCATTAGATTCACCAACATGTCTCATATCGGACTCCAAGAACATTTTCAACATCCAATGATACACCTAAAAAATTCCTAGTAGACCCTCTAGACCAAAAACCAATAGAATTGAGAACATGTCAAAATGTCTCAATCATATTCCACACATCCACAACCAATAATATCACCATGAAAAGTAAAATCCACCATAATATAGATGTTGTAAAGTTGTATATTTTTTCATTGATGTCAACATGTCTATCATTTGATGTCAATGTGATTATCATAAAGTTTGGATGTCTATTCATACATATTACATGTCTATCTTGCAAGTATGAATGATTGTTATAGAGTTTCACTAGTAATAGGGAATTTTTTAACAAGTTTCATAGAATGGTTACTAAATATGAGGAGTTTCACACCTCATGGGGAAATTTATATTTTTTCTACATGATGTATACAAATTTTTAGATGTTGAAATGATGTTTTTATTGAGTTATGGTGCCATATATAAAGACTAGTTATTTCACTATTTAACAATGTGATAGAGTTGTAGAGTATGAGTTTTCACAAGATCATATGATAATATCTTCAGTCATGGATTTGGGAATGTATAAATGACATATCAATGTGTCTACCATTCGAAGGGTTTTTTATTTTGATAATCCGTAAGGTAGTTACAAGCATTTTATTTGGGGAGAACAATGTTCTTTAATTAAGGAAAGATTTACTAGCACACCCGTAAAGGATGATGAATTTGATTATTTTTGGAGTTTAAATGATTCCTTAGGATGATCTAGGATCATGTGCCTAATGATATGGAAGTTTACACTGATCAAGGTGATGGAGTTTATTGAATTTAAAGAATTTTTTTATGTTCTAGGCCGACATGCTAAAGGAAGATTATAAAACAACTTATGTGAGATCCATAAAATGTTTTAGGGTTATGGTTTTAATATTGAGGTATTTGAGATCGATCGGAGATATTTTTGGAGAGTGCATAGATATCCTAATGGTTGATTTTGGTGCTAAGAGATGGATGTTTGAAGATTAGGTTTTACCAACCTAGTTCTTGATAAATATGATGAAGTAGGGTTTGAATCTATTTGTTGCGTAGAGTTTTTTTGTTCTAGATGCTAGGGGATTATTCTTATACTTTCTTTTTAGATCTACTAGAGGTTAAATTTCTTGTTTGAATATGGCAGAAATAATTACAGCAAGAGATCAGACTATACTTCAATGGAACTAAACCAAGCATAGAGAGATTCTATTATATAGTTTATTTATGTAACAGATTATAGTCTTAAGTGTGTATGTAAGTTAGTGTGACTTCCTTAGGGTGGGTTCCAAAGGTACAATTGAGTATTCAGCTCTAGGTAGTGTGCCTAAATACAAGTGCAATATTTTATTGTAATAATATATACTTCTAACAAGGTATTATTCTTATTGTGGGTTTAAACCCCACTAGGATTTTTACCCTATTTGGGTTTCCACAATAAAAACCTTTTATCATATGTGGTGTTTAATGTTTACTAATTTATGCTTACATTCTTTACATTCTAAAATTCAGTAACAAAGTTTATATGATTAAGGTTTTTACGCATTAAGGGTTTTAAGGGGCTTGAGGTTTAAGTATTTTTGTAGCAACTGATTCAAGCCGCCCCCCCCCCCCCCCCCCCAGTTAGTTTCTTACTACTATTTCCAACAATTGGTATTATAGCCTATTCCCTTTGTGGAAGCCTAATAGCTTGAGGGAGATCTAAATATGGTAGCATATAAAAAGGATAGCCCTAGATTTTTTGGAACCAAATATGCATTATAGAATAATAGAATGATTTTACATCTTAGATGAATTGCTAAAGACTATTGGAGGATCACAAAGAATTATTATGCCCCTCCTTAAAATCCTACAACCCCCAAAGAGATCGGTGATACAAAGGTGAACATTAGATCAAAGGAATCTTTTTTAGTGCATTGAGTGATGCTGAGATGACTAATGTCATGGAATTGGAGATAGTCAAACAAATATGGGAGAAGTTCAAAATTATTTATGAAGTAGATACAACAATAAAGATGGCCAAGTTTTAGAGTTTGAAGGGAAATTATGAAGGCATGAGGATGAGTGAAGATGAAAATATCTCATCTTATATGTTAAATATCAATGAGAGAGTGTTCCATCATATGTGTTGGAGGTATACTTGATGAAGATGAGGTTGTTGCAAAAGTCATGAGATCATGTCCTCTTTCTTATGACAACAAGGTTGCAACTATTGAAGAAATAAGGATAGTGACAAATGTGACAAGATAAAATCTTGTTGGAAAACTTACATCCTTTGAGAAGATTTCATTAGGTGGCACACTACCTAAGGAATAATAAGAAAAGATCAAATCAAATTGATAGAGCTGCAAGGAGGATGACAAGATGGGAAAGAAAGCTAAAGGAGATGGAAGAGGAAAGAGAGATTGAATAAATGGAGGAAAATTTCAAAAATAAAATGGAGTACAAAGACCATGCTACCAGTAAGTACAAAGGAAATATACCTTTTAAATTTTTTTCTTGTGGTAAAGTAGGACATTTTTCATCTAGATTTCCTAATAGAATTCCCAAGTACAAGTATGATCCCAATCCTAGGGAAAGATGTTATTATGCTTTTGATATTGAAGGTTTCATTTATGAAGAGTCTAATGAAGGTGATAAGGATGATAATGAGTTAACATTCATTTACATTAAGGAAGTTAATAAACTTGTATCTGATGTTTTAATGACTAATGATGTTGTTAAGAAAAAAAAGATTTGACTACTCACATTGAAAAATAAGATAAATGGGTGATTGACAGTGGAATCTCTCACCACATGAATAGTGAAAAGATAAAATTTGTAAGATATGAGAAGTATGAAGGTAAATAATTGAAATGGGGAGACAAATCTAGTGGTAATATAAAAGGTAGAGGCTCTATTACTTTGGTTTCCAAAACAACACTAATGATGTTTTATATGTGGAAGGTTTGAAACATAATATTCTAAGTATTGGCCAGTTGATGGACAAAGGCTATGGATCTCATTTAAAGGATGATATGTGGAATATATTGAATGATTATGGAAAGGACATAACTACTAGATCCAAAACAAGAGATAACATTCTTCTTTTGAATAGTGGAAAGAGGACTTGTTTGATTTCTCAAATAGATAAAATTGGTTATGGCATAAAAGATTGTGTCATATGAATTTTGACAATATAGTGGCTATAAGTTACACCTCTGTTGTTAGAGATTTTACTTTGATAAATAATCCTACCAATAGATTTGGAAAGGAATGTCATTTTGGTAAGAAAACTAGATCTATTTTTCACTTTGAGAAAGTGAACTCCAATGGATTTCTTGATCTTGTTCATGTTGATTTGTGTGGTCCTACTAAGACAATAAGTCCGCAAGGTGGTTGATATTTCATTCTTTTGATAGATTATTACTCTAAGATGGTATGGGTAACTTTTTTTAAAGAAATATTTGAATCTTTTAATAGGTTTAAATCCTACAAATAATTGGTTGAGAATATGATAGGTATGAAGATCAAGAGGGTGAGATCAAATAGAGGTGGATAATTCACATCAAATGATTTCAACTCATTTTGTGAAATTAATGGCATCAAGAGGGACTTATATTCTCTTAGAACCCCACAATAGACTGGTGTAGTAGGGTGCAAGAACAAAATAATTGTAGAGGTGGTAAGGACCATGATGCTTGAGAAGAATGTTCCTCAGATGTTCTAGAGAGAAGTTGTGGGCACTTTAGTCTACACACTCAACCACGTTGCACAAATCAAAGATGGGACTGGTAAGAAACCTTATGAGATTTGGTATGGACATGCACCTACTATTAATTATCTAAGAATTTTTGGAAGAAAATATTATGTAAAAAGAGATGAGGATGTTATTAATTTTGATGCAATGTGTGATGAGGGTTTATTCCTTGGTTATTCTACCAAAAGAAAAGCTTATAAGCACTATAACAAGCGATTGAAGAAATTGGTAGAGATAACTAACATTAAGATAGATAAAAGCCTTGAAAACCTGACAAGACACAATGAAAGTGAGTATCAAAAGGATAGTGGTGATCAAAAATAATTGCAACAAGTTCCCAACACAAATCTAAGAATGAAAAAGACTGAAAGAAGCGAAGAAATCTGAAAGAAGGAAAAAGACTCCAAGATATGTGAGACTGAACCATAATGGAGGTCAGACCATTGGTGATAAAAAACAAGGAGTTCAAACAAGAGAAGATTTGCACATAATCAAGTATGCTTGATGTCTCATATTGAGCCTTAAGGATGTAGAATAAATTTATCAAGATGATAGCAAGATTGAGACAATGGAAGAAGAACTGTCACATACTAAAAAGAATCAACTTTTTTTAAAATAAAAATTTGACTCAAATGATGATGATTGGACTAGAACTATCAAGGAAGAGATTGTTATCACAAACAGTCATGTTGAGAAGCTCATCCTCAGAGAAACTATACTTAAGGCTCTTGTTCAGAATGAGAACAATAGTGTCAGAGATGTGAAAGGTGAAATTTTAAGGTTAGGGCAAGACAAGAATGAAGTTTAAAGATAGAAAAAGAACAAAAAAAGGTATGAAGAATAAGACAAAGCAAAGAAGGACCAATAAAAGAAGAAGAACATGGTAGAGAGGAAGAAGATGAAGGAGAATATGAAGAACAAAGAAAAGAAGGAGAACAAGAGCAAGAATACTTTGGAGAAAGGACCCAAGTCTCATGAGTTCAGAGGAAAGTGTTTTGATTGTGGTAATAATAGACATAAGGATACTAAATACAGAGAATATCATTTTTACAAAAAGAAAACTAATCCTTGTATGAAGAAGAACAAAAGGAACATCTACAATTCAAACATATGGAATAATATGAAAAGACTAGATGATATTGTCAAGAGTAAGATATGTAGATGTCTATGTGCTATGATGAAAGATGATAGAAGATTGTTGTATGCTTAAGGTGTTGGTTCCTAAAAGGGTTTACTAAAAACTATACCACGTTACCCTATCACTTCTCTAAACAAATGTCATCTATGATCATCAAAAAATTCAAGGAATAAATATATAATTTTTGGCCTAAATCTCTCCCATGTTCAAATTTTATGAGTTTTGAGTAGAATAGAATTAAAGGATTTATTATATTCAATGCATTGTTGTGATGTACATGAATTTTATTCATGATTTGGTTGAATGAATTGATTAAATGATTGAATGATAAATTTTCAAATTCATAAGATTTCTTCAAGTATTTTGATAAGAAGATTAGGCTAAATTTGTGGTTGAGTAACATTGTAATGCAATGTTGTCTTAGATCTAAAAGATATTTAGTATTTATCTATTGTAAATGCAGATGTATGTCTTGTGGATGGCATTACCTAATGGATTCAGGAACTGATCACTATTATGGTGTTTTTCTAGTTTAGTGATGTTCAAATTCATCTTTCTTTTCAACAAAATTTGATATAATCATGTAGTATTATCTTTATTTTTATGTTAATGTTGTTTCATTGTTATCTCATGATCCATTTTAGTTGAGCATAAATGAATATTTATCCAATTTTCAACATTCTCCTAATTATGTTGAGTTTATGTGAGATCTCTGTTATTTTGATTCTTTTCATACGTTCGGTGTAGAGGTTGTGAAAGAATCAATGGATTACCCTCCTAGGTGTTGCAAACCCAAAGTGCAGAAGGGTTGAGTGTGCATTGTTAGTTGGTCCAAGTCCTTGAATTTTTTTATGATCAAAGTGTCATGCTCAAAATTAAGGGAAAAAATACACCAATTTTTTTTAAAGAACAAAATTCAACTAAGGATAGCAATCTAAGATGAACTAACAAGAATGTTAGGTTTAAACAACACAATTTTACACTCAAGAGGTATCATGACAAGCATTGGCTTGTCAACGTCCCTTGATTGAAAATTGTGCTAAATAACTAGAGGACCTAACTCGACCTCTATGATAACCTAACAAGGTTAAAAACAAATGTGTTTAAATAAAATACATAATAAAAGTGTAAATTTAATTTACTGATTAACTTAAGTTCAAAAGTTAGGTTAGCTTACCCAAAATTGGCTTAACTATTTAATTAATTAATTAATCTTAAGGTGATAACAACCAAAATGGTTCCTAAGAAGTTTTGGGTTACTAGATTAAGGGTAGGGTCGCTGGGGTGCATTTAAATTTAAGAAATAGGGTCTTAATGAACCCTAAGTGATCATCTTGGGTAACAATTTTAAAACACACTTTAATAATAATAAAGTTTTAATATTTTAATTAAAATATTACACTTTAAATAAAACATAAGATTTCCCTTAGTTAATTTAATTAATTAAATTAAAAGATTTAAATAATCATTATAAAGTGTTGATTATAAAATATTAAATTTTTTGGCTAAGGGGGAAAATAGAAATCCTAAGTCCCAATCTAGGACAATTAAATTATTCCCCCTAGAATATTCCAATATTAAAACCATTAAAATAATACTTGAAAAATATTATTAAATAAAATCATAAATATTATACATTATTAAAAATATCCCACTTAGATTAACCATTTAATTTTAATTTCAAAAATATTCAAATTCCAAGATTTGCCTTAAAAAAAGATTAAATTACAATTTAATAATATCATTCACTAAATAAAATAATTCAAAAAGATAATAAACAATAAATAATAAATTCCACCTAATAAATAAAATAAAAACTCTAGATATCAATGATAAAGATAATATTAAAATACTCAATATTAAAAGAAAACAACTCACTAAAGTCAAAACAATCATTAATTAATAAATAATAGAAATCCAAATTTTACAATAGCACTTTATACAAATCCAATTTAAAATAAGAAAGTCAAAAAGGCTAGCCCTAACCCTAATTTGAAATTAGGGTTGGGGTAAAATATAAAAATCATTGCTAAACCCTAATCTCTCATTTGCATGTGTAGGTTTGGTTGGAAGAAAGAAATGGAAGAACCAAAATCAAATATACACATAAGTATACATGTGTGTGTATATACACACCAAGGGTGTGTATGTATATACACACATATATACTTATGTATATATGCACAAGGCTACAAGAATAAGGCAAAACTAGAAAAAGAAACCACCACGAGGGTATTCAAAAAATCTCCTTCCCCTCTTTGATTTCTTCAGAAAAAAACTTGCAGATTTCTTTTCTGCATCACTATGATTGAATGATTTATTCAATCTTTATATTGTTAGTTTAATGTTTATTTTTTTGTTTTAATAGTATACTATTTTTTTTTAAAAGAAAAATACTATTTTTAAAAAAAAATTTATTTAAATCCTAAAGGGTTTGGGCCAACGGCCATGGGGTCACCGCAACCCTAACTTATGGTGGCTCAGGTCACTTGCAACCCTTGGGGTCTACAGTGGCAGCCGCCACATGCAGCTCCTCATGGGGACTGCAATGGCATAGCCACCTGTAGCTCCTCTTTGGGGGTGACTGCGGTGGTTGTGACCACTGCAACCACCATGGGTGGGGGTGGTTGTGACCACCACAACCGCCGTGGGTGGGGGTGGTTGTCGCAGCCCATTAGGGTTCAATAGTCACTCCAATTAATTTAAAGTTTATTTTTTAAAAAAATTTATTATTTTTGTTTATTTTTTATGTTTAAAATATTATATTATATATATATATATATATATATATATATATATATATATATATATATATATATATATATATATATATATATATATATATATACACACATCTAGTAATATATACATTATAAATGTATATTTATATTTATGTATATATATATATATTAAATATATACATACACATACATATATACATATAATGGTATATACATACATTCATTTGTAAAAAGAAGAGATGATGAGTATGTAGATGCCTTTATTGCATATTCCATGCTTGTAAAATATTTGTAAAATAAAAGGTAGTATTGTTCTTTACATTACTATGTACATAGAAAAAGAAATGAAAAGAGACATCTTGTTGTAATATTTTATATCTCCCTTGTTCTCTTGTGTGAATGTCATCAAAAGAGAAAAAATTGTATGTTATGAAACTAAATGGAAAAATAATGTATGCATACTACGGTTAGGAAAGAAAACAGATTCTATTACTACCTTAGAAGAAAATACTATTTGGTGTTTTTCCTTCCTTACCTTTGCAAAAGAAACATAGAATCATTTGTTTACTAGTAAAATGTTTCATTTGAAAAAAAAAGACTATAGTAGCATTCAATCCTTCCTATTTTTTTTAAAAAAAACATTGTATATCTCCTTCCTATTTATTTTATGCAAAGAAATGAATCATCAAAAATCTTACAATTTTAGATCAAATATATGTAAATACATACATACATGCATACATATATATATATATATATATATATATATATATATATATATATAATATATATATATATATATATATATATATATATATATATATATATATATGTATGCATGTATGTATGTATTTACATATATTTGATCTAAAATTGTAAGATTTTTGATGATTCATTTCTTTGCATAAAATAAATAGGAAGGAGATATACAATGTTTTTTTTTAAAAAAATAGGAAGGACTGAATGCTACTATAGTCTTTTTTTTTCAAATGAAACATTTTACTAGTAAACAAATGATTCTATTTTTCTTTTGCAAAGGTAAGGAAGGAAAAACACCAAATATTATTTTCTTCTAAGGTAGTAATAGAATTTGTTTTCTTTCCTAACGGTAGTATGCATACATTATTTTTCCATTTAGTTTCATAACATACAATTTTTTCTCTTTTGATGACATTCACACAAGAGAACAAGGGAGATATAAAATATTACAACAAGATGTCTCTTTTCATTTCTTTTTCTATGTACATAGTAATGTAAAAAACAATACTACCTTTTATTTTACAAATATTTTACAAGCATGGAATATGCAATAAAGGCATCTACATAGCCTTAGCTTCACTAACACTACATTTTCAAGGGCATTATGCAATTTTGAACAACAAAATCTACAACTTGACTTTTTAAGAATAAGACCATATTTATTTTTTTCCTTCAACAAAATAGTACCTTTCTTCTACACATAACCTACAATAAAACAAGCTTGACCATGGAGGCCCACCTCCCAACCTAGGCCATTTCATGGTCACCCCCAAGATTGGGGAAACAAAGATGGATGGGGATACAAACACACATATTGCATACAAAAACCAGTAACAAAAAATCACATAAAATTCCTATTTCTCATGGTTTCACAATGGATCATCTTAGACCCATGAAAAAGGGTGAAAGTGGAAATGAACCCAAAATAAGAGAAGCCATAACAAATAAATAATTCCTTCAATAAGGATTAATACCATACAAACAATTCCTTCACAAGGATATCACAAAAAACACCCTTCCTTCCATTTCTCCTATAGAATAAAATGCCCGTATGGCCCCCAAATGTGTAGTAGAATATGATGGCAACATGGATCCTATACATCCATGCCATATCCCCTTCCTCCATGAGGAAGGAATCTACACTATTTGGGCATTTCCAACTTTACTCTTCACCCTCAAGGCTCTCTTCCCTCCCAAGGGTGAGTCTATCCTTGCACACCCCAACAAAGACAAGAAAAAAACAAAACAACAAGAAGAAATCCCCATAATTCCATGAAAACAAGCTTGAAACACAAACATGATTGGACACACTTTTCCAAGTTTTTTGTCTCTCCAACAAGAGGGAATTTCAAATTTAAAAGAGAGGAAGACATAGCACTTTTCCCAAATTTTTCACTTTCTAAAAAGGCTTTTTTAGAAGAGGCAAAATGAGATATGATCACCCTATTGGTCACAATTTGACCCCTCTACCCAAAGTGCACCTATGGGGTTATCTTATTTTAACCCTAGCTAACCTCTAGGGCTACATTTAACCCCTCAAAAGTCCACTAAGAGATGACCTATGAAAATTCAAAATAGGATTCCCTCACATGGATCTACAACCAAGATACCTAACCTAGGGACACTACAAGGTGACAAAAAGATGAACAACTAACCAATAACAAATTACTTGGCCATGCCAACTCACATGCACAAGTGTCAATTGACACCACATAAAGTCACATCACAATACTACACACATGGCATGCCAAAAAGACATATGCATAAATAAAATAAATACAAAAATATTAATACATTCAAACATTACATTTACAACAATAGAACATAATAAGGAGGTTATTTCCCCTTTGGAGTTAACCTTGGCTTAACAATATTTTCACATACATCCTCCATATTTGATTATCCCTTATTTAATTCCATGGTTAATTTCCTACATACTAGATCAAAATATCAGTAGCTCATTAAAAAACAATAACATATATATGAAAATGTAACATTCATGAACACATAAAATATATCATATAATCTAACTGCATTTCACAACATCATATAAATTCACTTTACTCAAGAATGCATTTACTCAATATCTATTAAATTTCAACATCATGATATTCCTAGAAAACACATCTATCACAAATTTCCTAATCATTTACACAGTTCAAGACACATAAAACATTTCAACTAATTATCATACCTACTATTGGAGATTTGCCAGCAAGCCTGTGCTGACTGTATGTTTGTCATTGATGACAACATATGGTAAGTAGCATGTGTGGAAGACTTATGTAGTAAGCCTTTAGTATATACAACATGGACATGTTATTAGCATGATATCATGGAGGTAGAGATTAACTGTCATTATAGATAGTTAATATCAGCTTATGTCAGCAGTGTTCCTAAAAAGTTACAAGCAGTATTATGTGAATGATTTTTTGTACAATTATCATGGAGCCTTACACATTTGGATTTATGATTGAGACATGTTAATGATGTTACATTCATGGACAAAGAGTCTGATGATCAGTAGAAGTGAATTTATGCAGTCGCTATTCACTAGTTGTAGTTTCTTGTGTTTATTCAAAAGAGCTGATAGAGATTTTATTAGCACAAGAGTTGTGCCTATCATTTCGGTATGCACCCTTGGATTAGTGCTTGAGAATAGTTAGTGATGATTAGTTAAGAGCACATGATGTAATTCAGCTTGAGGAGAAAGTATCAGTTATTTTGGTAGAGCCGAAAGTGTGTAATGTGTGTCTACACTTATTGATTTAGACATGTCCCAGTTTGTGATGTGTGCTTAGTAGAGCTGACAGAATCATTATTGGAGTATGTTATGATTTCTCTAATATGATTTCACGGTGGTTCTAACAAGCTGACTTGATTATATCATTTAGAGGAAAGATATTTATAGGTAGTCATTTGTGATTTCTAAGGCATGGTTCAGAGTTGATTATGAAGAGCAGAGTAGAGTATGTGAAGTGTTGAGCCATCAACAGAAGGTCTATGTGACCAAGTGAAGAGTTTATGCTATACATTGGAACTTATCTAGACACCAGGTAAAAGTGCAATTCACCAAGATCCAGATATAGTGTGTATATGTCATTCAGAAGGTTGTAGCCTTCACCCCTTTGAGCAGTGTGCTCTCAGACAATGCGTCCTCACCCCTAACAAGGTTAATTTTAAAAGACTCCTATAGGGTTTGACCCTTGACAAGGTCATTGTACTAAATTCATTGTAAAGACAACTCCTAACAGGGTTAAGGATCTTCTAACAAGGATCATAATACACTAGTGCAGATTATTAGTGGGTGTCAATTCCCACTGGGGTTTTTACCTATTTGGGTTTCCCCATAACCAAAATATTGGTGTTTTGTTCAAGTGTTCTTTCATTGTGTTTATGCTTTATGTTTAAGTATACTTAATTGGATAAATAATTGAAACTTGTAGATAACTGATTCACCCCCCCCCCCCCTCTCAATTATCTCTTGGGACTATTCCTAACAATTTGTATTAGAGCCAAGTGCCTCAAAGAGAAAGTTTAACAGCTTGAGGTTGATCAGATGGCATTCTTTAGAAAAGATAGTCCTAAGTTTGATGGAGAGAATTATCTTGATTGGAAGAACAAGATGATGGCACATTTACAGTGCATTACTTCTGAAGTTTTTGAAGTGGCTATCAAAGAAGTTTAGATCCCCTCTCTAGAAAATATTGCAAAGAATGATGCTACTAGAAAGAAGGATTTGTTCCATCAAAATGCAATAAAAAAAGAAGCCCTTATCAGCGCCCTATCTAATAGTGAGTTTTCAAAGATAAAGAAAGTAGACACAGCCTACAAGATATGGAAGCACCTAGAAGACATGTTTGAAGGAGATAAACAAGAAAAGAATGCACACAAAAAGAAATGGAAGAAAAAGTAAAATACATTGGAGATGCTACCTAAAGAGAGCATAAGAGCCTACAATCAAAGGATTAATGAAGTAGTTGTTGGAATCATAAATAATGGTGGAGAAATCTCAGAAGAAGACATCATGGATAAACTGATGACTACATTGACACCAGAATATGAAAGCAAGATAAATATCCTTGATGAGAATATGAAATTTTTAGAAAACTTCAAAAGAGAAACTTTAATCAGCAAGATTGTTGCATTTGAGATATCAAGTTTAAAGACAAAGCCTAAAAGTGAGACAACCTCCAAAGCTTCGGTCCATGGTAAGAAATCTGCAAACACTTCTGGTAATTTTTATGATGATGATGAAGAGAAAATACTAGATGATTTCATTGCTATGATTGCTAAAAGAGAAAAGAAAGGAAAAGGGAAATATGAAGGTCAATTTCCATTTAAATGATTTTCATGTAATAAAATTGGTCATTTTGCATCTAAGTGTCCTACAAGAGTTAAAAAAGTGCAAGAATAACTACAAGCCTAAGTATACAAAGGAATGCGACTATGTTGGAGATGGAGTATCAGATGAAGAATCAATAGAAGAGGAAATTGGATTCATTTCTCTTGAAGATGAAAAGAATTCACAAGAGTTAGCACTGATTTCACAAGCTGACATCAGGATAGATTGGATCATTGATAGTGGTTTCTCACATCACATGATAGGGGACAAATATATATTTGTTCATTTGGACAGATACAAAGGAGGCATGGTTAGATTTGGAGATAACACTCCTAAACCCATCATTGGTAGAGGAGCCATCACCTTGGATGGGAAGAATAGAATTGATGATGTTCTTTATGTTGATGGTTTGAAACATAACCTACTAAGTGTTGGGTAGTTACTTGATAAAGGTTACAGGTTAAAATTCAATGGAAACAAGTGCATCATTAACAAAAAAGAAGGAGAAATGATTGCATCAGGATCAAAGAGTAAAGGTAATGTTTTTCAGCTTAATCCAGAAGCAAGTTGTTTTGTTGCCAAAGTAGATGAAAATTGGTTGTAGCACAAAAGACTATGTCATCAATTTTGATAACATAGTAAAGATTAGTAATGTTAAGGCAGTAAGAGACCTACCTAGAATAGCAAAGTTGGTTGATACTATATGCAAGGAATGTGTAATGGGAAAGCATGTGAGGAATTCATTCAAGAGCAAGCATAACTCAATAGAGAACAAGTTGGATCTGATTCATACAGACGTATGTGGACCAACTCAAACAAGATCATACTATGGTGAAAGGTATTTCATTTTGTTTGTTGATGATTATACTAGAATGATGTGGGTTGTGTTCTTGAAAGATAAGTCAGAAGCATTTGAGAAGTTCAAAATATTAAAATCTAAGGTTGAGAATGAATCTGGACTAAAGATAAAATGTTTAAGGTCGGATAGAGGAGGAGAATTCACCTTTGATAGATTCTATGAGTACTATGAAGAACATGGCATAAAGAGATAGTTGAGTGCACCTAGAACCCCTCAGCAGAATGGGATTACAGAGAGAAGGAATAGGATTATCCTTGATATGGCGCGCACCATCATGATTGAAGGAAAAGTTGTACACACCTATTGGAGAGATGTAGTCAATACAATAGTCTATATAATCAATAGAATACAATTGAGGCCTGGCAGGAACAAGACACCTTATGAGCTATGGTTTGGTGATGTTCCCATAGTAAAATACTTCAGAATCTTTGGAAACAAGTGCTACATCAAGAGGGATGAAGCAATAGGCAAGTTTGATGCAAGAAGTGATGAAGGTATTTTCCTTGGTTACTCTACTAAAATAAAAGCTTATAGATGTTTCAATTTAAGATTGAAGAAGATCATTGAAAGTGCTCATGTTAAGATTGATGAAAAGTTTATGGTTCAAGAAAGATATCATGATTATTCACCTATGATTGAAGAAGAACCCAGACCTTCCACTAGTGAGACAGTTGTTGAAGAGATGTTTGACAGTATTGATGTATTCTTCAATGACCCTAAAACAAGTGAAGAAGAAACTCAAAAGGAAGATGAGTCAATATCACCTAAAGTTCCAAATTATACATCTAGATACCATTCTAAGGATGACATCATTGGAGATCGGAGTGGAAAAGTAACAACAAGATCAAAAGCAAAGAGTTCTGCAAGCAATGAGGTGGTATGTTTACTATCTCAAATTGAACCTTTAAGTGTTGAAGATGCATGCAATAATTCAGATTGGCATGATGCTATGAATGAAGAACTAGATCAGATTATCAAGAATGATACTTGGGAACTAGTTCCAAGACCTAATGATAAGAATGTAATTGGAACAAAGTGGATATTCAGAAACAAGATGAATGAAGATGGTACAGTAGTAAGGAATAAAGAAAGATTAGTATGTAAGGGATATGTGCAAAGAGAAGGTATTGATTATTCAGACACCTTTGCACCAGTGAGCAGATTAGAGGCTATTAAGTTGTTTTTAGCTTTTGCAACATTTAAAAACTTCAAAGTTTATCAGATGGATGTTAAGTTAGCATTCTTGAATGGAGAGCTAAAAGAAGAAGTATACACTGAGTAGCCATAAGGATTCACTCTATCAAAGAAACTTGATATGGTATGCAAATTGAAGAAATCCCTCTATGGACTTAAGAAAGCCCCTAGAGCATGGTATGAGATACTTGATGGATATCTAACAAAAATTGGATTCAAGAAAGGAGCGGTAGATTGTAATCTATTCATAAGAGAGACATCTAAAGGTCTACTACTTGTAGCTATATTTGTTGATGACATTATCTTTGGGGTTAATGAAACTTAGTGCAGAATTTGCTAAAGAAATGCAGAGTGAGTTTGAGATGAGCATGATTGGACCTATCAAATACTTCTTGGGATTAAATGTGTTGCAGACAGAGAAAGGTATTTTCATTAATCAATCCAAGTATATGAAAGAGATACTAAAGAAATTCAAGATGGATGATTGCAAACCAGTGGGCATACCTATGATAAAAGGATGCAAGCTTACAAAATAAGATGATTCCCCAGTAGTAGATACAATATTGTACAAGTCTATGATTGGTAAACTCATTTATCTTATTCAAACTAGACCTGATATTTCCAATGCAGTTGGCATAGTTGGAAGATTTGCAGCAGATCCTAAACAAAGTCACCTCATGGCAGTAAAGAGAATATTCACATATTTGTAGGGCATTATAGATTATGGTCTATGCTATCCTAATTCAAAAAATGTTAATCATCATGTGTATACTGATGTTGATTGGGTAGGATGCGTTGATGATAGAAAGAGTACATCAGGTGGAGCAGTGTTTCTTGGTGATAGACTTGTCACTTGGACAAGCAAGAAACAAAATTGTATTTCTTAGTCAACAATAGAAGCAGAGTATGTTGCAGCAGCCTTGAATTATTCTACAATTGTTTGGATCAAGCAAATGATAAAGAACTTCAAAATTTAGATTGATTATCCTATTGTTATTCATTGTGATAACACTAGCACTATCAACATGTCAAAGAACCCTATGATGCATGAAAAGACAAAGCACATTGAGATCAAGTATCACTTCCTAAGAGAAAAGTGGTAGAGAAAGAAGTCAATTTGGACTATGTGAATACTAAAGATCAGTTAGTATAAATATTCACAAAGCCCTTGCCAAAGGATACTTTTGAGTATCTAAGGGAGAAGCTGGGAGTAATTCCCTTCGTTGATTTTGCTTAGAAGAAAGAAGAAAGAGCATCAGTCCTCAAGGACTAATGGATGGTTGACTACTCTACTTCAGGAGTAGTATCGGTGCTTAAACTGATTGGTGATCTTTTCCATTGATGTCAAAGGGGGAGTAATATATAGTCATGAAAAATAGAAGTAAAGAAGGAGAAATATACTAAGGAGGAACAGTATTCAGTTGAGAAAATGGAGAATGTTGAAGAATATTGCAGCAGATGGAGGATTCATCCTTGGGGGAGTTTTGATGAGGAAATGGAGAATGTTATAAAAGAATTTTTCATTTGGGTTGGTGGTGTTTTTCATTCCATATGTTGCCATCAATGCAAAAGGAGGATATTGTTGGAGATTTTCCAGCAAGCCTGTGCTAACTATATGTTTATCATTGATGACAAACATATAGTAAGTAGCATGCATGGAAGAATTATGCAATAATCCTTTAGTATATACAACATGGACATGTCATCAACATGATATCATGGATGCAGAGGTTATCTGTCAGTATAGATAATTATATAGTAGCTTGTGTTAGCAGTGTTCCTAAAAAAGTTACAGGTAGTGTTCTATGAATGATTGTCTATACAGTTATCATGGAGCCTTACACATTTGGATTTATGATGGATACACATTAGTCATGTTACATTTATGGATGTAGAGTCTGATGATCAGTAGAAGTGAAGTTATGCAGTCGCTATTCACTAGTTGCAGTTTCTTGTGTTTATTCAAAAGAGCCGACAGAGATTTTATCAGCACAAGAGTTGCGCCTATCATTTTGATATGCACCCTTGGATTAGTGCTTGGAGAAGAGTTATTGATGATTGGTTAAGAGCACATGATTTAATTCAGCTTGAGGAGAAAGTCTCAGTTAATTTGGTAGAGCTAACAGTGTGTAACATGCATCTACACTTATTGATTTAGACAAGTCCTAGTTTGTGATGCATGCTTAGCAGAGCTGACAAAATTATTATTGGAGTATGTTATGATTTCTCTTATATGATTTCATGGTGGTTCTAATAGGATGACTTGATTATATCATTAAAGAGGAAAGATATTTATAGGCAGTCATTTGTGATTGCTAAGGCATGGTTCAAAGTTGATTGTGAAGAGTAGAGCAGAGTGTGCAAAGTGTTGAGCCATCAGTAGAAGGTCTATGTGACCAAGTGAAGAGTTTATGCTATATATTGGAACTGATCCAAATAGTAGTTCAAAGTGTAGTTCACCAAGATCCAGATATAGTGTGTATCTATCATTTAGAAGGTTTTAGCCTTCACCCCTTTGAGTGGTATACTCTTGGACAGTACATCCTCACCCCTAATAGGGTTAATTGTAAAAGAATCCTAATAGGGTCTGACCCTTGACAAGGTCACTGTACTAAATGCATTTTAAGGATAACTCCTAACATGGTTAAGGATCTTCTAACAAGGATCATAATACACTAGTGCATATTATCAGTGGGTTTCAATTCCCACTGGGGTTTTTACCTATTTGGGTTTCCCCGTAACCAAAATATTGGTGTTGTGTTAAAGTGTTCTTTCATTTTGTTTATGCTTTATGTTTAAGTATACTTAATTGGATAAATAATTGAAACTTGTAGATAACTGATTCACCACCCCCCCCCCCCACCCCCCCCCACCCCCCTCTTAGTTATCTCTTGGGACTATTCCTAACAATCTACTAGATTTACATTTCTCATATTAATATAAAATTAAAGCATAATACTCAAAATTATATAATTCATCAATATCATAGCAACAAGGAATGTAAATCAAAAGCATAGAAGGTATGTCCTAAATTATCATCCACATAATCAAAGATCATCACATAATATCTAAAATATGAAATCTTTGTCCAAGAGAGTCTAATATATCAAAATAATGTATCAACATGAGAATCATAAAGTGGAAATGTCATCTATGCAATGATGGTACGAGGTTAGGCCTCAGATAGAGATAGCATCTCTTTGGAGAAGTGATAGGGTAACTTGGTGTCTTTTTAGAGTAAACCCTTTTAGGAACCAACAAGATGAAAACTATGCTAGGGAAATATATGTGAAATTTATGTGCAATGTTGTTGTCCATTGTGAAGATTGCATAGAGTTGTAAGTGTGTTTATGTGATTTGAAGGTTGAGCCTATGGTTTTGTATCTATTATCTATAGTTTTAGTTAAAAGATGATATTAAGTTATTTATGAGAATGAATTTCCAATTGAAGTGGAATTTTCAAATATCCTATGAAGATCATCAAATATTTGATAGTATTTAATAACTCAAGTTAATTGGGAGGAAAATCTGAGATTTTTGCACTAGTGCATATACTTTAAAGATTTATAACATATTTTGAGGGATATCTCACTATGAGTAAAGAAAAGAATACAAGAGCCTCTTTGAAGCAACATCCAAATGAGAAGTTGGAGGGTGAACTTTCTAAAGTTCCAAAGAAAACATGGATACAAAAAGTGTTACAATGGTGAGAAAGACTGATTACACCCTTGGTCTCCTTGGTGCTACCAGCACAATGGTGGTTCATGAAATGATTTAACATCCTCTTGTGTCTCTATAATTCTATTGATTGTATCATGCATTAACATGTAGATCTTTTGGTGCAATGACAACCACTAGTTGTTTAAAATGGTATCAAAGCTTGGTCACATGCTTTAACCCCGTACTTGTGTTGGGGGGGTTGTTACAATGATGAGAAAGAATGATTTCACCCTTGGTCTCCTTGGTGTTGCTAGCACAGTGGTGGTTTGTGACATGGTTTAACAGCCTCTTGCATCTTCTATAAGCCTAGTGTTTTTATCGAGCATTAATGGGTTAATCTTTTGGTGAAATGACAATCGCTAGTTGTAACAAAAAGATGAAGAAACCAATAACACTCCCACGTCATGGAAATCAAAGTTTAAGAATGCAAGTCCTATTTGTGAAAGTTTTGAAACATCCTCTAGGAATTTTGAATTAGATAGTATGGTATTTTTTGTATTATTATTTAAAACACCTACTCAAGAGGAAATACCACAACAAATTAAGGAAGTAACTCAAGTTCAATACTCTGTAAAGAGACAGGGCCGGAGTAGAAGTAGAAGTCACAAAGTAGAAAGAACCCTTTTTGTACCTCCTCCTCATGGATTCACAAATGAATTTCCTTATGTATCTATTCTAGAAGAAATGGACCAAGATATGATTGATCTTGGTAATACTTATGGATCTGAGATAACTTTACCAAATCTTGAAGAAGTTTTTGGAGACAAATTACATTCTAAGAAAAAAACTCCAAAAATAAATAGAGTTGAGAAAAAAAAAAAGGAATATGAGGTTATCAATGGTGAAATAGAAAGGGATAGCCTAATAAGGAAATTGAATTCCCTTAAATCCATGAATTATGAAGAGCCTAAACCAGTTGATGAAGGCCCAGTTGTAACACAAGTTTTTTTAAAAGTTGAAAAACCTAAGGTCCAAAAGAATCCACAACCAAATGTTAGCATAAATGATACAGAGATGGTAAGTGAGTTTAGATGTTTTAATGATGTAGGTTTAATTGCATGATGATCACTTATTAAGTTTTCATTAATGCCAAATGTTGACTTAGTGTTTCTAGTGTATCACAAAGTATAGGTATGGTGATAAAGGTGTTTTGGTAAGTCTTAGTTGTAGTGATTCTTATGGGAGACAAGGAAATTTCCCTATATGCAAAATTCATAACTTCTACTTCTCATATTGACTGGTAAGGTAGTTGTGATCAGATGAAGGCAAACAGTGTAATTTCTAGATCTGTTAGTGATAGGAAATAGGTGATTTGGTTGGTTTTTCAAATACTTTATGCATTATGAGATGTGATTGGAGGTAGAGGATGATCAAAGTATTAAAAAAATATGGTTCTAACACAATTCATTTGGGTGACCAGAGAAAAGGATAGGTAAATAGTGAGCAGAGTCAAAGTTGTCGACAGATTGAAGTGTTTGAATTCTTGAGTGATAGTTGATGAATCATTGATCGATGATTGATAAAAATGTTGCGATGACTTCAATTGCATTAGTCATGATCTGGTGATGTATCTTTATGATTGGAGGTGATGATTTGGAATCACATTATTCAATGATAGTATATGGAGAAGACTCTAGTAGAAGAATTTTTTGGTCAAAATGTGGTTCACCCCATGACACAAAATTTTGTGCAAATATATGTGTTGGCCGACGCAATCTTGAAAATTTATTTTGTACATTGGATTTTGTTTTTTGGCATGTTTGGTTTGAGTGGGATGTTTGAAAATTAAATCTATTTTAGATTTATGGCTTGATAAAGGTGGTGGAGTTAAAAGCTTATTATATATTGAATGAAGTTGGAAGTTTTGTGTGTTTATTGTGTGTTGCTGAAGCATGGTCAAAAGAGAAGGTTGCGATCAAGCTAGTGGAGAGTTAAGGGTGTTGAGAAAGTATTGTGTGCTTCACTGGATCTGATCAAGCAAAGCTTGTGCTATTCTACAAATCACTCTTTATGTTGTTTCCTAATAGTTATAGTAGTCAAAATCCCTTAATCGGGTGGATCCTGGCAGGTCCCTATTATAAGTCCTCTAACAAGGTGGCACATTAGCTTGTATGTTAAGTCTTGTAACAAGGTTACTCATAAGAGGGTAAAGGTCTTAAAAGGCCTAAGGTAAATCCCTTAACTAGGTAGTGTATGCACCATAAAATGGTCGCCTAGACTTTGGGCCCCATTTATTTAATCTACCAATATCAATTCCTGAATCAATATTTGTCATACATTCAAATCAAATTTATTGATCAAATCATAAATATTTCAATTTTCCCTAAAGTTTGAATATCCCATCAATTTTTAATTAAAAGAAATATATCCCTTTTTAATAAATAAAATAATATTATTTAATTGAAATTAATATTCTTTGAATGAAATAATGTTATTTAATTAAAATCCTCTTTTAATTAAATGGTTTTATTTTATTGAATTAATATTCATTTCTAAATTATATAATATTACCTTATTTAATTAAAAGAGATATTATTCTTTAAAATTAAATAAATGAAATATTCTCTCAAAAGATCTCCTGTGATGAAAAAGGAAACAAATTGAATAAAAATAAAAGAAAATAAAATGTAATTCCATTTTATTACAAACCTTCTAAAAATGATGATTGTTTCCTCTTTTTCATTTATCCCACATTGCTTCTACTTTCACATTCGAATCCAACTTTTCCTATAAAAGGAGACCTCTCATGCTCATTCAACGATCCGGAATTTTGATATCGAACTTATGCTGCAGAATTTCATAGCTTGTAATCATTTAGCATTTCAACTTGCACATTCACATTTTAGATTAATTTACATTTTATATTATTTGCAAATCAATTTAGTTTAAATCCATTACATATAGCTTAATTTCATTTTCAATAAATTAGTTTAGCTTAGTTTGCATGGCAAATCATTTAGAATAGTTTCATTTAGATCAACTCGAATCTCTCATTCTGAGTTGTATTTGCATGGGTAAAATAGGCTGATCTGAGGGCCACATTCAAACCATGCTCTTCTCAGATAGAGAGCTATGGGTCATTTTGTGAGAACTCACTGTTGAGCACTCTCGCATACAAAGACTCATAGAAGTGTGATCACACATCTGTGCACACATTTTTGGCGCCCACCGTGGGGCCCTGAAAATGGGTTTCCTTTCATTTTCATTAATTTTCTAGCTCTGAGGCTAAGGGTTTCAAGGGTCCTGGTATACTCTACAGGACGTTATTTTTTGTTTCTTTTTTGCCTGCAAAAAAGAAAAAAAAAAAAATTTGGCCTTTTTTTGTTTTTTTTACAGGTTTTCAGGAAAAATTTTACAGGTTCTCTAAACGACAAAAATTTTTTTTTTTTTTTTTTGCGAGTCCGTGCTGTCTGTGTATAGATTTTCGCGCGAGAGTACATAGATATCCGCATGAGATTCTACTCCTGTAGAGTTTCTTCACGTGAGACTGTACAAAATTTTGCCTCTGGTTCTGTGTTTTCTCACGCGATACTGTGTGTTTTCTCGCGTGGGACTGGCGTTTCCTCGCGCAGGACTGTTGTTTTCTCGCGCGGACCCTGTGTTTTCTCGCGCGCTCAAGGTACTTCCTCGCGCGAGATTCTGGGGCAGTGAACTAAAATTTCCTGCTTTCTGTTTTACAGTTTCATTTTCCTAACAAGTTTTCTGTTTTCTGTTGCATAAAATAATTTTGTTTTCTGCAGCATAACAGTTTTCTGCAGGACGATTTGACAAAGACATAAAAAAACATACTAATGGTGTGAATGCAGGACATTTGCCGAAGATCATTAAAACATTGTGTTTGCTTTCCTGCTTTATTCACATAGTTTAATTAGGGCTCCGTTAAAATTTCTTGTGGATTTCGATAGTGAGTAGGAATTTTGGCTCTTCATTACATGGAGGTGATGACCATGAATGAACCTAGAATTCTAATGATCTTACTAATATGATGAATCCGTAGGGAAGCGGAGAAAGTTAGCGAATCTTTAGCATTTCTATTCGCCAGGGGATTATGCTCTTCTCTCCTTGAGAGAGAACCAGAAACCCAAAAGCGTGTGGATTTGGTGGAGTGAAACTAACTCGGTGATTAAGTTTGTCTTGTGTGTCTGGGTAAAGAAACGGGCTAGAGAAGTATGCTCTTCTCCCTTTGGGAGAATCAGAAAATCAGAATCCCGAATCTGAGCCAAGTCCTGAGTCACCTTTAGAGGGCCTGTCGGAAGTTGAACCTCCGGGAACGACCCAAGTGAGTACACACCTATTGCCAGTGATTCCACCTCACTATAATAAAGCAAGTTTTGTTGAGTCTAAAGACTCCAAAACCATAGTAACTTCATTTTCATGACTTTGACTATCATCATGGAAAGGCTCTGTTTGTTGCACTGAGTGGCGCCGCTCCGAGCCCTGCTTGCGGGGGTGTGTGACTTTCAGGTGTTGGTGTGGTTGCGAGGCCCCAGCTCTGTATCAAAGGCACTGAAGGTTATTGTGAATGGAAGCCAAGTAAAAACCTCTTAGTTAGTGGCCTACCCAGTTCATCTCCGAAAGGAGTCATAATCTTTGCACAAGGAGGGGGAAGAATCTCTCCGTATGTTTATCATACACAGATTCCCATCATAGGCATACACCTGGACGTTTGGAGGCGGTTGCGACACTGGCCCCTGCTACAAGGGTAACCTTTGAACGTACACTGTTGAGTCCTTGGAAACACCAAAAACACGGGCGCCCTCTAGGGGGTGACACGGATGTGTGAGGTGCACGTATGCACATAAGCAATGGGGCAAAAATTTTGACTTCTCACCATTTTCTTTGGTAGGGATAACTATGTGCTTATTTTTTTGAGTCTTAAACATTGTCCAAAACATCTTCAAACAAGACTCCCCTAATACTATCAAGTTGCTTTGTCCTTGAGAGGTCTGTTAATGACTACTGCTTGCTTCACATGTGCTTAAAACAACTCAAAAACACCAAAATTTGCAACCCACGGACATAATCTGGTAACAGTGTCGCCTGCCTTCACTAGAACAAGCATCGCATGGCTTGCCTGAATATTATCACCTGAGATCATTTTGTTGCATGCCCAGTTTCAGGTGTTTCATAAGCCTTTTTAACGTATTTGGTCATAAAATCAGTGACTTACCTTGCCCTAGAAGCCTGTTTTCACTCAAGTTTTCTGATTTTAGACTACTAAGGTGCAAAGCCTTTTCCAAGTGATGCCCAATCAGCTCAAGCATCCCAAAGCAAAGTTACCCAAATCAAAAGTTTACCAAGAGCAAAAAGTTGCCAAAAGAAACCTCAAGAGCTATCAATCCACCATCCAAGCAACCCAAGCCGAAGAGAAACAGCAAACCAGACTTGAGAACATTGCCCATAATGCAAGAATTAAACAGTTTTCTTATCGATTCTGAGTAAACCGTCATTACATCAACCTTGAGCCAGAAGATTGACTTGTCCTGTATTTAGGGTCCTTGTGTCTTTGACCTTTTTGAGATAGTAATCCTTGATCTCATAAGCAATTTTTCTTGAGATTGGCAAGTTAGGAATCGTTTCTGTCAAATAGATAAATTTTTAGACTCTTTTGATAACACACTTGGAGAGTGTTAGTAGTCTCTTTGTCCACTCATTTTCATACAATCAAACTCAAATACACTTTGTGCAAAGTCATCCTCCTGATCCATACGTGCTAGGGTATTCACCCAAAAGGAATTGAGCACCTCTGTGGCAGTGTTGGTTTGCACCTATTTACAAATACTTCTTTTCACCATCTCTCTCGGACAAGAGAAAACTTTCACTATCCTAGTTTGGTATTGACGTTTCTTAGAATTGTCTATTTGCCTGAACTCTCCCTTTCATGTCAGTAACAACAAGATATCAAGTGAGCCAAGGAAAGCGACCCCAGATAGTCTTTAACCAACTACCCCTAATAGTCTTCTATACCTATGGGAAATTCTTCACTTCTTCTTGATTCTTTCCCTCTCACTATCTAGTCTCTTTTCTTCTATTTCATCTCTTCTGTCGCTTCCATGCTTGATTCTTCTTCTTCTAAAACCATGAATTACAAATATCTTGCTATGGAACCTCTTTTAAAAATGGATGATCTTGAACTCATTGCTAAATTCGAAGATTTTTGTTCTTCTAACAGTTCTTCTAGATATGGCAAAGGTGATAAACTTAAGATAAAAATAGAAAAAAGATTGAAGGAATCACCTGCCTTTGCTAGAATTATCAACATGATCCTATCACGACCTCCTTCTTCCAAAAGTCTTTCATCTTCTAAATCTTCCAAGTCATACCATGATTCTTCTAAACATTCTTCATATTCTAAGTCTTCTCATCATTCTTCATCTCCCAAATCTTATCATGACTATTCTAAACATTATTCAAATTCCTCATTATCTAAGTCTTCTTCTTCCACTAGGTCTTCACCTTCCTCTTCTTCACGATCTCGTTCCTCTTCTACTTCTCCCAAGAGTCTTACTTCTCTTCACGAGACATACCATAATGTGCAACGAGATAATACTTGTGATACCTCTTCCATGAAGAGTGCCACACCCACATATGATGACTATGATGACTATGATGATGGACAATGTAACAATACCTATGAAATCCCTATTCTTAAGAGTCCTCCTCGTCGTGTGCTTGTGCTTACTGGAAAAGGGTCGTCACATTGGATAGATTGTGATGGTGATCCATATGACTCTGATTTTGAAAGAGACTTTGATGATTTCTGTGAACAATACCTAGATGATACATCTACTTCACTTGAGGAAGAGAAAGTTCAGCGCGCTGATTATAAACGTAAATACTATAAGAATGTATCCTCTAAGAACTCTCATGCTGAAAATAAAGATTTTACTCTCAAGCAAGATCATATTAATGTCGAACCTTTGTCTTGTGATGGTTCCATTCCATCCCCTAATTCTTACAATATCCCTACATCTCCTAAAGTCACCAAGTCTTCCAAATCTTTCACAAATCCTTCATCCAATTCAAATTCTAATGCTTTCCATGCGGTTCCCTATAGTTATCCTCAAGGGCCACCTCTTAAAGATACTCAAGCTAACCTTCACTTAGCTGCAAATACTTCCAATAATGCTAAATCTAAAGAGCCTAATTCTTTATGCACTATAATGCCTACTTCAGCTAATCCTTCACCATCTCTGCCAAAGTCTTCCATACAACTCCAACCTGCTTCCTTGTCCTTAGAAGTGGTTTCATGTCAAGAGAACTCTAAAACTGATACAGAAAAGAATATAAAGAAAGATAAAGATCAAGAACCCTCCATGTCATCCACTCCTTTTCATGATGTTCTCTATCCGCGTCATGGTTCTTTTGATCCTTTACGTCCTTCCTCATTTATTCCACCATGTCTTAAGTCTTCTTCGAAGCAAGATCAAGCTACTACCCACACCATTGAGCTTATTGATAATGAAAATAACCTTACCACGCTTGCACTTTCCAAAGATGATACTTCCATTAAGGTTATTAAAAATGGTGTTGTTTCTTTCGATGTTAAGCCTATTCAAGAGACAAATTCTGCACTTGTGCTATCCAAAGATCCTTGTCAAGATCAAAGTCTTCCGTCTTCTTATTCTACCATTCCATGTTCACTTCCGCTTTCTACTCTTCCTAAGTCTTCGCAAGCTTTGAATGATCCTATCAAACAAAATGCTCTTATTCAAGATGTTCAGGATCCTATTGAAAATTATAATGCTCACTCTGAAGATGTTGATATCCTTGGTTGTCATATAGATGCTGATGAACTTATTGATTATCCTTTTGCATCTTCCACTTCCATCCTTGGACCTCTTCCACCACTACTAAGGACTTCACATCTTCCTTCCATATTGGGTCCTTATGTCCCTTCATTTTCCCCTCCTAACTCTCCTAATTCGTCATCTATCTTGGGTCCTTATGTCCCTCCATCTCCTATCTTTCCTCAAGATCAACATAGATGCATACCTTTGAATCCTTTTCATCCATCCACCCATCTACACCAGTCATATTATCCTTCTTCTTCCACATGTCCCAAGTCTTTTGGAAGTAACTTGAATGTTCAATATAATAAAAAGAAACAATACAAGAATCCATCAAAGAAAGAAGATCACCATGTCTCCTCTAATCGACATGGGGGCATAAAGTCAAAAGAGATATCTAAGAAGAAAACTACAAGACAAGTATGGGTTCCAAAATCCATCATTCAAGATATTCTCTCTAAGTCATCAAAAGGAAATAAAAAGCCTAAGGCTATATGGATCCCAAAGTCTCTCTTGAGAGAGTCTCATGTTGAACAAAAAGTGAAGTTGACATTCAAGCTTTCCAAGACTTCCACCTCATATTCTCCCAAAAACATTCTTCCATTCCATGCACCTGAACCACAACCTCTACTAAACATTCATCATATTCCTTCACGTATTCCTTCATTCAAGTTTCCTCCATCCTCTCACCACCCTCCAAGGTGTGCATCGATGTTGATCTTGCCTTCCTTTCCATCTACTCTTTCACAATCCTTCCATTCATTATTCTCTTGCCTTCTATCATTTTTCCTCATTTGCATATTCCTGCTATCTTCCAACTCCACTCGCTTTACATAAAACTGTATCCTCCATTTTTCTCTTCCATCTTCCTTTCCCTATCAGCATCTTTGAGCATATAATTTTGAATCCTTGGCATATCATGGTTTATCCTTTCAAGGAGCATTATCTAAAAGCTTGCCTTCTTCCAAAAATTATAAAATTCAAAAAAAAAATGAAAAAAGAGAAAAAAATGAAAAAATTGAAAATGTGCCTTGGTGAAAACCTGGAAACAGGCACCTTGGTAGCAAAACTAAAGAGAAATAAATTCGTCCTATGGTGAAAACCACTCCCTTGCGGCACCTTGGATAAGTACCGTGATGAAAACCTGGCAATCAGGCATCATGCGTAGTTCTTCTACATATTTCATCCATTCCATCTTCTCTCTTTGATCTTGACAAGGTTGACCTATACACGAACAGTTGGCTATCTTGTGAGCTATCTTACGATGATCTTATTTTTCCTCCATTCATTCTAGCCTTTCACTATCATTTTCCCCTTTGGTCTTGATCTAATAAAAAAGAGAGTAAAACATGATGCTATGAAGCCTCTTGACATGTCTACTCCTTTGGACTGCATATGTTCCTTCTTTCGCATTATGCCTTTCTGACTTATCCTATGCTGGCCTTTCATTGCTTGTCCAAATGTGCTTTCATGACAATTTTTTCCTAGCTTGGGTACTCTTGAGGAGTTTTTCTTTGAGGATTTCTTCCCTTCATTCTCCTTCATTTTGTTGTCTTCCATCTCTCCCACGAGCTTGCTAATCCCTCTTGTTCTCCACCTCACTAGACATTGGGACTGCACGATGTGATCTTGCTTGGGAGTTTGATGCTCATTTTGTCTAGGGGCATCCTTTGTATATAATTATTGATCCTGAAAAAATCCAAAAAAATGATATATTGTTAAAAATCCTAAAAATTGGAAAATGTCCTGAAAAAATGATCATCTTAGTGAAAACCTGGCAATAGGCGCTTTGATGTATCTCAAAAAAATTATATATTCCAAAAATACCAAAAAAATAAAAAATTTAAAAAATTCAAAAAAAATAGAAAAAGTGCCTTGGTGAAAACCTGGAAACAGGCACCTTGGTAGCAAAAATACAAAAAAATTATAAACAGTCTTGAAAAAAAAAATAAAAAATAAAAAATTCTTCCAAGTGGTGAAAACCTGGAAACAGGCACTACTTGAGGCCTTCGCACCCCTATTTCTTAACATGCGTCCTTGACACTTAGCCTTTCTCCATCATGCCTCGTCCTTGTTGCCTTGATTTGGAATTGGTCTTTGTCTTTGTCTAGGGGGGCATCACTGTGTTATCTTTGGTCTCTTGGATATGCTTGTCTTTAGGACACCTCGCAAAGGGTGTTTTTCAACACCACCCCAACTGTGTTTTTCAACACAACTCCTGACATCAAGTGTTTTTCAACACTTATCAGTTTGGTCTTATCCAGTTTTGTCATGTGATCTTACTAGCTAGCAAGCATTCGATCCTTATCCTCGGAACTCAGTATCAGTTTACACACTTAAATTTTTAAATGCAACACTTAATGCTTGAGATATGTCATGAAATTTTCTTTGGGTGCTGACTGTTATTGATTTTCGTTGAGTGTCCTTGCCTAAACAGGTCTCTCCGTGATGCATAGCTAGAGGACTTGGGGCATGGGGCATGTTTTTATTTGCTTTCTGCTTGTGGGTGTTTGTCTTGAACCTCTTGAGTGTTTTTTGTTGTCTCCTTGACACACTTAGGATATTTGAGACATCATCCTTGACTGTTTCTTGCACAACTGTCCTCATGGTTATCTTGGCATTTATGCCTTGATGCGAGCATGGTTTTGCTAAATTAAATTGGGTAAGCTAACATTGTAGTCATCTTGACCTTTATGTCTTTGATGCTCATGTTAGAATCTTTCCACATTCCAAACAGATATAAATCACATTCATATCTTCATAGTTGCATTTGTGACTAGTGATGGTTGTGTGATTGTCTGATGTCCGGTAATAACGGCCCAGTGATGAAAATAAGCTTTCTTACATTCTCTAATGAATGATGAACACAAAATACCTATGTTACCTATGCAAGTACATCTTTGCATTTTCATGTAGCTTGCATTATTTAGGCTTCATGTTAGCATTTGCACTTTTAGGCTGCATTATGAGTTTGAGAGAGTTTTCTTCATCTTTCTTGTGGATTTTTCAGTCAACTGTGGTCACGATCTGATCTTCATTTCCTTACTTTCTTTCGTGATCTCAATCGAAATTCTCTATCTTAAACAGTTGATTGATTCTATTTCTTCTCTCCATTTCTTTCCATTTCTTCTAAACTTCTATCTTCCATTCACTATTCACCCCACTTCTTTTCTTCTAATTCAATCTTTGGGCATAATATTTCTTGCTGTGAACCTTATCTTTCATTTGATTTGATCAAATTTATCAATTTACTGTTTCTCCTCTATCTCATTTCAATTTTGATCACGAGGGGGCAGTACCTATCAAATTTCAAACCTTGATTCAGTTTTATCAAATTATCAATTGCTCCTCTTGGGGCAACATTGATTGAGATTCTTATCTCTCACTTTGGATATGATCCCAAATCGACCTCATGTTCAAAGACCTTTAGTTTATGTTTGTCCTGATGTGTTCCCATCCGTCGAACACACATCTAAGTTGTTTTGTGATCCCAGATCGATCTCACATTTCAATTCTTCTTTGACTACATGTGTTCCCAAATCGATCACACATTAGTCAAAGAGGGGCAAATGTATGCACCATAAAATGGTCGCCTAGACTTTGGGCCCCATTTATTTAATCTACCAATATCAATTCCTGAATCAATATTTGTCATACATTCAAATCAAATTTATTGATCAAATCATAAATATTTCAATTTTCCCTAAAGTTTGAATATCCCATCAATTTTTAATTAAAAGAAATATATCCCTTTTTAATAAATAAAATAATATTATTTAATTGAAATTAATATTCTTTGAATGAAATAATGTTATTTAATTAAAATCCTCTTTTAATTAAATGGTTTTATTTTATTGAATTAATATTCATTTCTAAATTATATAATATTACCTTATTTAATTAAAAGAGATATTATTCTTTAAAATTAAATAAATGAAATATTCTCTCAAAAGATCTCCTATGATGAAAAAGGAAACAAATTGAATAAAAATAAAAGAAAATAAAATGTAATTCCATTTTATTACAAACCTTCTAAAAATGATGATAGTTTCCTCTTTTTCATTTATCCCACATTGCTTCTACTTTCACATTCGAATCCAACTTTTCCTATAAAAGGAGACCTCTCATGCTCATTCAACGATCCGGAATTTTGATATCGAACTTATGCTGTAGAATTTCATAGCTTGTAATCATTTAGCATTTCAACTTGCACATTCACATTTTAGATTAATTTACATTTTAGATTATTTGCAAATCATTTTAGTTTAAATCCATTACATATAGCTTAATTTCATTTTCAATAAATTAGTTTAGCTTAGTTTGCATGGCAAATCATTTAGAATAGTTTCATTTAGATCAACTCGAATCTCTCATTCTGAGTTGTATTTGCATGGGTAAAATAGGCTGATCTGAGGGCCACATTCAAACCATGCTCTTCTCAAATAGAGAGCTATGGGTCATTTTGTGAGAACTCACTGTTGAGCACTCTCGCATACAAAGACTCATAGAAGTGTGATCACACATCTGTGCACACAGGTAGCACCTAACAATGTTTTTGTAAACTCCTCATAGGGTTAATCTCCTCACATGGTGTACTTCAAAAGAGTACATCATTTAGTGGGTACTAATCCCCACTATGGTTTTTCTCCAATTTGGGTTTCCATGAGATAAATCTCTATGTCAAGTGTTTCATTGTTATGTGGATGTGCTTATGGTTATGATTCTAATATACTGCTATTAATGTTGATCTTGTGAAAGTTAAATTAAATTAAAGAGGTTGTAAAGTTTGGTTGAATTATTATATTACTGATTCACCCCCCCCACCCTCAGTAATCTATCCTCAGATCTAAAAATTGGTATAAGATATTTAGTCCTCTATTGAGGTGAAGCTTAACAACTTATGGTAAAGATCTAAAGATGATGTGAAAGGAAGGTCCAAAATTCACAAGACAAAACCACAAAATATGGTGTGGTTGAATGAAACTTTATCTCAAAGGTATGGGAGATAAGTATTTGGTTCATGTGTTTAATATGTATACTTGTAATCACCTAAAATTGGGCTAATAGAACCTAAGGCCCTATTTGCCCTTAATTTAGCATATAACCTTGATTATGTTAATTTGATTCCTGATCATTAGCATAAATCCCAAAAATTCAATAAACTCCATCAAATCCTAAATCAAGCATTCATCTCTAAGATTTCAAGCAAAATCAAGACAATTAACTCTAGGCCTATTTAATTAACTCAATCCCACCAAATGCATGGCTAGAGTTATTAATTAAAAGAAAAGCATAAATACCTCCTAAATCAAACAAACACACTCTCATGATTAAGAGGCTTTCACATGGATCAAGGATCAAGCCAAGATGCATCTCAACCACTCCTCACAGATGCATCTCAACCATTGAATTCCTTCAAACTCCTATAAAATAGAATTTTCAAAGGCTTCTAGCTCTCTAGCTTATTTTGATATTTAGACTTCTTCTACATGCTCGAATTGTGAGGCTTCATAATCTTTGATTATTGAACTCTCATGCTTGGAGAATTTGTTCACTAATGTCTTAATTTGATAGATGTTTCCATGTTTCTCATGCTTAGTTAAAGAACACTTCAATTTAGTTAAAATGGAAAGAACTTTGGTTTCATGCATTTACTCTTGAATCTCTTATTTTACTGTAGATTGTCACTGTTTAAGGGTAAAATCTAAGAATAAACTAACCCCTTATTTCATACTCACACTAACTAGAGAGCAATAAGATGCTTTTTCTTGTTAATTTCTTCAATTGAATGCTTATTTTCTCTAACAAGTGATGTTATTATCCTATTGAAGTGTTGTGTTGCAGGCCACAAACTCACACACATTTCTAGCGCCCACCATGGGGCTGAGCCCCGAATTTTCCAATTTTCTTGCATTTTTAACTAACTATCATCGTGCAATTTTCTGTCAGAGGATCGCATCTGGGAAGAACATCCGCATATATTATTTCTTGGATCACATCTTGGATTTGTGGATCACATCCTATAACTAGGTCGCATCTGTTCAAATCCAGGATCACATCTTGTGATCTGGGTCACATTAGGGAAATAGAGTCGCATTTGGGAAATAGCATCATTTCTGGAAATTGGGGGGGAAATCTAGGATTGCATATGGGGATTTTTATTGCATTATTGGGTTTTCTGATGCCTAACAAATTTCATTGTTGATTTCTCTAGTTTTGGGCAGCTTGACTGTGGTTTGTAGGTTCTGAAATAGAGACCCAAATGCTAACAATTGTCTTTGATTTTCTTTGAGGATAAAATGAACTTTATGTTTTTGTTTTGAGCACTTAATGGAAATTTGATTTCACCTTGTAAATCAATTAGAGGATTATGCTCTTTTCCCCTTGAGGGAAAATCAAAAACTCAAAATTTGGTTTACACTTTGGAGTTAAATTAAGGAATGAATGCTAACAAATTGCATATTTAATTTTCCTTAAAGCATTTTCTTTTGATTTTGGGATTTCTAACAAGCTAACAAGCTAATGGGTGAGCTTGGTGTTGTTGATTGATTTTGAAAGCCTAACAGTTATTTGCAGGACATTTTCCCAAGACCAAAAATAAAATATTACTAATGCTTTTCATGTAGGTTGCCTCTAAAGAAAATTCTACACAAAAACTTTATGCTTGATTTTTCTAGGAATCTTAAACAATTTGAGATCAAGTTGCAAATCAGCTAGAGGATTATACTATTTTCCCCTTGAGGAAAAACCAAAAACTCAAACATTGGCTTGTTATTTGGCATCAAATTGGAGTAATTGAATCTTAAATATGCATGATGTGTTTGGGACTTGTGGTATAAGTTAGGAGATTATGCTCTTCTCCTTCATGGAAAAATAGAAATCCAAAGCTTACTATCATTTATCCATTTTATTTATTGTATACCTTTAGAGGGCCTACTGGTTGAGGAAAAAATCTCTTGGGAATGACCCAAGTGGGGGAAAGTCTTACACTGACTCTTCCACTCCACTATAAAATTTGATGCTTCCTTGAGGCTAAAGCCTTGGAAGACATGATCTATCTTGTCTTGGGAGATTGATGATCAATCCCAATGACATACTTGGATTTTGTGTAGAATAGAGCCGCTTTAATCTTGCTTGCAAGACTACACACTTTCAAGTTCCTATAGGGCTTATGGTCTTAATCTTGCTTGCGGGACTATGGGAGATGGTTTTGAATGGATGCCTTCATTAAAATACCTATGTTAGATGCCACCCGGATCACCCTCAAAAATTTTTTATCACTTGTGTGAGGCAAATAGTAATTTCCCCAAGACATTCACCATATCGAGCCCCCATTGACATTACTACTCGGATAATATGGGCTCCAATATCCATTGCGTGTTATTGGACTGCCATATTCTGAGGAGTCTTTGGGTGTGTTCCTAAGTCAGTGAACAAGTGGTTTCAATCTCTACCTAGTATAAGGCAGGTTAGGTGTGTTTGATTTAAAATGATTGCTTGATGTGTCTTAAATACAAATTTAGTTAATTCCCCCAAATGAATAAGCGCACAACATTTACAAGCATTTAAAAACACCTGACAGTCACTAGAATCTGACAGACATGACATATTTTTTGAGAAACACTAAAATTGCAAATTCCCTATCATCATAAGATTGCATCCAATATTCCTAAGTCATATCCTGCATCCCAGATTGCATCTGTTCAAATCTGGGTCACATTTGGTAGTCACACCATTTCCTGAGTCACATCTGGTGAACATTCCATTTCTTGGGTAGCATACAGTATTTCTTGTGTCGCATCTGGGGTTCCAATTTGTTTTCCAGTCACTGTTTAGGATCACATCTGGGACAGAGAGTACTTTCATACCTTCTAGAAGAAACTTTTTCACATTTTCAGATACCCATTTGGCTCATTATTAAGTTCATGTTGTCAAAACACAGTCATCTGATATCCAGAAAGAGTCATCTTTGAGAACGTCTTGTCACCTTGCATGGTTCAAATCTGCATTATCCAATTCATGTGAAGTCATTTTATCCAATCAGCTACAACCAATTTCTCAGCTCATAAATAGGGCACTTTGACACCCATTGACGCTGAAACTTTCACACTATCAGACCCATTTGCACATTGGTTCCCAACTCATAAACATGGCATTCTAACCCCATTTGACATTGGATCCATAAAATGACATTTCAAACCCACTCTTGCATCCTTGGATTCACAATTAGACATTGCAAATAATCAAACCCACTTTTAAACACAAGACACTCATTGGTTCCTCAATCCGGATTTCATGGTTGTTACAAGGCACAAAACTTACAATTTGGAAACAAACCCATTCTCGGAAGAAGTACCCATATTCACATTGGAAATAGGAGAGAGTTCAAGAATCAATCCTTTATATAGTACTACACCTAGCACTACTTATACAGTAACACCCTAACCAACAAACATGAATAACCAAGACAAATACCAATGGGATGAAAGATTTCATGAACAAAATGAACAAACTGAACATAACAGACAAAAGGAAGAGATACAATACCATGAAACATATCATAATGATGATGATGATGATGATGATGATGTAGATCCCACTGAGAAAGAATACCATAGAGCTATAAACAACAAACGATTCAACAAAATCCTTGAAAGAGCTTTGGATGAAAACAAAGAAAAATATTTCCTATAACTTGCTTCTAGAGGTGTGAAGTTACCAAAGGACTATGATGTGAGTCAACTTAAGCAAAAAGAAGACCTTAGTCCTATGTCAATTCTAACTAGACAACTACTTGCCATGAAAATAGAAATTCAAGAGCTCAAGGAAGCAAAGGACAAACCAAAACAACAATACTCTTTGGAGCACATATGTCCTTTCCCTTTTGACAAGAGACTCAAAATGATTTCATTTCCCAAGAATATTACAATACCAAAGTATGACAAATACATGGGAGATTCATATCCTCAAGATCACATAAGAGAATTTTTCACAACTAGTATGGAGTTCATGCATGAACAAACATATCTCATGATGCTATTTCCACGAAGCCTATGCGGACAAGCTATGGACTGGTTTTCCAAACTACCCATAGGAATCAAAACATTTGATGAACTAGTGCAAAACTTCATACAATAGTACTCCTAAAACATCCAACACACAGTCACTATGTTGGATCTATGCAATACCAAACAGAAAATGAGAGAATCATTCTTGAGCTTCCTACAAAGATGGAGGAAAATATTTGCACGATACGCTCGACAGATACCTAAAACTGAAAAGATGGATATCTTCATTAACAATTTGGTCCCAGAAATGAATTTCCCAATTCAATTGCAAGGACCACCAAGCTTTGACAAAATGATAGATAGTGCTCTCAAGATTGAGGAAGTCCTAATCAAGAAAGGTGACATTACCATCAACAAGGAAAATAAAGACAAGTACTATCCCTCCAAGGACAAGTACAAGTATGAAAACAAGAACAAACATGTGGTTAATGATGGAGTGGTTGATACTCCTAATCCAAAACACAAACCAGATGTTTTCAATCTAACAATGAGTCTTCAAATGAACAAGAATTTAAATCCTACTGTGACTCCAGCAACAAACAATACTTTCAACAAACCTCGAAGAGAACCTTGGGCACCAAGGCCTAAGAGAGTATTTATGCCATTAGGAGACACCTTGGAAGTGGTTTTAAAATCACTTGTGGAGAACAAAATCATTACAATTCCTGATCCCAGCAAACCTTGGGATCCAGAAGATAAACCCAAATGGTGGAATGATAATGACTATTGTGAGTACCATCATAATAAAGGACACAAAACCAATAATTTCTTGAAACTAAGACATGTTATTCAGGATCTTATTGAACAAGGTAAAGTCAAGGTAGATGGACATCACATGAATAGTGATCACAAAGCATTTCAAACTTGACTACCTAACTATGAAAAAGGAGAAACTTCTAAAAGAAATAAGATTAATTACATGTACACTGATACTGACAATGTAATCAACATGATGGAACCATGTAAACATTCCATTAGCATGATCACTCTCAAAGGAGTGAAAAACAAATTTGAATCCTCAAATGTTGTAACCTAAAGCCAAGCAAAGCTTACTCTTAAAGGAGTCTTAGCATCTAACACACCAACTACAACAACAATAACATATAAACAAGTGGTGCCATCTCCAAAGTTCAATCTTGTGGAACAATTGCAAAAGACACCAGCTCAGATATATATCCTAGAGTTGTTGAAAATCTCCCCCATTCATAGGGAGGTTCTTGATCAAGCCCTACTGAGCACCAATGTACCAAAATTCTTAGATGTGGATAGATTCCAGGCCATGGTTGGTCACATGGGTTCCCCACATTACCTATCTTTTTCTGAAGAGGATGATAAATCAACAAACCAACCACATCATCAATCCCTTCATTTAGAAGTTCTTATTCATAAACACTGAGTCAAACATGTCTTGATAGATGGAGGCACTAGTTTGAACATTTGTACTTACAACTTGATAAAACAACTAGGTTTCTCAGAGCATGCAATTGATCCCAGAAAAAAGATAACAAATAAGGCCTATGATGAGGAAGAAAGATCCTCTAAAGGACTAGTTGTCTTACCCATCTGAGTAGGACTAGTGGAACAAGATGTCCTTTTTCAAGTTCTTGATCTACCCCTAGCTTACAACATTCTTCTTGGAAGACCATGGATACATTCAATGCAAGCAGTGCCTTCCATGTATCATCAATGTCTAAAGTTCCCTCATAATGGAGTGGAAGTGACTATTCCAGCGGATACCACATACACCTGTAATAACCTTAAACAAGTAGAAAGCATGGTTCCCCATAACAAAGAAGGGTCCACCAAGGCAAACACATCTAAATAAATGGTCTTAAGGAGCTTTTGTAAGAAGATCAATATCCAGGAAACAAGCATGTTAGAATACAAGATGGATCCCACAGTGTCTTTAATGGATCTTCCCATTTCTCCTAGGACACAAGGGAGACCTTCATCTACATTTACACCTTCCAATGGTAGCACTTTGAATATACATTAAGGAACCAAAATGGTGAAATCAAAAGTATCCCTAGAAGAAGAGAATGAAGAAAAGGTTGTTTTGCAATGGCTTTACAAAGAACCCGAAGAAGATGGGAATGTTAAACATGTTGAAATATCTCCAAGAAAATATGGGAAAGGATATGAATTATGAAACAAATGGGGTACAAAGGAAAAGGACCATTGGGACAAAATAAAAAAGGACTAGTAAAACCCCTACACATGGCTTTCAGAAATCCTAAGGACAAGACTGGACTAGGCTGTAGAGAAGCTATATTTCATCCTATAGTAGAAAGAGGTCCTATATTTGATAGATCAGAAGATTTTTGATGATGAAGAAGAAGTGGAAGGACAACCCATTCCTTATGAAAGGTTGCTACTCTTACAAGGGGACCTAGATGTCACATTTCTTGGTACAAGTCTTGAATAAGAACCAGAAAGAGAACAAACACAAGAACCTGATGAAGAACAAAAACCTCCCGTCTTTGATGCACCACACTTTGATGAAGAACTAGAAGCAATGAATCCACAAGAACCATTGCAAGAAGAAGAGAACCATGCTAATGAATAAAATGAGGTACACATGACTATTGCCCACTTTTGGGGGCTTTCAGATTATAGTCAGGTAGACTCACATGAGTACGAATGGGATGTCCTTTCTGATGCCACCATGGACATAGAAATAGATGTGATACACAATTTTGCTCCTAGAATCTTGATTTAAGAGGGAGAAAGTTCTAATGTTAGATCACTAGAGTTACATCCGCATAACATTAACATGAACTCTAATAATAATGAACTTGACTCTAATAATCCTAACACCTATGTAGAAGCAAACTTAATAGATGATATCTTGCAAGTTATGAACAGTGATAACAATGTGGTGTTGTCTACTGAACCTATTGAATCTTTGTCCTTGAAATACCCTGACTTGATAGACTGGGATGAATCTACAAATGCAAGCTTACTATCCTTTGACAATGACTATTCCATAGCCTATTATCTTAATGCTTGTGAACCCTTCCATTCTTCCACTAGCGTAAAGAGAAAAATAATGACTAAAGAGGATATCAAGTTTCTCAATCTTAAAAAGAAAAACAAAAAGAACAAGAGGTCTGACGGTGAAAACCACTTAGTGCCAATGTCAGATCCTAAAAGAGAAAAAGAAAAAGATGTATCCAATGGTGAACAAATCCTTGAGGCACCAAAGGATGGGATGCTTGATATCCTCCCAGATCACTTCCAGGAAAGATCCTCATTTCTGATTGAACCTACACAACCCATTAATTTGGGAACAACAGAAGCTCCTCAGTTAGTCCACATAGCTCAATCATTGACAGAAGATGAGAAAATCCAATTCACTAATTTCTTCAAAGAAAAGAAGATCAACTTCACTTGGTCTTACTTAGATATACCCAAATTGGATACAGATTTGATTATGCACCATTTTTCTATTTCACTAGATGTGAAACCTATCAAGCAAAAACTTAGAAAAATGAATCCACATGTGGCATTGCTAGTGAAAGTAGAACTAGAAAAACTATTGAAAGCTAGATTCCTTAGAGCTATTGATTACACAGAGTGGATCTCCAACATAGTTCCTATTCCTAAGGTGAACAAATCCATAAAAGTGTGCACAGACTTTAGGGATCTCAACAAGGCTTGTCCCAAAGATGATTTTCCACTTCCAAACATAGACAAGATTATGGACTTAACAACAGGTTATGAGATGTATTCCCTAATGGATGAATTTTTAGGATATAATCAGATCAAAATTTTTCCTAAAGATGAAGAGAAAATGGCATTCACCTGTGCATGGGGAACATATTGTTGGAATGTGATGCCATTTGGTCTCAAAAATGCAGGTGCCACTTATCAAAGGGCAATGACCACAATCTTCCATGACATGATGCACAAGAACATGGAAGACTATGTTGACGACACTTTGGCAAAGTCAAGGATGAGGACTACACATATAGAGGATCTGAGGAGAATCTTTGACAGGATGGATCAATTCCAATTAAGAATTAATCCTAAGAAGTGCACATTTGGTGTGTCATCTAGAAAAATCTTAGGATTCATAGTTTCAGCTAAGGGAATTGAAGTGGATCTGGAAAAAGTAAAAGCTATTTCAGAAATGAAACCACCAAAGAACATCAGTCAAATGAGAACCTTACAAGGAAAGCTACAATCCATAAGGAGGTTCATGATAGAGAAGGCATGCTTCGTAGTGGTGTTTTCATCCCAAAAGCTTAGACACTATATGTTGGCACACAAGGTGAAACTAATGCCTAAAATTGATCCTCTTAAGTACTTATTGAACAAAGCAATGCTGACAGGAAGACTTGCTAAGTGGGTCCTGATCCTAAGTGAATTTGATATTGAATATGTGGATAGAAAAGCCATTAAATGACAATTGATCATTGATCAACTTGCAAAGACACCATTGACTGATGACAAGCCATTACTTGTGGAGTTTCTAGATGAATCTATCATGCACTTAATAGAACATCCTTGGAAAATGTACTTTGATGGATCCTTCACACAACAAGGATTAGGAGCTAGATGCTTATTTATCACACCACAAGGATATAAGATTCCCAAGGCATACAAAATGATTTTTCCATGCACCAACAATATAGAAAAATATGAGGCTCTTGTGAATGGGCTCAAGCTTTCAATAGAGTGGAAAATTATTGAATTGCACATCTATGGGGATTCGTAGCTCATTATCAATCAAGTGAATGGTGATTATCAAACTAATGATGAAAAGCTCATGCTCTACAAGAAAATGGTGGATGACTTGAAAAATTACTTTGTCTTCATCACATTTCAGCAAATTCCCAAGTTAGAAAATAGAGCAGCTGATGCGATGGCTACTTTAGCATCCATGCTACAATTGGAAGAACATGAATTTCACTATGAATTCCTGGTGGAAGAACTCCCTTTCCTAGCTTATGACTCACCTGAATGCCAAATTGTTTGTCCTTGAAAATCAAGTGTTATCTAGATATGCCCATATCTACTCCTATCTTAAAGAAAAAATAATTCCTAAAGACTATTCTAGAAATGAAAAGAGATCCCTCCTAAGAGAAGCATTGTGTTACATAATCATCACTAATGACTTGTTTAGACGTAGTCTAGATGTTACGCTTCTTAGGTGTTTAGAACATGAAGAGTCTAATCGCGTATTAAAAGAAGTTCATGAAGGTGTGTGTGGATCACACTCAAATGGTTTTTCATTAGCCAAGAAAATCCTAAGGCTTGGATACTATTGGCCCGCTATGGAGAAAGATGCTATCCACATTGCAAAATCTTGTAAGAAATGCCAGATCCATGACAACCTCATACATGCACCAGCTAGAGAGTTGATTCCTTTCATGAAACATTGTGTTAGCAATTTGGCTAATGTGGATGCATAGATGTTGTCATTATCACAACATATGATCTCTACTGAGAGCACAGAATCTGGAATGCAAGTATGGCAAGTTGAAGGAAGAAATTGTCTAAGTATGGATACAGTGATCCTGACAGAGCACCCGATGAAGATTTAGTTGGCGACGTCCACTGGAGCAATATTTTTGTATGCATAGTTAACTGAAGCTTCTATAGAGTATGAGGATACCCCATCTCAGTGCGCATAAAGTTTGGAGTAGTACAGATGAAGTTATTCAAAGTTTACCGAAGATAGTTTTGCAGACAAAATAGTTTTGGAGACAGTATTAGCGAAAGAGTTAAGGGATTATTTTTGCTTGTCAAAATAATGACTTAACATTATGAAGGGATGACATCCTAGATTTTTTCCCTTGGATAAACATTTTGGAAGCTGACCATATAAAGTTATTAGCTCTAATAATTCATATATTAGGCATACTTGAAATGTAATGATAATGATGTGTTTTGTGAAAAGAAAGAAAAGGATAACTTGCGAAAGTTCTATATTGTGATAGCATCAAAGGCTATTGATGTGAAGTTGTAAGTAGTACCATATTATAGTCAAAAACATTTTGTATTACCTATTTGGGTAGTGAGCTCAGCTGGTGATCAGGTTTTGTAATCTAACTCCTAACAGGGTTAAGGCTTCTAACAAGGCCTAAAGTCCTTTAACCAGAACAGATCTACTATATATTGTAAACTGACTCTTAACAGGGTCCAATATCCCTAACAAGATACTTTTGATTAGTGATCTCTGTGGGTACCATCCCCACTGGGGTTTTCCCTTGGCCAGGGTTTCCTCGAGAAGATATCATGTGTTATGAGTTCTTTCTATTTACTAATATGTTTGTTAATCAACTTGATAATCTTTGTATGCACTAAAGTAATCTGTTATATCCATAAGTGGGCAAAAGTAAAATTTTGTGAAATACTGATTCACCCCCCACTCTCAGTATTTCCTATTTCTAACAATTGGTATCAGAGCACAGTTACTCGGAGAAGGAACATTCAAGGAAAGCTTAGCAGCTTGAGTAAGATCTCTATGGATATGGATCAACTTCAGAAGAATCTTGAAGAAGCTCTTGAACAGATTGATATGCTTACTGATGAAAGAAACTCCTTAAGAAGAAAGTATGAAGATGCAAAGAATGCTATTGACAAATTAAAAGGTAAGATTGAAGATCTGAAATCTGAAAAGAAATCTGATATTCTTGTTGAAGATTGTGATGAATTAGAAAAAGAAAATGAGATCCTTAAGCATGAGCTGAAGATAGTAAATCTGAAGCTTAGTATGAAAGATGGAAATTTGAGATCTGATAATGAAAAATTGAAAATTGAGAATGAAGATCTGAGATCAAGACTTGAAAAGGTAACATCCGAATCTGAAAAAGTAAAAGTGCAGTATGTGGAACTTGAGAAGTATAATAAAATTGTGAAAGGTGAATTAACTCAATCTAAACAACAACTTGAAAGGCTATATTCAAATAGTGATAGGACTAAAAAACAAATTTCTTTTGGAGAACCATTCTTTGATAAGACTAGATTTGGATTTAGTATGTTTAGAACAAATCATGAAAGTAAGAAGCTAGATCTAAAGACATCTGAAAGTATGGAGGAAATGAAGCTAGATGAGAACACATTGGAAGATCCACCTAAAGAAGAACCACCTAGAGAGAAAGAAGAATCAAAGCAAGAAGAATCAAAATAGGAAGAATCATCTAAAGGTATGCAAAGAGAATTCAAAGGTAGATGTTTTTCTTGTAATACTATTGGGCACATGAAGAGAGATTGCACAGGTAAGGAATTTAAACCTCTTAATGGACATTGTTATAATTGTCATGGTTTTGGACATAGAGCTAATGAATTTAGAAGACCTAAAGTAATTTTAAATAATTATGATAATAGAATGATTGGGAATACTAACAATGCAGATAAGAGATCTATTGAAGAAATGATTAAAAGAAAAGTGGTAGTATGTTTTAGATGCAACAAAGTAGGACATATTGCTAGAAATTGCAGGTCACAGATTAACCAGCAAGGACAGAGATTTGGAAACAATGGAATCATTTGTTAGATATGCAACAAGTTTGGACACTCAGCAAGAGTTTTTAGAATGAACAATGGAGGTTATCATCATAACCCTAACCCTAGGAACAATGCAAGAAGGAATGAAAATTTAGGAAACAAAGAGAAAGGTTGTTGTAGCAATAAAGATGAAGTAAAATTTGATAAAGGCACAGATCAAGGAGGTATATTCAGCACTGAAAGTAGTTAGGAAGGTAATGTAACTGATGGTAAGGATGAATCTTTACCTGACCCTTCTTTAAGTACTTAAATTATGTAAGTTTCTATAGTTTAGGACTTAGGATTAGTGTAGATTAGGAATTTGAATGAGTTAAGTTTTGCATAGTTAGATATAGGTTTTTTATGTTGTACTAATGCTATGTTTAAGTGTGCAAAAGAAAATATTGTGTTTTGCGAGGTCGCAAAAAGGTTTTATGGTTGCAGGTTTGCAGAATCAGTTTTTTGAGGTTTTAGCGGCAAAATGAATGAATGTGATGTCAGATTGAGTTAATGTGAAGTGTTATAAGGTCGAAATCAAAGTTATCATGATTAAAAAGTGATTGAAAAGAGATTTGAAAGGAGAAAAGGCAAGTTGAGGATGATTTGAAGAAGTTTGGAAGCAGTTTGCAGCGTCGATCATACCGAAACCCTAGATTTGCAAAGTTGAGGTATTTTTTTTTATCTTTAAATAGTTGATAAGATGCATATTTCTATGGTTCATAATGTTAAGGATAAGAATAGACCTAAGATTAAGAAAGAACCAGTAGAACCAGCTAAAATTGATGACAGACTAGCACTATCATCCATACCAAATAGAGTATTACACATTGAGAATGTTAAAGGATATTTAGGTTGCAAGTTTGAAACCTTGGGAGATGCAGATTTTAGTGATGATTATAGGAAATTGTATAATCAAGACATGTCAATTAAACCAGCTTATGGGCACCTAGAGAACAATGAAATTATCAATTATTCCATGAAGTATGAATTTAATGATGAGGAATGTACCAAGATCATTTTAAGTAGAATCCACAATGGGAAATTCTGGATGGAGGATAGAGTTATTGATATAACTGCCGACCTAATTCATGACGTTACTGGATTATCAAAAGTTGGAGAGATTCCACTGAATGAAAAGAACATGAGAAAGATTGTCTTAGACAATACTGGATCTAGTTATAATGGTAGAGGAATTGTGATAAGTAAGATTAAGCAAGATGATGTTAGGTACCTTTGCAAGATCCTAACAACTAAATTCTGTGGTAGTTCAAGGGAAGATGACATGGCTGTAGGAATGGTTCATCTAGCTTATCTTATGTGTATTGAGAAGAAACAAGTAGACCTATGTGAAATTCTAAAAATTCAGTTATTTGAGAATTTAGAAAAGATTAAGAAAGCTAAGTACACATAGTTTAGGTTTTCATCTCTGATAACCTATATGTTTTTCCATATTTTGTGAAGATTTCCTTACACAATTGACTAGAGTGACAATGTGAACATAATGGAAAGAATAAACTCAGTCTACATGAAGCACCTAATTGATAAAGTCAATGACAGTGTGAAGCTTGTATTGAAGACTTTTCAGAATATTGTTAAGAACAGATCAAGGATTCCTCAATCCTTAGTTCAAAAGCATAAAGATGACATTTGTTTTATGGTAGACACTGATTTGACCTAGATTGAAGCAGTTGAGCCTAGAATGGAATTCATAGACCCTCTTGGCTATGAAGTATCTGAAGTAGAAATAGTAGGATATGTGAATAGACTGTTAAAGTGTGATTTGGATGGTCATGCAAATAGGTTTGGAACCTATGAAGAGAATTTCAACTCTGTAATAAGTTTGAAAGAAAAGAAGCAATCTAGTAGGAGAGTTGAATCTACTATGAAGAAAATATTGAAAGAATCAGGTATGTCAAGTCATGAGTTTGACATAGCTAAGAAGACTGCAGAAGCCTTAAAGCAAAGTGAAAATCTTGTAGTTCCACCTGTGGCATCTAGTGCAGACCCTGTTGATCCTATTGCAGTAAAGGTAAAAGTTGAAGTACCTGAAAAAGATGAAGGAGAAAAATCCTTTTCTCCTATTCCTAGCAAAAGAGTAAAAGTGAGTGCAACAGGACCCGGCAAGAGACAGAAAGTGATTGTACCACCTGTACCTAGAAAAGTAGCAGTAATTAAAGATGATGATGAAGTTTCAATCAAGAAGAAAACTTGGCAACCAAGAATTGAAAGAGTTAATGAAGATATATTGCAGCATGGAGACTTCACTAAGATAAATAAATTCTATGATCTATATGGATCATTTGACAGATTGAATTTTGAAAATGCAATGATTACACATATGATTTTGACTGATAAGAAACTTAGCACTATTCATGGTAAGATCCCAGAAGATTTGTATAACAGACTTGTGAATAGAAAACAAAGAGCACAAGAAGAGGACATAAAGATGAGAGAACATGTAATTAGACAGTTCTATGAAGTTGAGGATGAAGATCATTTGAAGAGAATCTTGAAGCCCCTTGGAACTTTATTGAGAACTAAGAGAAGAACAATTCTTATAATGGGAGGCAAAAAGGAGGAAGTACAGAAAGAGACTGAGCAAGCAGTAATGCAAGTTCTTGTAGATATAGTTGCAGGAAAGCATGTTGAATCAAATCCTTAGCAAAAGTAATCAGAGGAACCACATGCAGAGGAAGTTGGTATTGAAGAAGTCCCATCTTCTTCACATATCAATATTGGAAAAGAATCAATGGACATTGAATGAACCAAAGTGACACTAGAGTAAGATGATGTAGTATTTCATGATCTAGGAAACATTGTTGACAATTTGACTTTAGAAGAGCAAGAGAAGGTTACAGAATCAGAAAAGGATACAGAGGCAGTGGAAGCACCAGCTGTATCAAAATTAGTTCCAACAAAGCAAATAGTTAAAGGTAAACAAATTTTGATAGAGGTCACTACCCCTAGTGCACCTGATAGTGGAAGAGACAAATTGGTTCAATTTTTGAAGACCTTGGAAAAGAGGTTGAAGATGATGATCAGCTTGAGTTCATCACATCTCTTAATAAAATAATTGGAAAGAATAAGAAGGTGAAGGACCTTGAAGGCAAAGTTAGAGTTTTGATAGAGAAACTTGAGAGTGTGATCAGCACTAAGGTATTTGAATCAGATCCACTTGAGAAAGCTAAAATGGTAATAAACTCTTTTGACTCTGAATTTTCTAACTTAAAGGATATTGCTAGAATAAAAGTTCAGGAAGCCTATGAAGCAAAAATGCAACAAAATTTAAGTGTAAATATTCGAAATGATATTGGTAATTTGGATGTATGCATAAAGAATTTGAGGAAACATTTTGAGACTGGAAAGAGTTTGTATATACAATGCACAAAATCAGAAATCCTAACAGCTGAAGAAGATAAGAAGATCAGAGAGAAGATAGATGCAATTACAGCTGAAATAAACACCTTGACAAGCCCAAATGTAAAGATAAGTTTTGTGGAGAAGAACATAAGGAAGTTAAATGATGAAATTAGAATGTTAGCAGAGGAGAAGAATAGAAAGATGATCAGGATTAACATCTTGAGAGAGCATGTCTCAATCAAGACCTCAATTGTTGAAGACCAAATTGAGCAGTGTCTTTCAGCAAAGACATCTTTTCAGAAGTTTAGCTTTAATTCCCTGCAAGCTTGTCAAACAGCAGCATACGGATTGAGTACTCTACTCAATGTTGTTGAATCCATCAAGAAGATATGGGAGAAATATTTTGAATCATGGAAGTCAGAGTTTGGCGACTGTGTTGCAAGCCTACCGGCTTTGCAATAGCTGATAACAAGGTATCAAGTTTTTATTGAAATTTTTGTACACCCTATCTTTGTCATTGTTGTCAAAGGGGGAGAGGTAGCAAAAAATTGATAATATGTTGAGGAAGGATACTCATGGGGGGAGCTATTCTATGGAGTACAATATTGTATATGTGTTCTATAACATTTGGCCACAATTTTGTGTAAGTGTTTTGAAGTTTTGTTTGCACACTTAGCCAATTTTCCCATATGTTGCCACCAATGACAAAGGGGAAGATTGTTGGTAATTTGGCTAATGTGGATGCATAGATGTTGTCATTATGGAAACATATGATCTCTACTAAGAGTGCAGAATCTGGAATGCAAGTATGGCAAGTTGAAGGAAGAAATTGTCTAAGTATGGATACAGTGATCTTGACAGAGCACCCGATGAAGATTTAGTTGGCGACGTCCACTGGAGAAATATTTTTGTTTGCACAGTTAACTAAAGCTTCTATAGAGTATGAGGATACCCCATCTCAGTGCGCATAAAGTTTGGAGCAATATGGACAAAGTTATTCAAAGTTTACCGAAGACAGTTTTGGAGACAGTATTAGCGAAAGAGTTAAGGGATTATTTTTGCTTGTCAAAATAATGACTTAACATTATGAAGGGATGACATCCTAGATGTTTACCCTTGGATAAATATTTTGGAAGCTGACCATATAAATTTATTAGCTCTAATAACTCATATATTAGGCATACTTGAAATGTAATGATAATGATGTGTTTTGTGAAAAGAAAGAAAAGGATAACTTGCGAAAGTTGTATATTATGATAGCAGCAAAGGCTATTGATGCGAAGTTGTAAAAAGTACCATATTATAGTCAGAAACATTTTGTATTACCTATTTGGGTAGTGAGCTCAGCTGGTGATCAAGTTTTGTAATCTAACTCCTAACAGGGTTAAGGCTTCTAACAAGGCCTATAGTCATTTAACTAGGACAGATCTACTATATATTGTAAACTGACTCTTAACAGGGTCCAATATCCCTAACAAGATACTTTTGATTAGTGATCTTTGTGGGTACCATCCCCACCAGGGTTTTCCCTTGGCCAGGGTTTCCTCAAGAACATATCATGTGTTATGAGTTCTTTCTATTTACTACTATGTTTGTTAATCAGCTTGATAATCTTTGTATGCACTAAAGTAATCTGTTATATCCATAAGTGGGAAAAAGTAAAATTTTGTGAAATACTGATTCACCCCCCCTCTCAGTATTTCCTATTTCTAACACATTGGCCATTTAAGCAATGGGCCTTTGATTTGGTTGGATATATTTACCCCAATTCATCAAGCGGACATAAATATATCATCACTGCAACTAAGTATTTCACTAAATGGGTTGAGTCTGTCCCACTATCTAATGCAACTAGAAAACAAGTTTCAATGTTCATCTTGAATTACATCATTTGTTGTTATGGCGTACCCTCATCGATTGTGACTGAAAATGGGGGCCAATTCAAGAAGAAAGACATATATGAGTTGTGTCTTCAATTTAAAATCACTCAGCACCATTCCTCCATCTATTACTGATGCAGGAGCATCCCAGGGTAGTTGGCTATCCTGCATGTTTGGGAAATTTGACAGAGTTGTGTGGACTTATTTTCATATGTGAGGGGTTTGATAGAGTTAGATAAACCCACTTGGGTCTTCGGTGATTGGAATTGATGTATTTAATGGAACTTGGCATGGTCTTGGTTGCTCAGCATGGCCTTGGGGAGCTCGGCCTTGCTTAGGAATTTGGTTCCTATTTCAGGCTCTATAAGTAATTTTCCATAAAGAGCTAGAGGCTGAAAATTTCAGGAATTGAAGAGGGCCTATATTTCTACCTACGATTTGAAGCACGAGTTCTAATTCATCCGGAGCTAGGAGATATCATGATTTTACTAAGACATCTATTTTGGGAATTTAATTGTTGTTGTTGGCCGACTTGTGGCATTTAATTTCGGTATTTGTATTTAATTTATGTTCAGGGCCGACTTGTGGCTTAGATTTGTATAAGTAGAGGTTGTGGGGGAAGTCTTTTGGCAATCATTCATCCACTTGGGAGAAGAGGAGGTGGATGTGGAGTGAGTTTTGAGGAGAGCTAGTAGCTGCGGCTTGGGAAACAAGGAGATTGCTTGGTGGGCTTGCGAGCACAAGTTTAGATCTTCCTTGGGGGTTCCTACCAGTGTGTGGATCTAGGCTAGCTAGGTTTTTGGTTTGGATCTTGCGAGATCTTGTGGATTTTCTATTGTAATTGCATTGAATTTGGCCGTAACCCGGAAGGCCTTACAGCCGGGCATGTTGGATGAAAATATGATGATTCTATTATGAGTATTGGCATTGTGTGGATCTATATCTCTGTATTGTTATTATATTCTATTGTGTGGTTATTTTCTAGGGGCTATGACATCTCCATCGGGGATTCTCCTACCTTGCACTGCATCAATTACCCTCAAGGTAATAGACAAGCTGAGGCATCAAACAAAAACATTCTGAAAATCCTGCATAGGACAGTAAACAAATCAAGAAGGGATTCACATTTCCAAATCGATCCAGCATTGTGGGCTTACAAAACAAGCATTAGAACACAAACTGGTGCAACTCCTTTTGCACTAGTTTATGGATTAGAAGCAGTCTTACTAGTTGAAGTAGAGATTCCATCACTGAGAATATCACTGAAATATCTAGTCACTGATGAAGACTATAGAATCTCTAGACTGCAAGAACTTGAATTGCTAGATGAGCGTAGACAACAGGTGTTTGATCATCTCAAAGCTTACCAAAAGAGAATGTCAAGAGGATACAACAAGAAGGTAAAACCTAGAAGTTTTCAGATAGGAGATTTAGTTCTCAAGGAAAATCCTAAGAACCAACAGCATCGAGAACAAAAGGGAAAATTTGAATCCAACTGGCTAGGTCCCTTTTTCATTACAGTAGCATTTGGATCAGGAGCCTATCAATTGGCTATGCCTAAAGGAGATGTTTTACTAGATCCAATCAATACTCTACATCTGAAAAGGTTTTATGCCTGACATTCTTGAGGAAGCTCATGTACAGTGAAAAGAGTCCTGAAAAAAGTTCAAAAATAGCAAATATGGATCCTAAAAAAAATCAAAAACAATGGAAAAAGTCCTAAAAATGACTATCTTGGTGAAAACCTAGCAAAAAGGCACCTTGATGAGTCCAAAAAAAAATAGAAAATCAAAAAGAACAAAAAAAATTGGAAAAGAGAAAAAGTGTCTTGGTGAAAACCTGGTAAACATGTGCTACTTGTAATCAATGCTCTATCTATCAAGACAACACTTGTGCCTTTGGCCTATGTAAATATTAGTTTGTATATATCCCTTAGTCACTTTCGTGACACGCCAAATCCTAAGAGAACTATCAGAGAGTTGTGCCTTCCTAAGATTGGAATATGTCCACATTAAGGTCCTAGGTAAATTGTTTTTCCCTAGGGGGCATTTGATCAAATCACATTTGTTGATAGGATGTTGCATCCACAATTGACAATAAACTATGAACAATAGTATTTATCAATACCACCCTCATCCGCAATTGACAGTAAACTATGAAAAATGGTGTTTTTAAACACCAACCAGATGGATCTAAAAATTTGTTTCTCAACACAACATCATGATGAAAATAGTGTTTCTAAACACTAAAATAGGTGAGACACTTATGGATGAAGGAATGAATCTTTGATTGATAATAATTCTTATGCGTGTGTTTGCAAGATTAATCAAGATTTTTTTTAAACACTATAACCACAACTATATGTTTCTATTATGCAAATACAATGATCATGTTAAAGGACAATGAACTTTTCTTATTATCAATTTTTGATTGTTATGTTTCCTTGAGTAACTCGATGATGTCTACGGACTAAGAGGAACAAGGACTGGGGGCATAACATTTTCTTTGTCTTCTATTTGTGGTAATAAATTCGATGATCTTAGGTGATCATGGGGAATGTGTGTCTACGATAAGATCCTCCAGCATGATTGGAATGCCATGTATACCTCAACCTATTTTCTATGAAAACCTTAGTGAGGTTGGATTTATTTCCTTGCCTATTTAAAAACTAGCAAAGATAAACTATTTCCTAGTAAGGTGCATAGTAAATCGGATTATACCCTAGGATATGAATACAAAATGAAAGGTCATTACGGGTATACATTTACATATTATGCACTAGAAAATAAATGGTTTATATCAAATAGGAAGTAACTGACAGAACATTTATAGCTGGGTGATTTAATGTTTAGGTTGTCTTCCAACATGGCAAATAAAAAGGATGTATTCATATTTTCAAGATTGCTAAATCTATTCATGAAAATTGTACTATCACGATGAGGTCTCGCTAACAGAGGCTCTATGATGAAAAACAACCCGCTTTGAATAAACAGTGACTATCCTAGATGTCTTAGGTGCATTTCATTGGTTAATTGAATTAAGGTTCATTTTAGTTGCATAACATATTAATGTGCATTAGGTTCATTTAGATGCATTTCATTGTCTTTAGTTGCATTGAAATTCATTTTAAATTGCATTCATTTTAATATAGTTGCATTCATTTTAGTCTTCCACAAGCATGAAAATGTGGATTCAACTATCTAAGACATTAATATGAACTAAGAAGCTATCTAAAACATTTTGATGTAAGCTGAAAATTATAAAGCATTAAACATTAATTTGGCATGTGTGACCAAGTATGTCATGGAATCATAAAGCAATTGAACCTAAAATTATTGAGTATAAATCACTGATATCCACTTGCATTCATAATACATTTCATATCATAAAGCCATTTGCATTTTACATCCACATTCATTCATACATAAATAAAAGTGAGATGTCCATACATCACATCGCATTACATCTCATACATCCATACATTCATGAAAACTTTGAAAATAACAAAAACATGAGCATATATCAATGAAATATATTATGACATCATTTTATCATCACTTAATCTAATCTTGACCAAGTATGACAATCACATCAATATCAAAAGCATAAAACAAACATCAGATATCACATGTGCAAAAAGAAAAACCATCAGAGATCAAATGTCAGAGATAGAAAATAAGATGAATCAGAATCAGCATGAGCATTAGTATATCATTAGAAATGTCCATAAACAAAAGTATCAAGAATGTCCATCAGCATATCAAATCATCAACAATGTCAAAGTATCAGCATATCAAAGCAGAGATGAAAACAATGACATAATGTATCAACAAAAGTGCAGAGTCTGGAGGACATGAAAGTACATAGATAAAAAATGGTACAGATGAAAGATATCCAATGAGATATAATGAGTCTAGGGATACAAAATATAAACATCATAGGTCTACACCTCACTGGCCCCCTCATCCTCTGTTGGAGGATCGAGAGGGGGTGCATCTGCTCTACTAGGTGGTGGTGGTGGTGGCATGGCACCCTCGGACTATTGAGCAATAATAGAATATAATGGAGCCCTCTAAGAAGCAGTAACAACACCGCAATATAGAGTGAAATAGTAGGTGGCCCTCTATCCCTGGTGGGTGGTCGTATGCACATATCTTTCCCTCTCAACTCTCAACTGTGCAAGCTATGTGTCCCTGTGTGCCCTCAGCTATGCTAACTAAGCATCTATATCTACTCTCAGCTGGGCGATCTGGGTGTCCCTTTCTACTCTGACCTATGCCAGCTATGAATCCCTCTCTGATATTTGTGCTATGAGGGTGGCCACCTGTAATCTCAATGCGGCTCTCTCCTGCTCACACTGTGATAGTCTGTCTCTGTCACCACCTACAGTGGGATCCTTTCGTGCTTGTTTCTGTTGTGGATCCTAGTCCCCTTTGGTAGGTCTCTAGGCATGCTCATCATAGTGTCATAACATCCATGTGTCCCTTCGAGGAGGAGTGACTCATACTCTCCACTGCCTATGATTGGTATCTCCCCCAAAGGCCCACCGTCTACTATCGCCCACTGTTGCACCGCCACCACCCCTATCATCTCCACTGTCACCTCCATCTCCTCTGCCCTCATGGGCCCCATCTCCATCTCTCTCTCTACCTCTGCAAGCTCCATCTCACCCTCTCCCCTCTCACCACCTCCTACAGCTCAGGCTCAACCACCAACATCATCATCCGAATCATAATCAAGTGCGTCCTCAATACACGAAATGGCATTGTCAGGGGCAGTGACCCTAGGGTATGGATGCCTCAGATAGTGATCATGATGCTCATTAGTGACACCTGTATCACAAATAGATACCTGGTAATCCCAGTCGATGCACTCCATGTGTGTGATCTCATACACAACAGTCTCAACTATCAGGCGGGCTCCCCACTGAGCCTCCTCATTCCAGATCTGCGCATAAAGACATGTCTCCTGGGACATGCCCTATACTCTCCCATATTGTCAGTATATTTTGGTAATCAGAAACTTCTCAATGATGTAGTGGATCCTCCCAACAAGATACCTAGTCTGAAAGAAGTATGACATTTGTCTAGCATCTAAGGGCTAAGCCTCACAGTCTCAATATGGTTGCCACTCTACATCAGTCACATCATCAAGAAGACACCGCCAGTACTCTAACTTGCCCAAGTGGGGCTACTGAATGAAACCAGAATACATATAAATATAAGGCAACTGGCATCGCAGTGCCTATCTATAATGGGACAGGTCATAGGGATGTGCTCCCATGCCTAGATCTACAGTACCACACTCCCCACAGTCATAGATCTGGAGTGCTAATAAACAATCTTGTGAAGCTCATGATACATATGAGCTAATATGAAACTACCCCAAGCATACCTCCCAGGGGACTCGATCATCTATCCTATAACTCTGGACCAACCACACATGAAACTGTGTTGGCCCCTATCAGGCATCATAAGGCCACCTATCATACCAGCTAGATATACAGGCAAAGGGGCATAGTTGGCAACCATGTGATCCCAACTCAAGTAATGACTAGTGATAGTGTCATCCTAAAAGACTCTCCTCGCATCAGCAATCGCCACACACCCAGATGCCTCGTACTCTATCTGAGTACCCATAACATATACATACAAAATCTTCCACATATCGTCAGGTGTGAAATTCATCTCGTCAATCGGTAGATGGAAGGTGTTATGCTCTAAATTTCACCGCTCAGCTAGCATTGTGAGAAGGTTGTGATTTACCAGAATGTGTGATAAATCCACTAGACTCCAAAGACCACATTGTCGAACTACTTGTTGGTCCTCCAGACTCAGCTGGTCATGAAGAGCTAAAACCTAAGCTGGTCTTGGTGACCTAAAAGACACGACAGGGAAATCAGTCTGTACAACAAAAAATAAGGGCACTATATCAGCATTAGACAAAAGAAATTGGCTGAAAAATTGCTCAAAGTTCAAAAAATGAAGTGTACTTGGCTCAAAAATCAAGAAAAACCAAATGCAATTTGAAATCCTGTATGCGGATCAGGAAATACAGTATGTGATCCTAAAACTAGATGTGATTCTAGAAATCCTGTATGCAACTCAGGAAATTTGGGAAGCGATCTGGTATCCTAGATGTGACCTTGTTATCCAAATTGACTAAAAAAAGCTTCTAAAAATTCAAAATTAACTAGATGCGACCCGCTGGGGTGCGATCTACGAAATACCAGATGCGATTTGGAATGCAGGAGGTGACATGGGTTTTACCAGATGTGATCCCACATAGGAGATGTGATGCAAAACTAAATTGGCTCTAAAAAGCGTAAAAATGCATGAAATTCAAATTTTTCAAATTGATAAGGTTCGTTATCAGATACTCACAAGTGTTGCATAATGCCTCAGTCAGTCGTGTCACCTGGCCATCTCAAATCTATGCTTCTCCATTGGGAACACCATGGTTGCTCAGAGCTCAGTAAATTTTCCAGGGGTAAAAGTGAAAATGAATAGTAAAAAGTCACTTTTTGACCTATTTAAGCTTCCCGGGGGCCTTGGAACCCTAAGGGACATTCATCCATAAGACGTCACAAAGGCTTAATATCGGGACCAAAATTGAAATAGGTGATTTATATCACCTAGATACAGTAAAAATAGAGTTACAGTGCAAAGTCAACATTTAGAATGCAGAAGTCAAACATGGTCAAATTGCAGTCAAATAAGGACAAAATTGAGCAGAAGGTGATTTTCTCAATACAATATCAAGTTTTTATGTCGAGATATTGCTTAAACACAAATCAAACTTGGTCAACTCTCTCAAATTCTTGGTCAAACTTGGTCAAACAGTGCTTCTAGGCCACTAAAATCGATCTAAATGGCTTGAAAAATCTTTCCAATCGATCTATTCTTGATTCAAGATCAATTCAATCACTATAAATCTTTCTAAATGCTTGAAACTAATGAGTTTATTCAAATTTGTTCCAATTTCGATCTCGAGGGGGCATAATCATACCAAGATCCAATACTTTGAATCAAATTCTTCAACACCAGGGGCACGATAATTCTCTTCAATCAAGTTGAGATTGTTAATTTTAACTGAAAATTCTTTTCAAAATCTCATATCAACCTTCATTCAATCAAGCTCAAAGTTGGTATTGTCAATTCTTGTTCAATCAAGTTCAAAATTGATGGTTTCTAAATCAAGCAGAATTTCATTCAATCAAGCTCAGAATTCTTTTATCGATCTTTGTTCAATCAAGCTCGGAATCGATAATGCCAATTAGTGTTCAATCAAGTTCATAATTGATAGCTTTTTAAATCAAGTAGGATTTCATTCGATCAAGCTCAAAATTCTCAAATTCAGCGTAGTTCTCACTACTACTCTGTAAATCTTTCAGAGTAATTCTCGCTATGAGCTATAAATCTCCTGGATCACACTTTCAATCAGATGTTATTTGAATCCCTGTGTTGTTCGCAAAGCAATTCAAAGAGGGGCAAATGTAATCACCTAAAATTGGGCTAATATAACCTAAGGCCCTATTTGCCCTTAATTCGGCATATAACCTTGATTATGTTAATTTGATTCTCGATCATTAGCATAAATCCCAAAAATTCAATAAGCTCCATCAAATCCTAAATCAAGCATTTGTTAGAAATAGGAAATACTGAGAGGGGGGGTGAATCAGTATTTCACAAACTTTTTCTTTTGCCCACTTATGGATATAACAGATTACTTTAGTGCATACAAATATTATCAAGCTAATTAACAAACATAGCAGTAAATAGAAAGAACTCATAACACATCATATGTTCTCGAGGAAACCCTGGCCAAGCGAAAACCCTGGTGGGGATGGTACCCACAAAGATCACTAATCAAAAGTATCCTATTAGGGATATTGGACCCTATTAGGAGTCAATTTACAATATATAGTAGATTTGTCCTAGTTAAAGGACTTTAGGCCTTGTTAGAAGCCTTAACCCTATTAGGAGTTAGATTACAAAACCTAATCACCAGCTGAGCTCACTATCCAAACAGGTAATACAAAATCTTTCTGACTGTAATATGGTACTTCTTACAACTTCACATCAATAGCCTTTGCTGCTATCACAATAAACAACTATTGCAAGTTATCTTTTCTTTCTTTTTACATATCACTTCTATCTTTCATTACATTTCAAGTATGCCTAATATATGAGTTATTAAAGCTAATAACTTTACATGGTCAGCTTCCAAAATATTTATCCAAGAGTAAACATCTAGGATGTCATCCCTTCATAATGTTAAGTCATTATTTTGACAAGCAAAAATAATCCCTTAACTCTTTCGCTAAAACTGTCTCCAAAACTATTCTGTCTGCAAAAACTATCTTCGGTAAACTTTGAATAACTTTTTCTGTACTACTCCAAACTTTATGCACACTGAGATGGGGTATCCTCATACTCTATAGAAGCTTTAGTTAATTACGTAAACAAAAATATTGCTCTAGTGGACGTCGCCAACTAAATCTTCATCGGGTGCTCTGTCAGGATCACTGTATCCATACTTAGACAATTTCTTTCTTCAACTTGCTATACTTGCATTCTAGATTTTTTTCTCTCAATAGATATCATATGTTTCCATAATGACAACATCTATGCATCCACATTAGCCAAATTGCCAACAATCTCCCCCTTTGTCATTGGTGGCAACATATGGGAAAATTGGCTAAGTGTGCAAACAAAACTTCAAAAACACTTATACAAAATTATAGCCAAAAGTTATACAATATGTATACAATATCATACTCCATATAATATCTCCCCCTATGAGTATCCTTCCTCAACATATATTCAATTTTCTGCTATCTCTCCCCCTTTGACAACAATGACAAAGATAGGGTGTACAAAAATTTCAAAAACTTTATACCTTATAATCAGTTATTGCAAAGTCGGTAGGCTTGCAACACAATCACCAAACTCTAACTTCCAAGATTCAAAATCTTTCTCCCATATCTTCTTGATGGATTCAGCAACATTGAGTAGAGTACTCAATCCGTATGCTTCTGTCTGACAAGCTTGCAGGGAATTGAAGCTAAACTTCTGAAATGATGTCTTTACTGAAAGACACTGCTCAATTTGATCTTCAACAATTGATATCTTGATTGAGACATGCCCTCTCAAGATGTTAACCCTAATCATCTTTTTGTTCTTCTCTTCTGCTAACATTCTGATTTCATCTTTCAATTTCCTTATGCTCTTTTCTACAGAACTTATCTTGACATTAGGGCTTGTCAAGGTGTTTGTCTTAGCTGTAATAGCATCTAACTTCTCTCTGATCTTCTTATCCTCTTCAACTATTAGGATTTCTGATTTAGTGCATTGTATGTTCAAATTCTTTCCTGTCTCAAAATGTCTCCTCAAATTCTTTATGCATACATCTAAACTACCAATATCATTTCAAATATTTACACTTAAAGTTTATTGCATTTCTGCTTCAAAGTCTTCCTGAACTTTTATTTTAGCAATATCCTTCAAGTTAGAAAATTTAGAGTCAAAAGAGTTCATTACTGATTGAGCTTTCTCAAGTGGATCTGATTTAGATACCTTAGTGCTGATCACACTCTCAAGTTTCTCTGTCAAAACTCTAACTTTGCCTTCAAGGTCTTTCACCTTCTTATTCTTTCCAATAATTTTATTCAGAGATGTGATGAACTCAAGTTGATCATCATCTTCAACTTCTTTTCCAAGTTCTTCAAACATTGAGCCAATATGCCTCTTCTTACTGTCAGGTGCACTAATGTCTTCAACTAGTATAGAAGGTGCACTAGAGGTAGTGGCCTCTGTCAAAATTTGTTTGCCTTTAACTGATTGCTCTGCTGGAACTGATTCTGATACAGTTGGTGCTTCCTCTACCTCTGTATTCCTCTCTGATTCTATGACCTTTTCTTGCTCTCCCAAAGCCAATTTGTCAACAATGTTTCCTAGATCATGAAATATTGCATCATCTGATTCTAGAGTCACTTTGGTGCCTTCAATATCCATTGATTCTTTGCCAATATTGATATGTGAAGAAGATGGAACTTCTTTAATACCAACTTCCTCTGTATGCGGTTCCTCTGATTGCTTCTGCTGAGGGTCTGATTCAACATGCTTTTCTGCAACTATATCTGCAAGAACTTGCATTACTGCTTGCTCTGTCTCTTTCTGTACTTCCTCCTTTTTGCCTCCCATTATAAGGATTGTTCTTCTCTTAGTTCTCAATAAAGTTCCAAGAGACTTCAAGAATCTCTTCAAATGATCTTCATCCTTAACTTCATAGAACTGTCTTATTACATGTTCTCTCATCTTTATGTCCTCTTCTTGTGCTCTATATTTTCTATTCACAAGTCTGTTATACAAATCTTTTGGGATCTTACCATGAATAGTGCTAACTTTCTTATCTGCCACAATCATGTGTGTAACCATTGCGTTTTCAAAGTTCAATCTGTCAAATGATCCATATAGATCATAGAATTTATTCAACTTCGTGAAGTTTCCATGCTTCAATATATCTTCATTAACTCTTTCAATTCTTGGTTTCCAAGTTTTCTTCTTGATTGAAACTACATCATCATCTTTAATTATTGCTACATTTCTAGGTATAGGTGGTACAACCACTTTCTGTCTCTTGTCGGGTCTTGTTGCACTCACTTTTACTCTTTTGCTAGGAATAGGAGAAAAAGATTTATCTCCTTCATCTTTTTCAGGTACTTCAACTTTTACCTTTACTACAATAGGATCAACAGGATCTGCACTTGATGTCTCAGGTGAAATTACAAGATTTTCACTTTGCTTCAAGGCTTCTGCAGTCTTCTTAGCTATGTCAAACTCATGACTTGACATACCAGATTCCTTCAATATTTTCTTCATAGTAGATTCAACTCTCTTACTAGATTGCTTCTTTTCTCTCAAACTTATTGTAGAATTGAAATTCTCTTCATAGGTTCCAAACTTATTTGCATGGCCATCCAACTCACACTTTAACAATCTATTCACATATCCTACTGTTTCTGCTTCAGATATTTCATAGCCAAGAGGGTCTATGAATTCCATTCTAGGCTCAACTGCTTCAATGTAGGTGAAATCAGTTTCAACCATAAAATAAATGTCATCTTTATTCTTTTCAACTAAGGATTGAGGAATCCTTGATTTGTTCTTAACAATATTCTAAAAAGTCTTCAATACAAGCTTCACACTGTCATTAACTTTATCAAAAAGGTGCTTCATGTAGACTGAGTTTATTCTTTCCATTGTGTTCACATTGTCACTCCAATCAACTGTGTAAGGAAATCTTCTCAGAATATGGAAAAACATATAGGTTATCAGAGATGAAAACCTAAACTGTGTGTACTTAGCCTTCTTAATCTTTTCTAAGTTCTCAAATAACTGAATTTTCAAAATTTCACATAGGTCTACTTGCTTCTTCTCAATACACATAAGATAAGCTACATGAATCATTCCTACAGCCATGTCATCTTCCCTTGAACTACCACAGAATTTAGTTGTTAGGATCTTGCAAAGGTACCTAACATCATCTTGCTTAATCTTACTTATCACAATTCCTCTACCATTATAACTAGATCCAGTATTATCTAAAACAATCTTTCTCATGTTCTTTCCATTCAGTGGAATCTCTCCAACTTTTGATAATCCAGTAACTTCATGAATTAGGTCGGCAGTTATATCAATAACTCTATCCTCCATCCAGAATTTCGCATTGTGGATTCTACTTAAAATGATCTTGGTACATTCCTCATCATTGAATTCATACTTCATGGAATATTTGATAATTTCATTGTGGTTCTTCTTTAGGTGGATCTTCCAATGTGTTCTCATCTAGCTTTATTTCCTCCACACTTTCAGATGTCTTCAGATCTGGCTTCTTACTTTCATGGTTTGTTCTAAACATACTATATCCAAATCCAGTCCTATCAAAGAATGGTTCTTCAAAAGAAATTTGTTTTTCAGTCTTATCACTTTTTGAATATAGCCTTTCAAGTTGTTGTTTAGATTGAGTTAATTCACCTTTCACAATTTTATTATACTTCTCAAGTTCCACATACTACACTTTTACTTTTTCAGATTCAGATGTTTCCTTTTCAAGTCTTGACCTCAGATCTTCATTCTCAATTTTCAATTTTTCATTATCAGATCTCAAATTTCCATCTTTCATACTAAGCTTTAGATTTACTATCTTCAACTCATGCTTAAGGATCTCATTTTCTTTTTCTAATTCATCACAATCTTCAACAAGCATATCAGATTTCTTTTCAGATTTCAGATCTTGAATCTTACCTTTTAATTTGTCAATAGCATTCTTTGAATCTTCATATTTTCTTCTTAAGGATTTTCTTTCATCAGTAAGAATATCAATTTGTTCAAGAGCTTCTTCAAGATTCTTCTGAAGTTGATCCATATCCATAGAGATCTTACTCAAGCTGCTAAGCTTTCCTTGAATGTTCCTTCTGTGAGTAACTGTGCTCTGATACCAATTGTTAGAAATAGGAAATACTGAGAGGGGGGGTGAATCAGTATTTCACAAACTTTTTCTTTTGCCCACTTATGGATATAACAGATTACTTTAGTGCATACAAAGATTATCAAGCTAATTAACAAACATAGCAGTAAATAGAAAGAACTCATAACACATCATATGTTCTCGAGGAAACCCTGGCCAAGGGAAAACCCTGGTGGGGATGGTACCCACAAAGATCACTAATCAAAAGTATCTTGTTAGGGATATTGGAACCTGTTAGGAGTCAATTTACAATATATAGTAGATCTGTCCTGGTTAAAGGACTTTAGGCCTTGTTAGAAGCCTTAACCCTGTTAGGAGTTAGATTACAAAACCTGATCACCAGTTGAGCTCACTGCCCAAACAGGTAATACAAAATGTTTCTGACTGTAATATGGTACTGCTTACAACTTCACATCAATAGCCTTTGCTGCTATCACGATAAAAAACTATCGCAAGTTATCTTTTCTTTCTTTTTACATATCACTTCTATCTTTCATTACATTTCAAGTATGCCTAATATATGAGTTATTAAAGCTAATAACTTTACATGGTCAGCTTCCAAAATATTTATCCAAGAGTAAACATCTAGGATGTCATCCCTTCATAATGTTAAGTCATTATTTTGACAAGCAAAAATAATCCCTTAACTCTTTCGCTAAAACTGTCTCCAAAACTGTTCTGTTTGCAAAACCTGTCTACCGGTAAACTTTGAATAACTTTGTCCGTACTACTCCAAACTTTATGCGCACTGAGATGGGGTATCCTCATACTCTATAGAAGCTTTATTTAACTGCGCAAACAAAAATATTGCTCCAGTGGACGTCGCCAACTAAATCTTCATCGGGTGCTCTATCAGGATCACTGTATCCATACTTAGACAATTTATTTCTTCAACTTGCTATACTTGCATTCCAAATTCTGCGCTCTCAATAGAGATCATATGTTGCCATAATGACAACATCTATGCATCCACATTAGCCAAATTGCCAACAACATTTATCACTAAGGTTTCAAGCAAAATCAAGACAATTAACTCTAGGCCTATTTAATTAATTCAATCCCACCAAATGCATGGCTAGAGTTATTAATTAAAAGAAAAGCATATATACCTCCTAAATCAAACAAACACAACAAACACACTCTCATGATTAAGAGGCTTTCACATGGATCAAGGATCAAGCCAAGAGGCATCTCAACCACTCCTCACAGATGCATCTCAACCGTTGAATTCCTTCAAACTCCTATAAAATATAATTTTCAAAGGCTTCTAGCTCTCTAGCTTATTTTGATATTTAGACTTCTTCTACATGCTTGAATTGTGAGGCTTCATAATCCTTGATTATTGAACTCTCATGCTTGGAGAATTTGTTCACTAATGTCTTAATTTGATAGATGTTTCCATGTTTCTCATGCTTAGTTAAAGAACACTTCAATTTAGTTAAAATGGAAAGAACTTTGGTTTCATGCAATTACTCTTGAATCTCTCATTTTAGTGTAGATTGTCACTATTTAAGGGTTAAACCTGAGAACAAAATAACCCCTTATTTCATACTCACACTAACTAGAGAGAAATAGGATGCTTTTGCTTGTTAATTTTTTCAATTGAATGCTTATTTTCTCTAACAAGTGATGTTATTATCCTATTGAAGTGTTGTGTTGTAGGCCACAAACTCACACACATAGATTTAATATGTATACTATGTATTTGGATCATGTGTTTAATATGTATACTATCCCTTCAGAGGTCTTGAATGAAGATCAGTTAAGGATCAGACAAGAACATACTTCTACTATGGAAGCTATTGCAAGTACTCCTTTAGATTCAAATTTTTTATGTCAAAGAATTGGATACTTTTTATGAGATGTGGTAGAAATTGAAGACTATCTATGGTGGAGATCCATATGTGTAGAAGGAAAAGGTTGATAGTTTGAGAGGAAAGTATGATGAAATGAGAATGGAAGATGATGAGAACATTGAACAATATAGTCTGAGAATCAAAGAAATTATTTCTACTATTCGAGGTGTTGGAGGTAATCTTCCTGAGGAGGATTTGGTAAGAAAAGTTTTAAGAACCTATTACCTTAGTATGCTATTAGAGTTTCAACTATTCAAGAGCTCAGATTATAGAAACCATCATTTTTACTCTTGATTCTCTAATAGGAAAGTTAATTGCATTTGAGTTAAGAAATTATGACAATAGTATTCCAAAAGTTGAAGCTTCTTTCAAGTCATCATTGACTATTGATTCATCTAGTAAAGGAAAGGAGATATCTAAATTTTCTTCAGCATATTACTCTAGAGATTATGAATTTGTTTTATCTGAGGAAAGAGAACAGGAAGAATTAGAATACTTATTTGCTAAAAGGATGCCTAGAGGAAAAAGTAAATGTAAGGGTAAGCTACCTTTAAAGTGATTTGCATGTAATTTAAGATTGGACATATTGCCTCTAGATTCCCTGATAATGATAGGAAGGAAAGGCCAAAGAGATTCAAGGATAAGAACAAAAATTGTTTTTACCCAGTTGAGGAAGGTGTTACAGATGATGAATCTGATGGTAGAGATGAAGAAGAAATTTTATTTTTTGTTGTAAAGGAAGAACTCTCTTGGGAAGGTGAGAAAGAATTATTTTCAAGCATGAATCAATGTAGTAACTGGATTATTGACAGTGCATGCACTCATCATATGATCAGTGATAGAAGTAAATTTATCAAAATGATAGTGCATGCACTCCTCATCATATGCACTTAGCTTAAGCTCTTTTCTATTTATTTTAGTTTTTCAAAAAGAAAATTGTTATTGTATTATCATCCATTGAGGCTAAGTACCAAGATGTAGTTCTCGCCAACTAGGGGGTTTTGTGGATTTCAAAAACTATGATGGAGTTTCTCACCTAATATAGTCATACGCTTCTTTGGTTTTGTAACCAAAGTGTCATTCACATTACACACAACCCTATTGAGTATCCAAAGATGAAGACCATTGAGATACACATGGATTTCATTCAACAATTCATCCATTATGATCATCTACCTCTAGAGTATTTGCCTAATATGAAGCATGTTTTAGAAATATTTACTAAAATTTTGGAAGTGTCTTGTTATCTTCAATTCTAATTGATTCTTGGAGTGAAGGAATTTGTTCTTAGGGCATCTACTTGATTCATCTTTCATTTTTTTTACATCTCTTTTTTGGATAGGTTTTTCCCCCATAAGGTTTTCTTTGTTTTCTTGATTGTGAAAGAGATTTTCTATTTTGTAAATGGGTACATCATGTATAATTGCTAAGATCCATTTTTTTACTTTTTAATCATTAGTTTAAAGCTTCTCCCTAAGTTGCACTTAAGAGGAATGTCAGAGCTAAAATATATTTTTTAGTTGATTAGGTCCTCTTTTGGACTAGCATAGTTAAGCTTACCTAGGTCATGTGTTCTTTTGTCTCAAATCACAAGAGTAATGCACATGTCATGATATAAATTACTCATCACCTAAGGTTTAACTTAGGTTTTTAATACTTCATTGATGGTAATTCATCATATTAAAATTCAAGTCTTTTTTGCATCAATAGAATTCTCATGCTATTACAACACATCCATTTTTCTTTCTTTCTTTTTATGATAAGCGTTTGATTGCATGCAACTCTTGAGAGTTGTAGGGCTGAGGAATCCAATCCAATCAATTTGTAACTCTTTAAATCTATTTTGACATGAGATTTTTAACTAACAAAATATTACTATGGGGAATGGAACTAAGCTTCTAGTATTATTCACTTAGAGATGCACAATTTATTAATGAAGATTCTTTCTTTTATTTAAAAAGACATGCATTATTTATTTACAAATAATTTCTAGTTGATAAGAATTTTCTATTTATTTTAGAGAATGCTCATTTCTTAAGTTTTTTTAAAAATAAATTTAAGCACAAACCAACAAAGTGGCTATAGATAAATAAAATGAAGAAAATAATACAACTACTAAAATCAATTTAAAATAAACAAAATTAAAAAAATTAAAAAAAAAATTCAAATCAAATAATGGAAATCCACCTCCTATAATTCTTTTAATATATATTTTAAAAATGTTATCTATGTAACATTACATAACACACTTTTAGCTTTTTCAAAAATCAATTTATAGAACCAACAAAAATCCACTACCCACGTAAGTAATACTAGAACTAAAAAATAAATGATTAGAGGTTGGTGTATGGCTTTGCCATTTATGAAAAAGATACGTTCTTTACCTAAGATTTGACACTATGGATAAGATTGAAGTCGTCTATTATGTTTGACCTCATGATAACGACTACTTCGACTTAAGATCCACTCACTCCAACAAATTTGGATTTCTTATAATTTTTCAAAGGAAATATAATTTTAAAAATATTTCATTCAAATTTAGTGGAAACAAAAGGCATTAAAGTCTATTACATATAGACATATGTTTATCATGTATGGTAGAGTTTATCTCCAAAAAAAATACAAATTTTTCAATAAATATGAAACTATATTAGTAACATCATTGTTCATGTAGTGAAGTTGGTTGATGTATATATTAAGAAAATAAACTTAATTTAACATTTTAAATATTTTTTAAATGAAGAGATGATAATATACGTGTTTAATGTTTATAGATATATTATTTATAAAGAATAATCATTAATTCATAATTTTGAGTTTAGTATGACAAAAAAATTTAAAACTCAACAAATGATGATGATCAATTGACTACTTATGTTTGTAAAAAATAAAAGAAACATCAATGATTTAGTGGTTAAAGTTATATGTAGAAGATAGACAAGTATTAAGATGAGATAGTTAGTTATAGTTATTATTACTAGTATATATTATAATTATTCTTTTGTAATTATTATTAAATTAAAAGTTGCAATTCTTTATTTATATGATATAATAAAAGAATAGTATAATTATATTTATATAAGTATATGATGCGGTTATGGATCAAATTGTTTCATCCATGAGAAATGCTTTGGTGGGTAAGATGTTTTCCTTAAGACCAGCTATAGATATACTCAAAAGATGGGTTGTTGCGAGGTGGAAGCTAAAAGTAAGTGTATCTACTAGTGCTTTGTCTGAAAGTTTGTTCATGTTTAAATTTATAGTAGAAAAAGGCCCGATTAAGATTATATCTAGCTCTTGGGTGAGAAGCACTATATGTCTTTATGTAGGTGGAAACCAGGTTTTGATCTGATGATGAACCTCAACAAAATGGCACTGGTGTGGGTTCGCATGACGAGCCTCCCACTGGAATTCTAAGATGAGAAGATCTTCACATGTGTTGGTAACACCTTTGGATATTATGTAACTTCAAATGTTGTCACTCAAGTAGGCTCTAGGTTAGTCTTCGCCTGTTTCTGTGCTAATGTTTCAATTAATAAGACTCTCCCTAACTTGATCACTCTCTAATATAAATGAGGGAAGTGGACTCAAGCTCTAGTTTATGAGAACAGTACGTTTTGTCAAAGGTTTTCCAAATCGGGCCATACTATAACTAACTGTAAAGATACTATGGCCAAGGAGCCTAAGTTGAAAAGTAATCCTCCCTCACCCACACGCATTGAGGGGACTCGACAAGATGTTGGTGCTTCCTTAGGGGTCAAATATTACACCTTTATGGAGGGTTTGTTGAATTTTTTTAAGTCGCCTAGTGGCTCCTTGATGTTGTTGTCTTTGAGTACTAGTGCTCTAAAGGAAGGATAAATAGTTGTCACTCCCGATGAAGACCAACTTCAGCATGATGTGGATAACACACTCCCCCCTCCAATTGGAATTAGATGAGAAGAAAGATCAAAAGGGTGAAGATCATAGTAATATTGTCCCTTCACAAATTTTGAATGATTTTTTGGTTCCTCTAGAGGGCGATACCATGGTGAATGTGACTATTAAGATTTTGGCAAAACAGAGCACATCAGATGGCCCTTTAGAAGAGAGAAGATTTCATTCCCAGGTGTCTACTATGAATGATGACACCCAAAAAAAGGACAATGGATAAGTTACAACCTCCTGTATCTCGATCACAATTGTTAAGCAACTTTCATTTGAACAAGATCCTAATGATGTTATAATAAAAAATGTTATTGTTACCCCAGAATCAAGGAAGGCATATATATTTCACAAGGTGCTTCAACTAGTATAGGTATAATGGAGGAAGGGGAACAATTAACCCAAGAAAGAAGCCTCAAGGTAAGAAGTGGATGTTGGATCTAAAGGCAATAAAAGGAGGCCTTTGGTGAGAATAACAAGGCAAAGGGAAAATTATAGAGAAATTTTCAATGGTTGACATTTGAATCTGGATGTCAACTCCAAAAATAAGAAATGAAGTTCCTTTCATGGAACATGAGAGGACTAAATAGTCCTCAAAAGAAATATGCTTTAAAAAACTATATCATGAAGTTGAAAATTGATATTCTTCTACTCTAGGAAGTGAAAATGACCACCCATACCTTTTCAATGATTGGTGACAGAATTTGGCCAAGATCATCCTACTTTATTAGTGAACCTTTGGGAGTCTCAGAAGGTGTTGCTACAATGTGGAACCCTAACAAGATCAAAGGTGATGTTTTTGTGCTTTCTAATTATTTCCTTGTTGTGACTTTCATGTTGGGGAACTATGGTTGGCATATTTTTAATGTCTATGCTCCCAATACCCAATCTAGAAGGATGGTTATATATTTACATTTCAATTTCAAGGTTGATTCCTCAATCTAGGGCTTGACTAAGGCAATCTCTCGTCCACCCAAATCCCAAATCAATCTTTTCTATGTGCAGGAGTAGGGTATCAAAATTAAAACCACAAATCTGGAAGCTAATTGCTGAGACATTTCTGAAGAAGTTAGGTCAACTTTTCAACAGTGTCCCGGGAACACAACAACTTCATGGAAAAGTGCTTGGAACATGTTGCACTAGGTCGACTTGTTCCTGGAGGTTTGAGAAAAATAGAATTTTATGGGTTTTCTATTGTAATCGCGATTCCGCGAGTTGGAAGTTCTTTCACAGATTCAGATCTATAGTTTTTAGAACAAAAAGACATATTCCTCTAAACATTTGAAGGTGAACTTACTCTATCATTCATTTCATTTCTTAGTCTAGACCTGTTTCCATATCTTGATTGGGTTGATTGTATACACTTAGCATCTAGATCCATTTTACTTTTCTCATTAAATCAATTGGTTCAATTTCACATTTGCATTTACACATCTTAATCAAATCCTACATTGAATGAAAAAAGACTTGCTTGCGTACTTCCTTGATATAATTTGGGTTTACCATTGGCATCCCTTCATCTTCTTGGGTTTCACTACTCTAACTTGGGTTATATTGAGAGTTATGTTTGGAAGCCCCTCTTTCTCTTGTATTTTTAGTGTTAATGTTGGAATGGTTAATCAATGAATAATTTCTATTGTTAGATTCACTAGTATCCATTTCACCTCTAAACACTTTGTTAAACTTCATAAGGTAGATATTTATAGCACACTTCAATCTAAAAGATAACAAAGGAATCAAATATGCACCATCATAGAGGCCATTTTCATTTTCATGAATATTATCTCCATTCTTTCTCATCACCATTAATATAGTCAACCAAGGCATTTGACCGAAGAAAACTTGTTTATCATTTGAGTCAGCAAGCACTTGAATAATGTTTCTAGACATGACATTGACTTCTCAAATATTTAACAAGAGAACATTAACAAATTCTAAGGGAGCATTTCACTCATTTCACACTCACCCCATATTACTTTTGTACGTATGATCACATTTACAATAGTTGATCCCAACTATTTGGGAATGATAACAATGCACATAAATTTTGTGCTAGTTAAATTAAGATATTCATTTTGAATTAAGTTGTTAATTTCTTAATAATAAAGAGCCATTATAGAACAACATCAACATCATTTATTCATTAATAATTCTTGAGCTAAGTATACATATCCTCCTATTTAATTACTACATATATTTCAATTATATTATCTAATCAAACTCTAATATCTAAATTAATTATTTTTTACTTAATTGCATAATCTAATTAGTCTTATATTTATATAAGATGTGATTAAAACCCTAATATTGTTTACATTATTATCTTTTTTCATCTTATCTAGAACCATCATTGAGTAGCTTACTTGAAATGGATTTTATTTATAACAACTTACAAAACCATCACAATTCTCTTTATTATAAAAACAAAAACTTAACATCAGACTAATAATAAATATTTTTAGTGCAAGTCATAAAATACTTGCTGATAGGTGTATCAATAATCACTTTTCTTTGACTTGGATTCAAAGATGGAAAGACTTTCATACTTCAAGTATACCTGAGACATAATCCGAATCTCATTTTATCATTATCTCAAGTGATAAACTTGAAAGGACTTAATTCCTAAAATCTTTAAAAATAAACACTTATTTTAGTGCTAGAAATTTGTCTTTATTCTCCATAAGTCATTGAAGTTTCTTTTCACCCTACTTTTCTTACTCAATAAAAAGACTATTAAAAGTCACAATGACACAAATAATTATCCTTTTGGATAAGTTTATACACAATGCAAACAAGTGAAAGTCGGTAAAATAAAATATTTTATATTTAAGAATGATTTTAATATTGAGACACATGGGATTCATCCATAAACACAATCACGAGGGAATGGTCAAACAGAAAAGTTATACAACGTTATATCATTACTATGTATTAATATGTAAAAGAATGCAAATTGCAAAGCTAAAGGATAAGATTGAATGACGTGGCATGTTTACTTCAAAATAACCAATTATCATTCACACTTGCAAATAACATAAAAACAAAAAATAGCAGACAAAATTCTAATTTTGACTATGGTGGTGGGGTTTTGGATTGACTAATCTATATCATATATAAAATCCACGGTAGTGGGATGTACAATGTATATAAGCATATTAAAACTATAATAGATGTGAACATTATAGTGGACTTTTTTTAAGGAAAGGTTTTATCTTAAATTAAGAAGTATGAATTCAAATTGATATTTTTTAAGTAAAAAAGTTAAGAATTGTTAGGTTTTTATTTTCATAAATTATTTAGTGTATAATTTTGACTACATTCTTATTATTGAATCTTTGAGATTTGAATCTTGACTCTTCAATTACATTCAATCTATTGAATGCTAGACTTTCAATAATCATAAACAATTTTAAAACTAAAATATTATACAAAATTGTTTAAATAACAAAAATAACTAAATTAAAAAGCTACAAAATAGAAATAGTCAAATAGTTTTTAATCTAAAGATAATAACTTCAAATATAAAAGTAGGTAAGTTGGACATTTCATTTTAATATGAAAGTAGGTGTATAATTATTGGCTTAGAAATTAAACCATTATGTATATATTGTTGGCAAAATGGTCAGCGCTCTCCTCGGAATTCGTGACATGGTTTAACCGCCTCTTGTGTCTTCTATAAGTCTAGTAGTTGTATCGGACATTAACAGGTCGATCTTTTGCTGCAACGGCAACCGCTACTTGTAACAAGTGGTATCAGAGCTTGCCCACAGTTACAAATCCCCTCGGGTAATGCTGAGGGGGAGATTGTTGGCAAAATGGTCAGCGCTCCCCTCGGGATTTATGACATGGTTTAACCGCCTCTTGTGTCTTCTATAAGTCTAGTGGTTGTATCGGACATTAATAGGTCGATCTTTTGGTGCAATGACAACCGCTACTTGTAACATGTATAGCAATGGTAAAATTGTGTGTCAATGTGTAAAGGAGAGTATTTTATGCATAGAAATTGGTAAACAAATGATTTTAGTTTAATTTCATGTATATATTTTAGGTTTTAATTTGTAGTTTATTTGTCCATTACTCTAGTTTAGATTTGTAAATTATGGAATTGATTTAGGTTATTTTTCAATTGTCAAAATAAAATTATTTTTATAAAAAAAATCAAATGTAAAATTAAGGCTCAGATATTTTTCTCCATATGGCTATATAGACCCAAATTAAAGTGTTAAACACTTAAATTGCACACTAGGGTATTTATTTAAGAAGACCTTCTATTTCATTTGAAAACATCTTGTTGAAGTATGTATTTGACATTATCAACTAATGGGTGCCTGTAAAGAATTGAGTCCCACTTTTGGGCAAAAAGTAGAATTATTTTCCCTATTTCTCAATTTTTTTTCTCAATTGATGTAAAAAATTGAGGAGCTTAAAGATTGAATCTATAAAAAATTTAGTAATAGGAATTGTAGTGCTCAGAGTCTACTTTTCAAATATGTAATTTATTTCAATACTTATATGCTAGAACATTTTTTTTAGTAGCATGTCTAAAAACCATTTTTTCACAATGCATGTTTCAGGACCATACCACACGTGTACAACCACTAGATTTTGATCTTAATAAAAGAGTTTTTCAAAATCCTTTTGAGAAAAGATACCTAAGACACCAAAGATTGATGAACATATTTTTTTGTAATTTTTATTGAATATTTATTCTTATTAATTTTTTATTGGTCATAAAGTCTATTTTAGAAATCTATGGTGTACAACTACCATAAATCAATGTAAACTTATTAATTTATCAATTTTTTTATCTACAGAGAAATTTTGTGTAGATTGATGTCATATAATTTATTTTCCGAAAAATGTAAAAATAAAAGAGTAATTATAATTTTAGATAACTTCTCTATTATAAGTTTATGTACTAGTTTGATTAATAAATAATATTAAAATCAACCAAATCACCAAAAAAATATACATTATGAATTATGTACAGTAAGAAGTCTAATGGAATTTTATTTTTTCAAAAAAATCAATCAAGAAAACCTTCAAAAAATTATGGCAAGGATTCAAATGCCTTAGCCATTAATTTGTAGGTCCAAAGCACATGCTTGGTCTCACCAAGCCTATCTCGACTTGAAAACCAAAGCGTAAGAGTGAGTTCCAATGTCCAATTTAAAAAATAGGTACTCATTATTAAATTTAAAATAACATGTACACATTTCTTTTATTACCATTGAATTCGAAATGGGTACCCATTTAAAAACATGTAGGCAATTTGTTTAAATAACGCATACATGTTTTGTTTAAATAACACATACACGTTTTATTTAAATAATGTGTACACATTTCTAAAAGAGTTTTTACCTGTTAAATCTAACCAGAAAGGACAAAATACAATAATTTTCTAGTCATTCTCAATTGGTGTGGAGCAGTCGATCAAATGTTTGTCTAATTATTCTACATTCTCATCTTTTGTAGAATTTGGTATAAGTAAACTAATTTGAATTTCAATTTGGAGAACATTAGAGGATATGGGATTTAAGCAGTGTAGAAAGAGGCAAAGGAAGGTTCTCGCACTTGGGGAGATTGCAAAAAATGAGGAGGCAAAATGACAATGAGAAAGAAGAGCGAGAATTTGAGAAATAAATAATGTTGCCCAGGTATCGAGTTCCACAATCGTTTTAGAAGGGGAGATTATTATGGACACCATGATGGATATAGATGTTGAAGAAGAAAATCTAGGTGTATCTTGTAATATAATTTTGGATATAGGTATGTCATCACAACCAGGTAAGTGCATAAAGATGGAAGACCAAAAAGATGCCAAATTTATTTTTAGTCCCAAAAAAGCAATAGGGTGCATGCCCTATGGTTTGGCATGTCGAGCCTCAATCTTGGCATACCAAGCCTATTTGGCATGTGCCAAATAGGGTGCACACCAAATAGGGCATACGCCCTATGTGAAACATTACATGGCCACTTGAAGTAATTTCCACAGGGTGTGTGCCCTATAGGGAGAATGCCCTATTTAAGACTAAGAAAAGGAGAAAGGGAGGCCAATTTCAGCAACACGACCATAAGAAAAGGAGAGAGGGAGACCAATTTCAGCAACAAGACCATACACAAAATGTAACATTTAAGTTTAAGTTTAAGTAAACATTTGGCGTGCACCCTATGTGGAAATCAAAGCATGCAAAAAAGATTTTAAATAAGGAAAAGTATAGGTTACATACTCTTACTTTCTTATACTTCGGTTACATTTTATGTATATAATTTTAGGATGTTTGAGAGTGGTTTCAACTTCATAGGAGTTAAGATAAAGATTCTAGATTTTGAGGGTTTTTAGGAAATTTCAGACTTAGCCAAATTTCAAGAATCAACACATTGTCTTAAGTACAATACCCAATGGACTATTGATTATAACCTTAATCCCTTGACTTGTGCATGATCAGTTGAGGATCATTTCTCATTGTATTATTTATGCTATGGTTATTTTTGTAATTAACATGTATGTTTAACCATGTTAGGAGAGAGAGAGAGAGAGAGAGAGAGAGAGAGAATTAATTGTCGTAGGATACACTTTAGGGTTCTAAGTGGTTCTAATGTATCATAGGGCATCATAATGGGTTCTAAGTGGTCCTAGTACCCCTTAGGACTTATTAAGACCCATTAGGACACATTAGGACCCATTAGGACCCCTTAGGACATATTAGGACCTCTTAGGACCCCTTAGAACACATTTATCATTGTAGGATACACTAATGGATTCTAATGTGTCCTAAGGTTTCCTAAGGGGTTTTAATGTGTCCCAAGTAGTCCTAGGAACCCTTAGGACCCCATAGGATCCATTAAGATACTTTAGGACCCATTTGGACCCCTTAGAAAAAATTAATCATCGTAGGACACACTTTAGGGTTCTAATGTGTCCTAATGGGTCCTAATGTGTCCCAAGGGGTCCTAATGGGTCCTAAGGAGTTGTAGAACCCCTTAGGACCCATAAGGACCCCTTGGGACACATTAGGATCCATTAGGACACATTAGTACCAATTGGAACACCTTAGAACAAATTAACTATCATAGGACACAGTAATATGTCCTAAGGGGTCCTAGTGTGTCCTAATGTGTTGTAAGGGATACTAGTGTGTCCTAATTTGTTGTAAGGGATCCTAATGGGTCCTAGTAGGTTTTAAGTGGTCATAGGATCCCTGAGGGTTCATTAAGACTCCTTAGGACATATTACAACCCATTAGAACACATTATAACCCATTAGAACACATTATAACCCATTAACACACATTATAACCCATTATAACCCCTTAGAACACATTAATTGTTTTAGGACTCACTAATGGGTTCTAAGTTGTCCTAATGTATCATAAGGGATCATAATAGGTCCTAAGAGGCCCTAGGATCCCCTAGGACCCATTATGGACCCTTCAGATAGATTAAGAATCATTAGTACACATTAGAACCCATTAATACCCTTTGGAAGATATTAAGGGGCATAGGACACACTAATGGGTTCTAATGTTCCCTAGTGGGTCCTAATGTGTCTTAAGGGGTTTTAATTCATCTTAAGTGGTCCTAGGAACCTTTAGGACCTATTAAAACCCCTTAGGACATATTAATACCCATTAGGACACATTAGGATCCCTTAGAACACATTAATCATCATAGGACACACTTTAGGGTTCTAATGTGTCCTAAAGGTTCCTAATGTGTCATAAGGGATTGAAATGGGTCGTAAGTGGTCTTAGAACCCATTAGGATCCATTATAATGCCTTCATATGCATTAGGACCCATTAGGACACATTAGAACCCATTAGTACCTGTTAGAACACATCAAGGGGTGTAGGACACACTAATGGGTTCTAATGTTGCCTAATACATCCTAATGTGTCCTAATGGGTTGTAATGGGTCATAAGTGGTCCTAGGAACCCTTAGGAACTATTAAAACCCCTTAGGACTCTTTAAGATCCATTAGGACACATTAAAACCCATTAGGGCCCCTTAGAACACATTAATCATCATATGACACACTTTAGGCTTCTAATGTGTCCTAATGGGTTATAATGCATTGTAAGAGGTTTTAATGGGTATTAAGTATTGCTAAAACCCATTAGGACCCATTGCGGCCCCTTATGAGACATTAGAACCCATTAGGACACACTAGAACACATTAATACCCCTTAGAATACATTAAGGGGCATAGGAAACACTAATAGGTTCTAATGTTCCCTAATGGGTCATAAGGGGTTTTAATGGGTCCTAAGTGGCTCTAAGGGGTTATAAGGAGTCCTAGGACATGTTAATGTGTCCTAGGACCTCTTAAGACCCCTTATGACCTGTTAGGACTCCTTACCATACATTATTATATGATAAGGCATTGTAAGGGATATTAAGGGGTCTTATGGGGTCCTACTACACATAAATATTTACTAGGACCCATTAAGACCCTTAAAAACCCTCAATACCCCTTACCATACATTAGTGTATGGTAAGGGGTCATAAGGGGTCCCAAGACACATTAATGTGTCCTAGGACCTCTTAAGACCCCTTACCAACACTTAGGACCCCTTACCATGCATTAATGCATGGTAAGGGGTCTGGAAAGGTTGTAAGGGGTCCCACTCTCTCTACATCTTAGCACCACTCTCTTTACATCTTAGAGGTCCTACAAGATAGTAAGTTTTCCTAAGACATATTAGTCTATCCTAGGACCCCTTACCATACATTAGTGTATGGTAAGGGGTCCTAAGGAATTGTAATGAGTCTTAATGAGTCCTAGGACACATTAATATGTTCTAGACCCCCTTAAGTGTTAAAAATAAAATACATTGAGAGGGGGGGAGGGTGAATCATTGTAACCAAAACTTTAACTATTTTCACCACCAACTTCCACAAGATAAAGCACACAATACAAATAGTAAAGTAATTAAAAATAACACAAGCATGCAACACTTAGACATAGATATTTTTCTCATGGAGATACTTGTTAGAGGGAAAAACCATGTGTGGTAATTAGTATCCATAAATACTCACCACTCCAACAATAATTCACCCTGTTAGGAGCATTACATCCACCCGATTAAGGGTTCACCTGGTTAAGAGTGTTCAAAATTGTTAGGAGCTTACATAAAAATTATCTATTAGGATCACCTCACTAGAGGATTTAGAACTCCATTTAAGAAGTCACCTTGTTAGAGGATTTAGTATTTAGACCTATTAAAATCCTACTCACCCTGCTAGGAGTGACCCAGTTAAGGGATTTCTCTTGTCAACCTGCTAGAATCAACAAGTAAACAATGGTATAATATTTGCACTCAATGCAAGATAGATCTAGTGTAATCTTGATCAATGGTCTTCTTTGAAACACTTCATCACCTTTATACTAACACCTCTGATCACCATAAACAATCACAATAACAACACACATTGATCTTTCTCCTCTCACTCTCTCTCCATAATACATTAAAAATGATATATACACATTTTCATTGATTAGGTTGGCTAAGACCCAAATACAATATTATAATGAATTATAGCTCATTCTTGAAACCCTAAAATGTAATACCAACTAACAATTACAGTCGTAACTCCATCTCAGCCTCTAGATCCACCACATAAATGATTTGATAAAGACAAAGTCAAACCATAACACACTCTCTAATGCACTTTCACAAATCCAAGAAATATGATCATCTCGATCATGTAAATTCCAACTCATCATTCTACATCAATCTAAAATGAAAACACGATCCTTCAAACATGTAACAACTTGTTCCAACATGGTGCAACATCAATGGTTAAGGATCTAGTACCTGATTAAACTAAGAACTTATTGTGCATAATATAGAGTGACCTCCTTTCCACTCAATCCCCGAATCAAAAAACATGCGGCATTCATTTCAACAACTCCACAAAATAGTCAAGATAATAAAACTTGAATTGTAACACATGATTCCAAATCATCTTGACACAATAATCAAATAATAATTCCTTAACTTCAATATGTTCTTCATGTCTTCCTATCATTCTTCAAACAAACATAGATCACAAAATACATAAGATAAAATTATGCAGTTATGGATATCTCACCTTTAGACATCACTTAAGCTTCCTTCATGATCACATACTCCAAACCATACCATAGCTCTAGATCCAACCACTTGACCATACCTCAACATAATAAAAACACTGTGAACAAAAAACCACTAAGTTTACATCAATGAAAAACTCATAACTGATCATCTTGTCACCATACTTGCATCAAAATCATAACATAACATACTCATCTAGTCTCTGAATGAGTTACATTAGTTATGCCAATAATATCCCCCTTTGGCATTGATGGAAATACCAAATAGAAATACTAGCAATAAAAAGAAAATAAATCTTGTCTATTCTTGATCTCTTTAACTACTTCTTCTCTGCCTCTTCTCCCTTTACTAATACTTCTCATCTAACTCATTTATTTTCTTGTTTGTTCCTCAATACATATCTCCCTCTTTATTCTTTCTAATAATCCCCCCCCTTTCAAATACTTCTCCCCCTTTGACAACAATGTCAAAGGTACAATATGCCTTAGTTTACATCTATTGTCTTCAACACATTTTGATAACTCCTTCTAAGATGATCACTTGTTGTCAATTCAAGTGTACAGGGGCTACAACTCCTTCACAAAACTTGTCTTCAATACTTGAAGATCACCCTTCCAGTTATAAAATAGGTTTTCCTATTAAAAAATATATGTCCATATAGAAACAATTATTACTCCTCTACTCCAATAGAACTAAGTCAACCTTAGAAAATAGAAAATTTATATATCTTTGTAAGACTTTATGACTTGATTCACACTTATTGGAAAATTAAATTCTTTCAATAATCTCTTGTATTAGTCGTCAATCAATCAGAATTAGTAATAAATGTGATATTATCATCACAATCAACCTCTTTCACTTCACAATCAATCTTTTGTATCAGATCTGCCAATACATCTCTCACTGAATTGAGCTTCTTTCACTTGATCTTTAGCCTTAGATTTCAAACTAGTATAAATCTCTAACAACTCACTCAAGCTCAGAACATAAGTATCAATAGGTCCTTAAATGATCGATTTATCATTATCACCATTATTGATACCTTCAAAATTTGTACAACTATTTCCTCTTCACTTTCAATTTGTACATCATCAGTATGCACCTATTCACTCTTTTCATCTCCTCTAGTTGCAACATCTACTAGTACCTACAATGATTCATCACTAATAGGTATATTCATCAATCAATCATCATTTATCATTACTTGACCAATTCCTAGCATAGCCAGTACCTCCATTGATTCCTCAGGAGGATAAGAAACAAAAATGTCACCAAATGTGATCTTATCATTGTAATCACGTAAAAATGGTCTAGTAAACTATAAGCCTCACTCTAACATAAAAAAAATTAAATACTAGTTTGCATCTTATGCTTAATCAATTCTGCATATTGATTTAATCTCTTATATCTCTTGATCAAATCATTACTTTATCATATTATTCGATGATATCCTAAAGTTTAACCACTTTATCCTTGTATCGTCTTAAAATGGAAGCACTTCCATGTTAAGAGCATTTAGCCCTCCGAGTAAGTGGTTTTGGGTCATGTCAAACACCTTGAAGAGATACTCAACTTGGAGCTGTCTTTTTCCCCTGTTCTGCCCCATTTTCCACTTCTTCCTTGCATTTTCTTGACATTTTTGACTGTGAACCTGGGATTCTTGACCTCAAGGTCAAGGTTGACCTTTTAGGTCAAAGTCAACCTCAACCTTGACCTAGTAAGGATTGACCTTGAACCTGACCTAGTCAGGATCGACCTCGACCTTGACCCTAGGGTTCAGGATTCTCAGGGTTAGCTTTCGGTTTCAGGATTTCATCAAAATCTTGTCTTTTCCCTCTTCAGGGCCATTATTTCTTGGATTAAGTGTCAAATTCTCAAATTAATATTTGAGGTGGACCTTTCTTGAGATTTGTATAGGATTCCTAATTTATTATTGGAGATTAGCCTTTCTCAATTTTTGTGCCTAATGCTCAAATTAACTTTGGGGTTGGCCTTACCTCAAATTTTGTGACAAGGCTCTTAAATAATTATTTTATTTCTATATTAAGGGTGGTCCCCTCCTAGAGTTTTGTGTCAAGACTTTAATTTAATTTCCTCTCCATGTGCACCTCTCTAGAGTTTTGTACCATGGGCCCTTAATTATTATTTTCTATGAGGCCCCTCTTGTGCCCTAGATCACTATAAAAGGGAGCCTTCCTCTCTCATTTTCTCCATCAAGTTTTGCAATCTCATCTCACAATCTCTCAAGCTCTCAAGTGCAAGCAAGCAAGAAGATCAGGCCTTCAAGCATTCAAGCATTCAATTCATCAAGGAGATCCATTAGAAGCCATTGAAGGATTCAAGGTCTATGGAGCTATCTTGTTAAAGATTCCTCCATTTCCATTCAAGCCTCTTCCAAATTTAAGATCCATTCAAGATTGGTGTTGAAGATCTAAAGACAATTGATTTGAGACATCCTACATTTGATTCTACATTCATCCATTCTTGTGGATTCAAGGATTTGAATCCTCCACAAGGGTTTCAACTCAAACAAGGTGAATTGTTCCATTTACTTTGTTTATTCCACAAATTTTAATTCAATTTCAAGGTTGATTCCTAAATTGGGGGTTGACTAAGAAAAACCCCTTCCCCCAACAAAAAAAACCATTTTTCTTGCAGGTACATGTGCAAAATTATAGATTTGAGATCAGATTTGGATACCCTTTTCGGTGAACTTCTGAGATCTGTGAACAAAGTCAAAATTGACCTTCAAAATAAAAATGTATCCTTTGACCTTTTATGAGGGTCAAAGTCGACCTAATCTCATCTCAAAAAAAGCTTTTTGGGTTTTGTAGATCTCGTAGTTTCGATTTAAAATTATAGGAATCAATAGTTTTTGAGATCATTTGACAAGGTTTTCAGCTGATTCTTTTTCAGAGGTAAGTACATTTATCTCTTCATTTCAATACTAATCATCTATATTTACTTTTTATATCAATACAATTTCATGTAAGTGTAAAATATTGGTCTTGGGGTCTTTTTTATGTGCAAATCATTGTTCTAGGACCTCATCCACATTTTATCCTTTACAATCCTAAACTTTATTTCATTAAAAGAACATGTCCCCTTTTAATTAAATAAAAACCACTTTATCCTATGTGTGCACATGGAAAAGGAATTCCCTAATTTCAAAAGAAAAGAAAAGACTTTTTGTCTACACATTGATTGCACATTCTTCTAGATTAGTGGAATATCCTTTTGCCTCTTAATCTCTTCCACACATATTTTTGACTCTTAACCATATCCATCTCTCTCTCTCTCTCTCTCTCTCTCTCTCTCAATGACCTATCTCCTTATTACACTGAAAGGAAACATCCTAAAGTGAATCATGTGTATGGGGCTCTCTCTCTCTCTCTCAACTTATCATCCCTCTCACTCTCTCAACTTCTCATCCCTCTCACTCTCTCACACTCCCTCTCCCTCCCTCTTTGTCATGCCCCACAAGGGAACCAGAGAAGAGAACAAAGATTCTCTTAGGAAAGAAAACCTATGTAATGATTAAAAAGAAATTTAAAAGATTTACATGCATAAAACATATGCAAGTTTTAACATAGATTCCTCCCATGGTTCCCTACTAGAATATTTACAATCCATTTAAGTTTCTTTTAAATATACTAACACTTTGAATAACTTTTAAACCAACTATATCAAAATATTTGAAGATCTTTAGAGAGTAACATAAATGCTTTCTTTCAGATTTTTAACTTGACATTTGAATCCTTCTATATTCCTAAGTATTCCTTTTAAAAACATAGCATTTGAAGTAATAAACACATCTAAATGATTCATCTAATAATTTGAGCCATTACATACATGAAACACTACTACATTTGGGGTCAAATTCCGATGGCCATTTGTCAGATTTGCAACGCTAATTTGTCGGCATTTTGATAGATGGGTCCGTTGCCATTTTTGCATAGGAAATTGCGACAGAAAACATATCCGTCAATTTACTGACACCATATCACATCGAAAACTTGCATTTCAGCAACTTGGTTATGGTATTTTCTACGGTTTATCCATTGGAATTCCAACACAATATGTATTAACTGTCGAAAAGGTATCTTTTCTGACATTATAACTGTCAGAATAGCGATAGTTTCCACTTAATTCTGACAGATATACTCATCGGTGATATGACATTAATTTCAAACCGTCTATCAAAAAATTTCTATTTGCGACACTTGAAATGTCGGAAGAACGATAATACTTCATTATTTCTCTGATAGATTCCCTGTCAAACGTATAGCATTACTGTCAGAACTATTGTCGTAAATTAGTTTTCTCTAACATTTTATTTGTCAAATGCATAGCACTTCTGTCAGAATTAATGATTAAGTGTCAAAAAACTGACGGATATGCACATTAAAGATAAAACAGCTCAAGAGACCATCATAGGTTCTCTCTTTCTTTGGTCTATATTATTGACATAATGTTTTGCCTTTCATTAGCTCATCAAATCCAAGGATTTGAAAGAATTTAATAGAATATTTTCATGACAACGTATATTATTTATGTTGACATTGCACAAATTTATCTACTTCGCGCACTTGTAGACTATGAGGATGGCGATAAAGAAGCATGGTCATGACCATGCTTCTTTATCGTTGTCCTCATAGTCTACAAGTGTGCGAAGTAGATAAATTCATGCAACGTCAACTTAAATAATATACATTGTCATGAAAATATTCTATTAAATTCTTTCAAATCCCCAGATTTGATGAGCTAATGAAAGGTAAAACATTATATCAATAATATAGACCAAAGAAAGAGAGAACCTATGATGGTCTCTCAAGCTATTTTATCTTTAGTCCTAGCTACTGTCCTAGCTACCTGTCGATCGTCGAGAATAATCACCACCTTGCATTTATGTACACTGCACAAATTGATCCTAGTCTCGCAAAAACATTTTACACTTGTACATCTCATCAATACTGGAGGCCTAAAGTAATTTTATATGATCACTAGCACATTTCATGCATGGATGAGAAACAGTATCCAAAGTTTCTAGATAACCATTTTTGAGAAGAGGAATGAGTGTAGGCCAAAGAAGGGATAATTCCACAACAAAAAGGAAGACATCTTTTTAGCTTGGGTCTGGATCCTACCCCAATTGTCAAAGGATCCAGGGCCAGTCTAGAAAGATGTCTTCCCATTCTGTCTGCAACATTGTGCCCATCCATGATCTCAGGAATATCATCATCTTTCTACTCTTCATTTGCCAAAATATATCGCTTCTTCAAGCTTGTAGAGTAATCTTATTAATAAAAGAACTCTTGCCAACATTAGGGTACCCACATATCAAAATAGTTGATGTTATTGGTGCTTGTACTCAAGGATATCGATTCACTATTTTGAAACGGCCAAACCATTTTTATTTCATTTGTAGAGAAAAGGAGTGGGAGAAAATGAGTGGGTGAAAGTTGATCGAGCGCAAGAGAAGGCATTGCATTTTATTTGATCATGAATGCTCTCTGAAATGACCAATCATGTTTTCTATTCAATTTTTTTTGGTGTTTTTTTTTCCCATATTCAGTAGATATAAATCATGGCGGCAACCACTTAGCCATCTTTTTGATGTTCCAGGTATTTTACAAAGATACAAGTATGTGGATTTATCATTCAGTTGCTTGCAATTATTGGTCAAATGCAAATATTTTGTCAAATTGAAAGGGCAAGATATCAGTTTGGTGTTTTTGGTTTATGTTAAAAGTTGATTTGGTAAAATCCTCAAAAAACACACTACATGTTCTAAAATGTAAAGAAGTTGAATGTTAAATGTAAGATATATATCTCATCCATAGTAATCAAAAGAAAGGACGTGAAACTTATAAGGAGATTTACCAATCCAAAAATATAAGCGAATATGAAACATGATTGGTACCTTATGAATTGGTTTTTGAGGTGCACAATCTTCATCAATCTCCTGAGAACAAGACCCCTCCTCATGAAAAATGCATTTAACGAATTAAACAAATCTACAAAATTGAACCAATGGCATGTTTAGAACAAAGAAATAGATTGATAATAATATGCTGAAAATTCTATTATGTTTAATACACGCAAAAGGTCCAGTCCCAACAATTCTTAAACATACTTTATCTGATATGATAATAACATGCTAATTAAATTGATAAAGGTGTTATATGCATTTAATCTGCCAATTACTAATTACACAAAAAACAAATTACAAAATTGAACCAATGGCATGTTCTTCGTGTGGTACAAGGAAGATTTGGCTATGAAAAAAAAAGTGAAACGACCTCATCATTTTTATTTCGATTGGATAGAGGAGAAAAAGTTGAGCGTGAGAGAAGGTATGTGATTTCTTCATCTTTCAAGCATCTGGCATCATATTCAACTGCAAATTTCAAATGCATTGCATTTTATTTGATCACGAATGCTCTCTGAAATGACTGCATTCTACTGGTGTCGTGCCCTAGCCCGTGCTTTATCTCCATTATTTGATATTATTGGTGCTTGTGCTCAAGGATATTGATTCATTATTTTCAAATGTTTGGATCGTTTAGATAGTTACATTTCCTGACTGTTCCTCTAGTACACAGTCAGGAAATGTAACTGTCTAATGATTATATGTAATGTTGAATGGATTAAATGATTTATTCTTGGTAGAAGTGAATGGAAGGAATAGTGTGTATTAAATACAATCTAGTCACTTATTGAATGCTTTGGAGACTACTGGTTTGACTGTCCATGCGCTACCAGTGACTGAGATTCATTAAAGGATACAAAACCCTTCATTTTGGGGTTATTGTGTGTGGATTCAAATGTAGGTTTGATTTGATTAATGTTTAGAAGAGATCAATAAAGTATTTAAAGACAATCTTACATGTTTGGAGAGGTTTGAGAGGCACTTATCATGACTGTACCCTCACAAACATTGGCATAGACTGGTTTTACTAAGTTTGCTTTCTCTATTTTGAGGTTTCCTTTCTCTACTGCAGGGGTACAATCAGAGGGTTCATTGAAAAAATGATCCTTCAAATGGCTACTATGAATATGAATGATTTGATATAGCATATTTCTCATTTTACTTGAAGTTTAGAATAGCTTGTGCAAGGGTGAAAGTAGTTTTGATCATTTTGGTCGTGACTGTTCCTCTACACAGTCAGGAAATGTAACTGTCTAATGATTATATGTAATGTTGAATGGATTAAATGCTTTATTCTTGGTAGAAGTGAATGGAAGGAATAGTGTTGGTGTTAGGTTTCATTTATTATTGAATTCAATGGTTTCCAAGATGTGTTGAGGAGTTTGCTCCTTGTTTAATGTTAACTGTTCTTGCACAATCCACTCATACAATAGTGAAGTTAAAAAATTGAACCGATGACATGTTTACAACAAAGAAATAGAATGATAATAATATTCTAAAAATTCTATTCTGTTTAATACATGCCAAAGGACCGCATTCTAAATTATTGTCACTAAAATGACTGCATTCTACTGGTGTCATGCCCTAGCCCATGCTTTAACTCCATTATTTGATGTTATTGGTGCTTGTGCTCAAGGATATCCATTTTTTTGAAATGTTGACTATGGTTATCAAATGGACAATTCATGAGCTTCTAGCTAGGTGCCATTTGTATTGATAGCTTAGGGCATCAAATGTATTGTATCATTGATAGTTGATACTTTGTTAAAAGGAAATAGGACAAAGAACAATTTTTATTTAGTTTCTCTATTTTGATCCCTAAGTGGCTTACAACCCTAGATAAGTATATGTAGATTTACGTATATAGTTGCAGGATACATAGAAGCCGATAATTCACAATAAATCCATGCATCCAATTTGAATAGCAATTAATACAAAGAACTAGGGTCCTCCAGTGGCCCAATCATCCAGACCTTGACTGTCCCCTCAACCACTGACCCTTCAAAATAAGGTTATCATGCAATCAGTGAGTGATCCTTCATTCTCCTGGTGAGCTTCTAGGTAGGCACCATTTGTATATTTGATAGCTTAGGGCATCAAATATATATTGTATCATTGATAGTTGAGACTTTGCTAGTATTAGTTTCTGGGTTCGATTGTGTATAATTTTTTCCATCAACATTTCAGATCATATTCCATGATCCATCATCAGGATGCTAGAGAGAAAAGAACATGATATGATGGATCATGTAGTATGATCCGAAACATTGATGGAAAAAATTATACACAATCAAACCCAGAAAATGATACTAGCATTAATATGGATTGTGGAAATCTAATAGATCCAGTTGAGACTTTGTTAAAAGGAAATAGGAAAAAGAATGATTTTGATTTAGTTTCTCTATTTTGATCTCTAAGTGGCTTACAACTATAGAGAAGTATATGCAGATTTACGGATGTAGTTGCAGGATAAATAGCAATGGATAATTCACAAGAAATCCATGCATCCAATTTGAATAGCAATTACTACAAAGAAATAGGGTCCTCCAATGGCCCAATCATGGGGACCTTGACTATCCCCTCAACCAGTGACCCTTCAAAACCAGGTCATCATGCAATCAGTGAGTGATCCTTCATTCTCCCAGTTTTCCCTACATCCAAACATATTGGAAATACACAATACAATGATAAAAAGTATTTCAAAATCCCCCTTCCCTCAAGGAACACTATCAACCATCCCTTCCACATAGCATTTCACTATTTTATGAGTGGATTGTGCAAGAACAGTTAACACTAAACAAGGAGAAAACTCCTCAACACATCTTGGAAACCATTGAATTCAATAATAAATGAAACCTAACACCAACACTATTCCTTCCATAGTTGCAAGATACATAGCAGTCAATAATTCACAAGAAATCCATGCATCAAATTTTTATAAGGATATCCTACTAATCAATAGGAATTTTCTTGAGATGACCAATGATTATGCATTTTGATGGTAGTGTGCTAGTTCAAAAGGATAATATAAATCTGAAACTTTTTTTTTTGATTTTCTCAAACTATAAATGTGGTTAAAAGGAAAATATTATGGCCCCTACACTGTGGTTGTTAGCCTAATTAAAGACAGGCCTACCTTTGCATATAATAAGAGGCCAACATGAAACAAACATCTAGAGGTTAGGGGGTTTTTCCCTATCTATAATTTATTATTTAAGTGCTAAGTGATGATGGGTATATCGTGTAATTCATACCTAGTGTGTCTCTTTCTTTCTCTCCACATTTCACATTAGGAGTAAATGAATCTAATCAAAATTGCAATATAAAGATTAAAATAGATCTTAAAGAAATATGAGAACCATTTTTTACAGATATTGTACAAATGAAGAGAATACTCCAATGAGGAAATGCTTCAATGTGGAACAATTGAAGGACAATATTTTACTTTTATATGCACATCTGCAATGTTTTTGATATATTTCTGAGATAACAAAACCATAGAAAGAATAGCATATAGAAGAAAGTAAAGAATAATGATCATACTTTGAGATATTGTGGAAAATTAAAGGAAAGAATGCTTGGTGGGGTTATCATGCAATCAATGAGTGATCCTTCATTACCCTCTTCTAGTGACCCTTCAAAACCAGGTTATCATGCAATCAGTGAGTGATCCTTCATTCTCTCGGTCTGCCCTGCATCCAAACATATTGGAAATACACAATAGAATGATAACAAGTCTTTCAAAATCCCCCTTCCCTCAAGGAACACTATCAACCATCCCTTCCACATAGCATTTCACTATTTTATGAGTGGATTGTGCAGGAACAGTTAACATTAAACAAGGAGCAAACTCCTCAACACATCTTTGTTGTAAACATGCCATTGGTTCAGTTTTGTAAATTTGTTTTTTATGTTAAATGCATTTAAATGGAACATTAAGCATATTAATAATATGCTTAGTTTATTAGTAATTGCAGATTAAATGCCCATAACACCTTTATTAGTTTAGCATGTTATTATAAGATACAAAAGAAGACCTGCTATTTTTTAGAGAAATCATCACTATCCCCCATAATGAAGACAATGAAGATTGACCTCCTACCCCACAAAAAAGAACATTGTAATAAGAATAAGATAGTGCCAAGAAACATTTTCACAAATATGAAACGTAAGGAAAAGTAATAACGTTAACAATGCCAAGATTCACAACATTAAATTTCACCTGCGGATGAGTTTCTACAGTGGGTTTCCTAGCATCAAAAATATGTTGAGTTGCATTTGAGCTGTAACTAATAGTATAATGTAGAATAGACCCTAAACTTTGAAAGCGTTCTCCAGCCTGAAAATTCAAAATTCAATCTAGGCAAGCATTAGTAAGTGAAATAAATTATAGACATCAACATCAACATCATCATAATCATTAGACATAAATTATAGACATCAACATCAACATAATCATAATCATTTGGAGGGTATTCATTTTGGTCCTTGGATAGTACTATGTTTCTTGAAAGTTCTTGTGATATATTTCTAAACTTTAAAAACATATTTTATGGCTTAATGATAATATAGATTAGTGTTTTGTTTTCTAATGGAATGTTGTTGATCATTCATGGTCTTGAAGAAAATTTTGATTGTTTTGATTTTTGAGTCTTGACATTGTTTCTCAATGTGATATAGACTGACCACAAGATGGTTTAGTTGGTCCTCTCTTTCTATTTAATCATTTGTCTTCTTCATGGTGTAAGTGTCAATATGTTATAATCCAACATGAAGTGTGGTTCAAATGAAGTTGAACCAAATGCTGACCATGATGGCTATGATCATGATGAAGTAAATATGAATATTAAATCTAAAATATGGCTTGTAATTTGATTTTTTATTGTGAATGAAGAAACTATAGATTCAAGTTGACTCATTCTATGTTGTAGTATATTTGTTCCCTATATCTACCGTATTATATATGTGTATCCTGTAAGGGACATCTTCTGCTCATCCATGTATCATAGCTCAGTGAGATTTCTTAGGAGAAAGACAAGATGCCAGTGGGAGATGGAGAAAATAATATCAGAACACCACTTGAAGCCTTGCAATGTTGAGAGTGGGATAAAAGCTACACTTGAGACCCTATATAAGGAACAAACTTATTGAGCTTCACTTTGTTTCAAGAATAGTTTTATATTCTGTACTAAATAGGGCCAACCACGTGAAGGTGGAAGCTCATTTGGCCCCACCCCCACACCCTAACATCACTCTAAATTCTCCGTTAACATCTAACATTCATTCATTATTTCATCCATTAATAAAATGTAACATTCATTAATTATCACACAATAAAATTCATTCACACATTAATAAAATGTGACATTCATTAATTATCACATGATAACATTCATTAACACATTATAAAATTTATGAACATTCACTACCACATAATTAAATTCATTGGCATATAAAAATCAGTCATTATCAATTAAGGTGCATAGATGACAATCATTTCTTTTTTTTCTTTTGATTTCTAGTTTTTAAGATATAATTGTAAGATGAGTATCGATATCATCATCATGATCATCTACCCTCTCATTAGATCTCAATGCACGCCTAGTTCTCTGTTGATGCAAAGGTGGCTCATCTGCAATAACATATAAAAGGGTTAAATTAAAAACATTTTATTATAATTAAAAACATTTTAAACATTTTAAAGTATTTCAATACTTTATAGGCCATAATCGTATAGCTCTTTACCTAATCTAGTCACATCATCAACATCAAGGTTAGTTTGTCAATCCATGAGACTGTGTGGGATGCTCATGAAAGGAGTCTGGGTACCTACATATGTAATTCAATTATCTAATGTGAGCTAAAAAACTCATGATACATATACTCAAAACCACATAGTAAGTACATTAAAAACCATAAGCATGCCATAGTAAGTACATCACGAATTAATTAGATTAACCATTGATTGCATAACTGCACATTTCTATCAAGAAATCAATATTAAATAGATTAAGCAGTGATCACGTAACTATACATTTCATTCATGTCATTCATCTTCTTCTTCATCCAATTTCTTCTTCATCCAACTAATCACCATGATCATCATTGATGTCAACATCATCACCACCACCATCATTGTCTTCATCTTCATCATTGTCATCATCATCGGCATCAGCATCAGCATCAGCATCATCATCAGCATCATCATCATCATCATCATCATCATCAGTAGCATCATCAGTAGCATCATTAGTAGCATCATCATTGTCATCATCTTCTTCTTCTTCAAGAAAAGTTGCATCAGGAACATCATCGACTAATTGTTGTTTGTGATCATCATCTACATCATCTTCTAGTTGTTCGCAATCTTCTTTCATCACATTATACCTCATCGGCCTTCCTCTTGGATCATGTCTAACAACAAAAAACCAACCCGATTTATGCGGAACCTTTGAGTAAAATACCTGCTCACATTGGCTTGGAAGAACATAGGGTTCATCCCCAACTGGCTCAAACCACCTTGTATTAATCATTGGAAATCCATTGTCATGTTCAATAACAGTTCTATCAGGATCATTTTGATTAAGTCGTAGCCTATACCATCTGACGATGAAGAGAACTAATCTGAAGGAATTAAAGTCACACTCAAGTATATCATCCAAAATGCCATAGTATCAATTTTCGGACTCTCAAGAATGTAAGTCATTTCTAGATGAAATATTAGTCACCTGAAAGACTACACTTATCCCAGAATCACAAGTTTTCGTTGTGTCATCCAAATTTTTGATGCGAAATTTATGACCATTGCAAAACATAGCCTTGTGGTGTTTGACCTACAAAAATATGTAAAACATGTATAAATTAATGCATCAAGAGTTCATAAACGTACGAGTGATTAACAAATTTATATGTACCTAGAAATATTTTAAACCATGTGCTAAATCTATTTCCCTTTGGGTAACATTTGGATCTCCATTACAATGAGCTTCATTAACCAATGAAGACATAGCTTCCCATGTTAATCTGTGACCCAAATGATGACATCGTTCAATCCATTTCATCATCCAATCTTGATTGTTTGCAATATACAAATATATTGCATCCCACTCTCGAGCAACTGTATAAAAAATAAATAGATGACTTACAACTGATTAATTTTGAAGATTAAGAATTAATTAACAGCTATAATAACATCTTATAATTTATTACCTCTCACTTTCCTCATTCTGCCTTCCCCCACCAAGTACTCCCCTTCAAATTTTCTAATGGTGTCGAGATCCCAAATGTGATCTATATGGATCTTTGTTGCAAGCTTAGGAAAATATTCAATAACATACACCATAGTCTGGTATACCATATATCCCTCCACCATAGAACCCTCAGGATGTGCTCTTTGCCAAACCAAAGCCTTCAAAAATTTCAAGTGCCTCTCAACCATCCACATTTACTGAGTGTGTACGGGTCCACACATTTCAATTTCCTCAACTTGATCTATGAGGTAGTGTTCTTGTGCATTGAAAAAGGTTGAAGGTAGACACTTTTTCATTTCACACATTAGAAGAGGAATTCTTCTCTTCCAGTATTTTATATCTTCTTTATGGATTTCTTTAGATGACAACCACCTACAAGACATTCAAGACACAAAAATATATAAACATGAGACTTTACAATATATATATATATATATATATATATATATATATATATATATATATATATATATATATATATATATATATATATATATATATATATATATATATATATATATATATATATATATATACAACAAATTGAATAGATATCATTACTTACCTCATGTATTTTCCAAGATCATATATCACTTGTTTGATGTTATTGTCGAAGTTATCTGGGAGAGATAGGGGTAGCACGTACTGCAACAATTATAAAAATAATCATGTCATTGTTTTCTCATATAATAAAATGAGAAGTACATGCAGTTTACAAATATATTGTAAATAAAAAAGAGCATGACTTACCTTGATGAAGGTATGCCAATCATGCATTTTCAACCCTAGCCCAAATTCACCTTTCTTTGATATGGTACTACTTATGTTTGTAGCAAATCCTGTGGGAAATCAAATTTTTCATATGACTTCTTTTATGGCATCACCTTGTTGTTTTGTTAATAACCAAGGAAGGGCACTTGTATTAATCCGTTCTCCATTTCTATTTGATTCAATGAAATTTTTTATTGCATGATTGGATTCATGAATGTCGCTACAAATTTTGACAATTTTTTCTTTGTCATGCCTTCCATCCAATATCTTCCACAATGTCTCCATTACATTCTTTCCAATATGCATAGTATCAAACAAATGCACATCAAGCATTTGCTCATAGTAGGGCAACCTACTAAATTGTCTGGGATAACTCTTTAGTCCCTTTGGAAGGTGCTCAATAGTGTTGCCTTGATGACATTCATGATCATCAATCACATAATCAGCAAACAAAACACAATAAAAATATACAAATTCCAAACATAAACCATTAGGTAGAATGGTAGTACCTTGGTGATTAATTCTATTATATTCCAACTTCCATAAGTGAGGTGTCATTCTCCGTGGTTTAGATGTAGTCTCTTCTTTCCCATTGAAAAAATAGTTTTTGGTAATTCGATTGTTATGATTTTTGTGGAGAAAGTACCTATACTCATCAAACACCTACTTTCCTAAAATTTTTGAATAACGAGATTTCATCATTGGACCACAAACTGGACATACAAATTTTCCCTTTGTTTGAAGACCTACAAGGTAATGATACAATTGGATTAAATATGTTAATTTTTATTTTTAGAATTATCATGTGCAAGTTGAATTCACCATAACATACCAGAAAAATGTGTTAGCCTTGGGGCATCATGTATTGTCCATACAAGCATTACATGGAATTGAAATTGTCTGTCTCCTATTGGTCTAGAGATGTCACAAATAGTGACACCTTTCCATAACTCCACCAACTCGTTGATAAGAGGCTCAATATAAACATTCATATCTTTAACTTGGTATTTACTTGGTTGAATGAACAACATTACATAATTATTGTGACCATTTTACTACAAGATTTATAATTACATGTAGATAACTATTAAATGATCAAATACCTAGAACAATCATTGCCAACATAATGTGCTCCCTCTTTATTGACATCCATGGAGGAATGTTATTTTTTATGGCAAAAACAAGCCAAACAGTGCAAACAGATCTTAGCTCTCCAAATGGATTGACACCGTCTGCTACCACTGAATGCTTGAGATTTCAAGGTTCTTCAATAAAGTGTGGCCACTTTTCCTCTATGTCCTTAAATATAGAACCATCCACATGAATTCAAATAATGTCATCTTGATTCCTATTGCGTGCATGGTAATCCATAAATTGTGCCAACCTATTACACCTAAATAATCTTTGTAAATGTGGTATAATGGGGATGTAACGAAGAACCTTGTGAGGCACCTTTTTTGTTATTTGATCTGTTCGATATCTACTCGTATGACATTCAAGGCATTCTATTGAAAATTCATGTTCTTTATGATAAATAATATGATCATTGGGATAAGCATCTATTGCTTGATACTCTATTCCAATATCTTTCATAGTGACACATAATTCTCAGTATGAGTGAGGGAGAATATTTGATGGTGGTAACAAGAACTCACCTATCAATCTGTAGAAAAAAATATATGTTTTTAATATTAACAATATTTATGGTACATTTTTCACCATTTAATTACTATAATGACATATATGACATACCGTAGCATACGTGACATTGTTGTGTTGGATAAACCATTCATAACCTTCAAGTTCAACAACAACAATATAGCAAAGAGAAGAGTTGTTTGGGAGCCTTCGTAAAGGGGTGTGGTTGCCTTCTCAAGTAGAGGTATATCATGGATGACATCAGCATCATCCTAATCATCATCATCAGTTGCACCAATACCAAATGTGTCATGGATCAATGTATTAGTACCATCATCTGGTGCATCATTGTCATCTTCCATGGGATCATAATCTTCAGCTTCAATATTTGCACCTCCATGATCCTCCACTTCCAAAGTCATATTCTCAATATTCGCACCTCCATGGTCCATATCATGTACTCCCCTAGGGAGGTTGACCTATATTAAAATGAACACAAATAAACCATGATAATGATCTCATCATCAGGTGTATTTCATATATATATTAATTGTTAAATAAATATAATGAAAAACTTACCAATTCATGATAATCAAAGTCTCCTTCAATGTGACCTTTATCCCTACAATGTCTCTTAGCTATTTTGATTAGCAATCTTCTAATGTTTAAGCCCTTACAATTATTGCAGGGACAATAACATTTTCCATCACCTTTTCTTTTCAAGTTCGACCACAATCTATTGATTGCATCCCCATTACCTTCTTCACTTGGATTGTCTGACATGATGCTTCTTCACTTAGATTATCTATAACCTAATTATATATAGAAATTGAAAACTTAGTTATGAAATGATGTTGTAGTATAGTATACCAAATTGAAACACTTCTATTATTGTAGTCTTTGCCCTCAAACTATTTGCTATTGTGGCAAGAAAGAAAGATATTCAAAAAATATAGTAGTTTGTAAATCAAAATAAAATGGAGGCAAGTTGTTGATTGAGGGTGCAAGGAACAACACCCATCAGTACTTTTATCAAATTGTGAATTTCAATTTTGAACCATTCTGTGAATATAGAACATGGATGTAATCTCAGAGAATAACAAAATGTAGACACGATAGATTATTTATTTTGTTATTCTACATTACTTACTATTTGAGTGCATGTTTCACCTACAACTTGATCAAGTCTTTTTTGATGCTTCAATTTTGTGTTAACTGTCCTGTAGAAGTACACAATTTTGTATTTGCCCAATATGTTATTCAAAAAACAACAATAGAATAAAATACTTGTTGAGAAAGATCATCATAGGAATATCAAAAAATTGAGATTTAAGGTAAAACAACATTATAAGACTCTTACATTCAACCTTCAACTCATGCACCTAATAAATAGGAGAAAAAATACATGAAATTGAAAAATTTAACTAATGAATTGTGTTTTTATTCTCATCTTAATCGGCCAAATTTATATGAGATTCTAAAGAAGGCCTCACTCTTAATCAGCCAAATCTTCTGATTGTCTAAATGCTTCTTTATTTGTCAACCAATTAATACATGCTACTATATAAAGAAGACAATCAGAAGACAATGAAGATTTGTTTGACAAAAATGAATACACTAAATTGAACCAATGACATGTTTACAAAAATTATCATAACTCACAAGAAAAATTGAAACAATGGCATGTTTATAACTCATTAAGAGTGAGGAATAGCTTGTGCAAGGGTGAAAGTAGTTTTGATCATTTTGGTCGTGATTGTTCCTCTACACAGTCAGGAAATGTAACTGTCTAATGATTATATGTAATGTTGAATGGATTAAATGCTTTATTCTTGGTAGAAGTGAATGGAAAGAATAGTGTTGGTGTTAGGTTTCATTTATTATTGAATTCAATGGTTTCCAAGATGCGTTGAGGAGTTTGCTCCTTGTTTAATATTAACTGTTCCTGCACAATCCACTCATACAACAGTGAAATGCTATGTGGAAGGGATGGTTGATAGTGTTCCTTGAGGGAAGGGGGATTTTGAAAGACTTTTTATCATTGTATTATGTATTTCCAATATGTTTGGATGCAGGGCAAATTGAGAGAATGAAGGATCACTCACCGATTGCATGATAACCTGGTTTTGAAGGGTCATTGGTTGAGGGAATAGTCAAGGTCCCGATGATTGGGCCATTGGAGGACCCTATTTCTTTGTATTAATTTCTATTCAAATTGGATGCATGGATTTCTTGTGAATTATCAGCTGCTATGTATCATGCAACTGCATCCGTAAATCTGCATATACTTCTCTACGGTTGTAAGCCACTTAGAGATCAAAATAGAGAAACTAAATCAAAATCATTCTTTGTCCTATTTCCTTTTAATAAAGTCTCAACTATCAATGATACAATATACATTTGATGCCCTAAGCTATCAAATATACAAATGGCACCTACCTAGAAGCTAACCAGGAGAATGAAGGATCACTCATTGATTGCATGATAACCCAGTTTTGAAGGGTCACTGCTTGAGGGGATAGTCAAGGTCCAGATGATTGGGCCATTGGAGGACCCTAGTTATTTGTATTAATTTCTATTCAAATTAGATGCATGGATTTATTGTGAATTATCAGCTGCTATGTATCCTACAACTGCATCCATAAATCTACATATACTTCTCTAGGGTTGTAAGCCACTTAGGGATCAAAATAGAGAAACTAAATAAAAACCTAGTTTTGAAGGGTCACTGGAAGAGGGGAATGAAGGATCACCCACTGATTGCGTGATAACCCCACCAAGCATTCTTTCCTTTAATTTTCCACAATATCTCAAAGTATGATCATTATTCTTTAATTTCTTCTATATGCTATTCTTTCTATGGTTTTGTTATCTTAGAAATATAACAAAAACATTATAGATGTGCCTATAAAAGTAAAATATTGTCCTTCAATTGTTCCACATTGAAGCATTTCCTCTTTGGAGTATTCTCTTCATTTGTACAATATCTATAAAAAATGGTTCCCATATTTCTTCAAGATCTATTTTAATCTTTATATTGCAATTTTGATTAGATTTAACCTATAATTGATTTCATTAGTATTTTATAACATATACTCCTAATGTGAAATGTGGAGAGAAAGAAAGAGACACACTAGGTATGAATTACATGATATACCCATCATCACTTAGCACTTAAATAATAAATTATGGATAGGGAACAACCCCCTAACCTCTGGATGTTTGTTTCATGTTGGCCTCTTATTATATGCAAAGGTAGGCCTATCTTAATTAGGCTAACAACCATAGTGTAGGGGCCATAAATTATGGAACCCAAAATAGTGCACACTTGTATTAAATTAGGTTCAATATACTACAAGGGAATGGAAACCATGCAATAGTGCCTCATGGGGATGGAAGAAACCCTTCACCAAGAAGATGGTTGTGCTTGCAATATTTAATAGAGGTAAAAAACATAATTTGGTTCCAGCAATTACTCCTAGAAGATAATGGCACCCACAAAACACTTGGAAAAGATAGCACTCACTATATCTTTTATCACTCTTTTAAAGCTGGGATAATAAATCTCAAAGATTGATCAATGAATTCTTGAACACAAAGAACCATTGATAGATATGATTCATGTGTACAATAGCCAACAACCAGTTGTTCCAATCATGATGTCCAATAACTATGTTAGAAAAAGAATCTACAAATCCCTTACACAACCATAATAGATTCATACCATGAACTATAAGAACCTAACAATGGGACTAACAAAGATACAACCTAAACAAATCTTGATCATATTCCACCCTATTGTAAGGCCCAAGAAGTAACTCTATCTTAAAGCTACACATTCCTCTAGATGAAGCTCAAAGGTCAGGTAGCTGAAGCATAGCAATACTTGAATGAATATAGGAATAATTTGATGTAAAATCATTTTCTAGCTTGGTTTGTGGGTTTTCCACATAATATTTTCCCTTTAACCACATTTATAGTTTGAGAAAATTAGAAAAAATTGTTTCAGATTTATATTATCCTTTTGAACTAGCACACTGCCATCAAAATGCATAATCATTGGTCATCTCAAGAAAATTCCTATTGATTAGTAGGATATCCTTATAAAATTTTGATGCATGGATTTCTTGTGAATTATCAACTGTTATGTATCCTGCAACTATGGAAGGAATAGTATTGGTGTTAAGTTTCATTTATTATTGAATTCAATGGTTTCCAAGATGTGTTGAGGAGTTTGCTCCTTGTTTAATGTTAACTGTTCCTGCACAATCCACTCATAAAATAGTAAAATGCTATGTGGAAGGGATGGTTGATAGTGTTCCTTGAGGGAAGGGGGATTGTGAAAGACTTGTTATCATTGTATTGTGTATTTCCAATATGTTTGGATGCAGGGCAAACCAGGAGAATGAAGGATCACTCACTGATTGCATGATAACCTGATTTTGAAGGGTCATTGGTTGAGGGGACAGTCAAGGTCCAGATGATTGCGCCATTGGAGGACCCTATTTCTTTGTAGTAATTGCTATTCAAATTGGATGCATGAATTTCTTGTCAATTATCAACTGCTATGTATCCTGCAACTACATCCGTAAATCTCCATATACTTCTCTAGGGTTGTAACCCACTTAAGGATCAAAATACAAAGACTAAATCAAAATTGTTCTTTGTCATATTTCCTTTTAACAAAGTCTCAACTATCAATGATACAATATACATTTGATGCCATAAGCTATCAAATATACAAATGGCACCTACCTAGAAGCTCACTAGGAGAATGAAGGATCACTCACTGATTGCATGATAACCCAGTTTTGAAGGGTCACTGGTTGAGGGGACAGTCAAGGTCCGGATGATTGGGCCATTAGAGGACCCTAGTTCTTTGTATTAATTTCTATTCAAATTGGATGCATGGATTTATTGAGAATTATCATCTGTTATGTATGCTACAACTGCATCAGTAAATCTTCATATACTTCTCTAGGGTTGTAAGCCACTTAGGGATCAAAATAGAGAAACTAAATAAAAATCATTCTTTGTCCTATTTCCTTTTAACAAAGTATCAACTATCAATGATACAATACATTTGATACCTTAAGCTATCAATACAAATGGCACCTAGCTAGAAGCTCATGAGCTATCCATTTGATAACCACAGTCAACATTTCAAAAAAATGGATATCCTTGAGCACAAGCACCAATAACATCAAATAATGGAGTTAAAGCATGGGCTAGGGCACGAAACCAGTAGAATGAAGTCATTTCAGTGACAACAATTTACAATGGTGTCATTAAACATATATGCCAGTAATATACACAAAAATGAATCCAAACATTTGAATACAGTGAATTGATATCCTTGAGCACAAGCACCAATAACATCAAATAATAGAGATAAAGCACTAGCTATGGCACAACACTTGTAGAATGTAGTCATTTCAGAGAGCATTCATGATCAAATAAAATGAAATGCATTCGAATATGATGCCAGAGGCTCGAAAGATGAAGAAATCACATACCTTCTCCCATGCTCAGCTTTCACTCCTTTTCTCCCACTCCCTCTATCCAATCGAAATAAAAATGATGAGGTCGTTTCACTTTTTTTTTTTATCTATACTCCAAATCTGTCAAAATTCCTATGGTCAATTAAACACCCATCGGAATACCAACATCATCGGGGCCTATTACCAAAAAAAAACACCAAATTTGTAATAAAAAGTTACCCGTTGGAAACTTCTATCAAAATTTGGCCCCAAATGTAGTAGTGAAATCATCACATTTAATTTACTATCCTTTCTTATCCATCAATAAGGTACAACATACCACTTTACTTGAAAACTTATGAAATCCCTTTTCTTTTCCAACAAACATGATTTACATAAAGTTCACATTTTCCCTAAATCCACCCATTCCAAGATACATCAATTTGAAATACCATAAAGATTACATTAAATTAATATCCTCTTAGGAGGTTACAATAACTTTACATTTGAATTACATTAAGGAAAAATAAGTGTATGCAAATTAGATGTCTAACTACTTTAAATGATAAATTAACTATTGTAAGATTAATAAGTCAAACTAATTAGCAAACAACAATGAAGAATACACTAAAAATGAAGCTAAAACAAGGTTTCACCTTCACCTACCATGTAGCTTGTCTCCATTGCCCTCCTAGCCTTGATTTCTTGAGGATGTTGAGCTCTCAAATTTCCAAATGAAGCCTCTTGCCCAAGTTGACACCAAAGTGTGGAGATTGATGATGAATGTATGCAAAACTAAAGCTTAATTATGAAAATATGGTGAATGAGATGCAAGTGATATGAAAATGGCTTGATTATGCTTGAATGCTCTTGAAATTCTCTTAGAATGCTTGATTGCTTGATTGCTTGAATGCTTGATTTCCCTTTCACTATTAGCTATTATCTCCCAAAGGGAAATGAGGCTCCTTTTATAGAGTTTTGGAGGATCTAAGCCTAGGTGGCACAATCCTATGGTGGAGAATGAATGGTGGAAGATCCTAGGGCTAGGATTGACTTGGTTGAAGGAGTTGAGAGAAAGGGGGATGTAGTTGGAATGTAAGAGGAAGAATAGGGATGATGTTCTTCTCACATTGACATGGAGGAGAACAAGGTGGAAGGGAAAGACACATGTCAAATGTCTCACAAAGACCAAAGAGAGGAAGAGGGAAGGACTTTTTCCTCATGAGGACTCTTGGCACAAGTGTTCCATGAGTCATCTTTGAACCTTAGAGGTGGCTTGAGAAGCCCCTTAGCAATAGAGAATGTCTCTTGACTTGGTTTGAGAGAGGACATGTGGTCATGAGACCAAGTCCTATGAGGCCACATAGCCCTTAAGAATAGGACATGTGTGGGTGAAGATAATTACCAATAAATAATTAATAATAATTATTTATTTTAGCCAAAGTGATGTGTCAGGTGACTAGGTAAGTCAGGTGGGCTAGGGGACTTAGTCATATTTAGGTGATTGTATATTTAATTAAATCACTTTAATAAGACTAATTAGAAGACTTAGGATAGAGGAATAGACTACAATGAATTTACTAAATAAATTGTATAATCTATTTAATAAATAGAGGAAATAATTATTAATTAAATAATAAATATTTAATTAATTTATCAAGTCAATATCAATTAAATAATAAATATTTAATTAATTAATGAAGCCATTTTTAAGTGTATACATTTTTCCCCTCTTTGAAATAATGTGTGTCACATTGTTTCAAAGAAAATTTCAAGCATTTTTTCCCTAGACAATGTCCAGACGACCTATGCATGCCCCCTCGAGAGATTGACTAACAAAAAAAATTATTTTAATTGATTGTTTTTTTTTTTGAGTTGGATAATCAATCTCATGAAAGAAACGGTAGAAAAGATGGATGAGAATGGGGTGAAAAGGAAGAAAAATGGGAGTTAGGGTCCACACACCAAGCACGTCGGGTGCCCAGGGTATAAATAGGGCAAAGGGGACCACAATAGGCTCATTGTGCACACTTGTCATTTGGAGATTAGAGCTTGAGAGAGAGAAGAGCAGAGCCCCCAAGATGTCATTCTCGCTACCAGATCATCACTTCGAGAGGGCCAAACAATTCCAGAGACCTCCCCATTCGGGAGAGCCAGTAGGTGACTCAATCCTCTTTGTCAATTTAATGATTTTGAATGCTTTGTAGTAGAATTTTAGCATGTTTAGGTTAGTGTGAATAATAAATTTAGTTTAGAAAAAAATTTGTTCTTGGGTGGTAATCAAATGCACAGTTGCGGTGCATGAATTCGCAGCAATATGCCATGTTTGCACAACAAACTAGTTATACTGCGCATATGTACCATAGAACAACACATGTGTGTAGAAATGAATTTGAGGCTACGAAAATGTTTAAGAAATATGCACATATATATGTTCTATGCCTTTGTCAAGAAAACTTGCACAACTGATAATCAAAACTGCACAAATGTCAAAAATTGCACAAATACCAGGGGATTCTGTGCAACTATTGAGACTTGTGCAAATATTTAGGGAAACTGCACATGCATTTTTCAGTGTTGCACATTAGTTTAGTTGATAGAAATTGGTCAAATTAGTAAGTCAATTAGGTCAAACTTGATGTTGATAGTCCGATTTCATCTATCGGGTGTTGATTTGGATCATTTGGATCAAGTTAGGCAACATCGTAGCATGGTCACTAGTTGACCAGTCTTGGTTTTAGATAATTGATATAATCATCTGTTGAAACACGTGATAAACATGTTTGTAATTGATATGATAGGATAGATAGATTGATAAATTAGTTTATCAAAATATGATAGCTTGAATTTGTTGACTTTGATAGGAGGACATTACCAACATTCTGATGTCATGGGAGAGATATCCCATCACTCAAAACTTGAGACCGGTGTTTTCAGAGACTAACAGACTTTTGATTGGAGTGACTGGACTATATCATGTTATCTACATGTCTGAGATTTAGGTGAATTTGAGCATGATGACTGCATTAGCAGAGTGATGGCACTCAAAGATGAGTAACTTTCATCTCCCAATAGGAGAGATGAAAGTGACACTCAAGGATGTATATCGCATCCTCCAACTTCCTATCACAGGTGAGCTGGTGCACTATGATCAGCACAATAGAGTAATGAAGTATAGAGAAATTTTTGGTGATGATGATATTGATGAGGGAGAGATTAGTTGGGAGGATATGGTTGACTATTATGAGCCTCTACTAGTGGTTTTAGCAAGAGTGATTGGGGGATTCGTATGCCTTGATCATAGGTCACACAAGTTTTTAGTTGGTTGGGGCCGCACATTGTAACGGATGATGGATGACAGGACCCGATTTGCTTGGGGTGTCTATCTGTTAGCCCATTTATACCATGATCTTCATCAGGTGGTGTACCATAGGGGTGCTTCATTATCAACAAGTGTCACATTGATCCATGTATGAGCATGGGAGCATATTGTTGTTACATGGCTAGTGGCGATCACATTTTGTAGTGCAGGACAATCGTACATTCATTTGTATTCATTAGTTTTGTCTCAGGCAAAGATGGGACACTTAGAGTTTTGGCGGTACACTTTTGACACTCTGGATATAGTCACATGGAGACCTTACCTAGGGTGTGAGCCCTAGGATGATGAGAGATAGCTCAGTTTTTGTTTTGAATCACAATGGTTGATAGGGCAGACACCCTACATTATTGAGAGACAGCTAGTCAGCTGGGTTTTGTGATAGTTTTGTAGGATTTGGGGCATGCCATAGGGAGTCACAGAGTTTGCATGTACCCATTAGGAGAGACATGACTGGGGGCCCATGGTCTCATTTGAGCTAGCTAGATAGGAGTTTCTTGACATGCTGTTTTAGGCATGGATGATGAGACAGGGGGTCGTGGACCTAGGGATGATGATTGATCTAGAGTAGTACCTTAAAGATTATCTAGTACCTCGCTTGACTAATTTGGTGGTGAGGCCAATAGAGAGAGATCTGACAAAGAGACTCCATGGGAGACACTGAGGCTGAGATAGGAGAGGTCAAGGGAGAGGAGGCAGAGGTGATGGAAGAGATGGTGATGGAAGAGATAGAGGAGATAGAGGGAGAGGAGATAGAGCTGGACCTCAGATGAGAGGTGGTGGTGTGAGACAAAGGGGTTTGATGCCACCTCTGACTAGATAGGGATGGAGATAACCTCTAGTATAGCTAGTAGAAAGAGCTCCACCATAGATACCAACTACCCTAGTACAGGTACCAGTAGTATAGGTATAGGTGCCAAAACAGGTAGGACAGGGACAGGATGAGGTGGATGTACTTTTAGCCCAGGTCAGAGTGGTACAAGGTGGAAAGATCCATGATGATATATAGGATGAGAAGATGCTTGATATAGAAGGGAAGGATGCATAGATACCAGATGTGGATGCTCAAGAGGAGCCAACAGGGATGGATATCGGAGGACAGGATTCCTATTTACAGAGAGATGTTGTAGGAGAGGAGGATCTAGATATTGATTCATTGTTAGTCCAACTAGCAATGACACAAGTGTAGGCAGACCGTGTCCCTGGACTGGAGAGATGGATAGAGAGACTAGAGAACCAAATGGGAGAGCTTAGACATGAGCATGATGCAACTATAGAGAGACTCAAGGAGTCAGAGAGGTTATTGGATGAGCTGCAGTGGATAGAGGATTTAGGTCCTCACGTTGACAGTCTAAGAGCTATGATATAGGCCAAGAAGGAGATATCCTACTAGTGAGAGGCCTACAAATAGGTACTTCCTAGAGATCAGTGGATTGGGAGCTTAAGAGAGAGCTTAGTTTCTATTAGGATAGCGGTGTATGATAGATAGGTACTGGATGGTAGTGGAGGTGTATCATCACACCCTCCGAGAGCACCCACAAGTTCAAGGGATCAAGTCAGAGCCTTAGGACTAGGTGGTTCAGTAGCACGTGGTCTCATTGCATCTTGCAGGTAGTGATAGACAAATTCTAGAGGTAGTGGATCATAGATGTTGGACATCATTGTATACACTCTTCTTATATCAGTGCATCATTGTATCATTGTATCATTATATTATTGACTTGATAGAAATTACTTTGGACACATTGTTATATATGATATATCATTGGACATTTGGACATTTTGTTGTGTTTTATGGACATTTATATGATGGAATCTCTATATATGATGATGAAGTTCTATCATGATTTTCTTTGATTATGATATACACATGTGCCTATTGACATATGCAGTATGTGATGATTTACTTTAATATGCATAGAATGTATGTCCTAGAATGCAAAATGATTTATTTTCTATTTGATGCATAATGGTTAATGATCTAACATATGATGTTGATATAAATGCATGTCCTAAATGATTTTACTCTATGCAATGCTATGTGGCTACTAATGCAATGATGTAAAGAACAATGTAGATAATGGATAATGAATCGATAATAAATGAATGATATAAATGGATGATAATAAATGCTTGTAATAGATGATAAATGATGGTATACAATGCATATAATATATAATAAATGATGATATAATATAGATGATATGTAATGAATGAAAATGTTCTTAAGATGACTAAATATAACATTTGACACCATAATAAAAAGATAATGATATTTTATGATAACTATAACAAAACAACACGTGAAATATGCATGTCAACATAGATGGGTAATATACAAATGAACATACCTAATGAAGATAATGCATGGCCTAAATGAATTGATTAAATGTTGTAAGATGCAAGGTGAAAAATTAATGTTTTTTTTGTCGAAATGTCCTCAAATTAAATAACAATGTATCTGACACAAGAAGAATGGACTAGGAGAATAGATGACCTAATAAGAAAGATGACCTACAAATCCCTATAAAAGGAGCACTAATATGCAAGTCGTGAACTGTCTAAATGTAATGCAAAATGAAATATGAAATGAGTATATCTCCATAGCTTCATGTAACATCTTAGAACTTCATAATAACTAGAATTTGATTTTCATCATTGAGCTCATTATGTTGCAGGAAAATGCAAGCATCATGGTATAATTAATCCAGGATGACCTAAGCACTTCTTGCATGGAGTTTAATATTGCAAAATTGACAAGCATCTAGGTATAATTGAACTGAGATGACCCAAGTTTCATTTGCATAATAGACAAGGAATATTCCCCCCCTCCATTGGGGAACAAATATTTGGAGTTGAGGTATGTGTTGGAATATCACCATTAATAGAATTTGTAGGACAACATGATTTGTATGTTGTCAATACTATTAAACTAATGAAGGCACTTATGCACAGACACCCCAATTATTTGTTCCTTTGATTTCATCATAAAATACCCCACAAATAGCAATCAAAGAAAATACCATGCCCCATCCTGACTATTCTAATCAATGACATATGGGAGTTTCAAAATCATGTCAAAGATATCCTGAAATAGCATAGGAAACATGATAAAAATGAAATCCAGATATGAATGCATAATCTACAACAAATCATTCTAACATGCCTGTCATGAATATACATTTATTTTTCCAAAAGATAATGTAAGGTATAGTGATCAGTTCAATTGATGATGTATAGTCAAGAAATATAGATAAGCGGCCATGTTTCGAAAGAAAGATCACAAATTATGATTCATCATGAAGAGATCATTGTGGAAGAACATTTGACTATGTTTTCTTGTCTGGTGAAAATACTCCATTTTGTCCTCTAAGAGTCATGACTATTATAGATCCACTTCCTGAACTAGGTCGAGAACATGCCCCCAGCTGGGTGATGGACTGACTTATTATGGATGAAGAAGGACACAACAAGACTAGGATGAAAACCATGACAAAAGATCAAGCTATGATGGGAGTTTATTATGGGTAGATACAATGGATGGCGTATGAATTGGCCATTTTATTATGATATATACATGGCAAGAACGAGGACTGACTAGCCATTTTATTATGGATATATACAACAAATGAACATACTAGAAGAATCCTAATAGATAGAGGAGCTAACTTGATACACATGGTGCCTATTGCCAGGTTTTCACCACATGCTTTTATTACAATTTTCTTTTGATTTTTTGATTTTTTTTTTGTATTTTTTATATTATTATTTACAGAATATATACATAGCCCTTGCTTTGGGATTTCAAGGATAGAACTTCTTGAGGTGTATGTTGTTAAGAGGTTCATCCAAAGGATCTCCCTCAGGTGTGGACAATTGATAAGCCCTAGAACCATAAACTATTGTAATTACAAAAGGACCTAACCAATTGGGTTCGAACTTGTCCTTCTCATGATGCTATTGATTCTTTGAATTTTCTCGAAGAACTAGGTCACCCACTTGAAAGTCTCTAATTTTCACCTTGCTATTATTCTGATGAGACATATGCTGCTAATAGACTTTCAAATGATCATAAGCTCTCTAATGGTGTTCATCCAGCAATTCTAGTTTAGTCAACTATGCAACTCTATACTCTTCATCATGAATCAAATCTTTGAGAGTGCCACGAAGTGAAGGCAACTCAACCTCGAGGGGTAGGACTACTTCGGATCCATAAACAAGGGAATATGGGGGGCTCTAGTGGGAGTACAGATGGAGGTGTGCTAAGCCCATAAGGCTGGATTTAGTTGGATATGCCAATCACGACCAATGTCATTGACAGTCTTTTGTAGGATTTTAACAATCATTTTATTTGATGCCTTAGCTTGGCTATTGCCTTGGGGATAGTATATAGAGGAATAGTTATGGGTGATATGGAATTTTGTGCATAGTTCATCCATGTCCTAATTTTGGAACTGTTTCCCATGATCAGTAATGAGATACATAGGTATACCATATTAGCAAATGATATAATTTAGGATAAACATGGATATTTGTTTCCCTGTGGCGATAATCAATGGAACGACCTCAATCCATTTAGTAAAATACTCTATTGCAATGATAATCCATTTGTGACCATTGGAAGATGGAGGGTTGATAGCACCCATGAGGTCAAGTCCCCACTGACTGAATGGAAAAGTAGTTGTAAAAGGATGTAGTTCTTGTGCTAGAGCATGAATAAGGTTTCCATGTATCTTACATTTCTTGCATGCCCTAGAAAAATGAAAGGAATTTGTTTCTATGGTAGGCCAATAATAACCCATATGCATGAGTTTCTTAGCCAAAGAGGGACCACTTGAATGTGTCCCACAAATACCCTCATGTATGTCTTGCAAGGCAGTTTGAGCTTCATCATGCTTGAGACATTGCAGGAGAGTACCATCAAGACCTCACTGATAAAGGGTGTCAGATATTAGGACATAGCGGGAGGCTTGCTGGAGAAAAGTTCATTTTTTATTTTGGGATAGGTCAAGGGGTAAGATGTCATTTTTTAGATAAGAATAGATTTTTCCATAAATTGGGGAGTCGTGTCCAATAAGATGACATATAATACTCATATCAAGATCATCATATGTAGGAAAAATCAAGGATTCCACCAAGAACTCAAAATGGGCCTTGGTATCCTCTGTATCAAACAAAGAAGCAATCATAGCCATTGCATCGACAGCCTTGTTATCATGTTGAGGAATCTACTCAAAAGTGATGAATGAGAAATATTGTTTGAATTCATCAACCATACATTTATATGGTAATAAATTATAATCTTTAGTCTAATAATCATCATCAACTTGGTTTATGATCAACTGAGAATCCCTGTAGACATTCATTTCACCTACTTTCCATTGTAAAGCCATCTTTAGCCCAATCAGAAAAGCTTCATATTCTGCTACATTATTGGTGCAAGGAAAGAGCATCTTGTAAGATTTTAGAATTGTGTATCCTTGCGGTGTGACAAAGAGAATACCAACTCTTGAACCCTACTGAGTACATGATCCATCAAAGTATAGTTTCCATGTTTGTGTAGACAAATCCAAAATGTGTGCATCAGGAAACTCTATGTGTATATGTTGGTCATCTGTTAATGGAGCATCAGCTAGCTGATTTGCTATCACTTGACCTTTGATAGCCTTCCTGTCCACATATTCAATATCAAATTCACTAAGTAGCATGACCCACTTAGCCAATCTACCTGTCAATCCTGTCTTGCTTAATAGATACTTTAAAGGATCAATCTTTGCAATGAGCTTGATTGAATGTGACAACATGTAATGTCACCACTTCTATGAAGTAAAAACAATGGCCAGACATGCTCTTTCTATTGGAGAATAGTTTAACTCATATCCCACTAGGGTGCGATTGATATAGTATATGGTTTTTTCTTTCCCTTCATGATCTTTCTAAGCCAGAAGAGCACCTAATGAGACTGTTGTAGCTGAAATGTAGAGTAGGAGTGGCTTGCTCAGAATTGGTGACATCAGAGTTGGAGGATTTGTTAGATATTGCTTGATTTTATTGAAAGCTTCCTCACACTTATCATCCCATTGGAATAAGATATTTTTATGTAACAAATGTTGAAAGGGATGACTTCAATCTGCTAGTTGAGAAAAAAATCTTTAGATGGATTGGAGACATCCTTGCAAAGATCTTAACTGACTGATGTTAGTGGGGGAATCCATCTCCATTATTGCTTTAACTTTTTCTGGATCTACTTCAATTCCTTTGGCCGAGACAATGTACCCTAACAGTTTACCAGATGTGACCCTGAATGCACATTTCTTTGGATTGAGTTGAATCTAATATTTTTCCATCTGGGTGAATATTTTATCCAACACTCTCAAATGGCCATCTCTATCTTTGGATTTTTCTAAGATGTCATCAACATAATCTTCCATAATGGTATGCATCATGTCATGAAAGATTGTGGTCATATCTCTTTGGTAAGTCACTCCAACATTTTTGAGGCCAAATGGCATCACATTCTAGTAGTATGTACCCCATAGACAAGTAAAAGTAGTCTTTTCCTGGTCTTCCAGTGCAATCTTGATCTGGTTATAGCCAGAAAAACCATCCATTAGTGATAACATCTCATGCCTAGCTGTCAAATCAATAATAATGTCAATATTTGGTAGAGGAAAGTCATCTTTTGGACAAGCTTTATTAAGATCTCAAAAATCAATAAAAAATCTAGACAGACTTGTCTGGTTTGGAGATGGGGACGATAGTTGAAATCCACTTAGCATAATCAATAGCATGAATGAATCCAACATCTAAGAGCTTCTTCAATTCTACTTTAACCATTAGTGCAATGTGCAGGTGCATCTTGCAGAGTTTTTGCTTAACTGATTTTACACCTGGTGTAATAGATAAATGATGCATAATGAGATTAGGGTCCTGCCCAGGCATATCAACATAGGACCAAGCAAAGTTGATTTTCCATTCTTTGAATATCTTTGCAAAAGCTTCTTTCTCTAATTCTATCAAGGATGCTGCTACTTTGAGGATGCACAGAGACTCTTCTGTTCCAATGTTAAGAGGTACTATTGGTTCTATAAGAATGGTAGATTGCTCTTGATACAAATAATTGGGAAGAGTGGAAATCCTTCCATCATCAGGTGCCTCAGAAAGGTTTTCACTATCAGATGCATCTTTTCTTTTTACTATTTTTGGATCTAACATTGCCACTAAGTGGTTTTCACCATTAGATTTGTTGATTATTTTTATATTTTTATGACTGAAAGGATTGGCACTCTCTCCAAAGTAGGCCATGTTGTTGAGTTCTATTGAAAATCCTAACTTGTGATCCCCTGGTGGTAAATGATCCTTGATTTTGAGATAGTCAATGATTACATCATCATTATGGAAGATATCAAGTTCTAGATGATCAAAAGAATCCCAATCAATAAGCTCGAGCTGTACAAGGGGCATTAGATCATTTGGGTTAGTTTCAAAGGCAGAGATGGTATTGATGGAAAAGTTGTCAAAGTTTATGATAGTATCAATGAAGTCTATTTCCATACTCTCATCTGATTCATCTATCGCAAGATAAAGCTCACTTTTCTCACAATTGACAAAAGTAGTATCACGTGGGACTAATCCTAGTGAGTCAGTCCTTGAACTCTCTCCCTCATGGTAATCATTACTATAGTGATGGACAACATCAAATCCTATCTCTTTAGTAAAATTAGATAATGAATCCCATTCATAATCATTTGAGTCAGAATCATCATTATCCCCAAGTCTATCAATGATTCTTTGTGCTATCCTTTGTTTCTATGGATCTACATACATACCATGTTTTCGGAACTATGAGGCAGGAGTTTTAGATAACTCATGAAAATGTGTGATCTTTGATTTTCCTTTTGGTTCTTTGGTCCTTGACCTTTATACCCTAATCCTATGGTATCTCTTTGATAGTTTGGATTTTGCAAAATTGGTTTTATAACACCTTCTCTTTGTAACCCTATAGGTCCAACACCTTGGTATCCCATCTTTTGTAGCAAAGTATAACCTTCACCATAGACATCAGGTGATATATATTTGTGTTTGATATCCTCTTCATTCTTCTATGACTTAAGCAAATAATTATCATTATGCTCAACTGCTTCTTTGGATATTGTTCCCCCACTTATAAATGTGTCATAAACAAGTGTTAAAGGAGGTTCTAATTGTTGTTTAGTGATCAAAGATCTACCATATGATCTAGGAGATAAAGGTAACTCTATGATACAAAGAGCTTGACCTAGAGTGTACTCCCCCATACTTCTTTCTTTTATGTCTATCTTGATCCCATTTGATTTAGAAGTTGATGCTATATTACTAGGATCAATGGGTGTAGTCATAGAAAATCTAGTACAATTATAAGGTACCAAAGAATCAGATGTCTTCACAGAGCTACAATACTAGAAAGGATTTGTATCTCCTTTGATAGTGATCTCCTGGCCATTATGAGGGAATTTTAAACATTGATGATAAGTTGATGACACAACTTGCATGGAATGAATCCATGGTCTTCCCAAGAGAATGTTATAAGCAAGATCCATGTCAAGAACTTGGCAAGGTACATCTTTGATTATAGGACCTACTCAGATAGGAAGAACAACAGATCCCTTGGATGACCTCTCTTCTTCATCATAAGCTTTTATTGTGATTTTCTTCTTTGGATCTACAATATTTTTAGAAAATCCCAATGCAAGGACTAATTTCAATGTGCATATATTCAAGCCAACTCCTCCATCTATTAGTACTCTCTTGATTTTGTGACTTTGTACAAGGACTTTGATATGTAGGAGAGCATTATGAGGTTGGGTAATAGCTAAATAATCATTTTCAGTGAAGGATAGGTAATGTGGGGTTGTTAAATGTCCCACCATAGCTTGAAATTGATCATGATCTAGATTTGTGGGGACCTGGGTCTCTAAGAGATCTTTTTCAAGGATATCTTTGTGAGATGGGGATAGATGCAAAAGCTCTAAGATGGATATCTAGGCAGGTGTTTTCTTGAGTTGTTCCAAAAGATTGTACTGGTTGGAAATATTTGGTGTAGACTTTGGGACATAAATAGACTTGTTTTGAGAGGTGCTTGGTTTCGATGGGACTCCTTGGAGAGTAACTTTGGATTGGGCATGAGTAGTAACGTGGACTAGTTGACTCTCTAAATTTTCCCTTATGGTAATGACATTGGCATAGTACTTAGAAGGATGACATTCAGAAATGTTACCAACATATCTATAGGGCGTAGAATTATAATTGGCTTGATTTTCATCCTTAGTGTTGGAAGAACCTCCTTTTTCATGCTCAAGAAGTGGATCTTTGAAAGCCATATGTGATTCATTTGAGGTCTGTCTTTCAACACTAATTTCACCACTTTCAATTAAGTCTTGAATTGCATTTTTGAGCCTTTGGCAGTCATTGGTTTTATGTCCTTTTCCTCTGTGAAATTCACAATAATCATTCCCATTCCACCAAGAAGGTTTCACTCTAGGTTCAAAATATTTCATTTTAGGAAGCGTAATGATTTTCTTTGTGATTAACTTCCATAATGTTGATTTGAGAGATTCCCCTAAAGGAGTAAAATTTCTTCGAGGTGACATAAAAGGCAATCTTGGTTTAGATGAATCTTTGTTGGTGTTTGGATTTTCTGATTGATTGTTGTAGGTAGCTTGAGTAGTGTTGGCCTTACCTGTGAGATAAAGAAGGGGTTGTGTTAGTTTGACATTATGATTATCAACAATCCCATCATTGACAATATTTTTGTTTTTATTCCATAATTTAGATTTGTCATTGTTATAGTTGTTGGGATTGGAATTTGAGGACCCATCATTGTCCTTGGAATAAAGTTTTATCTCACCTTTTCTAACCATGGCTTCCTCAATCTTGATACCATTTTCTATGAACTTATTGCAATTTGGTGGACATTGCAATTGTAACCTATAACTCATTTCTCATGTAAGGTTATGCACAAAGATATCCATATTTTCCTATTCATAAATCGTTCATGGATATTTGGCAAAAAATTGATGCCATCTTTGTAAAAAATTAAGGAAAGGTTCTCCATTCTTTTGATGTGCATTGCAAAGATCAAGCATATTGACTTCATGTTTGATGTTATATGAATAATGAGTCACAAATTTGTCAAGAAGTTCATTGAAAGATTTGATTCCTGGGGGTAGTTTGGAGAACCATTCCATGGCTTTTCCTCCTAAACTTCATGGAAATAGTCGCATAAGATAAGTGTCATTGTGAGTGACTTCAATACAAGCAGCACAAAACTCACGAATGTGGTCTTGTGGATCTGAATTCCCTTTGTATTTGTCAAATTTTGGTACCTCAAAATGAGGAGGGAATGGAATCATTGCTAAATTCTTATCAAAAGGATAAGGACATATATCATCCAATGAATACTTCTTAGTTGATGATCCAGTTTGAATGTCATAGATTTTTTGTTGAAGCATCTAGATTTGTTATAGAATGGGATCCAAAGATAATGTGTTTCCTTAAGTGTTTTGGGAAACATTTTGTTCTTGAGTATCTTGAGAAGCATTGGATTGCTGATTGTTTTGGGAAGCATTGTTTTGTTGATCATTTTGAGAAGCATTGGATTGCTGATTGATTTCCTTTTCTCCACGAGTATCTTGAGAACTACTAGGAATTTCTTGATTATTTACAATAGTTGGTTCTCTAAGATGGGAAATATCAAAATCACTTGGTAGTTTGGCTCCTTGTTGAGCAAGCATGAAGAAATAAATCTGTCTATCTAGGTCTAGAAGTCTTTCCATGACATGATAAAATTTAGGATCTTGTGTAGCATCCCTAAGTTCTTGATCTGTGGGTTTCTCTTCTGATGTAAAAAGTGAAGTTTTCTTAGGAATTCCAGACCAAGGATTTTCTTCATTGCTTTTGTTTCCTTCCATCTTGTCTAAGGATTTTGAATCAACAGTTTGTTTAAGTTTCTGAGATCAAGTTTGAACCATAAAAATGTGAAAATTGATTTATGGGATGAAAGATTTTTGATGAAAAGATATGGAAAGAGTGTTTGATAGAAAAGGTACTGAAAAGTGTTGAAAAGTGATGAGACAACTTGATAAAATCTAAGTCAATAGGAGGTATAGATCTCACTATGATATGACAAAGAAAAATCAAGAGATAGTAACCTAAGTAAGTTTGATTGAGGATGATAGATCCTAATAGGATAAACTCACAAAGATCAAAATTTGATAGATAAGGTGATGTTTCAACACTAAATTTAGAATTCTAAAAGGTTGGAAGAAATGATTTGATGACCTTTGGTGAAGGAAGGATGATAAAAATTGATGGAAATGGTCAAATTAAAAATCAATGACATGGTCAAATTAAAAATCAAAGACCTGTGAAACTCGAACATTTTTCCAAAATCTTACTAAGGATGAAAATGGGTATCTGAAAAAGTGATTGTTAAATTTTCAAAGCTTGTGGAAATGCTCATTGTTGTATATGCATAGGATAGTTTGATGAATGCGCAACTGAATGAATCAAATGTGCAATAATTATGAACTGATGCATGGTAACATTAACAGATGTACAAAATAGTGTAACTGTAGACACCTAAAAATCCTTTAGAAAATAAAGTATTTTTATTTTTTGAAAATCCCTGATGACATCATCATTTGTTAATTAATTTATTTATTTTTATGTCATTAAATCCCTTTACCTTAATTAAAAATATTTAATTAAGGAATCCCTCCCAAAAATGTTTAAATCTTATTTAAACATTATCTCCTTATTTATTAATTATTTAATTAATAAATTGACCAAAAATCCCAAAATAAATAATTAATTTATTTTTTGCCCAAAACTTGGCCAATTTCCTTAAGACCACTAACCTCTTCCAAAATCTTCTAATCCTTTTCAAATTTTGATTAAAGGCTAATCCCATCATTTCCTAACCCTAATCCCAACTCAAGAATATTTAATTAAGATTTAATATTAATCCTAATCCTAATCCCCCCTAAACCTTATCACAATCCCTAACCAAGGTTAGCCAACTCCTAAGCTTAACCTAAAGTCAACAAACTTCTAGAAACTTCTCTTACATGCATTAAATCCATTTAAAGCCTCCTTATCCCTCTTACATGCATTTATGATGCATTTAAGAAGCCCCTCACCCCTTTCTTACACCCTTTGACCTTAGGCACATTTCCCAAATTGTGCACATCCCTCCCATCTTTCAACCCAATGCCCTTGTGACACTTGTCACAAGGAGGTGGCCCTGAACTAGCACAATCCATGTGCTCCCCTTTGAATGAATCTTGGCCTCTCTTAAGGATTTTGATCCTGGCCACTCATTCTTCCTTCCCAAAGCCTATAAATGCTCCTCCTTCCAAGAGAAAATTAATTAGCTTAGTCTTTCATCTTCAATGCATTGTTATCATGCCCTTTTACTTCTAGCTTTAGCATAATCAATCCTAATTTAGCTTACTTTCAAGCATTTTAGCTCATCTTAATATAGCTCTAATGGATTAACCTAGTTTCTTCCATTGTTTTGCATAAGCATAGCATCATATCACATCTCTATTTGGTCTAAAATCAATCTTAGCATGAACATCATCTAGCTTAACCTTCATTTCAGCATCATTTGGATCCTTGAGACCTTAGGGGCAAATCAGGTGTTCTATACCTATTTTGTGTCATTTATGAGGTTTTTCATGGATCTCAATCCATCCTAAAATGCATGAAGAACATGCTCCATGCAAATAGAGAGCACAACCACATCCCCTTAAGTAAGAGCAAATCAAACAGTGCTTGAGTGCACCTGTTTTAGCTCAATCTGAGGTGGCTTAGCTTAGAGTTTCTTTGTTTTGGATTCATTTCATGCTAGATTAAAATCTAAATCTTTGTTTGGTTTGAAAACTTTCAGAACAGGTATCCTCAAAAGCCTTGCTCACATTCTAGCACGCCCGGTGGGACTCAAAACCATAATCACTTTTGATTAGATCATACTTTGTATTTTCGTATTTGCAGGAAACAAATGAAATGTCACCTACACACAATACAGTCACGCCTTCAAGCAATTAAATGATGCCTACAAACATTTTGATCACACATTCAAGAAATTAAATCACGCCTACAAACATTTTGATCACGCCTACAAGCAATTAAATCATGCCTGCAAGCAATGAAATGACGCCTACAAGCTCTGTATCGACACCTATTTTTTGATAGATTTCTACCATCGATAACTTCTATTCTATCTGAAAACTCTTCTTTTGTCACCTGCAACATAAGTAATCATGCCTGCAACATAAGTAATCACGCCTACGAGATAAAATTTTACGCCTTTGGATATAGAAGTCTCACCTGTAATCATTTGTTATCACGTTCTGAATTTTATTTATCACCTGTAATAATTCCATCATCACCTGTAAAGCTATCTCTACCATCTGGAGCCATTTCTTTGTCACCTGTAAAAACTTAACTTTTGCCTGTGCACTTTTTCCTTGTCACCTATGCACTTTCTCCGTCGCCTGTGCATATTTATCTGTCACCTGTAAAACTTTAAATGTCGCTTGAAAGATTGCTGGTGTCGCCTATACATTTTCCAGTGTCGTGTATTTTTTGGACAGTGTCGCTTTTGTTTTTTTTGTCTTAATTTTCTCTCGGATTGGGACTGGATTCATTTTCCTTATTGCAAACAAAAGTTAAACAAATCTTGAATGAAATTAAGGAAAAATGAACTTAAGTCTTAAGAGTCATTATCATTTTGAAAATCAAACACAATCTTGAATGATCTAAATTGGAAAGAACAAGCATCCCTATTCCTTCTTCTTTGAAATTCAGTTCAAACAAACTCAATCTTGAATGATCTAAGGATAAAACAAAGCTCTTTTCAAAGTTCTTAAATCAACATGCCAATCTCAATCTTGAATGATCAAGGAAAGAACTTGCAATCGCTCAAATCACTTACTTTTTGGAGAAAGAACAACTCAAAATCTAAACACTTGTGTCTTCAGTTATTCAAATTCAAACATCACTTAATCAATTTGGGAAAAAGAACAACTTGCTTGATGTGCATCTAGGAGCTTTACTTTTTCTGTAAATCCTTGTTAAAGTAAGCAACATAGAACATTTGAACTTGGACAAGTTCACTTGTTTTACTTTTAGCGAGGCCTATCTAGGGAGAAAAGCACTTCCTCCTCAGAGAATGACCTCAAACCAGTATCCCCCCTGGCCGGTATATAAATAAAGTGAAGGAAAAAAGTACTCACTTATATCTCCTAATCCACAAGCATTTTGTGCCAAATGCAAATGTCTGGGGATGGTAAATATTCCTCCCCTAGCGTTGTTGGCTAGGCTCTTAAGTGAGTCATAGGCGGTCAGCATAACTGGGTATGGAGACTCCACAGAACTATTAAAAACATGATAAAATAGAGGCTACCCTATCTACATCTGAAAGTATCAAAATCCTTATGCAAGGACCGATTCCAAGGGGTTTATCAGGTCGCCTCAAGATTACTCACCATTTTTATTCCCTTCTAGGGGGTACCAAGCTGTGGGCAAGTGATTTTGATACTCACCTTCCTTAGGTAGATCTGCTTGAAGTGCTTGACAGTTGAATGCTTTGTGAAAACACTTGTTGGAACATACACTTTTCAAAGCTTTATTAGAGTCAGTTATCCTATTTGTATCTTGCAAGGTTGCTTTGTCCCTTGTGGAGATTTCTTTTCCAAAAATCTTTGTTGAAATCTATCCTTTGCCATTGGAAAAACATCAAACTGATCTACAACTTGGTTCATGATACTCAAAATAGCCATGTTAGTCCAAATCCTCCCAAAATCCTAAAAATGTCCAAAGCTTTTAGAAACTCAAATCATGGTCTTCCAATCATATTCAATCTAGTCTTGTCATCCTTTCCTCCTATCTTAGGTTAGCAGAGTCATCTTGGTCATCCCCCATCCCCTTGTCTATCTTCCTCTAAAGTCAGTTTTCTTCCAAACTTGAGCCAAATCCAAACTTAAGTCTGATTCTATCAGTCATCCCAATCTGAGTCTTAGTCTTCCAATCCATCTTCATCCTTCACTCCTATCTGACTCGTTCGCAAGTTAGCATGTCTCAAAACTATTATGATGAGTTTGGTTATTATGTCTCTCCCCTCAATCCATCCTATCCCAAAGATGATGAAAGCCTTGTAGATCACGATGCATATTTTGAAAATCTTAGCAAGTTTTCTCCAAACATCCCCCAACATCCAATCATTCCTCCAAAATATCCTATCATGCCTTCACACTTATCCACTAGCACTCCCTTTCATGTCCTCGACAAGGCAAATCCATTATCTTATCCATCCACAACTTATCCCTATCTTAAACCTACACATCCTCCATATGCATCCTTCATACCTCCATCTCCTGCTATGGTCATATCCCAATCACCACCATCCCCTCAAAACACTTCATGCTACTTCCCTTATCTAAAACCTCCATCCACTTATCCTCCAAAACCCTTTCAAAACCAAACACCAAGTCTTCCAATCCTTTTCCCCAATCCACCATCCTATCTCAAACCACCATCCTCCATTCAAACCCATGTTTTTGCAAATCCCCTCCCACAAAAAGAATGCACCCTTCAGTCTGCTTCATATCCTGTACCTCAATCCATCATTCCTACCTCATCCAATAGTCCATCAAGCTCACAAGCTTCCTCTAAACCTACCAATGTGAACTATCCAAACCCACCATCCTCTAGCTCCTCGTTTGCACCATCATCCCCTCAAGAAAGTTCCCCTTCATCCACCCCATTTTCATATGAGGACTATCCTAGCTATCCATCTCCTCCATCTTCTAATCCTTTTTCATCATGAATGTCTCCAAGGAGTTTCACAAGGAAGCCAAAGACAAATCCCACTCCTAAAGTTGAAGGGCTAAGCCATCTCAAAACTTCATGTGAAGCCATCATTGATGAGGCCCATCCATCGCTCCCATCTGTCATCTATCTTTTGTACATTGATCCTCTTCCATCTCCTAGCATCATCGAGTCCCTTCCATCTGAAGTCTCCATCCAATCCCCACCAACATCACCTCCTCCTAGCATTATCTAAAGCACATCCAGTGAGCCCCATGAGTTCACCCTTCTTCCTACCATCATAGCTGTAGAATCTTCCATCCTTTCATCCATACCATCTGAAGAGTTCTTCCCTCTTCCTACCATCACAACTGCAGAATCTTCCATCCTTTCATCCATACCATCTGAAGAGTTCTTCCTTCTTCCAAACATCATAGTTACAGAATCTCCCATCCTTCCATCCACCCCCTTTGAAGAGTCCATCCATACATCCCCCAACACTCTATCCACACAAATCCTATCATGTAAAGATCTTGTCCAAAAGCATGTTGAAATAATCGTAGAAGAAAATCAAGATCCAATCCCTTCACTTCCCCCATCACATGTTCTATTGCTTCCATCACCCCCAATCCAAAATCCTACAATCCCAATTCCTCCAATCCAAGATCCTATCATCCCAATTTCTCCATCTGAAGATCCATTACTATCCCCCAATCCTAGTCAAAATCCCACCATCATATCCTCTCCTCTTGAGGATCTTCCAATCCAAACTATTCCACTGCCATCACTCTATCCTCTTGGATCACTTACATTTGTCAAAGGCAGTCCACTTGAAGCAGAAGAAATTAGTTTCATATCTTCCATCAGGGAACCAGAAACTGGATGTTTATCATATGCCCCAAGTCAGAAATATCCTTGTTTGGATAAAATGCTCAAGAAATGGAATTATCAAGGCAAAGGCCTAGGCTCTCATGAACAAGGAAATCTGGAGCCCATTCAAGACAAGAAACATCCAAAATCATGTGGAATTGGTCACACACTAGGCGAAGGCACTTCCTCCAAAAATGTTGGTACAGCTAAAGCTAAATTCAAGAATCCACCCAAAAACACCATCACATCTTCCCATCATTCCTCCAAAGCATACAATGCTATTCCTCCTCCTCCATCATTACAACCCAGGACAACCTATCACATTCCTTCTTCATCCTCCAAATCCATTTTGGGTCCCTATGTCCCAAACTCTTCTAGCACATATCCTCTACATACCAAATCCATTTTGAGGCATTACATCCAAAACTATCATCCCCCATCTTATCCTACTCAGACCTTCATCCAAAATCCAAGCATCCCTAGTCAAGATCAACAAAGGCACATTCCCACATATCCTATCTACCAATCTCCTTCCATCTCTCCATCTCTATTTCCTCCATCCTGCACATCTCCTCATATTCACACCGATGCTCCCCGCAATTTGGATGCCATATCTAATATGAATAAAGGGAAATATCCAAAAAGATCTAAGGATTGTCATGTCCAGCCTAAATGACATGGTCAACCAAAGCAAAATCTAATCAAGTGATCCAATGCATCCCAATGGCCACAAAGGCCCAGCAAAGAAAAAACAAAATTTGATGCATACCAATGGCCACAAAGGCCCACCAAAGCTAAAACAAAGATGATGTGGATCCCAAAGCAAAAAGATGTAATGCATCTAACAGAAATATCCACACTGGCATCCAAAGTTGCTAATCCCCCAGCTACTCAGTCTTCTCCACCATCTCCTCAATCTCTTTTGGGTCCCAAAGATCCTAAATCTCCTAGCATAAATCATCCATCCTATCTACCTCTATCTTCTGAAATTCATCCACTTCATCCATCTTCCTTGAAACACGTGTCAATGTTGGTCCTAACAACATCCCCCTATCATGATCACTTTCCATCCTTCCATCCAAACACTTTCTACCACCATATCTCCCATCTACCCCACCTCATCCATGCCTTTGCATAATCCATCCATCCTAGCAAAGCTGTACCAACATCCAAGCACATCAGAAAGATTAGTGAAGAAAGTTAGCAACAAATTAGAGAAATCAATAGGTCAGAAAAATCAGAAAGTCAGCAACCTGACAACACCAAATTAGAGAATCAACAAGTCAGCAACAAATCATAATATCAGTGAAAGATCAACACAAAGTTAGCAAAAAATTAGAAAATCCATAAAAATTGGAAAAAATCAAGAGAAAAGTATCAAAAAAATGAAAAGAGAAAAACACTCGTCCTATGGTGAAAACTTGGCAATTCAAGCACCTTGGACAAGTACCATGGTGAAAACCTGGCAAACAGGAGTCATGTGTAGGTTCCCCCCAATTCCTTTCTACAGTTGGGGGCCATTCCTTTCTTCACCTCTTATCCAACATCTCCTCCATCCCATTTGTCTCTCACTTCCTTCATCCTCCTTTGGATCTTGATGATAAAACAAAGACTACTAGGTATACATGCTTTTGGACACTTTCTTGGCATCCATCACACCTTTCAGCTATATATCCTCTATCCAATCCATTCATCCTATCTTCCATCTTCCTTCCTCATCCTCTTGTCAGCATATCTTCTGTCCAATTGTACCCCATCCTACCACCTTTGAATGAATGAACTATCCTAAGCAGGGGGCATCTTTTTCCTTTGTAGCATATTCCTTGGAGACTATCTTTCATCCAAAATCTTTCCATCTCCCCAAATCCCAAGCATTCCTCTATCTAGATCCCTCAACGTTTCTGCCAGCATTCCATCTTCCAATCCTTAAGCAAATCCACCATACAATCTCCCCAAGCATTCCCCTATCCAGATCCCTCAGCAGTTCCTCTAGCATTCCATCTTCCAATCCTCAAGCAAAATTGCCATCCAATCTCTCTAAGCTCTTCCATCTCCCCATCCAAAATCTCTCAGCAATTCGTCCATCCAAATCCAAATATTCCTCCATCCAAATCCAAATCTTCCTCCATCCAAATCTCCTAGCAGTTCCATCATCCTCATCCCTAGCATTTTCCTCCATCTTTCCATCACCTGGTATCTTCCCTTGTCATTGGTATCTAGCTATAGGCTAACCTCATTGCAATCCAATGCCTTTCATCCCTATCCAAACATTCCTAGCAGTCTTCTAGCCATCTTGCAATGCTATCCACATCCTCTAGCTATCCAACATCCAAGATCAAGCCAACCAATCCAACTCACATCCTTAGTCTTGTAGCAAGCCTTGATCTCAATCCAATCATCATCGTTGGGATATGTCCTTCCCAAATCTATGTCATTTCAGGACACATCCATCCATCAGTCTGTCTTGGTTTTTTAGCCCAACTGGGGTATCGTCTTGCATATCTTTGGAGTTTTTAGCTTCACCCCAAGATTCTTTGTACATCCTAATCCTGAGCTTCTATACATACCCGTTGTAAATATCTTCATGTCTTGTTGTACATATCCTTGTCAGTCCTACATCAGTAGCATTTGATTAGAACTCTTGTCCTACCCAGCCTTGTACTTTAGCAATATCAATTATCGACTATCCTTGATCATCGTGACTATCTTTGAACCACATCATTTGCCAATCAACAAGACAACATTCTCCCCATCAACATCGGGTCCGCGCAGATGTATGCTTTTGTTTTGTCTGACCTAAGCCTAATCCCAGGTCCCCTTAGTTGTATCCTTCCTGTCAAACCCCATCTTCCACCAAGCACACTAGGTCCATGTCGATGTATCCTTCCACACGTTCAGACCAATCTTCCCGCCATCAATCAAATCAAATCTCTCTCCTTGGCAAAGGTTTTCTTTTGGAGTTATCATTTTGACCTTGGATTTTGTCCTTTGGGTCTTGTTAATCTTTTACGACTTCTCATTGTTCTCTACTCAAAGTCACCACGATCCTTTATATCATGGTGCGCTGTGAATGAGGATAATCTGGGGCAAGGTCTTTTAATCTTTTTCTTCTGCCTATGAGTCAGTCATGTGTTTGTGGTTTCTTCAGCATCATTTCCACCATGCCTCCTTTGGGTTTCATGTGTGATGCTGGGGCAACCCTGCGTGTCTTTTTAGCATCAGTCCTATGCAACGTTGGTGACAAGGCCTCGTGATCCTAGTATCCTTGGCGGGTCTCTAGCATTGCTATATTAAACTAGGTTGTGCTCTCCACTTTTGCACTTGGAGCTTTCCCAAATCCCCTACATTCTGCATCATATAGATTAATCTTGCATCTTGCATCTCTCATGTAGCTACATCTTGCATTTTGCATTCCATCTCATCTTGCATTCACCCATCTTTGCTCTTGGAAGCTTTGTTATTTCTCTCCCCTTCTTCCTTGGTCCTTCCTTCTCTATTTCCTTTCAAGAAAATTCCACAACATTTCCTCCTTGTGTTATTTTCTTGAGGGGGCACAACCCCTCATTCCTCTAAATTCTAGCCTTGGGCATCTTATTTTCTTGTCTTTGACATCATGCCACTTGCGGCATTGCATCAAAGAGGGGCAAAATGTAGACACCTAAAAATCTTTTAGAAAATAAAGTATTTTTATTTTCTGAAAATCTCTGATGACATCATCATTTGTTAATTAATTAATTATTTAATTAATTAATTTATTTTTATGTCATTAAATCCCTTTACCTTAATTAAAAATATTTAATTAAGGAATCCCTCCCAAAAATGTTTAAATCTTATTTAAACATTGTCTCCTTATTTATTAATTATTTAATTAATAAATTGACCAAAAATCCCAAAATAAATAATTTATTTATTTTTTGCCCAAAACTTGGCCAATTTCCTTAAGACCACTAACCTCTTCCAGAATCTTCTAATCCTTCTTTAATTTTGATTAAAGGCTAATCCCATCATTTCCTAACCCTAATCCCAACTCAAGAATATTTAATTAAGATTTAATATTAATTCTAATCCTAATCCCCCCCTAAACCTTGTCACATTCCTTAACCAAGGTTAGCCAACTCCTAAGCTTAACCCAAAGTCAACAAACTTCTAGAAACTTCTCTTACATGCATTAAATGCATTTAAAGCCTCCTTATCCCTCTTACATGCATTTATGATGCATTTAAGAAGCCCCTCACCCCTTTCTTACACCCTTTGACCTTAGGCACATTTCCCAAATTATGCACATCCCTCCCATCTTTCAACCCAATGCCCTTGTGACACTTGTCACAAGGAGGTGGCCCTGAACTAGCACAATCCATGTGCTCCCCTTTGAATGAATCTTGGCCTCTCTTAAGGACTTTGATCCTGGCCACTCATTCTTCCTTCCCAAAGCCTATAAATGCTCCTCCTTCCAAGAGCAAATTAATTAGCTTAGTCTTTCATCTTCAATGCATTGTTATCATGCCCTTTTACTTCTAGCTTTAGCATAATCAATCCTAATTTAGCTTACTTTCAAGCATTTTAGCTCATCTTAATATAGCTTTAATGGATTAACCTAGTTTCTTCCATTGTTTTTCATAAGCATAGCATCATATCACATCTCTATTTGGTCTAAAATCAATCTTAGCATAAACATCATGTAGCTTAACTTTCATTCCAGCATCATTTGGATCCTTGAGGCCTTAGGGGCAAATCAGGTGTTCTATACCTGTTTTGTGCCATTTATGAGGTTTTTCATGGATCTCAATCTATCCTAAAATGCATGAGGAACATGCTCCATGTGAATAGAGAGCACACCCACATCCCCTTAAGCAAGAGCAAATCAAACAGTGCTTGGGTGCACCTGTTTTAGCTCAATCTGAGGTGGCTTAGCTTAGAGTTTCTTTGTTTTGGATTCATTTCATGCTAGATTAAAATCTAAATCTTTATTTGGTTTGAAAACTTTCAGAACAAGTATCCTCAAAAGCCTTGCTCACCGTAACAGATGCACAGGAAAAGTGTATGAATGCACAACAACAATAGATAAATGTACAGGTTTGTGTCTTTGATTGATTGCAACTTCAAGATTTGGAATATTTTGATTTTCTAATGTTTTGGTTGTTGCCAAAGGAAAAAATGCATAAACACACACACACGCAAGACATAAATGATTTTAATCTAATTGTTCTAGTATGAATGCACAAAAATGCTTATAATCCTAAGGTTGGCAAGGATAGTATCTATTGAATCCCCACTACAATAATAAAATCCAGCCATGCAAATCCACAGTGGACAGCCTATGAACTTGGTGGCATGGGCTCCTCCTTACAGTGCACTCACTTCTCAGGCACACCAAGTTCTAAATTCAATGGGTCATTACTTCCCAAAGAACTACTATCTCTACTATGAACTGTGAGTAATGTGGGGTGTCTTCATGGACTTGGGTGACCCCTTGAGCCAGCAAATAGAATGTTTTTTGCCACTATACAAAAGTTTTTAGTAAGGACATCCATTTAGGTGGTTGTGATCAAGTTATTTTTCCAATTAAGGGGGCTCTCCCAATCTTTTCAAAGCAAGACTTTCACCTCTACTAAGTAGGACTTTAACGCACCACTGGGGTACTAGAGGAGATTTTGGTTGCCATAATGAATTCACACCTATCTAATGTGAGTCTAATCACACTAGCATTTTTTATATACCAGTTTGGAAGGGGTTGGCTTTAGCCTGTTATCGGTTGGGTCATTCCTTGGGGTGAGTACCTCTTTTCCCACCAAAGATCACCCTCTAAAAATTATAATAGTTTCTCTTACACCCAAGGTCCATGAATGGCGAGGGGAGAGGATACATTGTTATAATTTTGGGATTATAGATAGCTATTAAGAAAGACACAATAGACACTTAATCTATGCTAAAGAAGACACATGTAAATAAAAAACATGTCATATTTTAAAGCCCAAACAAGGTTATAGTTTATTTTGCAAAACCCCTTAAGAATCGTACAAACAAGCTTGTTAGGATTTTCACAATGGGGTCTTCAAAATAACGTCCTGCAAAAAAAAATAGCCTAGAGACTACCAGAATGAACATAAACTTGTCAAAAGATTAGCTAAAAAAATCAAAACAACTATAAAACTAAATGCAACTACTGTAGAAAAAAAATACATAGAAACAATGAGCAAATGTGCAGCAGGAAGTAATGAAAGTGCAAAAAAAATGGATGTGCAACAGGTAGAAATGAATGTGTAGTGCGATGGTGTAAATGCACAGAAATGATGAATGCGCAATAGGAAGTAATGAAAGCGCAGAACAGTGAGGTGAATGCGTAGTTTTGTGCCAAGAAGCTGAAAAGAATAGAAAGTGAAAAATGATAGTTTAACATAAATAAATGTGTAGCATAGTGTGATAAATGCCCAGAAATCTTGGATATATGCGTAGGAAGAATATGGAAATGTCTACACATGAAAAACTACAAATAAAATGTTAAAAACATGAGGACCCACGATGGGCGCTAAAAATGTATGCAAATTATTGTTGAACTACAAATGATTTGGAATCTAATTAAAGAATCTATGATTAAAGATCACGAAGGAGTTATTGATTAGATATGTAATATGATTAAATTAATATTATGTTGTCAGTGATGTCAACTAGTTTGACATCACTTATCTTGTAAGTTACTATACTGAGACATCTAAAGAAAGGTGAAAGAGATGAAGAATAGAGAAATCTACATGAGGAAAGATGTACTTGACAGATGAGGATAAGGAATACATTAAGTAACTTGTTGATGAGTCTATGACTTGATGATATTGACTTTATTATGTTGCATTCATCTATGATGAAGTATAGAGCTGAAAGACACAAAGCAGTGTTGTTGGTAAATGAAGCATTTCTAGTATACACTAATGGAGTTTACTGTATACTGATCATAGTATTAACTAAGCAATGTTCACCGACGCATTTCTTTGTTAACCGAGTGGAACAGAATGAATTAAATGATTAGTTTAGCCTATAAGATTGATGAGCTGGCAAGAGTATAACATCGAGGTAATAGATAATGTTTGTTACACAGATCGACGACTGATGAAATTAAAGGAAGATCTAATGGAGCAGATTGAAACGTGTTATTGACACAAGTGCCAAGAAAGTTTGAAGCTAAAAAATCTATGAATGTGGTTAAGTGACAAAATCTGATGGTGGAGAAGAAAATGATTTACTCATCTATATAAGAGAACATAATTTCTTTATGAATGATGCTAAAAGAAGTAGAAACTACAGGAATATCACGTGAACAAGGTTTTCATGCATTCTGATCATACTAGTTAAGTAAGAACTGAGCTACAGAACAATTACCGAGTTATAGAGAGCAATTACCGATGAACAGTAAGTTGATACAGTATTGAATTTGAAGTGAAATATTGATCAGAAGGATTTGTATGGACTGAATATTGATCTGTAATCTACAATTGAAGTTGTATTAAGGCTAGTCATTTACTGTTAGATATTTAACCATTGTATACAGTCAAAATCTCTTAATTGAGTGGACTCTGAAAGTCTTATGATGTATCATTCATAGAATGAACATTGTTATCCTATCAACCCCATAGTGAATGTTGGTTGGATGATAACTTCTAGTCTAATATCCTCTAACAAGGTCACACCTGACAGTGTGTTTGTGAACCTTTAATAGGGTTGGGTCTTAACTGACCTCACTTCAGAAGAGTGAACAATTTTGGGTTGCCGGTCCTAGGTGGTTTTTCCCTTTACAGGGTTTCCATGTTAAATCTCTTGTGTTATGTGTTGATTGTGATATCTTTTTTTTATCATTCTTTGCATGTTACATGTTAGATTTGATCAGTAATTGTTATAGTATTAGACTGGTAATCGGTAAAAGCACAGACAGTGAGAGTTATTATTCTTTACCGATGAGCAAAAATTAGAGAAGTTGTTTTGAACTATACATTTTGTTTTGGGACACTGGATAATTGATTCACCCCCCTCTCAGTTATTCTAACAATTGGTATCATAGCACTGGTTGCTTAGAATGAAGTTTTAAGGACTTAAGCATAAAGGTCTCAAGATGTATAAGAGGGAAGTATTGAAACTAAACAAAGAGAACTTTGCAGTATGGAAAAATAGAATGAAGCTGCACATATTTGCAATTGGGAACTCTACACTAGATCTAATGGAGAATGGCTACATACAACCGCCCACTAGTCCCTTAACTCTTGATCAACTAAAGGACAAGCATGAACACAATGTTACTATGATGGAACTTGTTGCTGCTTGTATAGATGCTGAATTTGAAGATATCAAGACATGGATGACTACCAAAAAAATGTGGGATAAATTAACACAAATATACAGTGGAGATCTAAATGTCAAAAGAGCCTGAGCTAAAAGTCTGAGAGGTAGATTTGATGATATGAGAATGAAAGAAGGTGAGAACATTGTCCAATATTCAAATAGACTCAAAGAGGTGGTACATGCTATTAGAGCATCTGATGGAGTAATTGATGATGAAACAATGATAAGAAAGATTCTTAGAACTTTGCTACCAATTTATGCAATCAAGATTTCTGCAATTCATGAAACAAGAGCTACATCCAACCTTACTCTTGACACTCTGATTGGTAAACTTACAACCTTTGAATTAAACAATTTTGATAACAATGTTGTTCCTTTTGTTGAATCCGCTTTCATGTCTTCTTTGAAGATTGGAAAGTTTAGTAGGAATAGTAAGAATTGTGATAGTGATGACAATACCGATGATGAACTTAATGAGATTGAAGCACTTATGGCCAGAAGATTGCCCAAAGGAAAAGGAAGGTATAGAGGTAAGCTACCTTTGGCATGCTTTAATATTAAAGAAGGCGGTCACATCACTACTAGATGTCCTCAAAAGAAAGATGATGATAGATCCAAAGACCGATCTGAAGGAAGCTATGGGAGAAGAGTCAACAGAGGCTACTAACACAACAACAGAGACAACCAAGATGAAAAAGGAAAAAAGGTATGTTACATAGCCAAAGATATTGAAACTGAATCTGATTCTGATGATGACATAGAAGTTGTATTTGTTGCTATGAAAGATGGCTCAGAGGAAGAAGAGAAACATGAAGAGACAACACTGATCTCTAAAGTAAGCAGAAATGATACATGGATCATAGACAGTGGCTGTACACATCATATGACTAGTGATGTAGAGAATTTTGATCATCTTGTTGAATATAATGGAGGATTTGTGAGAATGGGAAATGATGCACCTTGTATGGTAAGAGGTAAAGGATCACTGATGATCAATGATAGATTACAATGCGAAAATATATACTGGGTAGATGGACTGAACTATAATCTATTAAGTGTGGCTCAACTGAACAATTCAAGCCACCGACTAGATTTTGAGAGCAAAAAGATGAAGATCTATGATGATGGAGGAAGACTTGTCAAAACTGGTACATAATCCAGAGGTAATCTATTCTATCTTGATATGGATCAGTCTTCTTATTTGTTAATAAAGAATGAAGATGCTTGGTTGTGGCATAGAAGGTTATGGCATGTGAACTTTGATAGCATGATCAAGATTAGTAGAAAGAAAAGAGTTAGAGGATTGCCTAACATGACAAAACCTGATCATGCCATGTGCCATGAATGTAAGAAAGGAAAGATGACTAAGTCTAGTTTTAAAAGAAAAGACTATTCAACAAAGAAGATACTTCAGTTGGTTCATACCGATCTATGTGGTCCTATGAGAACTTAGAGCTATTCTGGTGATAAATATTTTATTCTTTTTGTTGATGACTATACTAGACTGATGACTGTTATGTTCTTGAAAGAGAAATCTGAAGCTTTCAAAATGTTTAAGAGGTATAAAGCTAAGGTAGAGAAAGAAATTGGAAAGGAAATAAAATGATTAAGATCTGATAGAGGAGGTGAATTTATCTCTGATGAATTTACTAATTTTTGTAATGAGCATGGAATCAAAAGATAGGTATCTGCACCGAGGACACTTAGCAAAATGGCATTGCTGAAAGGAGGAATAGGTCTATAATTGATTGTGCTAGAACATTGATGATACAAAAGAATGTTGCTCAGACATATTGGAGGGAAGCTGTCAGTACAGCTGTGTATGTTCTTAACCGAGTACAACTGAAGGACTCCAACTGAACACCTTATGAACTATGGTTTGGACACAAACCTACTATAAGTTATTTCAAAATTTTTGGAAGTAAATGCTTTATTTTAAAAGATGAGAGAAATGAAAAATTTGATTCTAAAGGAGATGAAGGAATATTTTTGGGATATTCTACTACAAGTAAAGCATATAAATGTTTGACTAAGGTTACAAATAAGATAGTTGAAAGTACTAATGTTCATGTTGATGAGTTTGATGAAAAGTACATAGAGGAAAGTACAAAGGAAATAGAAGAGTATAATAGATTCACTTACATTGAACATCCAGAGTATCTATCGACACTACAAATTGTAACAATCAGTGAGCAGGGAAACAATGCAGGACAATAGACAACACAAACCAAGGAACAAGATGGAGCTACCAAGTAACGAAATGATCCTAAGTAGGATGAACAAGAAAGGAGAAATCATTTTTTGGCTAGTTTTGTCAAAAGACATCATCCTGAGACACAAATCATTGGAGATAGACATGCTGGAATGCAAACTAGAAGCAAAAAAAGACAAGGTACATGTCTAATTTGTGAATTTGAACCTAAAACTATGAAAGTTGCATTAGAGAATGTAGAATGGGTTAATGCAATGAAGGAAGAAATAGAGAAAATAGAGAAGAACAAAACCTGGTCTTTAGTACCCCGCCCAAAAGATAAGAATGTTATCGGTACTAAGTGGATATACAAGAATAAGTTGAATGAAAATGGTGAAGTCACAACAAATAAAGCTAGATTGGTATGCAAGGGATATGCATAGGAAGAAGGCATTGACTATGGTGAAACATTTGCACCTATTGCTAGATTAGAAGGAGTTAGAATGCTACTTGCATATGCTACACACAAGAACTTCAAAGTCTATCGAATGGATGTGAAGTCAGCATTTTTAAATGGTATACTTGAAGAAGAGGTCTACATTGAACAACCTGAAGGATTTGTTGATCCCGACAATAAAGACATGGTATGTATATTACATAAAGCTTTATATGGATTGAAGCAAGCACTGAGAGCATGGTATGAAAGACTGCATACTTACTTATTAAGTATTGGATTTGTTAGAACAAGTGAAAACAATAATCTATATGTGAAAGGTGATAGTGATGACACTATTATCATTGCTGAAATATTTGTTGATGATATTATCTTTGGAGGCTTAGATCTTGTCTGCAAGGCATTTGCTGATGAAATGCAAAAGTAATTTGAAATGTCTATGTTCGAAGAGATTAAGTTCTTTCTTAGACTACAAGTGATTCAGCAGAGTGATGGGATATTCATCACACAATCTAAATTCATAAAGGAAGTATTGAAGACATTTGGCATGGAAGATGCTAAACCTGTGGGAATACTGATGGCTACTGGATGCAAATTGACAAAGGAGGATGAAACTATAGAGGTAAACTAGACACTTTACCGATCCATGATTGGTAAATTAATGTACATAGTTCATAGTAGATCAGATATAACACATGTTGTGGGTATTTTTGCAAGATTTTATGCTAATCCTAGAGAATCACACATGATAGCTACAAAAAGGATCTTAAGATACCTGAAGAAAATAGAGAATTATGGACTATGGTATCGTAAGGAAGAGAAGTTTGAACTAAAAGTTTACACTAATGTTGATTGGGATGGAAATGTGGATGATAGAAAAAGCACCACTGGAGGAGCATTTTTCTTTGGTGAAAGACTTGTAACCTGGACAAGTAAAAAGTAGGCTTGTATTTCTTAGTCTACAGCTAAAGCAGAATATATTGCTGCTGCTACTAACTGTTCAAAAATTGCATATATCAAGAAAGTGTTGGAAGGAATGAATGAGATAATCACTAACCCGGTGATTATATATTGTGACAACACTAGTGCTATTAATATTTCAAAGAATCTTGTGATGCACTCAAAGACAAAGCATATATCTATTAAGTATCATTACTTAAGAGAACAAGTGTAAGAGAAGCAAGTTAAGTTATAATTTGTTACATCTAAAGAACAACTTGCAGATATTCTTACAAAGCCACTACCGAAGGACACATTTGAATAGTTGAGGACTAGACTTGGGGTTTGTCCCCTATCTATCGATCACTAATGTGAAATGGTTGTTGCATCAAACTACTTATATCAGATGATCATTCATGTTGATGTAGCATAGTTCACACTTTGAATCATGTTCAAGGTTGTGATTAAGTTTGAGAACTTGAATTGATTGGAATACCAGTATACAGAGATACAGAGGAAGACATAATTGTTTGTTTATTTGTTTCTTTGGCATTGTTGTCAAAGGGAGAGATAAAAAATATGAAATGAAACAAGCTATGAAAAGGTGAAAAGGAACAAGCACCGATGAGAATTATCTGAGGGAGAGACAATCTGAATGAGACAAAGTATTGAAGATCAGTTACAGAGAACAAAAGTAGGAATAGGAGAACTAAAAAGATCACAACTACAGAATGGTAAAGCTATATTATCTAATGCTATAAGTCAAAGAATTTTGGTCACAAAGTTGTAGAATAAATGTTTGGAATGTATGGTACATTTCATATTACTTGAGTTGCCATTAATGCCAAAGGGAGAGATTGTTGAACTACAACTAATTTGGAATCTAATTGAAGAATCCATGATTAAAGATCACTGAGGAGTTCCTGATTAGATATGTAATATGATTAAACCATTATTATGTTGTCATTGATGTCAACTAGTTTGAAAACACTTATCTTGTAAGTTACTATACTGAGACATCTGAAGAAAGGTGAAAGAGATGAAGAACAGATAAATCTACATGAGGAAAGATGTACATGATAGATGAGGATAAGGAATACATTAAGTAACTTGTTGATGAGTCTATGACTTGATGATATTGAATTTATTATGTTACATTCATCTATGATGAAGTATAGAGCTAAAAGACACAAAGTAGTGTTGTCAGTAAATGAAGCATTTCTAGTATACACCGACAGAGTGTAGTGTATACCAATCACAATATTAATTGAGTAGTGTTCACCGACGCATTTCTTTGTTAACCGAGTGGAACAAAATGAATTAAATGATTAGTTTAGCTGATAAGATTGATGAGCTGGAAAGAGTATAACATCGAGGTAAGAGATAATGTTTGTTACACAGATCGACGGTTGGAAAAATTAAAGGAAGATCTAACAGAGTAGATTGAAACATGTTATTGACACAAGTGTCAAGAAAGTTTGAAGCGGAAAAATCTATGAATGTGGTTAAGTGGAAAAATTTGATGGTGGAGAAGAAAATGATTTACTCATTTATATAAGAGAACAAAATTTCTTTATGAATGATGCTGAAAGAAGTAGAAATTGGAGGAATATCGCGTGAACAAGGTTTTCATGCATTCTGATCATACTGGTTAAGTAAGAACTGACCTACAGAACAATTATTGAGCTATAGAGAGAAATTATCGATGGACAGTAAGTTGATTTAGTATTGAATCTGAAGTGAAATATTGATCAGAAGGATTTGTATGGACTGAATATTGATCTATAATCTGTAGTTGAAGTTGTATTAAGGTAGGTCATTTACTATTACATATTTAACCATTGTATACAGTCAAAATCTCTTAATCAAGTGGACTTTGAAAGTCTTATGATGTATCATTCATAGAATGAACATTGTTATCCTATCAACCCCATAGTGAATGCTAGTTGGACAATAACTTCTAGTCTAAAATTCTCTAACAAGGTCACACCTGACAGTGTGTTTGTAAACCTTTAACAGGGTTGGGTCTTAACTGACCTCACTTCAGAAGAGTGAACAATTTTGGGTTGCCGGTCCCAGGTGGTTTTTCCCTTTACATGGTTTCCACGTTAAATCTCTTGTGTTATGTGTTGATTTTGATATCTATTTGTTATCATTCTTTGCATGTTACATGTTAGATTTGATCAATAACTGTTATAGTATTAGACTGGTAATTGGTAAAAGCACAGATAGTGAGATTTATTATTATTTACCGACAAGCAGAAATTAGAGAAGTTTTTTTGAACTATACATTTTGTTTTGGGACACTGGATAACTGATTCACCCCCCTCTCAGTTATTCTAACAAATTAGATGTCTAACTACTTTAAATGATAAATTAACTATTCTAAGATTAATAAATCAAACTAATTAGTAAACAACAATGAAGAATACACTAAAAATGAAGCTAAAACAAGGTTTTACCTTCACCTACCATGTAGCTTGTCTCCATTTCCCTCCTAGCTTTGATTTCTTGAGGATGTTGAGCTCTTAGATTTCCAAATGAAGCCTCTTTCCCAAGATGACACCAAAGTGTGGAGATTGATGATGAATGTATGCAAAACTAAAGCTTAATTATGCAAATATGGTGAATTAGATGCAAGTGATTTGAAAATGGCTTGATTATGCTTGAATGCTCTTGAAATGCTCTTAGACTGCTTGATTGCTTGATTGCTTGAATTCTTGATTGCCCTTTCACTATTAGCTATTAGCTCACAAAGGGAAATGAAGCTCCTTTTATAGATTTTTGGAGGATATCAGCCTAGGTGGCACAATCCTACAATGGAGAAGGAAAGGTGGAAGATCCTAGGGCTAGGATTGACTTGGTTGAAGGAGTTGAGAGAAAGGGGGATGTAGTTGGAATGTGAGAGGAATAATAGGGATGGCATTCCTCTCACATTGACATGGAGGAGAAAAAGGTGGAAGGGAAAGACACATGTCAAATGTCTCACAAAGACCAAAGAGAGGAACAGGGAATGACTTTTTCCTCATGAGGACTCTTGGCACAAGTGTGTTAGAAAGTAAAGTCCACAAAGATAACTGAGAGGGGGGGGGGTGAATCAGTTATTAGATAATTATAACTTTTATCAACTTCAACAACATTTAACCATGTAAGCAATATAATTACCAACCATAGGAAGATATTCATACACAATGACACAATAACACAAGGTATGTTGACTAGGGAACCTCTTGATCAAAGAGTAAACCCCGGTGGGAATGATGCCCACAAAAAATGCACTAATATGAGTAGTACTTATGAAAGGATGGACTCTATTAGGAGTCTTATGAGATACATTCAGTACATATAAATCCTTATTAGGAGATTTTGAATCCCTGTTAAAAGATTCTAACCCTGTTAGGATTTATGGAAGACAGAAGGACCCACTGCCCAAACAGCTTCAGGGTAAGATCACCGAACCCACTATCCAAATGACCTTAAGATTATTCAAAAGAATAATATCAAATATTTTACCTCCTCACTGTGCCAAACTGCACTTGCTGCTACATCAGATGTCAATTTCAGATCTCTATACTTCGCATGTCTTCCTTCACAATTTCGCTTTCACAACTTCATAGGCTCTCTTCTTGACTTCATGCATACATTCGTATTCCATCATACCATGCTCACATTCCTTTCTCACATATCAAAAAGGAAAAACATTCCTTCCTTTATACCACACTCAAATAATTACAAATGAGTCAGCACACAATTACAAAATAAAAGTTTCCACACACTACATGAAAATTACACAAAACTGTCAGCTTCCATATACAATAAATCTTCACTCGTGTGACCTAAAAGTTTACACTATGAACCACATCACTAAAAATGTGTCTCAAACTTCCATTTAACTGTGCAAAACTAGATTCCATCCCGATTAGTAGATATCATCCGATTTCCAAAAACCACTACTTAGGAACATTGCTTGAATACTGCTTCCACCAAAATGCTCATAACTTTCATGAATAAAATAATTACTATCTGTGCTCTTAACCATAGACATATAACATATCAAAGATTATATCCTCAATGTTGCATATCTCCAACTGCAATATCCCACGTGCACTAATCAAAACACTATCTGCTTCTCTGCAAGTCTCCAGAAGATCACTGTGTTGACATCAATGATAATCATAGTCATGAATGCAAAAACAACTGCTACAGAATGACTACCAAGCATTCATCATTCATTCCTAACAATCTCCCCCATTGGCATTGATGGAAACATAGATGAAAAACATCCAATGTTCCAAAAATCCAATACTGCAACACTACTGCTCTGACAAACATTTTCAAATCTTCTTCATCAAATAAAATCTTGCTTCATTTTCATATTCAGTTCTCTCCAACAGATGGTACAAGTGGTTTTTCATGTACACTTCTCCCCCATTGATATCAATGATAGAAATTTCATCACTATGTCAACAATAACTCGATGTCAAAAGACACTGTTCAGAAAATACAGTCACAAGAGTCCTCATGACTTAGCTCAGATACCCATACCCCCCCATAGAGGAAGTACCAACATCTGATCTAGAAGAAAGATAGGGCTCATAGACCACTAGATAGATGCAACCAACTGCATCATTACTCAAAAGTAGGCTGGGGTATAACCCCAAGCATACCTCTCAGATACTCAAATGTATCCTTAGGCAAAGGCTTAGGAAATATGTCTGCTATATCTTCCTTTATGCTTATGTAGTCTAGTTTGACTTCTTTCTCAACAACTTTTTCTCTTACAACATGATATTTGATCTCTATATGCTTCATCATAGAATGTAATACAGGATTCTTAGAGATACTAATTGTGCTGGTGTTGTCACAATGTATGACAACAGGCTCAACAAACTTAATTCCAATATCCTTCAACATTTGCTTCATCCAAATTATCTGGTTACAATTGTTTGCTACTACTACATACTCTGCTTCTACTGTGCTTTGTGAAATACAATTTTGCTTCTTGCTTAGCCAAGAAAGTAATCTTCCTCCAAGAAAAAAGGCTCCACCACTGGTGCTTTTCTTGTCATCAACACTACCTCCCCAATCAGCATCTGTATATGTACATAGGGTAAAATCATCAGATTTTTCATACCACAATCCATAGTCCATTGTGCCTCTTAAATATCTCAGTATCCTCTTTGCTATTGCATAATGTGACTCTCTAGGTTCAGCTTGAAATCTTGCTACCATTCCAATTGAATGTTGTATATCTGGTCTAGTGTGTGTTAAGTATTGCAATCCTCCAATCATGGATCTGTATTTCTTCTGCTCAACTGTCGGTGTTTCATCTTTGCTAGATAGTTTGTGTCCTGTAACCATAGGTGTTCCAACTGGTTTACAGTTCTCCATTCCAAATCTTTTTAGTAAATCATTCAAGTACTTTGTTTGACATACAAAGATACCATCATTATTTTATGTTATCCGTAATCCCAAAAAGTATTTCATCTCACCAATCATACTCATTTCAAATTCAGTCTTCATTTCATCAACAAATTTCTCACTAGCTTCATCTTCTCCTCCAAAGATAATGTCATCAACAAAAATAACTATAACCAACAAACCATCTTCAATCTCTTTTGTGTACAAATTTCTATCAACTATTCCTTTAGTAAATCCCAATTTCAAAAAATACTTATCCAATCTAGCATACCAAGTTCTAGGTGCTTGCTTTAGTCCATATAATGCTTTCTTTAGTTTACATAGCATATCTCCTTCTTGAGTCAAAGGAAAACCTTCAGGCTACTCAATGTAGACTTCTTCTTCCAATTCACCATTCAAAAATGCAGACTTCACATCCATCTAATACACTTTAAATTTCTTAAAAGATGCATAAGCCAAAAACATTCTTACTGCTTCAAGTCTTGCTACTGGTGCAAAATTTTCTTCATAGTCAATTCCTTCTTGCTGCGTGTATCCCTTACATACCAATCTTGCTTTTTTTCTTACCACTTCTCCTTGTTCATTCATCTTGTTTCTAAATACCCATTTAGTTCCAATCACATTCTTATCTTTAGGTCTAGGGACCAATTCCCATGTCTTGTTCTTTTTAATCTGATCTAGTTCTTCTTTCATATCATTAATCCAATGTTCATCTTCACAAGCTTCACTAGTAGATTTAGGTTCAATTTGAGAAATCAAACATAAATGTACCTTATTACGAGTCAGAACTCCTTTGTCCAAACTTCCAATAACTTGTTCAACAGGATGATGTCTTGATAGATACCTGTTCGATGTCATAGTCACAGATCTTGTTTCAACTGTAGATTCTTCTCTAGATTCCTCTTTGGTTTCTTCTGCAAGACTCTCATTCAATAATTCACTGTCAGTCTCATAGAATAATTTAGTAGATTTAGTGTGAGGCTGAGGATGAGCTTCTTCATCAGATTCATAATCAAGCATTCTTTCCTAAATTTTGAACTTCTCATCAACTTTAACATTTGTGCTCTCAACAATAGTTTTAGTTCTCTTATTGTAACATCTATATGCTTTTCTTTTCAAAGAATATCCAAGAAAAATTCCTTCATCACTTCTAGGATCAAACTTTCCAATATCATCATCTCTCTTTATATAACATTTGCTTCCAAAAATTATAAAATACTTAACTAAGGGTGCATGTCCAAACCATAATTCATAAGGTGTCTTGTCTGTGTCTACTCTGATTTGTACTTTGTTCATTGTATATACTGTTGTGTTCACTGCTTCTCTCCAGAATGTCTTTACCAAATCATTCTCAAATAACATAGCTCTTGCTACTTTAGTCACTGACCTATTTCTTCTTTTTGCAATACCATTTTGTTCAAGTGTTCTAGGCACTAAAAACTATCTCTTAATACCATTCACTTCACAAAAAGTGTTAAACTCTCTAGAAGTAAATTCACCACCTCTATCAAACCTCAAACATTTAATCTTTATTCTAGATTCATTCTCAACTTTATTCTTAATGATTTTAAACTTATCAAATGCTTCAGATTTTTCTTTTAGAAATGCAATCCACATCATTCTTGTAAAATCATCAACAAGAATCATAAAATACCTTTCTCCATAGAATCCTCTAGTCCTGGTAGGACCGCTCAAGTTTGTATGAACAATCTCCAACTTCTCTGTCGATGTGAACTTCTTACTAGGAAATGAACTTCTCTTCTACTTAGCCATCACACATTCTTTGCAAATCATGTTAGTAGGCTTCATAATTTTAGGCAAATCCCTTACTACAAGTGTAGTACTTACTTTCACAATGTTATCAAAGTTTATATGACAAAACCTTCTATGCCATAACCAACTATCATCAATCTTAGTAATCAAACATGTCATCTCAATAGGATTCAACTGAAATATATTACCTCTAAATCTAGATCCAGTTCCAATTAGATTTCCATTTTTATGCTTTATCACACAAGTTTTCTTAGTAAACCAAACTTGATATCCCTTATCAACTAATTTTCCAACACTCAAAAGATTATGTTTCAATCCATCAACAAAGTAAACATCATCAGTATTAGTCTTTCCATCAAGAGTAATAGATCCTTTACCTTTAATCAAACAAGGTGCATTGTTACCAACTCTAACAACTCCTCCATCATAATTGTTAAACTTTATGAACTTTTTCATATCTCCAGTCATATGATGTGAACAACCACTATCTATAATCCAATCAACTTTCTTTTCAACTTGGGAAACTAAGGCTTTTTCTTCCTTAACATTAGATTCAAGATTCACTTCTTTAATTGCTATAAATCCTATTTCATCATTATTCTCAGTATCACTTTCACTCAAAGTTCTTTCAATACTAGCTTCAAGATCTTCATCATTAGCATAATAACATTCCTTAGATCTTCTAAGCTTCAAATTATTTCTGTATTTCTTAACCCTCTTAGGACATTTAGATGCAAAATGACCATATTCTTGACAAGTCCAACATTTAAAAATTTTCTTACTGTCTGGTTCTTTTTTCACAAGGAAGGCAATACCTTCTTCAATATTCTTGTCTTCTTCATTTCTAGATCTGCTGCTAGCATAATCTCCACTCACACTGGTACTTCTTGACAAAGTAGGATGAACACTAAGAGCACTAAATGTTGTCTCCATTCTAGGTAAGTCTCCTAATACCCTTAGGTTCATTTCTACTGCTTCCAATCTTCCAAGAAGAGTCTCTCTTGTAAAGTTCATAGTACAAGGTATAACTTGTTCAATCATCTATGTTGTCTGCTTAAATACAGGAGTCAATGTCCTCAGAATTTTCCATATCACTTCATTCTCTTTCTTTGATCCTCCACAAGATTTTATCCCTGCAACAATTTCTGACATTCTACCAATATAGCTTCTAACAGATTCATCTTCCATCATTCTAATATCCTCAAATGCACATATCCAATTATTTAATCTAGCTCTCTTTGCATGTTCATCACCTTCAAAAGTAGATTGTAAAGCTTTCCAAATTTCATGAGATTTTTTCAAACATTTTACCTGACTGTATTCATTCTCCGGAAGTGCTGTCAAAAGTGCTTCTCTTGCAAGTATGTTACACATGAATAGATCAACCTCATTTTTTTTAACTTGATTCAAGATTATCTTCTTCAATGATAGTCTTATCATTCTTTGTAATCAACCAATAACCTAGTCCTAAACACAGTAGATGTGTCTTCATCTTTTATTTCTAGCTGTCAAAATTTACTCCATCAAACTTAGGGCTTTCTTTCCTAAAATTTGCCATGGATCTCCTTAAGTAGTTAAAATTTCCTTTCAAGGACCTCCTGCTCTGATACCAATTGTTAGAAAGTAAATTCCACCAAGATAACTAAGAGGGGGGGGTGAATCAGTTATCATATAATTATAACTTTTATCAAATTCAACAGGCTTTAACCATGTAAGCAATATAATTACCAACCATAGAAAGATATTCATACACAATGACACAATAACACAAGATATATTGACTAGGAAACCTCTTGATCAAAGAGTAAACCCTGATGGGAATGATGCCCACAAAAGATGCACTAATATGAATATTCCTTGTAAAAGGATGGACTCTGTTAGGAGTCTTATGAAATAGATTCAGTACATATAAATCCCTGTTAGGAGATTTTGAATCCCTATTAAAAGATTCTAACCCTATTAGGAGTTATGGAAGACAGAAGGACCCACTGCCCAAACAGCTTCAAGGTAAGATCATTGAACCCACTATCCAAATGACCTTAATATTATTCAAAAAAATAATATCAAATATTTTACCTCCTCACTATGCCGAATTGCACTCATTGCTACATCAGATCTCAATTTTAGATCTTTGTACTTCACATGTCTTCCTTCACAATTTCGCTTTCACAACTTCATAGGCTCTCTTCTTGACTTCATGCATACATTCACATTCAATCATACCATGCTGACATTCCTTTTTAACATATCAACAAGGAAAAAAATTCCTTCCTTTATACCACACTCAAATAATTACAAATGAGTCAACACACAATTACAAAATAAAAGTTTCCACACGCTACATCAAAATTACACAAAAATGTCAGCTTCTAGATACAATAACTCTTCACTCATATGACCTCAAAGTTTGTGCTATGAAGCCACATCACTAAAAATGTGTCTCAAACTTCTATTTAATTGTGCAAAACCAGATTCCATCCTGATTAGGAGATATCATCCGATTTCCAAAAACCGCTACTCAGGAACACTGCCTGAATACTGCTTCCACCAAAATGCTCATAACTTTCATGAATAAAATAATTACTATTTGCACTCTTAACCATAGACATATAACATATCAAATAGTATATCCTCAATGTCACATATCTCCAACTACAATATCCCACGTGCGCTAATCAAAACATTATTTTCTTCACTGCAAGTCTCCAGAAGATCACTGTGTTGACATTAATGACAATCATAGTCATGAATGTGACAACAACTACTACAGATTGACTACCAAGCATTCAGCATTCATTCCTAACAAAGTGTTCAATGAGTCATCTTTGACCCTTAGAGGTGGCTTGAGAAGCCCCTTAGGAATAGGGAATGTCTCTTGACTTGGTTTAAGAGAGGACATGTGGTCATGAGACCAAGTCCTATGAGGCCACAAAGCCCTTAATAATAGGACATGTGTGGGTGAGGATAATTATGAATAAATAATTAATAATTATTATTTATTTTAGCCAAAGTGATGTGTCAGGTGACTAGGTAAGTGAGGTGGACTAGGGGACTTAGTCATATTTAGGTGATTGTATATTTAATTAAATCACTTTAATAAGACTAATTAGAAGACTTAGGATAGAGGAATAAACTATAATGAATTTATTAAATAAATTGTATAATATATTTAATAAATAGAGTAAATAATTATTAATTAAATAATAAATATTTAATTAATTTATCAAGTCAATATCAATTAAATAATAAATATTTAATTAATTAATGAAGCTATTTTTAAGTGTATACAATAAGCAAGAAGTTTTCTTTCTTCAAAACTAGAACAATGAGCAAGTAAGAATCCTTAAGCACTGTAACCACAAATGGTACCTTGATAAAAAGATTTACCACCCAGCCACGTGGATACCAAAAGGCCCACTCCACTATGCTAGGAGATAAACACCAAGGTCCACACAAGAAGAGATAACTAGGCCAAACTATGTAGAAAATCTTAGAGAAAAGCTAGGTGAGTATCATCACATAGCCCTCACCCCTTGGGTTGTCCTGGTACTAGCCACTCTTGGCCTCGGCCCCCAAGTAGACACATGTGAAACCAAACTCCTTTCGTACAGACAAGCAACATTCAGTCATACCTACACATATGTACCTTTTCCCAGACCCATCCATAGCCTTTACTTGAACTAATGGCATGGGTGAGGCATTAGATTTATCTTTTTAGTGTTTGTTCCATCCTCATTAATTTTATTAAGGTTATCACTTGATTAACACAACTCTGTAGTGGGTTATCCTGGTACTGGCTACTTAGGGCCCCGACCCCACACTGAGAGCCGCTCACCTAGTGTTATTAGGTTTTCTAACCTTATCCAAGTATCATAAACACATAAGACATGAAGTAAAACAAATCATATAAACATTTTAGAACTTATACTCAAGAATAGGAAAGATTAGGAATGATTAGGAAGCCATACGGTAGCCCTAGTCCACTGAAAAACCCTAAACCCTATTCCTGATTCCTAAACACATCATGAAGCCTAACTAGGCATATAAATGAACTATACAACATACACCTAAAATGAAAAATTCCCCAAGATGCTCAAATAACACTTAGGGTTAGCCCCATATCACCCGGGAACCCTAAAATATAAAAAATGACCTAATCCAAGGCCTGGCATGGACCTGTGCACTTGGCTCAAGAAGTTTCCTAGTTGGGCCTTAGAAATACATAGTTGGGGCCTCAAGCTACATATTTGGTCACATGAATTTTTTATTTGGTTCCAAAAATTCCGCAGTTGGTTAGATTCTATGGTTTCTCAAAACAACTTGCAGACTTGCATTCTGAGTAAAATTGGGCATAATGGAGGCAATGGATGCAAAATAAAGGAAAGACCCATTTGAGATCTCCCAGTTTCCCTTCAAAATAAGCCCTCAAACCCATTATATCTACAACATAATCCTACTCTAGATTTGGAAATAGGAAACATGTGCCAAGTCCAGAATACAACCAATGAGGGAAACTAGAAACTCCTAAGGTCTGGGAGTACCTACAGACCCCTAAGACATATAAGAAGATATAACAAGGATCCTAGGGAGTCTCTAGACTCTTTTCAATGACAAAATGAAGACAAATAAACTCTTAATAGATTATACAAAAATTTGTGCAAACAATACATATATAAGCATCCATTTCCTAGAACTATCTCATTCTGCAAAGTAAACAAGATGCAATGACAAGATCACATTCTAAATTGAAATCCTACATTAACCAACAAGTAGATAATCATTGTATCATCTTAGTAGAACATGGAAACACACAAAAGAGGATCATCCTAGGATAACTCTTCCCTGGAGTTCTATGGAGAACCGTTGGAGAAGAAGAAGACCCAAGCTTTTCAGCCTACTGCAAGCACTCCTTCAAATTCCTTCTAAAAGAAAACTCCAGCCTCATCTAGAAATACTATAGGGATCAAATATGATATCCTAAAACTTCATTTAATGCTTCCTGAGAAATCACCCAGCCTACTCCTACCAAATGTAGGCACACCCTTCCAGAACTATTATGAAATCAAAGGATCTCCTATCTCCCAAATAATAATGCCACTGAGAAGAAAATTCCAGCCAAATCTCATTCTCCCAAAGCCTCTTCCTATAAATAGGTTGAAAGAGTAGTTTCACAGGAAATCCAACTAATGATACTATCCCAACCAAAATTTGGTTTATAGTTTAGGCTTAAATATATTTATTAAAGCCATTCTTGGGAAGGGAGATACTCAACTAATATATTAATCTTATTAATAATAATAATCTAAGGTAGGACTCCTTTATTTAAGGAAAGAAAATAGTAACTATTACTATAATTACTATTACCTTAGTTACTTAGGCTATCGTAAAAGATTTTACCACATATATTAGTCATCTCAAATAAATAATTTATTTATTAATATTACACAATTACTTTCACACACACATAATTATAGAAATATATATATGTAACCATAGGCATATGTCTGCACCCATTTGCTTATGTGTACATATATCATTATAATATTAGTAAAAATATATATTATTATTAATATCATAAACATCTTATTATTATGAGTATTATAAGACATAATTATCTAATCATACTCCACACAAAATACAATAATGATATATATATCTATATATACATAGGGTAACTACTAACACAAGATAGAAGATACCATAACACAATTTATTGTAATCAATCACAACATCATATGCTTGTTAATGCAAAAAACAAGCAACAAGATCCACATAATCCAACAAATTGAGATACACAATAATTCATCCTCAACACAAGGGACTGACTCAGGAACTCCCCACCTAAGGATCAAAAGGTCAGAGGTAGAGTTCCTTCTCATGGAACCTTGGTGATATCTCCATAACAACAACAATGATCGATAATTTTGAGGGATTACTCAGGCCTATGAGACCATGTGGAGATGATGACCTACCTATATATATATATATATATATATATATATATATATATATATATATATATATATATATATATATATATATATATATATATATATATATATATATATATATATATATATATATATATATATATATATATATATATATATATATATATATATATATATATATATATATATATATATATATATATATATATATATATAGATACATACATACATACATACATACAATAAAACATATGCAGACAGATGACCAAGATCGATACATTGTATGGACCTCAACTAAGTGAGTAACTACGACTTCTTCCTGAGTCATGAAAACACATCAGACGTATATACATGAAACATGAAACATCATAGATAATAATGGTTAGATTCAAATCCTTGGGTTAGCTCTATAAAACATATAAATATAGATGATTTCCAATTTTATAAACATAGGATGATAATCATAAATGACTATATCTAAACATCTAATATCATAATCTAATTAATCATAACTAAAAACATATAGTTCTAACCATCATAATGCAAAATGTCCAAATATAAGTCAATTTATGAACATCTGAGAGGGTATTACATCTTCCCCCCTAGAGTTAGGCTTACTCCTGGAAGCCTAGAAATAGATAAGGATAAGCATCTCTAAGTCTAACAACATCCTCCAAAGTGGCTAAGGACTCATCATTAGGGTCCCATTGAACCCTTTCCTGATCTATGGTGCGACCCTTGAGGGTTAGTGTCCACTGCTACAAAATGTGTATAGGCTCTAAAGTTAGCTACCTATCCACTACTTGTTAAGCATTCTAATCCAAAATAGGAGTCACATCAGGAATATATTTTCTAAGAGATGAAACATAAAATACATTGTGAATATGAGCAAGGCTGGGTGGAAAGGCAAGTTGATAAGATACTTGTCCTATCCTCTATAGGACTTCAAAAGGGCCAACAAATTGGGGTGCCAACTTGGAGCCTTTTCCATAATGGATTGGAATCTTTTGTGGGTGCACCCTAAGAAAAAAATCTATCTCCAAGAGTGAAGTGTACATCAGTCCTATGAGCATATGCATACTTCTCCTACCTATCTTGAGCTATCAAAATATGCTCTCTAATACACTTAACCTGATGCTCCATATCCTGTAACATCTCAAGACCCAGAAGTACCCTGTCCTCCAAATGGTCCCAACTCAAAGGAGTGCAACACAAACAACCATACATAGCCTAAAAAGGAGACATTCCTATGGAACTGTGATAACCATTATTATATGAAAACTCCACCAAATATAAATATGCTTCCCAATGGGTCAGTCTATCCATAACATACATTCCGAGCATATCCTCAAGAACTTGATTGACTCGCTCGATCTGCCCATCTATCTCAGGATGATCGACAGAACTGAAGTTGAGATGAGTCACTAAAGTGTGCTGAAGTGAAGTCTAGAGAGTAGAAGTGAATACTAGATCATGATCAGATATGATCTTCCTAGGTATATCATGGAGTCTCACTATGTCCTACATAAATACTCTGGCTACTGATGTTGTGGAATAGGAAGACTACATGGGAGAGAAATGGGATACCTTGGTAAGTCTATCAATTGTTACCATGATAGCATCATGTCTCTGTGGAGTAACTGGAAGTGCCACAATAAAATCCATGGAAATAATGTGCCATTTCCATTCTTTCACAAGGTGGGTTGAAAAAGACCTATTGGATATTGATGGTATGCTTTCACTCTATGGTGTTCCACACATCTTTCCACATAGTCTGCTATGTCTCTATTCATTACCGACCAATAGTACAACTGGAATAGGTCAGCAAAAATTTTATTTACTCCTGGATATGCTGAGTAGGGAGCCTTGTTGATTTCTTAAAGAATAATTACATGAAGATCTCTTGACATGGACACATAAATTTTGTCCTGTTCTCGCAACAATCCTAGGGTATCGAAGGAATATCTTGAAAAATGACCCTACAAGGGTCTTCCCAATTCTTATTCTACTTTTACCTCATAATACCAAGATTCAAAAGTGAGAGCCTCCCTAATTCATTTCTCCAAATCTATACTCAGAGAAAGTGTTGACAATCGATGCCTACATCTGCTCAAGGCATCTGCCACCACATTTGTCTTCCCCTAGATATACTTAACCTCAAAGTCATATTCACATAATAATTCCATCCATCTATGTTTCCTAGCATTAAGGTTAGGTTGAGATAAGATATACTGAAGTCTTCAATGATTTTTTTGGAGTTCAAATTTATGACCCAATAGAAAGTGCCTCCATTTGACTAAGGCATGAACTTCTGCTGCTAGCTCCAGATCATGGGTGTGGTAGTTGAGCTATCTTGGCAAGTTGACTATACTATGTATATGACTATGATTTAGTGTTTTCATTATGGAAACAAAGTCATATGGAGTTTCAGAGTTAGTGCACTTACTCATAAGATCAGAATTTGGCTAAGTATGAAGACTGGATAGCTAGTGAAACACCAAATGAATAGAGCATCAATGCATGTGCATATGACTGAGTTATAGTATGTGCACTTGAAGATAAGCTTGTTAGTATGTAATCATGCTAAGTCTAAAAGTGCATGATCAGATGAGTTAGTATGATGAAGATACAATGAGTTGAAGTGGCACAGACAATGAGTGCCAGAACAAAACAAAGTATAGAGATGACTATTGGTATTTTGGTTAGCGATTATAATATTGTTTTGTAAAGGCTATCCACATATTGTATTTAGGTTATAGACATGTTAATATCATTATATGTAAACAAGCTTGATCCAATTCATTTGGAAGTATTGTATGTAATAGATTGAAGGCCGACCTAGTAAATAGTTTTGTTTGCGCATATAAATAAGACATGCACCTTTGTATTTGAGCATGGCATGAGATATAGAGTTAATAGTAGAAGAGAAGAAGTATGGGAAGAGAAGTTAGAATGTTGTAGATCTTTACAAAAGGTTAAAGCATCAATGCACAAAAGGAATTGATCAGACAAGAAGTGTCAAAGAAATAGTTCACCATTGGTAGATATAGTGTGTATCTAATATCCAGGAGGTTGTAGCCTTCTCATTGAGTAGTGAGCCACCACCCCTAACAGGGTTATTTTAAAAGACTGACCAAGTCACTGTACTTATTGCATTGTAAAGATAAACTCCTAAAAGGGTTATAAGATCTTCTAACAGGGATCATTGTACTCTAGTGCAGTTCTTAGTGGGTGTCAATTCCCACCAAGGTTTTTACCAATTTGGGTTTCCCTATAAGCATATCTAGTGTTATGTGTTATGGTTGTTTATCTTAATTGTATTGATATTCATTTTAGTACTTAAGCAATTAAGTTAAGATTCAAGATAATAGAAAAAGTAATAATATATAGAAAATTGATTCACCCCCCCCCCCCCCCCCCCGCTCAGTGATCCCATTCCTAAAAATTGGTATTAGAGCTTTCATCCTCTGAAGAAAATTTTAACCACTTGAGGAGATCATGGATATAGAAGAAGTGAAACATCTGAAGAAGAATCTTGAGGCATCTCTTGAAGACCTTGACAATACAGAAAAAGAAATTGAAGAACTGAAATCAAAAGTTAGTTATTTTCAATTATTCATCAAGAAACTAAGAAAATATTTGAAATATTGTTCTACAAGTGATTTAGAGAAAATGATCAAAAAGATGAATGAAGAAAACACATCCCTGAAAGATTAGATTGCAGAGTTGGATGAAAAGCTACTTAACAATTAGGAAGCCTATGAAGAACATGTCAAAGAAAACAAGTAGTTGGATGAAGAACTAAGGCAAACAAACATGAAAATATTGGAGTTAGAGAACATCAAGAAACAAGTGGAATCTAAATTGACTGAAGCAAAGAATCATATCAAAAAATTGCACATAAGCAAGGATCTCATAGAATCACAGTTGTATGCACAAAAGATTAAAGGAGACACAAGTGGAATTGGATTCAATGAAGCACAAAATCAAATAAATGATATGTGAGAAAGATTAAAAGCACTAGAATGATCTACTGAAGCTAAAGTAGAACTATCTAAGGATGAGTGCAAGCCGGTAAACAAAAATTGTTATGCTTGTAACAAACATGGTCACATAGCAAGAGATTGTAAAGAGGTAAGACCTTTCAATGGCTATTGTTATTCATGCAATATGTTTGGTCATAGAGCTATAAATTGTAGATCAAATCAAATATTTTAGAACCAGAAAAATTAGATAATTCATCCACAGTAGAATGTTAGAAGTCTTTAGAACATTACATGTCAGATTTGTAATTATAATGGTCACCCAGCTAGACAGTGTAGTATGGTAACTCACATTAAAGCACCAAGGAATATAAGGCCTCTAGTTATTTTTCATTCTTGTAACAAGGTTGGACACATATCAAAGTTTTGCAGACCAAAAACACAAAGGTGGGAAAGCCCTAAAAAGTTAGAAGGATCAATATTGGATGAAGCAGGAGAAGTCAAGTTTGTGCAAGCTACAGAAGATTCAAGCTTGATTTGGATGGAAGCACAGAAAGATAAATTTGATGAGTATGTATTGGATGCACCCTCTACTTCTGGAAGAATGACCCTCATGGTCATAGGGAGAGCTAGATTAGCTCTAGACCCCTACATAGTTGGTATACTCACCCGCTGAGTATGCACCTTTGGTTATAACTATTTGGAGACTAGTTGTTATAGAATGCAAGAGCACACTACCTGATTGATAGTAGAGATGAAGATAAGAATTCTCTATGAAAATTTGTGTTTATGCAGCAAGCATTAATGGAGGAAAGTCAATTTAAAGTCACCAAAGATCCATTATTGACACACTTGCATTCAAGTTTGAGACTTTGGAGAGCTTAGGAGATCAAAGTAGTTTGTGTTGAAGGATTGCAGTTAATTTCATTAGCGAAAGGAAGTTGAGTTTTTTGTGAAGCCCTAGTTTGGATGTGATGGTTCAGAAACCCTTGGAAACCTAATTGAAGTGATTAATCAAGTAAGTTATGGCTACTCCAATTATTTTTGATGTTTCTAAAAGGAAGAGATATGTTTTTAAGAATCATCCTTTGAAGTCAGTCTTAGATGACCTAGAAGGAGCATTCTCTAGGACTACAATGGGTGTTATGCACATAGAGGACATATGCACTTATATTTATTGCAAGAAGGAACCAGTTGGTTTGGATAGAATCAGGTCGCACTTAGAGATAATGATGAAACTTGACATGACATTTTTGGATGAGTTCACACACTTAGAAGAAAACCCTATTATTGAGTAGGCCACAAATTTCATTCAAGGCATCATCAGAGAGTACCTTGAAAGATTACATGGAACTGGAGATCAATACATTTAGGATAAAGATGCAGAGAAGGTATAGAATACCTAAAAGTATTGTGAAGAAGTATAAGGATAGTATATGATTCATGGTGGAGATAGATATAACTTGCATTGAAGCTATAGAGCCTAGAACTAAGTGGATTCATCCACTTGGTTATGAAGTGGAGGAACATATATTAGAAGCATATACACAATTCATCCTATCAGCACCAAAGGATCCTGATGAGCCAAGATGGGGTACCTATGAGGAGAAGATGCAGTCTTGAATAGTGTTGTGACCAAGAGGAAAGCTTCTAAAATCAACTTCAAGATACTAAAGATTCATGGTTTCACTCAAACTAATTTAGATAAAGGAATCCATGATAGCAATTCAACTTGAAAGCACACCCTTTTCTAAAGTTAAAATAGGGAAGAATGATGACCCTAAGGAGAAGAAGACAAAAATGGAAGAAAACACTCCTCTACCCACTCCTACTATTGATCTGGAATCCACTCAAGCATCTCCTGAGCCAAGTAAGATGTCTAAGAGGAAGAAGAAAAAAGTCACAAGCCATCCATCAATAAAGTCCACAAGAAATAGAGGTAGAAATATTTAACCACCTCCCGAGGTGGGATTCCTACCAAATCTGCAAGTATTGAGAACAAGAGTAGTAGATGAGGGAAGAATTGATCAAATAGCTAAGTTTTATGATAAATATCATGAGATAGATAAATCTGAGATCCATGATATGTTAATCAAGCATATGATCAAGTTTAAGAAGACTATTTTGGAACTCAAGATGACAATTCCAGATAAATTTTGGGACATTTTGGATACATTGAAAAGACAAGTTGTTGAAGAAGATTTCAGAATAAGAGAGAAGACATTGGATGATAACCTACCTGTATGTTCAATTGAATAAAATTCTTTGTTAATGGATTTAGTAAAGCCACACCTTAGAACCATAATGAGAACCCTAAATATTAGGAATAAGGACTATGAGTTGGTTGCTAAGAAGGCTAAATAAGCCTTTGAGAAGGTATTCTTGGAACAATGCATGCATCCATCATCTGCACCTACAACCCAAGTTCCCATTGAGAAACTAAAAGCAGCTAAGATCCCAAATGTACCTATGACAGGTCCATGGGATTCTGTGCCTATACCTGAAGCCAAAGATGACACAATTATGATAGATAATGTAGAAATATCCATGGCGGTGATAGATAAGGATTTGGATAAGTTTGAGAAATCATTTGAGAGCACTGAAGAAGAAGAAATCTTATGCACTGATAATTCACCCAAGCAGCAAGAAGATGTGTAGATTGAAGATATAACTAGACAAGAAGAAGAAGAGGAGAAATAAAAAGAAAAGGAGAAAGAAGAAGAGCAGAAAGAAAAATAAAATGATAAAGAAGAAGAAGAAAAGGAAAATGAACCTGGAGATGAACCCTTTGTTGAAATGCCTGTAAAGATAAAGACAAAAGTGATGGATAACACACCTCTCACTCTTATGCCATCAATGTCATTGTTGTCGAGTTTGACTCCTAACACAACAAGTCTAGACTCATGGAGAGAAGAAGACTTGATTAAGATCAGTGTGCTAGAAATGGAGAAGGAAAAAGAGAAACAAGTAATGAGGAATCCATATTTTATTGAATCAGTCAACATTCTAAACAACCTAATGCTAGAGGAAAATAAGGTAACAAAATTTCATTTAGTGGATGATGTTAGTACCATCCTAACAAGCTTCAAAGAAAACTTCTTAAGCCTAGAAGAATCAACATCCAAGGTTGTAGAAGAAAAATATCTTAAGAAAAGGCTAAGTGAATTGATAGGTAACTTCAAACTTGACCTTAGTTCTTTAAAATTTGGTCAAGCCTTGTTGAAGGAGATAGCAGGTAAAGGAATAAAAATCATAGCTGATTATATGAACAAGGAAAAATTAACTACAGACCTCTCAAAGAAAATTCAAGAAGCTGAATCAATGATGGAGGCAGTAAGGAAATTAGTAGAAGACCCCTCCAAAGATGTAAACATGTGCAATAATGTCTATCAAGGTTAGTTAGACAAAATTGAGAAAGCAAAAAAAGAAATGGCCAAAATAAGGGCAAGGAAAACTCAGTTAAGAAATACACTTGCACCCTCTTTGGATATGTTGAATCAGAATATCAAGGAGATTGATGCCACAATGGTGACATATGATCAAGGTCTGAGTTTAGAATTGGAGAAGATGGAGAAGTTGACTTATGCACTATGCACCCATCTCTAAATAGTAGATACACTAAAGAGGTTTTGGCAAAATGAAATTACAAACCTTCAGATTGCTTACCTGGATGTATTCACTGTGTAAGTACTTGTAGATACATTTTTTTGAGCACCTTTGTCATTAATGTCAAAGGGGGAGTAGAGTATATAGTAGAAGGGAGAATATGGAGTAGTATATATGAAGTAAAAAGGGAGTAAAATATATAGTATAAGGGAGATATAAGATAGAGTATACGTTAGAAAGTTTTGTATAAAGATACAATTAGTAACTTCACCATATTCCTTTGTTGCCATTAATGACAAAGGGGGAGAATGTTGGAAAGTTGACTATACTATGAATATGACTATGATTTAGTGTTTTCATTATGGCAAGAAAGTCATATGGAGTTTTGGAGTCAGCACACTTACTCATAAGATCAGAATTTGGCTAAGTATGAAGACTAGATAGCCAGTGAAATACTAGATGAACAGAGCATCAACGCACATGCGTATGACCAAGTTATGGTATGTGCCCTTGAAGATAATATTTTTATTATTTAATCATGCTAAGTCTAAAAAGTGCATGATCAGATGAGTTAGTATGATGAAGATACAACAAGTTGAAGTGACACAAACAATGAGCGTCACAATAGAACAGAGTATAGAGCCGACTGTTGGTATTTTGATTAGTGATCATAATATTATTTTGTAAAGGATATGCACCTATTTTATTTAGGTTACAAAAATGTTAATATCATTATATGTAAACATGCTTGATCCAATTCATTTGGAAGCATTGTATGTAATAGGTTGAAGGCCAACCTAGTGAATAGTTTTGTTTGCGTATATAAATAAGATATGCATCTTTGTATTTGAGCATGACATGAGATATAGAGTTAATAGAAGTAGAGTAGAAGTATGTTAAGATAAGATAGAATTTTGTAGATATTTACAAGAGGTTAAAGCATCGGTGCACAAAAGGAACTGATTAGACAAGCAGTGTCAAAGAAACAGTTCACCATTGGTAGATATAGTGTGTAACTGATATCTAGGAGGTTGTAGCCTTCTCATTGAGTAGTGAGTTCTGGTAGTGAGCCATCACACCTAAAAGGGTTATTGTAAAAGACTCCTAATAGGCTTTGAACCTTGACCAGGTCACTTTACTTAATGTATTGTAAAGATCAACTCATAACAGGGTTGTAAGATCTTCTAATAGGGATCATTATACTCTAGTGTAATTCTTAGTGGGTGTCGATTCCCACCAGGGTTTTTACCTATTTGGGTTTCCCTGTAATCATATCTGGTGTTATGTGTTATGGTTTTTTTATCTTACTTGCATTGATATTCATTTTAGTACTTAAGAAATTAAGTTAAGATTCGAGATAATAGAAAAAGTAATAATATATAGAACATTGATTCAACCCCCCCCAGTGTTCCCATTCCTAACAAGCTCATGATCTTTAAGCTTCCTAGAATCAGAAGTGACAACTTTCCCTTCTTGCATAAGAACCACCCCAATCCCTTCCAGTAATGCATCTGTACAAACTACAAAGTTCCTTGATGGTTCGGGAACCACCAAGATCAGAGCACTTGTTAATCTTTCCTTCAAATACTGGAAAGTGGTCTCACACTTTTTGGACCATACAAATTTCTTCTGTTTCCTTTGCAAGGAAGTAATGGGATGATCTATCTAAGAGAAATCCCTAACAAATCATGTATAATAACCAGCCAACCCCATAAATCTATGAACTTTGGGGATGTTAGTCAAAGTCAGCCACTCCACTATGGCTTGAGTTTTGGCTGGATCAATAGTGATTCCATCTTCAGAGATGACGTGTCCAAGATACTTAACCTATGTATGAAAGAATTCACACTTCTCTACATTGGCATAAAGTTTTTTTTCTCTAAGGCATTGCAATACTCGGCGAAGATGAATCTCATGTTCTTCAGGAGTTTTAGATAACACTAAGATATCATCCAAGAAAACTATCACAAGTCTATCCAAATAGGTTCTAAAAACCCCATTCATTAACATCATAAATATAGAGGGAGTGTTTGTCAATCCAAACAGTACCATGGTGAATTCATAGTGGCCATATCTAGTGTAGAAAGCTATTTCATGAATATCGGCTTCCCGAATTCTAAGTTGATGGTACCCTGACTTGAGATCAGTCTTTGAAAATATTTTTTCCCATTTCATTCGATCAAATAGATCATCAATGTGAGGTAAAGGATACCAATTTTTAATTGTTACTTTCTTGAGTTGATGATAGTCGGTGCACAATTAGAGAGAACCATCTTTCTTCTTCACAAATATTACCGATGCACCCCATGGTGACACATTGGGTCTAATAAACCCTTTTTCCAAAATCTCTTCCAACTAAAGCTTAAGTTCCCCAAGTTCCTGTGTGGTCATGTGGTATGGAGCCTTGGAGATGGGTTTCACTCCTAGAACTAACTCAATTTGGAAGTCAATTTACCTCTTGGGTGGCATCCCTATTATTTCCTTAGGAAAAAAATCCAAAAACTCATGTAATAGGGGATGATGTAGTGACACATCCCTACTTTCTCCTTTTTCTAAGTCCTCTACTAAGACTGCAAACAATTGACATCTCTTGTGCATGCACTGCTTTAGTTGCATCATAGAAATCATGCAAAGAGAGATGGGTCATTGCACCCCAACAATCTTCTTAGGTTCCCCTAAATCATCTAGACACTGAATGCTCTTGTTTCTACAATCCAAAATGGCTTTGTGAGCACCTAACCAATCCATACCCAAAACTACTCCATACAAACCTAAAGGAATCACTTGGAGATCTACTAGGGTGGAGAAAGGTCCTAGCCCTAACTTGCAATTCTAGACACAAGAGTCAGAGGTGATTCTTTCCCCAAAGGCTATGTCAACCTACCACCTATCTTCCTATCTTACTACTGTCAGCCCACACTACTCTAGTAAAGAAGGAGAAATGAAGGAATTTGTTGCTCCTGTGTCAAATACAATAGTGGTAGAGATACCCCTTAACAAACCTAGAGTTTCAATGACTGATCCTTGATGTTCAGCCTGCCTTTGGTCTAGTGTGGCAAATAATCAATGAGTTTTGCCTACATCACTAACTATGGGTTCTGAAGCGGCCTGTCTATAGCTAGTTGTTGGGGTAGATTTCTAAGGACAATTGACTACAATATGACCATGTTGACCACAAGAGTAACATCCTATATTCTTAACAAAATTACTTCTTGTGGAAGGTGCACTAGAATGCTAAAAACTACCCCAACTAGAATTTTGAGGTATACTCTGAGCTAGTTGATAATTTGGATATCGCTTTGTACACTACTAGTTGCGAGAATCGCTTGACTGACCCCATTTTTGTTGTTGAAGTTATTGTTTTGGAATTTCCTTTTCTGGTGGTTTTGACTGCCTTTTGATGAAGAAGGATAGTTCTTAGGACTAGGTATTCCTTGAGATTGATTCCCCTAGAATCCTATCCTATTCTGAGAGGCATTACCTTCATGGCTACCTATCTGGCCTCCTAACCCCAAGGCTATATTTTGTTCCACAATACCAGCCTTGATGATTGCATCATTAACTGTTTGAGGTTCAAACATTCGTATGCTACTGGCCAAGCAAGTATTGAGGCCTCTAAGGAAGTGTTGAGTAAGCATGGGTTCATCATCTTTATATCCTGAGTATGGCTTTAGTTCAAAGAACCTTCCCTCATAGTCATCAACTGACATAGTTAACTACCTCAAGTTGTGAAACTCTTTGGCTCTTTCATGCCTCCAGTGGTCAAAAAAAAATTAGGCTCTAAAGAGTTCTAGGAATAGTTCCCATGAAAGAGTGGTTATATCAATGTGAAATTTCTCTTTCTCTGTTTCCCACCAAGTAGATGAAAAATCTCTAAGGTGAATGACTGTAAACTGAGCCTTAGTATTTTTGTTGTAAGGATGCATGGAAAATAGCCTTTCTAAATCTAGTAGCCAAGTCTCGATGATGGATCCACCTTGAGTTCCCTTAAATGGGTTAGTCTTAGTCCTAAGGAGGTCTCACATGTGAGAAACACATAAAGCATCCTCTTCTACTACTTGATCTCTCCTCCTAGGGATCCTTTCTCTTTCCTCTTGGTGAGTGGCATTAGTCTCCCCACAGTGACCCCTATCCTGACCTGCACCTAGCCACTGCAATATCTATTGTAATAAGTCTTGTACTTGAGCCCCCTAAAAACCTCTTGAGTGGTTATCAAAATTTTCCCCCCTACCTTCTCCCTCATAATGCTCTTCTTCCTAAGAACTTTCTTGATGAGATCTAGGAGGGGTATTTCAGGCACCTCCCCTTCTACCACAAGTCATAGGAGGCATCCTAGACATAAGTAAGGAAAAGGATAAGTTCAAGGGTCCTAGTCCAATTCTAGTTTTAATTTTTCTTTAAATGAACAATAATTTTAAGAAGCATGGGCCAAATTTCCAAGGCCCTAGTGTAGCAACTTATCACTTTGATACCAAAGATGTCATGCCCCACAAGGGAATCGGGAAAGAGATTGAAGATTCTCTCAGGAAAGAAAACCTATGTAATCAAATAATTTTTAATTTTTTTAACTTTTAAAAGATTTACATGCATAAAAAATAAGCAAGTTTTAACTTATATTCCTCCCATGGTTCCCTACTAGAATATTTACAATCCAATTAAGTTTCTTTTAAATGTACTAACACTGTGAATAAATTTTAAACAAAATATATCAAAATATTTGAAGATCTTTAGAGAGTAACATAAATGCTTTCTTTCAAATTTTTAACTTGACATTTGAATCCTTCTATATTCCTAAGTGTTCCTTTCAAAAAAATAGCATTTGAAGTAATAAACACATCTAAATGATTCATTTAAGAACTTGAGCCATTACATACATGAAATCATCACATTTGATTTACTATCCTTTCTTATCCATCAATAAGGTACAACATACCACTTTACTTGAAAACTTATGAAATCCCTTTTCTTTTCCAACAAACATGATTTACATAAAGTTCACATTTTCCCTAAATCTACCCATTCCAAGATACATAAATTTGAAATACCTTAAATATTACATTACATTCATCTCCTCTTATGAGGTTACAATAAATTTACATTTGAATTACATTAAGGAAAAATAAGCAAGAAGTTTTCTTTCTTCAAAACTAGAACAATGAGCAAGTAAGAATCCTTAAGCACTGCAACCACAAATGGTACCTTGAAAAAAATATTTACCACCCAATGATGTGGATACCAAAATTCCCACTCCCCCATGCTAGGAGATAAACACAAAATTCCACACAAGAAGAGATAACTAGGCAAAACTTAGGGTTGGGGTAACCTTTCCCAAACAACAAGTGAAAAGAAGATCAAAGTACAAGACCCTTCCCAAAAGGATTCAAAACTAGGTAGAAAGTCTAAGAGACAAGCTAAGTGAGTGTCATTGCATAGCCCTTGACCCTTGGGTTGTCCTGGTACTAGCCACTCTTGGCCCCGGCCCCCAAGTAGGCACATGTGGAACCGAATGCCTTTTGTACAAACAAGCGTCATTCAGTCATACCTACGCATAGGTACCTTCTCCCACTCCCATCCATATCCTTTACTAGCACTAATGGGATGGATGAGGAATTATATTTATCTTTTTAGTTTTTGTTCCACCCCCATTAATTTAATTAAGGTTATCACTTGATTAACACAACTCTAAAATGGGTTATCCTGGTATTAGCCACTTAGGAACTTGACCCCACACTGAGAGCCACTCACCTAGTGTTCTTAGTTTTTCTACCCTTACCCAAGTATCATAAATGCATAAGACATGAATTAAACAAGTCATATAAACATTTTAGAACTTATACTCAAGAATAGGAAAGATTAGGAATGATTAGGAATAATTAGGAAGCCATAGGATAGCCCTAGTCCACCAGACAACCCTAAACCATATTCCCGATTCCTAAACACATCATGAAACTTAAATAGGAATATAAATGCACCATAAAACATATAGGTGAAAGGAAAAATGCCACAAGATGCTCTAATAACACTTAGAGTTAGCCTCATATCACCCAGGAACCCTAAAACATAAAAAATGACCTAATCAAAGGCCTGACATGGAACTGCGCAATTGGTTCAAGAAGCTATGTATTTGGGCCTTAGAACTATGTAGTTGGGTCCTCAAGCTATGCAGTTGGTCATGTCAACTTTGCAGTTGGTTCCCAGAACTATGCAGTTGGTTAGAGTCTATGGTTTCTCAAAACAACTTGCAGACTTGCATTTTGAGTAAAACTAGGCATACTGGATGCAATGGATACAAAATCAGGGCAAGACCCATTTGAGATCTCCTAGTTTCCCTTAAAAAAAATCCCTCAAACCCATTCTATCTACAACATAATCCTACTCTAGATCTGGAAATAGGAAACATGTGCCAAGTCCATAGTACAACCAATGAGGGAAACTAGAAACTCCTAAGGTCTGGGAGTACCTACAGACCCTTGAGACATATAAGAAGATATAATAGGGATCCTAGGGATTTTTTTGACTCTATTCAATTCCAAAATGAAGAACAATAAACTCTTAATAGATTATACAAACATTTGTGCAAACAATACATATATAAGCATCAATTTCCTAAAATTATCTCATTCTACAAAGTAAACAAGATGCAGTGGAAAAATCACATTCTAAATTGAAATCCTACATTAACCAAAAAGTAGATAATCAATATGGCATCTTATTAGACCATGGAAACACACAAGAGAGGATCATCCCAGGATAGCTCCTACCTGGAGTCCTGCGGAGAACCTTTAGAGAAGAAGATCCAAGATTTTCAGCCTACTCCAAGCACTCCTTCAAATTCCTTCTAAAAGAAAACTCCAACCTCCTCCAAAAATAATATGGTTCTCAAATATGATATCCTAAAACTATATTTATTTCTTCCTTAACAATCACCTAACGTACTCCTACCAAATGCAGGAACACCCTTCCATAACTATTATGATATCAAAGGATCTCCTATCTCCCAAATAATAATGCTACTAAGAATAAAATTCCAGCCAACTCCCATTCTCCCAAAGCCTCTTCCCATAAATAGGTTGAAGGAGTAGTTACATGGGAAATCCAACTGATGCAACTATCCCAACCAAAAGTTTTATAGTTTAGGCTTAAATATATTTATTAAAGCCATTCTCGAGAAGGGAGATACTTAACTAATATATTAATCTTATTAATAATAATAATCTAAGGTAGGAATCCTTTATTTAAGGAAAACAAATAGTAACTATTACTATAATTACTATTACCTTTGTTACTTAAGCTATGGTAAAAGATTTTTCCATATATATTAGTCATCCCAAATAAATAATTTATTTATTAATATTATACAATTACTTTCACACACACATAATTATAGAAATATATATATTAAACCATAGGCATACATGTGCACCCATATGCTTAGGTGTACATATATCATTATAATTGATGCAAGACAAGGAGAAAGAGGGGCCAAAAAATGGTGCACCCTAATGATCCAAGCCTGTACAACACATGCGGAAGCAACACACAACAACAGTGAGAGAGAGAATGCCAGATCTATCATATATTATCATCAAATAGAACCATACATGTCGGGTTTTAAGGCCTTCTTGATTAGGTCCAGATATTACAATGAATCACATAAGTCCTCAAACATGTGAGGATTTTTCAAAATCTCTACTTCTATCTTCTACCAACTCCTATCTAGAACTCCTAGCCAAAAACTTCCTCTAAACTCTAAACTAACAGCTACATTTATACAAGAAGCTACTGAGCTGAGTCAGCCTTCAAATCCATAATCAATGGAAGGAATGGTCAGATCTGGGACCACATGCTTCCCAATGATGGATTCCAACATTAAATCTATGATCCAATATAAATGCAAAAGTCAGCCACAACAGGAACTAAATCTAAACCCATCAGTGAACAAGATAACTGAGCAACAAATAGGCAATGCCGAGCACCAATGAAATAACCGATCACCTAAGAAATAACTAACCACACTCGGTAACCAAATGAAACTGACCAACTACCGACCAACTCGGTCAAAGTAGAAACTAAGCAACATAGATAAACTCCAAATTATTTTTGGTGACACAGTATTGCCAAGGACCTGAGATGCTCTTGCGTCAAACACCTGGGGTTATTTTGAAATGATTGTCTGAATCATTTGGTAGGTATGGTCTGAGTTTCATCCAACTTAGATTGTGAAATCCATGAACTATCTTCCATTAGTCTATTCTTCCACTTTACTAGATATTCCATACACTATTTTCCTCTTGTACTCTTGCCAACTCTTTCCTTCAAAATTTGTTCAATTTCATCATTCTGCTTCTTAGGATATTCTCTCGATATGGTCACTTCTTCATCAGGTTCATGATACTCATACAAATCAACAATATTGAAAATTGGTGATATGTCCATGTCATTAGCTAACTCAATCTCAAATGCATTTCCACTGTCAAATTTCTTCAAAATCTTGCAAGGTCCAAACTTCTTCATCTTCATCTTCCCATATGTTCCAACAGGAAATCAGCCTTTCTTCAAATCAACCATCACTTCATCACCAACATCAAAATTTTTATATCTTCTTGATCTATCAACTCTGTCTTTGTATTTTTTATTTCTATCTTCCAGCTTTAGCTTTACATCTTCATGCAATGTCTTCATGTACTCAGAAAACTTTACTCCTTCAACACTTTTCTTATTCTCATCAGCAATGTCTCTCAAATTAGACATTCCTCTCAGTTTTGTGCCATTCAAAATTTCAAATGGTGTCTTTCCAATACTCCTATTCATTGAATTATTGTATGAAAAATCTGCATGTGCCAACACAGAATCCCAATTACCCGGTGTGTCTCCAACTAAACATCACAAAATATTTCCCAAACTTCCATTCACAACTTCAGTCTATCCATTGGTTTGTGGGTGAAATGTAGAACTATATTTCAACTAAGTGCTAAATTTCTTCCAAAGGGTTTTCTAAAAATACCCAACAAACTTACTGTCTCGGTCAGAGATAATACTCCTCGGTAATCCATGCAATCTGACAATTTCCTTAAAGAAAAGATCTGCTACATGTACTACATCTGATGTCTTTCTACAAGGTATAAAATGTGCCATCTTTGAAAATCTATCCACAATAACAAATATAGAATCATTACCTCTTACTGTCTTTGGTAAGTCACAAACAAAATCCATACTGATGTCAATCCAAGGTTTCTTAGGAACAACAATCAGTGTATACAATCCAGTATTTTGACTTATTCCTTTTGCAACTTGACAAATTCCATAACTTTTCACAAATTTCTAAACATCTTTATACAACTGCATCCAATAGTACTTCTCCTTAACCAAATTCCATGTTTTATCAATACCAAAATGTCCAGCCAAACCACTACTATGTTTCTCCTTTATCAGATTAGTTCTCATTACTCCTCTCAGTATACACAACTAAATACCTTTAAAGAACATACCTTCCTAAATGAAATATTCATCCCATTTAGTGTCTTGTTGATCTTGAATAGGTACTCTGCACTTTCTCCATGGCTCAGAAAAAATAGGGTCAAACTCATAAGAATCTCTCATCTAATCAAAACCAAGAACTTCAATTTTCATCTCGATCATCAAAGATCTTCTTCTACTCAATGCATCAGCAACTCGGTTAGTGACTCCACTCTTATGCTTTATCACAAATGTATAACTTTGCAAATACTCAACCCATTTCATATGTCTCTGATTCAACTTATTTTGACTACCCAAATATTGTAAAGCCTTATGATCAGTATACAACACAAATTCACTCGGTATCAAATAATGTCTCCATTTCTTTAGTGCTTGAACAATAGCATAAAATTCTTGATCATACATAATGATGGAATATGGATGAAGTGACTGAGAGGGGGGGGGGGTGAATCAGTCAACCATAAAACACTTCACAATTAATTCTTTCCAGATCCCTTAGGATATCTTAAAAATGTTATCTGTTTTATAGATTGCAGTGACTTTGAAGATGCTGAAAGTATTAACAAAATTATCTTTTAGATATTCATCAGTAATGGTGTATGATTAAGATAGAAATTAAGAACACAAGAGACACAAGATTTAACATGGAAACCCAATATGGGAAAAACCACCAATGTATCTAGATACTGATTTTCACTTTTCTGAAGTGATGCCCGGTTAGAAGCCAACCTGGTAAAAGGTTACAAAACACACTGTTAGGTGTGACCTTGTTAGAGGATTTAAACACGCTGCTAGGAGTGGCCTGGTAAGAGGTCTTGAAAACAATTCAATGGAATTGTCACCTTGTTAGAGGATTTACAATATGGTTGTTAAACCAACTCGGTTAGGAGATTTAGAATTCACTGTTACAATGATAAGAAGGTAACAATGAAAAATGACCTATATAATGATGCAACTACCTTGCTGATTACAGATCTCTGTTCTGCATATGTGTGATCCTTCCTGATCGAATAAATCTGTGCTACACCTCAAGGATATCTGAACATCCTTCACAAATTCGCACACACCTTTCCTGTCTTTTCTTCTGTAAATCTTCTGCTGTATTTTCTTGTTTATTTTTCACATTTGACCTTTTATTTATATGATTTTAGATTTGTCAAATCGACATTATTTAGTATAACAGTCGGCTGAATTAAGCAAACTCTATTTGCAAAAAATCCTTCAAGGGCCGACAGTGCTCGGTGACCATAATTTTCTACAATCTTTCGGAGATCGAGGGAACTTGGTAAACACCGACAATCATTTACCTTCGATAAATGACTGAACTCGGTAAACACTAAATTTCCTTTGATGACCGACTGAACTCGGTAAACACTGAATTTCCTTTGACGACTGACTGAACTCGGTAAACACTAAATTTTCTTTGATGACTGACTCAACTCGGTAAACACTGAATTTTCTTTGACGATCGACTGAACTCGGTAAATACTAAATTTCCTTTGACGACCGACTGAACTCGGTAAACACTAAATTTTCTTGATAACCGAGTGGACTCGGTAAGCACTAATATTCCTGTCTAGTAGACCGACTGAGCTCGGTAGGAACTGATTACTGTGGACTATGACATTGTGTGACATCAAAGACAATACATAATTTGAGTAGCAATTTCCTTCAGACAATTGTTTCCAACAATCTCCCTCTTTGGCATTGATGGCAACATAATATGTCATAGCATAAGAAATTTGAAAGAGTTAGCTCGGTTCAGATTCAAATCTCCCTCTGTCAGCAGACTTCCTTTATCCTAAAAATTCTTCCTTCTGACTATTGAAAATTTCTTGAAGTAATAGAAAAGACATAGCAAACACTCCCTCTTTGACAACACATGCCAAAGACAATTCACATATTACCGGTGAAAATTAATGTACCTCAAGTACTGATTCATATGCAATGATTCCTTGAATATGCTACATCAACTGGTTGATTTTCAATCATTTTCTGGTTGATGCATCACTATAACTATATTTAGTGAGCCTCGAATAGGGGAATGACCCCTAACTTACCTCTTAGATACACAAATGCATCCTTAGGTAATGGTTTGGTAAAAATGTCTACAATCTGTTCTTTTGTATGAATATATTCTAATCTGATTTCCTTGTCCTACACCAATTCTCTGACAAAGTGATATTTAATAGCAATGTGCTTGGTTTTGGAATGCATCACTAGATTCTTCGAAATGTTTATTGCACTGGTATTGTCACAAAATATAACAACTGGTTCTTTGATTTCAACCTTCATACCCTCTAATAACTATTTAAACCAAACAATATTTGAACAGTTTACTACAGCAACAACATATTCTGCTTCAGCTGTGGATTGAGATGTGCAATTTTGCTTTTTACTAGTCCAGGATACCAGTCTTTTTCCAAGAAAAAATGCTCCACCACTTGTGCTTTTTCTGTCATCAATGTTTCCTGCCCAATCAGCATCAGTAAACACTTTTAAGTCTAGATTGCCTCCAAATTTATACCACAAACCATATTCTTCAGTTCCTCTTAAGTATCTTAAGATTCTTTTGATTGCCATCATGTGATTTTCCTTAGGTTTTGCTGAGAATCTAGCTACTATACTGACTGCTAAGGCAATATTAGGTCTTGTATGTACTACATACTACAATTTTCCAATCAGAGATTAGTATAGGGTCTGATCAACTTCTTTTGAATCATCATTTTTGGTAAGTTTCAGTCCAGTACACATGGGTGTACCAACTGGTTTTGAATCTTCCATACCAAACTTCTTAAGTATTTCCTTAATGTATTTGGATTGAGTAATGTATATACCATTCTTGCTTTGCTGAATTTGAAGACCAACAAAGAATTTTATTAAACCAAACATAGACATTTCAAATTCTTTGTTCATTTGTTCTAAAAATTCTTTGCACTAATCCTCATTCCCTGTAAATATAGTATCATCCACAAATATTTCTGCCAATACAATTTTTTCATCCGGTCCTTCTTTAATATACAGATTGCTGTTATCATTGGCTCTTTTGAAATTAATCTAAATCAAATAGTTATGGAGTCTTTCATACCATGCCCTAGGAGCTTGTTTCAAACCATACAATGCTTTGTGTAACCTACAGACCATGTCCTTTTTATCTGGATCAACAAAACCTTCTGGTTGTTCAATGTAGACTTCTTCATCAAGAATTCCATTGAGAAATGCAAATTTTATATCCATCTGATATACCTTAAATCCTTTGTGTGCTGCATAAGCAAGTAGAGTTCTTACACCTTCTAATCTTGCAATAGGAGCAAAAGTTTCTCCATAATCTATACCTTCTTCTTGAGAATAACCTTTACATACCAGTCTAGCTTTGTTTCTAGATACTTGACCATCTTCATTCAGTTTATTCCTGAATACCCATTTTGTTCCAATAACATTCTTATATTTAGGTCTGGGTACAAGAGTCCATGTTTTGTTCTTTTGTATTTGTTCTAATTCTTCATTCATTGCTTCAATCCAACTTTCATTTTCCAATGCATCTTTGATATTTCTAGGTTCAAAGTCAGTAAGCAGACATGTACCTTTTAGCTTGCTTCTTGTCATAGTACCATCTGATTTGTTTCCAATGATTTGATCTGGTGTATGATGTCTTCTGACATATTTGGCTAGTATAGGTTCCTTGCCTTTTGAATGATTCATGATGTTGTCTTCTAGGATCTCTTCTTCAGGTTGCTCGGGCTTAGTAGATATTTGCTCGGTAACTTTAGGCTGAGACTCGGTCTGAATTTCTTCCTGTGACTCGGTTTGTGACTTGGTAACTGTGCTCAGCTCGGTAGATATAGTTTCCTTATTGATAGTAGTGTCTGCCAATGTTTCAGGTTCAATGTAAATGAATCTTCTGTAGTTCTCAGGTTCCCTTTTGCTTTCTTCTTCAGTCTTTTCTGCAAACTCATCAAATTCTACATGTATACTTTCTATGACTTTGTGAGTAGATAAGTTCAGACATTTGTATGCCTTGCTTTTGCTAGAATATCCTAGGAATATTCCTTCATCACTTTTCACATCAAATTTATTTCTTCTGGATTCTTTTAAGATATAACACTTGCTACCAAATATTTTCATGTAACTTACATTGGGTTTATAGCCATACCATAATTCATAAGGAGTTTTGAATGTGTCTTTCTTCAATTGTACTCGGTTCAAGGTATGAACTGCAGTGCTGATAGCTTCCTTCCATTACTTTATAGCAATGTTCTTTTCTATCATTAGAGTCCTTGCACAATCCATAATAGATCTATTTCTTCTTTCTGCTATTCCATTCTGCTCAGGAGTTCTAGGAGCTGATACCTATCTTTTGATTCCTCTTTCAATGCAAAATTTGTTAAAATCATGGGAGATGAATTCACCACCTCTGTCTGATCTTAAGCATTTCAATCTTTTCCCTGTTTCCTTTTCCACTCTTGCTAAGTACCATTTGAACTTTTCAAATGCTTCTGATTTTTCTCTTAAATACATGACAGTCATCATTCTAGAATAATCATCAATGAAAAGAATAAAGAATTTATCTCCAGTATAGCTTTGTATTCCAATAGGTCCACATAAATCAGTATGCACAATTTCCAAAATTTCTTTAGACTGATAGTTCTTACTCTTGAAACTAGTTTTACTCATTTTGCCAATCTGACAATTCTTACATAGACCAGTATCAGGTTTCTTCAAGGTAGGAATGCCTCTAACCTTCTTGAATTTGCTTATTTTTATCATGTTATCAAAATTCACATGACATAACCTTTTGTGCCATAGCCAACTTTCTTCTATTTGAGCAATAAAGCATGAATATTCATTGAGATCAAGATAAAATAAGTTACCTTTTGTTTGTTTGCCTGATCCAATGAGTTTTCCTTTTCCATCCAGCAGTCTTGCTTGACCATTCATGAATTCAACCTTGAAACCAGTGTTGATTAGATGTGCTACACTTAGAAGATTATGTTTTAGTCCTTCAACCCAATAAGCATTATCACATATGAGTTCTTTGGTTAATGAGATTCTTCCTTTTCCTTTTATACAACAAGGTTCATTGTTTCCAAATCTTACATTACCACTATCACAGTCTTCTAGATATTCAAATTTTGTCTTGTCACCAGTCATGTGGTGTGAACATCCGCTGTCTATTATCCATATATCATCTTTGCTTATATGAGAAATAAGTGCCATCTTATCTTCATCATCATCAGATTCATCTTTTATAGCAATAAAGACAATTTCTTCTTCACTATCATCAGAATCTTTAGCCATAAAACATGATTTCTTACCTTTATCCTTGAATGATTTGAAATTCTTTTTGCCATAGTACTTGTGACTTCTCTTCTCTTCCTTGACTTGCTTGTTTGGGCACCTAGCTGCAATATGTCCAATTTCTTCACATGAAAAATAGATTAAAGGAGTTTTACCTTTATATTTACCTTTCCCTCTAGAGTACTTCTTTGCAAGTAATGCTTCTACAATTTCAAGATCACTATCAGAACTTTCTTCTGATACTTCTTCACTTTCTGACTGAACTTCTTTAATTTTCTTGTTCTTCTTTAGTGAAACCTTGGCCTCAAATGCTGATTCAATATTTTTGGAACTAGGAACATAGTTGTCATAGTTGTCTAATTCAAAGGCTGTCAATCTTCCAACTAAAGCATCCAAAGTTATATTGTGGTTTGTTTCACATCTTCTTTCTTGAATAGATGATACTCTTATTGCATAGATAGGTAGTAATGTTCTGAGTACCTTACTTATAATAGTTTCATCTGAGATTGTTCCTCCAGAAGCTCTAATTGCACTTACACTTGCTTTGATTCTTTCAACATATTTTGCAATGTTTTCATCTTCCTTCATATTCATCTTGTCAAACTGTCCTCTTAGGCTTTCTGCTTTGGCTCTTTTCACATTTGCATCACCACCATATATTTTCTTCAGTGCCATCCACATTTCATATGCAGTAGTGCAGTCTTTAATATCATCAAATTCTTCATAGCTGAGAGCAGATGCAATGTCTATCATCATGGTGTTGTGAGTCTTTTTATCTGCAATGTCTTCAATAGTTAATGCACCATTAGGAATTGTGTATTCTTCATTAATGTATTTGCATCCTGAATCACCAATGGAAGCTAGATGAAGTCGCATGAGACCTTGCCATGCTAAAAAGTTATCTCTGTTGAGCTTTGGAATTTCCCTCTTGTAAGACATCCTGATCTTTAGCTTAGGTCCTTGAAACCCTTCCTGCAAGCACCAAACGCTCTGATACCAATTGATGGAATATGGATGAAGTGACTGAGAGGGGGGGGGGTGAATCAGTCAACCATAAAACACTTCACAATTAATTCTTTCCAGATGCCTTAGGATATCTTAAAAATGTTATCTGTTTTATAGATTGCAGTGACTTTGAAGATGCTGAAAGTATTAACAAAATTATCTTTTAGATATTCATCAATACTGGTGTATGATTAAGATAGAAATTAAGAACACAAGAGACACAAGATTTAACATGGAAACCCAATATGGGAAAAACCACCAATGTATCTAGATATTGATTTTCACTTTTCTGAAGTGATGCCCGGTTAGAAGCCAACCCGGTAAAAGGTTACAAAACACACTGTTAGGTGTGACCTTGTTAAAGGATTTAAACACCCTGCTAGGAGTGGCCTGGTAAGAGGTCTTGAAAACAATTCAATGGAATTGTCACCTTGTTAGAGGATTTACAATATGGTTGTTAAACCAACTCGGTTAGGAGATTTAGAATTCACTGTTACAATGATAAGAAGGTAACAATGAAAAATGACCTGTATAATGATGCAACTGCCTTGCTAATTACAGATCTCTATTCTGCATATGTGTGATCCTTCCTGATCGAATAAATCTGTGCTGCACCTCAAGGATATCTGAACATCCTTCACAAATTCGCACACACCTTTCCTGTCTTTTCTTCTGTAAATCTTCTGCTGTATTTTCTTGTTTATTTTTCACATTTGACCTTTTATTTATATGATTTTAGATTTGTCAAATCGACATTATTTAGTATAATAGTCAGCTGAATTAAGCAAACTCTATTTGCAAAAAATCCTTCAAGGGCCGACAGTGCTCGGTGACCATAATTTTCTACAATCTTTCAGAGACCGAGGGAACTCGGTAAACACCGACAATCCTTTACCTTCGATAACCGACTGAACTCGGTAAACACTAAATTTCCTTTGACGACCGACTGAACTCGGTAAAAACTGAATTTCCTTTGACGACCGACTGAACTCGGTAAACACTGAATTTTCTTTGATGACCGACTGAACTTGGTAAACACTGAATTTTCTTTGACGACCGACTGAACTTGATAAATACTGAATTTCCTTTGATGACCAACTGAACTTGGTAAACACTGAATTTTCATGATAATCGAGTGGACTCGGTAAGCACTAATATTCCTGTCTGGTAGACCGACTGAGCTCGGTAGGAACTGATTGCTGCAGACTATGACATTGTGTGACATCAAAGACAATACATAATTTGAGTAGCAATTTCCTTCAGACAATTGTTTCCAACAACACAGAATATTTCCTTCTAGCATCATTCAACTTTTCACTAAAGAAAGCAATAGGTTTACCTTCTTGACTCAACACAACTCCAATTGCACTTCCATTTGCATCACATTTTACTTGAAATACTTTATTGAAATCAAGTAATGCCAAAATAGGTAATTCAACAACTTTCTACTTCAGAATCTCAAAACTTTTGTTAGCTCCATGTGTCCACTTGAATTCTCTTTTGTCTCCTCTCATAGTCTCAATCATAGTATTACAAATTGAACTAAAATTCCTTATGAAC